>OX387604.1:26033350-26633350 GCA_947568835.1 Protonemura montana | reverse complement strand
CAGAAGAAGAAAACAAAATCCATATCGGTGCGTTCCTCTAAGGGTGCCGACGCTTTTTAGCGCCATTGAGCTTCTTTGCACTCTATGAAATTGTCCTCTGATACTTGCATACTATCAGTATATGCACAGCGCCCTCACCTTTAACATAACTTTAAAAATTAGCAGAACAGGGCCACTACTTTTAAAAGTAATTGTTATAGAAGAAACAAGAGCCTTTGCGATGTAGGTTTGAGTTAATGGACGACCAATATATGTATTTTTTTTATTTAATTTTATGTTGTTAAATTTGAAGGAGTAAAACTGAAATGTTTTGTTTCTTGAATGATTTTTGCTTGGAATTCTCACAATTTTTGAATACCGAGTAAAGTGCTAAAGTTGCCTGATCTGCATAGATTTAGCACAAAAGAAGACGAGATCACAAATTTCACTTAAACTTGATGGATTTTATTTTAGGGTTGCATTGTTTGTCAATAATCTGATCATTTCCCTGTGCTGTAAGTTGCACTTATGGAGCGATACCTACATTTATTTGCTTGTCAAAATAAAACTACTTGCCAGTACTTGACATTCTAATCTGGAACTGTTTTACCAGCCAATCATTCTTGTACCAATAGTTTTGTTCATTACATTAGTGGTCTAATACTCTTAACTTTCTTTAGCAATGGACGTTCTAACAATCGTGCTCGCAGTGGCACTGTTCTTCCTTGTCGCGTGGATCGCTGTTACTGGAAGGTAATTCTCTATTTTGATTTAGACAATTTAGCAAAGTGCCTTGGTCATTGTTAGAAAAGCTATGAAGATGTGAAAGAAAATCTTTAACAACGGCAAAGTCAACAGGCCAAAACGCCTCAATCCTTGGATTTCCAAAAAAAATTTCATTCTCATTTGGCATTTTGCAATGCCGAGGTTTCCTCCTGCAAGTTGCGCTTTTATTTTTTTCATTCTTTTCCATTTTAAATATCAAACCACTTTTTATAATGTTCAAAGATAGTGAAAACAATTAGATGTCCCACACATGACAAAAATTCTAAGTCAATCATGGTACTTATACGAGATTAAAAGAAATGGAAAGCGGTGCTGCTTAATTCCCTTAAAGACATTAAACAAGGTTTTTCAGATATTCGCCAGGTGACAGCTGTAGAGTTCTTATCGATTAAATTTCACAAAGTTTTTCATTAAAACATTTTTTTACATATAACTTTTGAGTGACGACAAGGCACAGCTGTTTAAAGTTTGTGTTCAATTGCTCGCTTAAGTAGAACTATTTACATGTTCCAGGTATAAGAAAGAAGTTCCAGTGCCGCCCCGCTCAACATGTGACGAGGACTTTAAGACCATGATTCGGAATTTGGAGGAATACAGAAGCCGTCGCTCTGAGGATGACACAGACGAAGACACGGAAATTACAAGAAAACCCAGCCGTGATATGAATCAGCCCTGGGATAAATCTGCTTAGACCAGATTAAAGTGGCAAATGAATTTGTATTTTTTCGTCTTTATTTACGTGCTGTTATGATGTTACCTGCTGTTCCAACAGCCTCCAATTTAGTATATATTTTTGGTAGGTTCCTAATTCCTTCAGGTTTAGAAGTTTAGATTTTTGTTCTTTTCTTGTTATCAAGGACTATGGAATGCATTTTGACAAGTCTCCGACAAAATCGCAAACACTTTATTTGTCGTTCAGCCTGTTTTTAGAATTTAGAAATGATAAGTTGTCCAAATAATTCACTTTACAGTGGATTTCTTCATCGAAACCAAATATGCAATTGGAGCTAGCGGAAACAAATTCAAACAGATTGCCTTGACATGGTCTTACTTCTCATAGGCTAGTTTTTAGCTGCCATACATGAATTAGGGTTGATATTTGTAATTTTTAACTTTAACTGCTTTCTGTGAGTGGCAAGAGAAAGGTATTTTTGGCATTTGAAGTATTTCAATTTTAAAGCTAGCATAATTCTTAAGACTTATGACAATTTGTGATACTCTCCATCTGAAGGGCACACATTCTCCCAGCTTTATCATGAAACGTATAATATTTTTATAAAAAAAAAAGGAAATAACATATGACTTGCTATCACCTGCACATAAACTGAGTTATTTCCCAGCAAAACTCAAGAATTCTTAATGTTTGAGACATGGCAAGTGTCCGGATTCCATGGCACTCATCCAACTTGAAGTAAGTATCTCATTGGATTGTAACACAAGTTAATCACCACTTTATTGAACACAACAGAAGTTTTAGTAAGCAGGGTTAAAAGCGTTTGGAAGTTCAACGATTGTACAAGATATTTTGTATCCATGTTCAATACAGGACTCACTTTGGAGGCTGCCAGTGGTCAAGTTTCGCATCTTCTAGTGTTGTGTGCTTGTCTTGCTGTAAATGGGTTACTAGGTGGACTCAATTGAATCTACTTCCAATTATGTCGAATCAAATTGATGGTCGAAAACAGTTTTTATTTATTGCAGTCGACCTAGTTTAACTTGCTTGTTAACAATCACTAGTTTACAATCATATCACATTTTATGCAGTTCGAGTTTAGCGCGTCAACTGATTTAAAGTACAGACATTTTCAAATTGATCAGTTCACCAATAGAACACTATTGGCGCACTAATCGCAATCGCCGTTTTTAGGAAAGAATTTGGCGAACCCCTTTGTCCGGTCCCTTAAATTACGGTAAATATCAGGAAAGGTATTAATTTTTATATTTCTTTAAACAACATAAGCAATTGACAGTACCCATAGATTATTTGATTTGTTTAGATTTAGAGCTAAGCGCCGAATAACGTGTGAAAACAGTAATTTAAAACTGACCACGGAAGTCACGTACATTTCTGCATGATCCAGAATCGAAAATCGAAAATTAAATAGATATTTCGCGAATATCATAATTCGATGGAAAGTGATAGACGGGAAATTAATCGATTAATTATCAAATATTAAACCGCTCATGTACCCATCAACCAATAACTGGAGTTTTCAACCCCAGGCCTGAAAAGCATTTTTAAGCAAGGGTTAAAACTGTAGGTTAGACTTCAGGCTTCGACTTTCAGAAGGTACCCATAGGACATCATAATTCATTAGTAGGACATCATATGACTCAGAACTTGGTTTATTAAGGGAGTATTAAAGTTTTTCATTTGCATTTTGGGTTTTAGTCAACAATGAACCACAAGGTCAACTATAGCTGGTCTGAAATTTGTTTTGATATGGCAGCATGTAATATTCTACATAGATTCTTTGACCTGGTGTATTTGATATATTTTGGCAAAACAATAACTAAAGTTAATATATGTTAGGTATTTACCTTATTCAATGCCATACCTTGGTTCATATTTTGCGTACAAGTAATAATAACTTATTAATTTCTAGCCAATCTACCTTATTGCACATTCAACATTAAAAAAAAAACCAAAGTTAGAATTAGCCATTGCAACGTTGAGACTAAAGTGAACGCTTAAACTACAAAAATACTTAGTAGCTCCGTGCAAAGAATGGTAGTTGTTTGTATAAAGACAGGCGTAGGCACCAATTAGCCACTCAATCGTTCCTGGATAAAAAATATTTCAGTGCACTATGTGACAAAGATCTTTGTATTGATAAGCTTTTGTCTTCTATTAACAAAAGGTCTGTTCAAAGTTATGTTCTATTTGTGTTCAGAAAAGAACAGCACATAAACCATATATCAGCATCTAGTTCATACACACAGAAAAAGAAAACAAAATCCATTTTGGTGAGTTCCTCTAAGGGTGCCAACCCCTTTTAGCGCCATTTAGCTTCTTTGCACTCTATGCAATTGTACTCTGATACTTGCATACCATCAGTATATGCACAGCGCCCTCACCTTAAACATTAACTTTAAAAATTAGCATAACAGGGCCACTCCTTTTTAAAGTAATTGTTATAGAAGAAACAAGAGCCTTTGTGATGTAGGTTTGAGTTAATGGACGACCAATATATGTCTTTTTTATTTAATTTTATGTTGTTAAATTTGAAGGAGTAAAACTGAAATGTTTTGTTTCTTGAATGATTTTTGCTTGGAATTCTCACAATTTTTAAATACCGAGTAAAGTGCTAAAGTTGCCTGATCTGCATAGATTTAGCACAAAATAAGACGAGATATCAAATTTCACTTAAACGTGATGGATTTTATTTTAGGGTTGCATTGTTTGTCAATAATCTGATCATTTCCCTGTGCTGTAAGTTGCACTTATGGAGCGATACCTAAATTTATTTTCTTGTCAAAATAAAACTACTTGCCAGTACTTGACATTCTAATCTGGAACTGTTTTACCAGCCAATCATTCTTGTACCAATAGTTTTGTTCATTACATTAGTGGTCTAATACTCTTAACTTTCTTTAGCAATGGAAGTACTTACAATCGTACTCGCAGTGGCACTGTTCATCCTTGTCGCGTGGATCGCTGTTACTGGAAGGTAATTCTCCATTTTGATTTAGACAATTTGGCAAAGTGCCTTGGTCATTGCTAGAAAAGCTATGAATATGTGAAAGAAAATCTTTAACAACGGCAAAGTCAACAGGCCAAAACGCCTCAATCCTTGGATTTCCAAAAAAAATTTCATTTTCACTTGGCAATTTGCAATGCCGAGGTTTCCTCCTGCAAGTTGCGCTTTTATTTTTTTTCATTCTTTTCCACTTTAAATATCAAACCACTTTTTATAATGTTCAAATATAGTGAAAACAATTAGATGTCCCACACATGACAAAAAAAAATCTTGGTCAATCATGGTACTTATACGAGCTTTAATGAAATGGAAAGCGGTGCTGCTTAATTCCCTTAAAGACAATATACAAGGTTTTTCAGATATTCGCCAGGTGACAGCTGTAGAGTTCTTATCGATTAAATTTCACAAAGTTTTTCATTAAAACATTTTTTTACATATAACTTTTGAGTGACGACAAGGCACAGCTGTTTAAAATTTGCGTCCAATTGCTCGCTTTAGTAGAACTATTTACATGTTCCAGGTTTAAGAGGGAAGTTCCAATGCCGCCCCGTTCAACATGTGATGAGGACTTTATGACCATGGTTCGGAATTTCGAGCAATACAGAAGCCGTCGCTCTGAGGATGACACAGACGAAGACACGGAAATTACAAGAAAACCCAGCCGTGATATAAATCAGCCCTGGGATAGATCTGCTTAAACCAGATTAAAGTGGCAAATTAATTTGTATTTTTTCGTCTTTATTTACGTGCTGTTATGATGTTACCTTCTGTTCCAACAGCCTCCAATTTAGTATATATTTTTGGTAGGTTCCTAATTCCTTCAGGTTTAGAAGTTTAGATTTGAGTTCTTTTCTTGTTATCAAGCACTATGGAATGCATCTTGACTAGTCTCCGACAAAATCGCAAACACTTTATTTGTCGTTTAGCCTGTTTTTAGAATTTAGAAATGATAAGTTGTCCAAATAATTCACTTTACAGTGGATTTCTTCATTGAAACCAAATATGCAATAAGAGCTAGCGGAAACAAATTCATACAGATTGCCTTGACATGGTCTTACTTCTCATAGGCTAGGTTTTAGCTGCCATACATGAATTAGGGTTGATATTTGTAATTTTTAACTTTAACTGCTTTCTGTGAGTGGCAAGTGAAAGGTATTTTTGGCATCTGAAGTATTATAATTTTAAAGCTAGCATAATTCTTAAGACTTATGACAATTTGTGATACTCTCCATCTGAAGGGCACACATTCTCGCAGCCATATCATGAGACGTATTATATTTTTATGGAAAAGAAATGGAATAACACATGACATGCTCTCAGCTGCACATAGACTTAGTCATTCCCGGTAAAACTAAAGAATTCTTAATGTTTGAGACATGGCAAGTGTCCGGATTCCATGGCACTCATCCAACTTGAAGTAAGTATCTCATTGGATTGTAACACAAGTTAATCACCACTTTATTCAACACAACAGAAGTTTTAGTAAGCAGGGTTAAAAGGGTTTGGAAGTTCAACGATTGTACAAGATATTTTGTATCCATGTTCAATACAGGACTCACTTTGGAGGCTGCCAGTGGTCAAGTTTCGCATCTTCTCGTGTTGTGTGCTAGTCTTGCTGTAAATGGGTTACTAAGTGGATTCAATTGAATCTACTTCCAATTATGTCGAATCAAATTGATGGTCGAAAACAGTTTTTATTTATTGCAGACGACCTAGTTTAACTTGCATGTTAACAATCACTAGTTTACTATCATATCACATTTAATGCAGTTCGAGTTTAGCGCGTCAACTGATTTAAAGTACAGACATTTTCAAATTGATCAGTTCACCAATAGACCACTATTGGCGCTTTAATCGCAATCGCCGTTTTTAGGAAAGAATTTGGCGAACCCCTTTGTCCGGTCTCTTAAATTACGGTAAATATCAGGAAAGGTATTAATTTTTATATTTCTTTAAACAACATAAGCAATTGACAGTACCCATAGATTATTTGATTTGCTTAGATTTAGAGCTAAGCGCCGAATAACGTGTGAAAACAGTAATTTAAAACTGACCGCGGAAGTCACGTACATTTCTGCATGATCCAGAATCGAAAATCGAAAATTAAATAGAAATTCCGCGAATATCATAATTCGATGAAAAGTGATAGATAGACGGGAAATTAATCGATTAATTATCAAATAATAAACCGCTCATGTACCCATCAACCAATAACGAGTACCTATTCATCAAAACTGGAGTTTTCAACCCCAGGCCTGAAAAGCATTTTTAAGCAAGGGTTAAAACTGTAGGTTAGACTTCAGGCTTCGACTTTCAGAAAGTACCCATAGGACATCATAATTCATTAGTAGGACATCATATGACTCAGAACTTGGTTTATTAATGGAGTATTAAAGTTTTTCATTTGCATTTTGGGTTTTAGTCAACAATGAACCACAAGGTCAACTATAGCTGGTCTGAAATTTGTTTTGATATGGCAGCATGGAATATTCTACATAGATTTGTCGACCTGGTGTATTTGATATATTTTGGCAAAACAATAACTAAAGTTAATATATGTTAGGTATTTACCTTATTTAATGCCATACCTTAGTTCATATTTTGCGTACAAGTAATAATAACTTATTAATTTCTAGCCAGTAGCCAATCTACCTTATTGCACATTCAACATTAAAAAAAAAAAACTAAGTTAGAATCAGCCATTGCAACGTTGAGACTAAAGTGAACGCTTAAACTACAAAAATACTTAGTAGCTCCGTGCAAAGAATGGTAGTTGTTTGTATAAAGACAGGCGTAGGCACCAATTAGCCACTCAATCGTTCCTGGATAAAAAATATTTCAGTGCACTATGTGACAAAGATCTTTGTATTGATAAGCTTTTGTCTTCTTTTAACAAAAGGTCTGTTCAAAGTTATGTTCTATTTGTGTTCAGAAAAGAACAGCACATAAACCATATATCAGTATCTAGTTCATACACACAGAAAAAGAAAACAAAATCCATTTCGGTGAGTTCCTCTAAGGGTGCCAACGCCTTTTAGCGCCATTTAGCTTCTTTGCACTCTATGAAATTGTACTCTGATACTTGCATACCATCAGTATATGCACAGTGCCCTCACCTTAAACATTTACTTGAAAAATTAGCATAACAGGGCCACTACTTTTTAAAGTAATTGTTATAGAAGAAACAAGAGCCTTTGTGATGTAGGTTTGAGTTAATGGACGACCAATACATGTCTTATTTATTTAATTTTATGTTGTTAAATTTGAAGGAGTAAAGCTGAGTTGGTTTGTTTCTTGAATGATTTTTGCTTCGAATTCTCACAATTTTTAAATACCGAGTAAAGTGCTAAAGTTGCCTGATCTGCGTAGATTTAGCACAAAATAAGACGAGGTCACAAATTTCACTTAAACTTGATGGATTTTATTTTAGGGTTGCATTGTTTGTCAATAATCTGATCATTTCCCTGTGCTGTAAGTTGCACTTATGGATGATACCTAAATTTATTTGCTTGTCAAAATAAAACTACTTGCCAGTACTTGACATTCTAATCTGGAACTGTTTTACCAGCCAATCATTCTTGTACCAATAGTTTTGTTCATTACATTAGTGGTCTAATACTCTCAACTTTCTTTAGCAATGGAAGTACTTACAATCGTACTCGCAGTGGCACTGTTCATCCTTGTGGCGTGGATCGCTGTTACTGGAAGGTAATTCTCCATTTTGATTTAGACAATTTGGCAAAGTGCCTTGGTCATTGTTAGAAAAGCTATGAATATGTGAAAGAAAATCTTTAACAACGGCAAAGTCAACAGGCCAAAACGCCTCAATCCTTGGATTTCCAAAAAAAATTTCATTCACACTTGGCATTTTGCAATGCGGAGGTTTCCTCCTGCAAGTTGCGCTTTTATTTTTTGTCATTCTTTTCCACTTTAAATATCAAACCACTTTTTATAATGTTCAAATATAGTGAAAACAATTAGATGTCCCACACATGACAAAAAAAAATCTTGGTCAATCATGGTACTTATACGAGCTTTAATGAAATGGAAAGCGGTGCTGCTTAATTCCCTTAAAGACAATAAACAAGGATTTTCAGATATTCGCCAGGTGACAGCTGTAGAGCTCTTATCGATTAAATTTCATAAAGTTTTTCATTAAAACATTCTTTTACATATAACTTTTGAGTGACGACAAGGCACAGCTGTTTAAAATTTGCGTACAATTGCTCGCTTAAGTAGAACTATTTACATGTTCCAGGTATAAGAGAGAAGTCCCAGTGCCGCCCCGTTCAACATGTGATGAAGACTTTATGACCATGATCCGGAATTTCGAGCAATACAGAAGCCGTCGCTCTGAGGATGACACAGACGAAGACACAGAAATTACAAGGAAACCCAGCCGTGATATTCATCAACCCTGGGATAAATCTGCTTGAACCAGATTAAAGTGGCAAATGAATTTGTATTTTTTCATCTTTATTTATGTGCTGTTATGATGTCACCTGCTGTTCCAACAGCCTCCGTTTAGTATATATTTTTGGTAGGTTCCTAATTCCTTCAGGTTTAGAAGTTTAGATTTGAGTTCTTTTCTTGTTATCAAGCACTATGGAATGCATCTTGACAAGTCTCCGACAAAATCGCAAACACTTTATTTGTCGTTTAGCCTGTTTTTAGAATTTAGAAATGATAAGTTGTCTAAATAATTCACTTTACAGTGGATTTCTTCATTAAAACCAAATATGCAATAAGAGCTAGAAGAAACAAATTCATACAGATTGCCTTGACATGGTCTTACTTCTCATAGGCTAGGTTTTAGCTGCCATACATGAATTAGGGTTGATATTTGTAATTTTTAACTTTAACTGCTTTCTGTGAGTGGCAAGAGAAAGGTATTTTTGGCATTTGAAGTATTTCAATTTTAAAGCTAGCATAATTCTTAAGACGTGTGACAATTTGTGATACTCTCCATCTGAAGTGCACACATGTTTGCAGCCATATTATGAGACGTATTATATTTTTATGGAAAAGAAACGGAATAACACATGACTTGCTCTCAGCTGCCCATAGACTGAGTCATTCCCGGTAAAACTAAAGAATTCTTAATGTTTAAGACATGGCAAGTGTCCGGATTCCATGGCACTCATCCAACTTGAAGTAAGTATCTCATGGGAATGTAACACAAGTTAATCACCTCCTGATTCAACACAACAGAAGTTTTATAAAGCAGGGTTAAAAGGGTTTGGAAGTTCAACGATTGTACAAGATATTTTGTATCCATGTTCAATACAGGACTCACAGTGGAGGCTGCCAGTGGTCAAGTTTCGCTTCTTCTCGTGTCGTGTGCTAGTCTTGCTGTTTATTTATTTATTTATTGCCACAAATGGGTTACCATGTGGGTTCATGGGTTACCAGGTGAATTCAATTGAATGTACTTGCATTTTATGTCGATCAAATTGATCGTTAAAAACAGTTTGTTTTGAATTTATTTATTACAGATGACCTTGTTTAACTTGCATGTTTTTAATCACTAGTTAACTATCATATCACATTAAATGCAGTTCGAATTTAGAGCGTCAACCGATTTAAAGTGAGCACATTTTCAAATCGATCAGTTCACCAATAGAACACTATTGGCGCTCGAATCGCAATCGAACAGCTTACATGAACCTGCTGGGGGAACCCCTTCGTTTAGTCTATCAAAACTTCGGGAAATAGCAGGAAAGGTAATAATTTGTATATTTCTTTAAACAACATAAGCAATCGACAGTGTCCATAGAACATTATATTTGTTTAGATATAGAGCTAAGCGCCGAATAACGAGTGAAAACTGTAAATTAAAACTGACCATGGAAGGCACATACATTTCTGCATGATCCAGAATCGATATTCGAGAATGAGATAGATATTCCGTGAATATTTAATTTTGATGAAAAGTGATAGATGAACGGAAAATTAATTGATATATAATCAACTATTAAACCACTCATTTACCAATAAACCAATAACGAGTACTTATTCTTAAAAACTGGAGTATTTAACCCCAGGCCTAAAATGTATGGTTAAGCAAGGGTTAAAACTTGGTTAAAACTGTAGGTTAGACGTCATGCTTTGACTTTCAGAAAGTACCTATAGGACATCATAATTCATCAGTAGGACATCATAGGACTCAGAAATTGATATATTACGAAAGTATTAAAGTTTTTTAATTGCATTTCGAGTCTCGGTCAACTATGAACCACACGGTCAACTATAGCTGGTCTGAAATTTGTTTTGATATGGCAGCATGGAAACTTCTACATAGATTTTTCGTCCTAAGGAGTAAAGCTGAGTTTGTTAGTTTCCTGAATGATTTTGGCCTGGAATTTTCACAATTTTAAAAAACAGAAAAGTGCCAAAGTTGCCTGACCTGCGTAGACTTAGCACAAAATTATACGAGATCACAAATTTTACTTTAACTTGGTGGACTTAAATTAGGGTTGCATTGTTTGTCAATAATCTAAAAATTTTCCTGTGCTGTAAGTTGCACTTATGGAGCAATACCTAAATTTCTTTGCCCATCAAGATAAAACTACTTGCCAGTACTTGACATTGGCACCTGGAACTGTTTCCCCAGCCAAATTATTCTTGTACATATAGTTTTATTAATTACATTAGTGGTCTAATACTCTCAACTTTCTTTAAATAGCAATGGAAACTTTCACCATCTTTTGTGTGTTGGCACTGATCTTTACTGTGGCGTGGGTCGCTGTCACTGGAAGGTAATTCTCCATTTTAATTAAACATTTTGGCAATGTGCCTTTGTGATCTTAAGAAAAGTTTTGAAAATGTGAAAGAAAATCTGTAATAACGGCAAAGTCAGCACTCCAAAACGCCTTAGCACTCCAAAACGCCTTAATTCCTAGGATTTCCAAACAATTTTCTTTTACACTTGGCATTTTGCAATGCCGAGGTTTCCTCCTGCAAGTTGTGCTTTTACTCTCTTTTCTTCTTCCCCACTTTAAATATCAAACCACTTTTTATAATGTTCTAATGGAAAAAAAAATTAGATGGACCACATATGGACTATACATAAAAGATTAAGTTAATAGAACTCCAAGCAGACTTGAAAGGAAAAGACATCCTATTAACCCAAATGATAGAATCACTATCAACCTGCATGGAAGTGCGCCAAGAAGTGAAAGAAGATTTGGGCACGAAACCTAACCTCACGGAAGAGCAGGCCGAAACAACCTGCACAACTAAAAATTCCACGACGAACGATCAGGAGAAAATGTTTTCTACTGCGATCAAAACTAGATCACAATCTTAACTGGATCAACCTGAACCTTACCAGGCTGAGAAAGTTAGCAGGCTAGTAAACGACAAGAACATGGCTGGCACGAGCAATCAGAACCTAGGATCGAGGAGCCAGATAGTATCCAGACTTGATTACTGCGGCAAGAGCGATAAAAATGGAATTAAACCCACATCCCAAGGCATAGAGATACCAAAAATCGTAGAAGATTTCGCTCTAAGAAACATCAGTCTATACCAGTCGAGAGCCACGAAGACAAATTACTGACAACCTTCACGGAAGATAATGAGAAAACTGGAAAAAAAAAGAAAATGGGAAGTACAAAAAAGCAAAAGAACAACGAACAAAGTGAAAGAAAACAGGCAAAGCAATTCCGGACCCAAATACCATCAGTTTTGCTGCGGCAATAAAACCACCCCGCAAACTATGGCTGCACATCTCTAAGGTCAGCCTAAACACAACCTGTGAAGACATCCTAGCACACCTACAACTTATGTCCCCAGGTGCAATTTTCACAGTGGAACATATAATTCCACAAAACCCTACTCCAACATTCAAGAGCTTCAAAATAAACGCTGACATCACACTGAAAGAAGACTTATGTGGGGTCTACTACTGGCCTGAAGGTGTAGCATACAAACGCTTCAATTTTGGGAAGGGTTTTCATCAAGACAGGAAATCACCCCACAACACCTAGCTGGCCCCAAACGCCCCAGCCAAACAAAAACAAAAACAAAACTCAGAATATCAAGCCTGAAATTTATACACATCAATTGTAGAAGTGTCAAAAACAAAATACTTGCATTCAACACCATGATTGAAGTGTATAATCCAGAAGTATTTATAGGAACAGAATCCTGGTTGAATGACGATTATTCTAACAACGAAATCTTTCCACACGATTATATCATCTATCGCCATGACAGGGAAGGGAAAAGAGGAGGAGGGATATTTATTGGAGTAAGAAACAACCTAAAAAGCTGTTTAAAGTGGGTGGACAAAGATTACGAAATCTTGTGTGTGGCAATTGACTGTAATCCAAAAGTCGTCAGCGTCATAGGAGCGTACCGCCCCAACAGCTGTAACGCAGTCTCTTTCCTATCCGCTCTAAATAACCAGTTAAATTGCTTAACAATGGGTGGTGACAAACTCCACCCGATTGTCATTGGAGGAGACCTAAATCTACCTCATGGAAGACACAGTAGTCCACCTGCCTCAAACAAATGGCAGTAAACACAATACTTGATGAGCACGACATGTTACAGGTAATCACCGAACCAACACATGATGGTAATAACATACTTGATGTGTTTCTGGTTACTCCACCGGACATATGGACAGAAAGCTCTGTGGAGAACGGGAAAAGTGACCATAAGCTTATTGCTCTCGAAATCAAAGTAAACATTGAATCTGACAATAGTTTACCTCATAAGGTACTATGAATGTATAGGAAAGCGGACGTTCAAAGCATCATAGACCACCTTAAAAGCTCATACCAAAAATGGAGCACCCAGCCTGGAGATGTAAACACATACTGGACCGAGTTTAAAAAGATTCTAGAATATGCGAAAAAAAAACTTTGTCCCAAAGAAACTCAGAAAAAAGAATTCAAATCCTAACTACTATAACAGAGAAGTAACTCAACTAATTAAGAAATGCCGTAAAGCGTACAAAAATCAGAAAATTACGAGGAATATCTTCAAGAACCTTAAAAGCAAATTAAATCTAGCCAAGATCACTGCCCTAAATTCGCATCTGCACACCCTACTAGATGTTAACCACCCTGGAAATTGGAGTACGTTCTACAAGCACATAAATGGCAAAAAAGGACAATCAAATCAAATTCCTGCCCTACTAATGCATAACACGGAAGCAACAACGGACGGTGATAAAGCAAACGTGCTGAGTGAAACGTACAAAAAGTTCTTCAGCACAGACACAAGGTGGGTGCTTAATACCGACACGCAAAATAACACCAGGACACCTACACTGAAATCTAGCTTCACTTTAAGTAGCAAGTCAATATATCTTGCCTTGAAGAAGATCAGGTTCAACACCGGCACAGGACCAGGTGGAGTAACATCGCAAATGCTGAAAACCTGTAGAAATAAAATCATTCCATACCTACATCTTATTTTCTCTATGTCCATAAACAACTGCCAAGTACCAAGCGACTGGAGCTCTGCTACAATCCATCCTATATACAAAAATGGACCAAAAAAAATCCGACAAATTACAGACCAATCAGCAATACAGCAATTACATGCAAGATATTTAAAAGATTTTTAACAAGCTACATCCACACTACCTCGTCAAAGGAAAACTGGTTGTTAGAAAACCAACATGGTTTTCGAAAGGGATACTCATGTGAATCCTCACTAGCCTGCTTTACACAAGAATTAGCAGAGGAGCTGGACAAAGGGGGGCAAGTGAACGCTATTCTGCTGGATTTCTCAAAGGCCTTAGATGTGGTCCCCTACAAGCTACTCATTGAAAAGTTTGCAGCCATGGGATTGCACCCACGGGTGGTAAATTGGATACGAGCCTTTCTCACTGGGCGAACACAGGTAGTGGAAGTCGGAAATTTGAAGTCCACACCCGCCCATGTCACATCAGGCGTAGTACAGGGAACGGTATTGGGACCAACACTGTTCATAAGATTCATAAATAGCATAGCCTAAAATACTGCCAAACGAGTTCGCCTCTTTGCAGACGACTGCATCCTTTACTCAGCAATTAAATGTAAGGCAGACTCAGAAAAACTTCAAATTGACCTAAACCAAATCAACAAATGGGTGCAAGAAAATGGCATGAAACTGAACAATGCAAAAAAAAACATCATAAGCTTTACAAGATAAAAGAAGAGTATCGACACATCGTGTGTGCTGGATGGAGCACACATACCAAAAAGTTATTTCGTCAAACACCTAGGTGTCACTCTCACCCAGGACCTCAGTTGGAATAACCATATCACCAAAATGGTATCAAGAGCAAAGCGGAACACAAACTTCATTGAGCGAAACTTGAAAGGTAGCGCCCTGAAAAGCAAGGAGCACGCTTACAAATGTCTCATCCGACCTACAATAGAGTATTGCTCAGGAGTGTGGGACCCTCACTCAGATGCACAAACACATTTAGCAGAAATGGTTCAGAGAAGAGCAGCGAGATTTGTGACCAACAAGATGAAACGCTGGTCCAATGCTAGGAAGAAACCTTGGACTAGCGTAACAAAACTCTTGGCAATGCTCTAATGGCCATCACTGGCTGACAGAAGACGCTCAGTCCGACCACGGTACCTCTTCAAAGCCCTCTCTGGAAAGCCGGCATGGAAAAAACTTGCAGAGCTTGTCAGGACAAGAACATTTGCCCGGGAGAGGAGACCACGACAGAAATCTGTTTCTGCCCGGATACAAGACGAACTTGGGTCGTTTCTTATTGATTGGTAGAACAGTAAGAGATTGGAACAATATCCCCAGCAAGAAAATGAGTAAAACCAAATCTGCAAAGGACTTTTAGTTACCTACCACTAGTATTACAAAACTACTTAATCTAGTAATAAATAAATTTAATAGATATATCACGGTATGATGTAACTAATAGAAAACTGTCTTGTTAACTTAATCTTAACATCACAATTTATTGCAACCAAGAAAAAATGTGTTCATTCAATTTTATGTATCATCCAAAGTTGTAAATATACTCCTATTCTGTTCTATTCTATTCTATGGCAAAATAATTCTTGGTCAATCTCAGTATGTCTACGAATTCTACATAATTGGATAGCATTGCTGCTTAATTACCGTTAAAGTCAATAAACAAGGTTTTCAGATGTTTGCCAGGTGACAGCTCTGGAGTTCTTATCAATAACATTTCCCAAAGTTTTTCATTAAAACAGTTTATGCAGATAACTTTTGAGTAATGATAAGGCACAGCTGTTTAAAATTTGCGTATTATTTCTCACTTAAAAAGAAAAATTTACATGTTCCAGGTTTAAGAGGGAAGTGCCTGTGCTAACCCGCTCTAAATCTGACGAGGACCTGAAGAAGGTGATAAAAAGTCTGGAGAAATACAGGAGTTGTGGCTCTGAGAATGACACGGACGATGAATCCGATATCCGAGGGAAGCCGAACCCAGAATTCATTCAGCCATGGGATAAGTCCGAATAAACTGGAATAAAAGGGATGAAAAATTTGTATTTTTTTGCCTACATTGACGTGCTGTTATGCTGTTACCTGTTGTTCCAACAGCCTACAATTTAGTAAATATTCTTAGAAGGTTCCTAATTCCTTTAGGTTTAGAACAGGCTTAAGACACTCAAATATCTTCTTTTCTTGTTATTGAACCTTTGGAATGTTTGTTGACAAGTCTCCAACAAAATGGCAGAAACTTTACTTGTCATCCAGCCGGTCGTAGAATGTATAAATGTATATTTGTCCAAATAATTCATATAACAGTGGAGTTCTTCAATGAACCCAAATCAAAACTATCTGGGATCAATAATGCAATGAGAGCTAGCAGAAACAAATTCATACTGATTGCTTAACATGGTCTAACTTCTCATAGGCTGGGTTTTAGCTGCAGTACATGAATTGGGGTTGATGTTTGGATTATTAAAGAAAAAACTGTTTTTTTGCAAGTGGCAAGAGAAAGGCATTTTTGGCATTTGAAGTATTGCAACTTGAAAGCTAGCCTAATTGTTAAGACTTAGGACAGTTTGTGATACTCTCCATCTGAAGGGCACACATTCTCCTAGCTTTATCATGAGACGTGCTATGATTTTTATGAAAAAGATATGAAATAACACATTTAACATGCTCTCAACTGCACAAAGACTGAGCTATTACCCGGCAAAACTTGAGAATTTTTAATGTTCAAGTCATATGGCAAGTGTCGGATTCCATGGCTTTCATCCAACTCGCAGTTAGTCCCTTATGGAATTTTTACACAGGTAATTACACAACAGAAGTTTTACTAAGCAGGGTTAAAAGGGTTGGTAGTTCAACGATTGTACAAGATATTTTGTAGGTACCCATGTTTAATGCAGGACTCACATTGGAGGCTGTCATTGGTAAAGTTTCGCATCTTCTCGTGTTGTGTGCTAGTCTTCCTGTAAATGGGTTACTAGGTGGATTTAATTGAATCTACTTCCAATTATTTCCAATCAAATTGATGGTCGAAAACAGTTTTTATTTATTGCAGATGACCTAGTTTAACTTGCATGTTGACAATCACTAGGTTACTATCATATCACATTTAATGCAGTTCGAGTTTAGCGCGTCAACTGATTTAAAGTACATACATTTTCAAATCGATCAGTTCACCAATAGAACACTATTGGCGCTCTAATCGCAATCGCCGTTTTCAGGAAAGAATTTGGCGAACCCCTTTGTCCGGTCCCTTAAATTACGGTAAATATCAGGAAAGGTATTAATTTTTATATTTCTTTAAACAACATAAGCAATTGACAGTACCCATATATTATTAGATTTGTTAAGATTTAGAGCTAAGCGCCGAATAACGAGTGAAAACAGTAATTTAAAATTGACCGCGGAAGTCACGTAAATTTCTGCATGATCCAGAATCTAAAATCGAGAATGAAATAGATATTCCGCGAATTTCATAATTCGATGGAAAGTGATAGATAGACGGTAAATTAATTGATTAATTATCAAATAATAAACCGCTCATGTACCCATGAACCAATAACGAGTTCCTATTCATCAAAACTGGAGTTTTCAACCCCAGGCCTGATAAGCATTTTTAAGCAAGGGTTAAAACTGTAGGTTAGACTTCAGGCTTCGACTTTCAGAAGGTACTCATAGGACATCATAATTCATCAGTACGACATCATAGGACTCAGAACTTGGTATATTAAGGGAGTATTAAAGTTTTTCATTTGCATTTTGGGTCTCAGTCAACAATGAACCACAAGGTCAACTATAGCTGGTCTAAAATTTTTTTTATATGGCAGCATGGAATATTCTACATAGATTTGTCGACCTGGTGTATTTGATATATTTTGGCAAAACAATAACTAAAGTTAATATATGTTAGGTATTTACCTTAAATAATGCCATACCTTAGTTCATTTTTGCGTACAAGTAATTATAACTAATTAATTTCTAGCCAATCTACTTCATTGCACATTCAACATTAAAAAAAAAAACGAAGCTAGAATCAGCCATGGCAAAGTTGAAACAAAAGTGAACACTTAAACTACAAGAATACTTAGTAGCTCCGTGCAAAGAATGGTAGTTGTTTGTATAAAGACAGGCGTAGGCACCAATTAGCCACTCAATCGTTCCTGGATAAAAAATATTTCAGTACACTATGTGACAAAGATCTTTGTATTGATAAGCTTTTGTCTTCTTTAAACAAAAGGTCTGTACAAAGTTATGTTCTATTTGTGTTCAGAAAAGAACAGCACATAAACCATATATCAGAATCTAGTTCATACACACAGAAGAAGAAAACAAAATCCATTTCGGTGCGTTCCTCTAAGGGTGCCGACGCTTTTTAGCACCATTTAGCTTCTTTGCACTTTATGAAATTGTACTCTGATACTTGCATACCATCAGTATATGCACAGCGCCCTCACCTGAAACATTAACTTTAAAAATTAGCATAACAGGTCCACTACTTTTTAAAGTAATTGTTATAGAAGAAACAAGAGCCTTTGCGATGTAGGTTTGGGTTAATGGACGACCAATATATGTCTTTTTTTATTTAATTTTATGTAGTTTAATTTTAAAGGAGTAAAGCTGAGTTAGTTTGTTTCTTGTATGATTTTGGCTTGGAATTTTCACAATTTTTAAAACCTGAGTAAAGTGCTAAAGTTGCCTGATCTGCGGAGATTTAGCACAAAATTATATGAGGTCACAAATTTCACTTTAACTTGATGGATTTTATTTTAGGGTTGCATTGTTTGTCAATAATCTGAAAATTTCCCTGTGCTGTGTGTTGCACTTGTGGAGTGATACCTAAATTTATTTGCCCGTCAAGATAAAACTACTTGCCAGAACTTGACATTGCAACCTGGAACTTTTTCCCCAGCCAATCATTCTTGTACCAATAGTTTTGTTCATTACGTTAGTGGTCTAATACTCTCAACTTTCTTTAGCAATGGAAACTCTGGCAATTGTATGCCTAGTCGCGCTGATTCTCATCGTGGCGTGGATTGGCCTCACCGGAAGGTAATTCTTCATTTGAATTTAGACATTTAGGTAAAGTGCCGTTGCCATTATCAGAAAATTTATGAATATGTGAAAGAAAATCTCTTACATTGGCAATGTCAACATGCTAAAAGGCCTCAATTCTTTGGATTTCCAAAAAAAAAATTTGCACTTGGCACTTTGCAATGCTGAGTTTTTTCTCTTGTAAGTTACGCTTTTATTTTTTTTCCTTCTCCCCCACTTTAAATATCAACCCACTTTTTATAATGTTTAAATGTGGCGAAAAAAATTAAATACATCTTGGCAATCTCAGTTTACGAGTTTTAAATGATAGGACAGCAGCGCTGATTAATTTCCTTTCAAGACAACAAACAAGGTTTTCAGATGTTTGCCAGGTGACAGCTCTAGAGTTCTTCCTAATTACATTTCACAAAGATTGTCATTAAAATAGTTCATGCAGATAACTTTTAAATTACGACAAGGCACAGCTGTTGAAAATTTGCGAATAATTTCTCTCTTAAGATGAACAATCTACATGTTCCAGGTTGAATAGGCGAAACCCGGTGGTGACCCGCTCTAAATCTGAAGAACTTCGACATATTGTCAAATATATGGAGGAATACGGGCGTCGTGACTCGGAGAGCGACACAGATGATGATAATGACATCTTTACGAAGCCCAGCCCTGACCAACCACGCCCATGGGGCAAGTCTGAATAAACCCGAATAAAGGGACAAATAAATTTGTATTCTTTTGTCTACATTGACGTGTTTTTATGATGTTACCTGCTGTTCCAACAACCTACAATTTGGTATATATTCTGAAAAGGATCCTAATTCCTTTAGGTTTAGAAGTTGAGATTGTAGTTCTTTTTTTGTTATTAAGCACTATGGAATGTTTCTTGACAAGTCTCCGACAAAATCGCAAACACTCTATTTGTCGTCCAGCCAGTCGTAAGAATTTATAAATGATAAGTTGTCCAAATAATTCACTTTACAGTGGATTTTTTCAATGAAACCAAATATGCAATAAGAGCTAGCAGAAACAAATTCATACAGATTGCCTTGACATGGTCTAACTTCTCATAGGCTGGGTTTTAGCTGCAGTACATGAATTAGGGTTGATATTAGGATTTTGAAAGTAAAACTGCTTTCTGTGAGTGGCAAGAGAAAGGCATTTTTGGCATTTGAAGTATTGCAACTTGAAAGCTAGCATAATTCTTAAGACTTGGGACAGTTTGTGATACTCTCCATCTGAAGGGCACACATTCTCCCAGCTTTATCATGAGACGTATTATGATTTTTATGAAAAAGATAAGAAATAACACATTTAACATGCTCTCACCTGCACATAGACTGAGCAGTTCCCCGGTAAAACTTGAGAATTTTTTATGTTTAAGACATATGGCAAGTGTCTGCATTTCATGGCTTTCATCCAACTCGCAGTTAGTTCCTAATGGGATTGTTAGACAGGTAATTACCTTTTTCAACTTTGATCACAACAGAAGTTTTACTAAGCAGGGTTAAAAGGGTTGGTAGAGTAACAATTGTACAAGATATTTTGTATTCGTTTAATGCAGGACTCATATTGGAGGCTGTTTCGCATATTCTCGTGTTGTGTGCTAGTCTTGCTGTAAATGGGTTACCAGGTGGATCAATTGAATCTACTTACAATTATGTCTAATCATATTGATAGTCAAAAAATGTTTTTTTTATTTAAATTTATTTATTGCAGATGCCCTAGTTTAATTTGCATGTTTTCAATCACTATACATGTTGCAAGTACATTTTGCGGTTATAAAATCTTAAAATTTGTTAATACTGTAATAGTCATTACTTGTTGGTGCAGTTTCATGCTCATCTGTTTGAGTTGTCGACCAGGTGTGAGGAAAAGTTCTCGAGGGAAACAATAATGAATTAAGCAGTCAACCACAGGAAGACTAGATTAGAAGCTGCAGCAGAAGTGAGTCAAGTGGAAGATTCCAGGCGAAAGATCCAAGAATCCTTACTTCCTATAGTGCCTACTTCCTATCACTAAGGTTTAAAACACCGATGTTGCACTTCTCACACAAATTTAAAAGTCATCAAGTTATAAGTCATATATTTGGTGAATTAGCATTTCACTCCCTGGAAAAATTCCTTCACATTCAGAACAGACTGTACTCAAACATTTCCTTCACCAGTTGACGGACACTATAAAATGTTTGTTTGCAAGTCTCCGACAAAATGGCAGACACTTCTCTCTCATCTAGTTGGTCGTAAAAATCACAATTTTTCACGTTCAGGTGTCCAAATAATTCACATAACGCTGGATTGAATCCTGCGGACTCTTTTGCCCCTGGAAAGTAAAGATGAAAAATAAATTGTAATGTGACTGGATCTGAAACTGTAATTTGGAAAAAAAAGATATTGGCTCTTCATGTCGTGATAAAAGATCCAATAAAGCAGACGGAAAAAAGATTTTGCTTTTCTTTAAATAAAGCCAGCCCAAGCTTAGTCATTCGATGTTAGTCCAAAAGATTAGTTGGGTTGGTGCCAATATTACCACAGGGACCCTTTCTTCTGGGACCAGTTATTGGATTGTTACTTTTTATTTTAACTTTTATAGGAACCAAATCTTTGATTGCAGATCCATAACTGGAATATAAATATTACATTTTTGATTTTTGATAACTGACACTAAAACCTAAATCCATCATTTTGGTTTGGATCCCTGTAACAAACACTTTGCTGAGAAATGATAATTTGTTCAGACAGCCCAAAGTAAAGGGATCTATGGGCTAGAAATAGTCACAGCATTATTCTAATGAGCTATGATTTGTTTCTCCTACGTTGAAAAATACTACTTTTATCATTTTTCTCCAGGCTATAAAATTACTGGAGATTTTTTTTCAATATTCATAACCAGGGAACACTGGTAAGTGGTAAAATTTAGTTTAAGACAAATTAAACTCCTTAAGACTTATATTATCAAGTTTTACCTGTGGAAGAGCTTCTGGCCCAGACATAAATTCTTATCGCAGTATAAGCCACGGTATTTTCTGGTTCAGTGATGTGTAGCTTTGTTCCTCGTGTCATATAAAGATTGTGGGCGATGTCTAACGATTGCAACAAATTGGTCAGTTTGTGGATTTGCCTGGAAAAAATAAATTGATAACTGAGTATAAAAGTATCAGCTACAGAGGATCTATCTTAGCTACGCTCAGAAACAGAAATACTTGGGTGATAATTTGTGTGCACTCACAGAATCATAAGTGTGTAGATGGGAGATGATTTTGCCAATGCTGAACATGATTTACTGGCATTGATTTTAATCGGAGAGTACAAATGACCAGTTCTATTCGGGAGAGAGGTTGGAGGGATGAAAGTTAGTACAGCAACTTCACTCGCCTTGCTTATCAACCTCTCGACAGCATGGATTTGTGGAGGAATCCCGTTGTTCGCGTTGTACCGTCCTTCGGAAGGGACGTTAAGCCGGTGGTCCCCTTGGTCTTCGACAGGAGTACGCTATGTGCCGGCACCGGGTTTCCCCTCCCTTCTAGGCTAGGTTAAGTTCATCATCCTCATCATCATCCACTCATTCACCGACGCCATTAAACCAGTGCCGCATGACCAGATGTCAAAACAGTGCGTCGTTTAACACCACAAAAATAAAAATAATTTAATCAGAGAGACGTTCTAAGAGAAAGTGACTCTATGTTTTCAGGGAGTAAACTTCTGAAGACTTAAGTGCTCGGCGGTAAAAAACTTTTGCATGTTGAAATAATATTATTGTTTTTATTGTTTATTGAATAATACTTTTGCCAGAAGCAACTTACACTGCAAGTTTTTTAGAATCCAGTTTGTTGATTAATTGAAAGACAAACCCAACTGCAGGATAATCAACTACCTCGAAGCAAGGACCGGCAAGATGTTTCACCTCCTAGAAAATCAAAATGACAGTTGAATTAAAAAGTTGATTTTGAGTGAAAATATTTATATGCTGAGTATCAAAACTTACAATATGTTCGAGCAGCATTTTTTGCTTCAGGTAATAAACGTGAAAGTGAAGATGATTTACAGATGCATAACCAAGCAAACTGTTAAAGCCCAAGCGAAAATAACTGCAAAACCAAAATAAAGTATTTATCTATGATGGTTTTTAGACTCATGTCTACTTGATTTATCCTTAGCACTAGTTTTACTGAACTGGGTTTTGAATGCTAAGTAAAGAGATACTAAATTTCCCTCAACACTTACAATGTATTATGAAATACATTTAGATATTTATTACAAATACCTGGAATATAAATTTTTAAATACAAATACAAATCAATAATTTATTAATACAATTAAATTATTTCAACATGCAACGAGGAAATTTAGTAGCCTGGTACTTAGCATTCAAAACCCAGTTCAAATAGTTTTTCTTAAAGTATTTCTCTTTTTATATCCTAATGGCTTTTTCCTACAATTATATAGCAAAAAAGTGAACATGTAGAGGGCAAAGCATCAAGATCATAGCAATAAATTATAAAAAAAAAAAAATGCGGTTAGGTTTTTCTAAAGACCGCGGATTTACTTACGGACTTGCACTCAGCATCACAACATCTAGACAAAGACAAATGCTATAAACTGTCACAACTTGAGGCAAGCAGTCGTTGAGTTGAGGTAGAAGAAGGCTGTGACCAAATTCAAGAGGACTGACGTTTATCACAAGAACGTCTGAACATGCCGTCAGATTTAAGCTTTCTCTTCCGAGTACGAAGATTACTTCACTTTTTTTCACTCTGCTAAAATTAAATTTAGTTTTGTCGAACGGTAGTGACATGCTTGTGATATTTTGAGGTGTCCGTCTTTTTGTGGCTCGATCGACGTTTAACTGCAAAAAGAAATCAACGTCAAATATGGAGCTCGAGCGGTTTATTGTGTTTTAATTATTAATAAATATAAAACATTTTAAAATAAATAATTTAATTACAAACTATAAAAAAAATTCTAATATATATTTAATGATATATGTAAGATAAATCTTCAAATTAAATGTTTATTTTATGCAGAAATTATTATAAAATTGTTTCAAAGTCTTTGTTAAACAGTTTGTTGGCAGTTTCTACATAAACAAATATTTAATTTGAACTATTTTTTGTGATAATTTGTAAGTACATTTGTATGTTTTGTAAGTACATATTAATGTAGTTATTAATGCTTTTAATATAATAATAATCAGTGTTGACCTCACAGAGAAAAATATACTTCTTTGTGACCAAAGATTTTACCACAGATTCTTATACTTAAAAAATAAACTGTAAAAATTGGCTCAATTATATTAAAAATAAAAATATTTTTAAGTAAGTACTTAAGTAAGTTAGTTAGTTTACATACCTAAGTTATAAATCAATAAAAATAAAATATGCTACCAGTATTGTAGCGTTATTTGCCAAATATGGGTAAAATGGGTAATTTAAAATATCTACCTCTCCAAAAAAAATGTTATTTTCATGATTTATTAAAAACCGTTGCCAGGCATTATTTTCTTAAGATAGCCTGCTATCATAAGCTATTAGATAATATTTTTAAATTACAATACCATGTACCTATTTGATTCCAGACCTAACAAAAAGCAATTGACAAACAACTAATAGTAATGGAGATGTAGTTCAAAGTCACGATCTGATGGTTGATGCTTGTGCCCTTAGTTTCTGAAACGGACCTTGGTTGACGTTGGGCCAACAAGATACAGATTATAGAGATCACATAGTCCTGAAGATGCCGGCGCCTGACAAGACGTCAACCAAGCTCTGTTTTAAACCCAAAAGACAATCGAAACAAAGCACAACTGTCAACAACATCATCATTTTTGAAAAATGTTGGCTTTGCTATTGATATCTGAACTGCAATTATGTTTAATAATGAAGAGATAAACATCAGTTGCAACTTACAAATCCTTGCAGGAGGTGAATATTACATTGATGAGCTGTGAATCACTAAGTTGCATTGCCAGTCATAGAAAAACACTAATCTACTTTACAATAGAAAGCCATGTAGAATTTTTTTGACTACATTTTAAGTAGTGTTGAAGGTCTATTTACCTATAAGCTGAGAACTCTCCTAGCCAAGGCTTTATATTAAAAATGTAATTTTATTGTATTTTATGATATGAATTTATAACCTGACTATTTCCAAGACTCCGGCTTTATTTTAAAAATAAAACCATTATGGAGTGAGCCAAACATGTATGCTAAAATATTATGTACTTGAACACTGTGCGACGGAAAAAAAAATATATATATATAAATAATATAATTACTGACATGCAATACATTCATGTGCATTTATTACTGTCTATTCAATAAGATTGAAAATACACCAAATCAAGCTCTAGATCCATTTTTGCCATTAAATTCATATAAAAAATAAATTCTACAGATGACTTTGAAATAGTATTTTTTTTTTTTTTTATTTATTTAATTTATTGTCTTTAAAACATTGTACATGTTATGGGACAGTCAGTTATATACAAATCAAGCATGCTATACTAGCTGCTGTAAAACTCATTAATAGAATAAAAACAATTTGTGATAAAATGCTCCTTCAATTGACCTTTGAGCTTAGGAAGCAGTAAACATTTGATCGACCCAGGTAGAGCGTTAAATAATTTGCTCCCATTATAGATGGGGTCTTTCGTATAGATGCTCAATCGGTGTGATTCGGTTCGAACGTCTGTTTTGAACCTAGTGTTATGGTCATGAATGGTCTCATTAGTACGACTCAAATAGTTGTTCTCTATGCAGTACATTATGGTATGATACATATATAAACTAGGTAATGTTAACATTCTGAATTTAATAAATACATTTCTGCAGGAATCTTTATAAAATACCTCAGCGCACGGGTTCAAGCTGGCCCGTGCCATGTATCTCAGTGCACGCTTCTGAAGGACAAACAGTCTCTTGGCCTGGGAACTGTTCCCCCAGACGATGACACCATATTGCAAATGTGATTGTAGTAGTCCAAAATATATGAGCTTCACAGTATCAATATTCACTAATTTCATCATTTTGCCTATAAGATATCATGCAGAGGCTACCTTGGCACATACCGATTCCACGTGGCTATCCCAGTTCATTGCACTATCAATTTTAATACCTAGGAATTTAGTATATTTTCTCTAGGGCAAGGTTTTTGCAGCAGTATAAGAAAGAAGGTAGGTATTTGAAATTTTAAAGCAAAACAAGTGCCATAACTAGGAACTGAGTGGGCTTGACTAATGGTTGAGACTTATAACGATTGCACATATCAAACGTACATTTTCTCAGCCATCACGGAAGACCTATTTAATGTAAAACTTTTTTAACCACCATGCTTTGTTATATTTTGTATGAAAACAACCAAAAGAAATAAATTTGAAGTAGTCTCACCTGGGCAAAGAACGAATAATTTCCCGGCAAAACTTTTGACTTGTTGATGTCTAATACATATTGGAAGAGTCCAGCATCCATGGCACTTTTCCATTTTGTGGTAAACTGCTTGTCGAACTTTGAAACGGGTACATTACCTCTTTTTCCTTTCATTAAAACAGAGGTTTTCAAGTCGTCCCTAGAGTAACCATGGTTCGCAACACCCCCGAGAAATGACATCTTACAATACTTTGCTTACAAGTGTGACAACGTCTGCGACAGGGCTTCCTAACCTCTCCGTTTGCCGTCACCACCATACCCCTTCCACCCTACCATGTGTTTGCTTCATCATCACATAAGCCGCGCCACAATAGTGAATATCTCTGTTCTTTGATTGGCCTCTTCCCATTGGGGTTCCCCATTGGTCCCCATCAACTTCAAACAATTTCAAAACAAACATGTCAGCCGACTACTCGCAGCACGCTACTGATCTATTAGTCGTTTAACGTCTCGGCCGTTTTGCGCCTTTTCCTTTCGAACCATAAAAGATTGTCTGTGCCCTGGACGTGCTAATAAACGAGAAATGTTCATTTTTATGGTGAAGAACGAAAGAGGGAGCGCAACTTCCCGGAGAAGAAAATTGGCTTCGCGTGGAGAAGATCACCACGTTGGAATTTCACTAGTGGGTTTTGACGATTTTAAGGTCATGATGCGGGTTCGAAAACCTACTTGCATTCCAGTCGAACAAGCTGGGTAAATTTACAATTTGGCGCCTACACTCAACTTGTAAGCTACTAGAGAGTGGGCCCATTCATTGCCCATCAAATTTCTAAAGCCATGTGCTAACGAAAGCCAACAAAGTGAACTATTGTACTCTAGAGTTGGAAACAAACAAGAACAGAGCAATGTTGGTGAGGCTGAGTGGTCAAGGGTTGTTGGTTGATGACGATGAAGTCTTGTGGCGAACTACTAAGTGTTCTTTGAAAATGCAAATGAAGATTGATGGACGCCACTTTTTACAAAACAAGAGACAAAATGAACAAAGCATGGTATGGCTTTGAAAACCTACTAGCAGTCCAGTCGAACAAGCTGGGTAAATTTACAATTTGGTGCCTACACTCAACTTGTGAGCTACTAGAGAGTGGGCCCATTCATTGCCCATCGAATTTCTAAAGCCATGTGGTAACGAAAGCCAGCCAAGTGAACTATTGTCCACTAAACAAGAGACAAAATTAAAAAAGCATGGTATGGCTTTGAAAACCTACTTGCAGTCCAATCGAACAAGATGGGTTACTACACTCCACTCGTGAGCCACTATGAAGCGAGACGCTTTTGTTACCCATCAAATTCTTCGGGCCGTTGTTTTGAACTGATTGGCGATCCTCTCGACCTGATAACAAACAAGAAAAGGATGGCACACGGTTTTGCTGTGTACAGAGCAAAGTTAACCAATTCTCGAAAGGTTTGTGCAATAAAAAAGGATCATATTTAAACGTGCCATTCTTATTGCGGAACGAGTCTATGCTTCATATGTTCAAGAAAAGGCCAGTTCATTTGAACATTTTAAATACGATGCTGTTTGACCCTAATGAATGTGGATCTGACTTTGCAAATGGTGCTATGAAAATCAAATATTGAATCATACCTGTAATGTCCATTACAAAAATGGCATTAAAATTCCTTGCTGCTTGTGTAATGTTAACACTATAATTAATTTGTTTTCATGTATTTGTTTCAGTTGCTGTGAAGGCAGCTGTTAAAAAATGCTGCTATGCATTGTTTAACTTCCTTCCGAATCAGATTAAATGTATCACAGACTCTTCCAAATTCAACTCAAAATTAAAAGAACATTTGCTTAAATTATCACTGTACTCCATCAGAGAATTCACAGTCAAGCAATCACTAATTTATTAATTATTATGTCTCACCTAGAAATAGTAACTAGGATTAGTAATAACTGTATTAAGTATTCGATATATTGTAAAATTAATTGTTAAACAATGTATTTTGTAAAAACAAATAAACAAACAAACACCCAGGGCACAGCACCCATCATTTGAAGAATGATCCTGGCGATAAAGACTGGAGGACAATCGCACTCTAGTTGAGGGAAAAACATTAGTTTTCAAGAATCAAGATCCGAGCAGTGAAGATATATGCAACATTTTATTTTTGTAAAAATTATAATTTCAATAAAAAAATAAGAACCCTTTATCTACTTTGTAGTACACTGATTTTGCTTTGCCTACCACTTCCATTTTCCAAAACCTCTATTTCAATTTGAGTTATCTTTTCATTAGTGACATTTAAGTAATTCCATGGAAATACACCTATTTTTGAAAACCATGCACTATTTGGAGCAAATATTTTTTTTCTTTGTGTAATTTGTAAAAATTGAATCACCTAAATTCCAGAGGGGTTCAGTTTTAATATTTAGATAATGTTTGTGAGGCAACGTCTTCTTCTTAACCTAGGGTCAGTGTTGGGCCAGGTTAAGTCGTTTGGGTCAAGGGTAATGGTGGGTTCAGTGGCAGTAGTCATTCCGACTACAACACCGTAGCTCGCTCAACGTTGGCCGTGTCTCTAGCCTTGCGTAGATTCACCTCTAGTATATTATTATTTGCTAATTTTGACTCTCAAGTTATTTTCCCTCATTTTCAATAAACGCTCGTTCATTCACATCTTATGTTCTCATATGGGAAAGCTCGGAGCCCCATGGTAACAAGCGAAGAATGTAATAAGGTTATGCTAGGTCAGGTCAGGGGATAAGGTTTTGTTGTGTCAAAGTACTCATATTAATAGGGAAATGAAATTGTGGTCTATTTTGAGGCAGGCTGCGAGGCGTCCTGCCAAGGAGCCTTTTCCTTTCCAGGAACTATTGCCTCTCAAGTTGAAAACAACTGTTTCAGGAAAAGGAGACAAGACAAGCGGTAAAAACTTTTTTAAGACTTATAACCTAAAAATTGTATTTGACCAAAATCATATTTGTCGTAACATTATGTTTTTGAAATCCAGTTATACAAATATTTATTAAACTCAGGGTAGTTGCTTGGATTCATATCATAGCATTAAAAAAGGTGACAGAAAGCCATTTACTTGTCAGGATGAGCATCAAAATCCTAGCTTGAGTAGCAAATTTGTGAACATGGTTTGCAATTAGGCTTTTGATGCTTGATCGATGCTAATGGGCTATTTTAGTTGTACTTATTAACGTAAGTAAGTCTTCACTCATCTTCCTGCAAAAGCAAAAGCTGTTGAAATTGCATCTTGCTAAAACCATACTAAAGTCTAGTCAGTGCGTTTGGATCTATTTATCTAGGAATTTTTTGTTGCAGACAGTTGCCTTGCTAAGGATTAGCCGTTTAGGGCTAAGGATTATTGTATAGGAAAAGTAATAGCATATAATTCAAAGAAATAATTCAGTAGAATCCAGATCATAATATGGATCCTAGGATTGGCTGATTTTCTGTATCTGCTTTGAAAGGTTCTAAAGATGTGTGAAATAACTTTTTCTTTTTAATATTGCAGATATCGGTTGTCTTCAAGAAATGGCAGTTCTGTTTGCAAGCTTTAAAAAAAATGACTTTAACCAAGCCCTTTCTGCAAAAGAAGTAGAGTTATTTGAAAAAAGCTATAAATCATTTTTGGTATGTTCTTTTCTATCTTACCTTAATATCTGATGGTATGCATGGCCTCTGAGTAGAAGTAAAAGATCATATCTACCAAGACAAAACAATGGCCGGTCAATTATAACTCGCTGAAATCCTTCCTCATGACATGATGCGTTTGCTAATTCCCTTCCCTACTTTTTCAGCGGGTACTTATTTTCCTATTTTCTTCGTGTTTCAAGCCGTTTGCTGTCAATTTTTTTCGTAATTTTTTCATAACTTTGTAGCTTTTTTTTCTAAATGGCTTAAGTGCTTTTGCTGCCACATCTGTTTATTTTAATAACCTAGTAGCTCATAAGTTTAGTACCATGTGTATCTGGCTAGGATAGCTTGACTTGATTAAAGGAAAATCATTTTCTGATTGGGGGCATTCTCATTTTACAAGTTGAACACAAAAATGTTGCTTTGTTATATTCATAAACTTTGAGACAAAAGTATGTTTCTTTGTGTCTGGACATTTGTCTTTGCCAGAAGCCTGAAAAGACATATATCTCTGGTTGATGAGATGCGTACAATGACAAAGAAAATAAAACCATACGCTGTAAATTCACCGCTATTATATAACGTGCTCCTCGTCTTTGTCTTGTGTTTGTCGTTAGATCTAAATAATAGTTTGTTTTTGGTATTATTTTCAGGTGGTGTAGGGTTTGATTGCATTCTCTCATTAAGCTGAAACCATTGTTAATTTCAGGACAAGAAGAGGATAAAGAAAGAACAAGAAAGAAAGGGAATATTGACGCCTGGAGTACGGGATCTAACACACAAGCAAATAAATCAGCTTCTCAAAAACTTTCCACAGTGAAATTTCCAATCAAGATTCATGAAATAGTAAACAGCCACTAGTGCATACCAAAACTGTAATACAGGACGAAATTTATTAGATAATAAACGTTTTTTTCTAAAAATTGGTTCATCTTAATTAAATTTTTTGTTTTGTTAAAGTTCACATGCAATTAACATACTCTGAGAAAAGATCTAAGACATTAAACGTACTTGACATTGCTGTTTACACTTCCACTTTACCATTGTCTCTAATCAAAGTTCATCTTACTTAACTTTTCAACGGCAGTCTTTATCAGGGAACAAGTGAAGGTTCGAGTTCGAATTCAGTTCGAGTATGGCAAATCAGAAAGTTTAAACTTTGTTTTATTTTGATCTTTTTATTCATCTCCTTATAGCCTTAAAAAATAAGAAGATATGCATCGAGATTAAACAATGAAGTACTAAGATACTTTGCTTAAAAGCAAGTCATGTATTTTGTGAGTCTCTGGTCTGATGGATGGTGTTGTGGGTTGCAGAGTTGGTAGCGTATATAACATTGTGTACTGATAATAAACTGGTGTTAAAAGATTCCACCGGGCTAATTTCTGCTTCCAGCGAGCCCAACGTTTCCATGGGTCTTTGTGATTCACACCATAGAGAATTCTGTAAGTAAAATTCAGTTAATAAGAGCACATTGGTTTGTGTATCTTAAGAATCAATTGAAGATAGGTGATATTATTGACAATGATGAATGAAATTATGCTTACTGAGTGTCCAGGATTGAGTAGAATTGACTGCCACGCTGCTGTTGATGTCACAATTTCTATTTTGAAAGATGAGCTCGTTGGGCGGGGGCAGAGATGAGAGTGTGATGCACTTAGTGAATTCCGACAAAATTGTTCAAAAAGTGTTATGGATTCTTTTAACAAAAAATCCTGCCTGCAAAATTCAAACAAAAATAAATTTTCTCAAAATACTGGTATTGCCATAACTAAGAATTGGCTTCATTGTTTGCATATTCACAAGCGTAACCAGGACCCAAATTAGATACAGAAAATACAGACGTAACACCGAATAATGATATGTAAATATTTCATCACTTACAAGCACTTTGATGTGTATGCATTTGTAAAGTTGAAAACAATGGATTCCAGAGGCTCTGAATTTTCATGCTCCAGTACAAGGTGGACACTTTCAATTTCACTCGTGTTTAAAAGTTCCTCAATACGCTTTAGACAGCTTGTTATGTACCCACTTACTCCTGGATGAGTACACATTTTAATTGGAACTCCATATATTTGTTTACTAGTAAACGATGATGACGGGTAAAGGCGTCTTGTGTAAACCACATTATGTATTGCTGCTTCCAGAAATGCAATGATTTTTTTTGACCCTGCAAATGAAGAAATATTCAAATTAAGTTTTGGTTTTGGCCAAATTCTGGTGTTCTTACAGGTCTGTTTTCTAATTGAAAACTAGATTTTAGTTATATGCCTAATCTATATTGGTGTAGTAAAACCGAATCCAATATCTAGTTTTAAGAATGAAATGTATGCAAATTTGAAAAGGAAGAAACATACACATTTTTTCATGAATATTACGATTGATTTTTGTATTGTTGAATAATTGAACAAAGCTAAGCCGGTTAATTTCAAACAAAAGCCAAGATGTAGAAGTAGGTAACTGGGGTGAAGGTGGCCAGGTTGACATGCACCTGAGCTTCTCAAGCCTACATCACAGACAATCAACCAGGTTGCTCCTGAAATATTTCCTGAAAGCGAAACAATTTGTGAATATTTTCGTATCTGCAAACTTAAACAAGGGTTTAACGTATCAACTCCTTTAAAATATTACATACATTTCTTTTGCTTTTGCATTGTTTCACAGAAAAATTGTTTGATACATTTTGGTAAAGCTGGACTTTACAACTTTCTACTGCTTGCTTTGTTGCCTCTAGAGTTATCGACGATGCCAATTGATGTTAGCGAGGCTTTATCAAAATAGCTCAATTTAACAGCAGTATTTTCATGAATCGTTTCTTTCAAATAACTTCTGTGAATTATGTAAACCTTCGTTAGTCCTTGGCAAGTTTAATCACTCCCTGGTATGGACTTTAACGGTACAGACACCCAGCAATTTTTTCAAGTCGATCAATTATTGTACCAACTTCTAAGTATAAAATGTAATTTCCAATGGAAGTATTGTATTTGTATTGTATTTATTTATTTCTGTCTCAGGACACATACATGGTATACGTATAAGACAAGTCAATCATTATAACTGGTTACTAATAATAATAATAATAATAAGTACTTGTAAACGGGTTGAGATTCTTTGTTAAGAAATGACATTTTAGGAAATGAAATCGATAGAATAAACAAACCTTGATCTTCCCAGACATCCAAATCCATAACATGTAAATTGGAACGAGTAGTAATAAAGTTTTGTAGAGTAACAAAGAGTCACATAGAATGTGTGGTGCCACCCATTTACAGGAAAGATGATCTAACCACAAAATGATTGTAATCGTAGTGTACTAGTATAATGCATATTACACACAGCACAATCAAGCAGTGAACGCCTACGATCAGTTACCGCGAACACTTTGAATAGTGACGGTTTTCTTTGCTAGGAGACAGCTCTGTAAAGATCCCGACCAGCTCCCGACTGATCCCGAAAGCGCATGGCTGAGAAGTGACTATTAGCACCGCTGAATACACGGATACTGGATACAAAGCACCGCTTAATTTCTTATCAGCCTCCATGCATAAAGGGAGGACTGAAGAGGACGATTAAGTCAACCTCATCTCTATTCGGGAAGAGATGAAGGATGCGGGGAATTTGCATTTTACATGGAATCTTTGGTCGGCACCACCCATTTCTGGAGTGTCTGGGTAGTACTACTTGCACGGCAGACCTGCGAATAGACCTTGCGTAGTAACTGATTTGGACCTGTTGTAGTGGGTCTGTTACGGATGGATCGTACACATCGGGTTCAGACTTTGGGTTCAGACACCGGGAACACAATGAGGCAAAGTAACAACGCCATCATGTGAAACTACAAAATTTCAAACATGTAAATATTGCCACTAAGCTTCCTCCATATTTTCGTTCTAATTATTATCAAATGAGCACATAACCTACAAACTAACGAGGGTTCCTGCATTGGCGGGTCCTCGGGTAGGTTATGGCCCAGCCTAAGTTACCTCTCAGAAAAAGTAATTCTTCTAGATTCCACCAAAGCCAATACTTTGATAGATCCGAAATCAATTTGGTTTGATGTGCTAAATTTATTAATTTTCAGAGTGACGAACCACCAGAAGAATGGATGATTTGAAAACAAGTATATTAGTGGCACTGCTTGCAAGTTTAGTTGTAGCTGTGACAACACTCATTATTGTACCTCAATGGATACTCAACCTATTGTTTATATTTCTAGTACTAGTGGTTGTACTTGCTATTATTGTGCTCCACGCTATAACCAACAAATTTAATGTATCTGTAATATCTAGTAGTAAACGGTTGACAGAAGTTTCGTCGAATGAGTTATCAAGACTGCGGGAGTGTCTTAAGGTATTTATCATAAGAAAACTACCACCTGCTACCACCGTTATGACAGGCAATAGAATATTTTTGTTATGTTTGAAATAAAATCGTTTGTTGCAGGAATTAGAACGTGAGAAATCCAAGCCAAAGCGTTTGCCAGCTGTTTTCGGACGACTAGTTGATGACAGCTTACAGCAACTTATAGACTTGTCCCTACGAGATTTTGTGGGCTCATGGAGTACTGAGCAAGGTTTTGGATCATCAACTCAACTAGTCCAGGATGTGAAGTGAGATGAACAATGTACTTGAGAGTTAGGTGATCAATACGTTTCTAGATGTGTATTGTTTCAATTCAATAATTTATTGTCTTAAAGGGAGGATCTCTGGAAGATTGTACAAAATCTACAAGAGCGTCTGGCAAGGATCGATTTAGCGAAATTAATTTGTGTTAATTTTATGAATCGATTCCTCAATCATTTTGAGCACATAAAAAACGTAAAATCTACAACGTAAGTATTATCTACAACACTTCTTCACTTTTTTTTTAAATTATTGTTCTAAAAAACAAATATATATCATCATATAGTTCTTGAATCAAACAGTTTTTTTTATGTTGAGAAATTGTACTTGATTGGCAAGTGTCTATGACCAAGCCATGAATGACAGCTTATGCTCTTAATTTTAAATTCTACCAGATGTTGGGAACAAATCGTTTGTTTCTTAATGGATTCTCAAGTTTTAACCTGATTATTGTAGTTTTAAATTTAAATATTAAAAGTTAAAAGAGTTTAAGAGTTAAATAAAATATAATTGAATTTTAATTGAGAAAAGAAAACAAGTGATTGCAAAATTGTCAAAACTTAAATGAAAACTTATAAAAATATTTTATGTCTGATTTGAATTTGAAGTGTTTTTTTTTTTTTAATTGATGATTGTGGAACTAAGAGCATTAGGGACTTTACTGTGAAGTGCCATTTTTAAACGTACAACTTGCTAATTTAGTTGCTATAAGAAATTGCAATTGAAAAATTGAATATTTCCATTTTGTTGTTTTTTCCAGCGCACGAAATAAACAACCAGCATACAACTTACTGCCGCATTTGTGTTCAATTGAATCCGAGAAAGATTACCTGCGACAAATTACATCAGCTGTTCTCGTGCTATTCTTTCCACCATCTTATTCAGCAGCTGAGCCAGTTAAACATCTTCTCAGAGAAATACTCACTTGCAAGGGTAAGATTTCACACGATACTAAATACTCACTTGCAAGCTTGTAAGATTATCTGGGTTGCTTTAAATTAACTGCATTATGTTATAATTATGTGATAATATTGGAAAATGTATGAAAAATTAAAAAAGTGTATCCCCAACTTAAATGGGTGTAAAGGTTAATAAAAACCTCTTATTTATTATTAGAAATAAAAACTGCCAGATTCTGAATAATTTATATTTTTCGTATATTTCAGTTTTATTTCCCAGTATTGACACGATAACGCATCCTGATTTTATCAACGAGATGATTATGGTTTACGCCGAAGTACACAAGGAACATTCCTCGCAGCTGGAAAGCAAGCGATCTTACGATCGTCCAGAAAGTTATGAAGATCTCATTAAAGTCATAAGGAATTCGAATGATATCGAAGTTTTGAAGCAAGTGAGGTAAGCACATTGTTTTTTGTAGCGGATTTGCTTTGTTGATATAGACTTGTGGTTCTCACAAGGACTTAAAAAGTCTAAGTTGGCGCTGATATCTTCAGGATTGTTGGTTATGCCTGTAGGTTTGAATGAAATTGTATTAGCGTTACCTTGCCACAACCTGGTGGATTCTGAAGTCACTAACTACATGTTGGCAACTTTAGAATGCAAAATAAAGCTAGTCTTCACCGGGGAGTTTGAAAATTAACCAGGAAATTATGAAGGAACAATACATCTTGCATTTAAATTCTTTGTGAATCTATCAGTTTATTTACGTGAAACTGTAACATTGACGTTGTTTCTCTACCTAGAACCTACACTCAACGCTTTTAGTGGCTGTGCGGTGGCAGTTATGCAGTTATTATATTTGTTTTCTTTTGCAGGTATGACATTGTCTCTGACATAATGTCTGTAACAAATCTAGAGAATCTCAACCAAGCACAAGACCTAGACTCTGCTGCATCAAGTCCTCTGTTGGTCTCCAGCACAAGTTTGGGACAGCAAACCCCGACTAAAAATATTGCGAACTACTTGCAAGCGAAAAGTGTTTGTGAGAAAAAGCTGCATTCCTTGGGATGGAAAGGATATCCAGATGAGGAGCTGGAAGAGGGCGTTGAAGCAAGCTCCATTGTGGAAAAAGAGGCAAGTCAAAACATTTCCATTCATTTTATTAGCATAAGTACATTTTTAATTATTTTGATCTATGATTTGAAAATCTAGCAAGAAATTTTGTGAATGGGTTTTTGTTGTTTTTTTCTGGGAAAAATTGAACAAGAACTCTATGATTCTAGAGTTGAAGTGAGAATATATACCTGGTTTAAATTTAAAAAATCCCAGATTCGATCCTGGTAGCCGGCTATCCTGGTAGTGAGAGCGCCATGTCTGCCTTGCATTCGGGAGGTCCCAGGTTCGATCCTGGTGGCCGGCTATCCTGGTAGTGAGAGCGCCATGTCTGCCTTGCATTCGAGAGGTCCCAGGTTTGATCCTGCAGGCCGGCTATCCTGGTAGTGAGAGCGCCATGTCTGTCTTGCATTCGAGAGGTCCCAGGTTCGATCCTGGTGGCCGGCTATCCTGGTAGTGAGAGCGCCATGTCTGCCTTGCATTCGAGAGGTCCCAGGTTTGATCCTAGTGGCCGGCTATCCTGGGCTATCCTGGACTTGCATATCAGGTTCGATCCTGGTGGCCGGCTATCCTGGTAGTGAGAGCGCCATATCTGCCTTGTAACACTTGAATGTTTAATATTTTAGCCTCTGCCTCTTCTGATTGTGCTTAACAACGTGAAAGGCCGGCTCATCTTGAACGAGCACTTGAAGCAAAATGAAAGCCCTGATTTGATCGGATTCTGGACGGCTGTGGAGCAGCTAAGACTTGCTCATCGCTGCTATTGGCACGACCTTGGGGCTGAGATATTCTACCAGTATATACACACACCGTCGGCTCCAATTAAAACCGACAAAGTATATATAGTTAGAGAAACGAGGATTTAATTAGCAGGGTGTCGTTTGGTATCCAACTAATTACTTGCATTTCCAGGTGACGATGAAACGAATGGAAGCATTTCTCCTGGGCGACGATGGACCCGAAGTTTTCTTCGAGCAACAAGATTCGGTTCTACGTGTTTTAGAAAAGCTCTACGCTAATTTTTTATTGACTGACCTGTATCCAAAGATGGTAACTGCACTAGAGTGTCCAGATTTAGAAGAAAGAGACATGGGTAAGTAGTGACTTACTGCTTGACATTTATCAAGTGATTGCTTTTCTATCGTAAAGTTTTCTACAAGAACCCGATTATTAAATCTCTTTCATGAAACAAAATACTTAACCGCAGAGCTCCTATACAAATGTACATTGTGAGAAGCTTGATTGAGTTGTACGAATGGTTTGGCGTGTTGGAAACACCGGTTCTCGTTAGATCACCGAAGTTAAGCAACACTGCGCTGAGTCAGGTATTTGATGGGTGATCATCATACACATGACCAGTTCTGTTCGGGAGAGAGGTTGGAGGGATGAAAGTTAGTACAGCAACTTCACTTGCCTTGCTTATCAACCTCTCGACAGCATGGATTTGTGGAGGAATCCTGTTGTTCGCGTTGTACCGTCCTTCGGAAGGGACGTTAAGCCGGTGGTCCCCTTGGTCTTCGACAGGAGTAGGCTACGTGTAGGTTCATCATCATCCTCATCATCATCCGCTCATTCACCGACGCTATTAGACCAGTGCCGCATGGCCAGATGTCAAAACAGTGCGTCGTTAAACACCAAAAATAATAATAATAATAATTTATTGAGTTGTATTTGACCTGTAATTGAGTTGCTATGTTTCCTCCCAGCTGATGAGCAGGCAACAGCTGATGACCAGATAACAGCTGATGACCAGCCAGTAAGTGAAGAGACAGAAGACAAGTCCAACTATTCTCGTCGTAAGCTTACTGAGTTGCAACAAAAACTGGAGAACAAAGCTCAAGCCTTGCAAGCTTTGAGAACCTCACTAAAACCTGAATCACGAGTCCTAGCTCAACTGGAATCAGAGCTTGAGGGACTGAAAGGAGATATGCAACAATTAGAAGCACATGTAATCAGAACAGAAACTTGGAGTGAACACCTGGGACAGTGGAGGGTTGTAGTTCAACATACTGAGGTAAGATCATGAAGCACTGGAGAGTTGTAGAAGATGTGATTGAGTTTTAAGCTTGTATATGCCCCATGAAAAGATTGGGTCAAGATAGAACCACGCTAGTGCATTTAGAAGTTAAGTTGTCTTCCGTTACGCTCTGTTTGTAGCTTGGTTTTTTTTTTAATAATTCCACAGATTGCTGAGGATAAGGAGTCTCCCCAATTTGTCTTGGTCGTCCATATTTTGGAGGATGACCAAAATTCAGACGCTGTTTCCACGGGCTGGGTGGTCCTCAGAAAACTAAGCGACTTCCATGACTTGCACCGGAAACTGTGGTAAGTTGGGTTAAGATTTGTCACAAGAAATCAAAAGAAATGTTTTTCCGTGTTACGCTGATTGTGACCGAACGTGTTGGAAACACCGGTTCTCGTTAGATCACCGAAGTTAAGCAACACTGCGCTGAGTCAGGTATTGGATGGGTGACTATTATACACATGACGTGTTCTGTTCTGGAGAGAGGTTGGAGGGATGAAAGTTAAGCAACACTGCGTTGTGTCAGGTATTGGATGTGTGACTATCATACACATGACCAGTTCTGTTCGGGAGAGAGGTTGGAGGGATGAAAACTAAGCAACACTTGACCTTGCTACGACAGGAAGTCTATGTTTTGTTTCACATGTTTACTCTGATTCCAGTCAGTTGAACGCGGAGGTGAAACATTTTGAGTTGCCGTCGCAGCTGAAGTTCCGCTTGGGCAAAAGCACGGTGAAACGTGGCTTAGAAAAAGCTAAAGTTCAAACACAGAAGTTTTTGGAATTTGTCTTGGAAGACGAAAGACTAAATCAATGCGAAGCTCTCTATACATTCCTTAGTCCCAGCTCCGATCACTTGAAGCAAACGGAGCCAACGCAGAAGAAAAATAAGTTCTCTATCGCTGCAATATTTAAAAGGTAGCCGACAAGAACAACACAAGCATAGAGTTTAAACAACTTGTAGTTTTGAAGGAGGATCAGGGTTGTTGTGCTTTACTAGTATTTTACTGTTTTTAATATTTATAAATATGTTCTTGTTATTATCTAGATGAACAATTGCATTATTTTTTTCCACTAGTGGCTAATGATTGATTGATTTCCTTTATTGGCTTAAATAAAAAAACATTTACAGGCCATAAATCCCATTTGGGATTGTCAGGATAGTACATAAAAGTAATATTAATAAAATATATTTATAATAAATATGATAATAATACCGTTAACGTCAATGTTACAGTCTCTGCGTGAAATATGGCCGCCAAATGACTACCTTACCGACAAAAATGCAGAGTACCGGAACATCACGTTAAGTGGAGCCTCTGTCGTATGAAATTTAATTTCGATATTTCTCGTAGGTTAACTCGCTTTTTAATATCGTTACATGTATATCAATCGTTGAGGTAAACATTGATGGAGATCTTTTGAGCATGAAAAGTGTCAAAAGCGAGTTAACCTACGAAAAATATCGAAATTAAATTTCATACGACAGTGTCTCCACTTAACGTGATGTTCTGATAATAGTAATAATGATATTAATAATTGGAAATGTTTCTGTTACCTTGCAGTGGTGGTTGGGAAGGAAATCTCTTTAAGCTTGCCAGCCCGAAGGAAAACACGGAAGAAGACGTTTCTTTGCTTCAAGATAAGACTGAAGGTTCTAAGACGTGGGGGGAGTCGACTGATAGCATCGCTGAGCCTCTCTACGCACTTTTAAATGAGTTATGTGATCTCAACCGAACTTTTAAGTGGATTAGACGCACTTTGATTACTACAGTTCAACTGACTTATAACAGAACCATCAACAGGCAAGTGACAAGAAAGTTATAACAAAAACTATTTCAACTGGGTTTTGAATGCTAAGTGAACAACAACTAAATTTCCCAATGTTTCGTAACTTGTACCTGTTACTTCATCAAGGGTGAGAGCAGTCCTAACAATTTATTATTATATTACTTAGCTTTCATTACCTTTACTTTAGTATTACCTTTACCTTTACTTAGCATTCAAAACCCATTTCAAATAGTTTTTGTTAAAACTAAAGCAAAGGATAAATCAAGTAGGCATGAGTCTAAAAACCATTGTAAAGACATCAAAGTTATCTTAAAGCTCTAAAGTAAATTTAAAAACATCTTGTGACTCATTACACCTTCCAGATATATCTTTATTTTATTGCACGTGAGCTACAGTTTTGGGAAATCAACTAATTGCAATTTGGGGTTCAATGCTTAGGTCGATTTCCTTTATTGGCTTTTATAAAAAAAACATTTACAAGCCATGAGTCCCGTTAGGGATCGTCAGGATAGGACATAAAAGTAATATTAATAAAATATGGTTATAATAAATATTATTGATAATAATAGTAGAGTGATAATAATAATTCTGATGGTCTAGTGGTAATACAATTGAACAATGGCAAGGAACAAGGTTTTAGGAGCGAAGTCAAATAAAAACAGCAAAACAACGTGCAATTCAATGTGACATTGATGTGGAATGTTGTTTTTTTCAGGGCTGCTCGAGTTATTGTTGCAGATTTATTCTGCGAGCAAAATGTGTACGGTTACATACAAATGTTGATCAAATCCTGGTGGCCGGACGGCGAATTAAACCAAACTTTGACTGATCGAACAGCGGAAGAAAAACAGCATATCAGGTACAACCATAATACCACCGTAGCACCACCGTAGTACCACCTAACAAACCTTCTATTTTCTTCAACCTCCTTTTACCATAATTGTATTTTATCTTTGCCTCCTGCACTTAAATATCTCACTAGCCAGTGCTGATTTACAACTTTGCTGTGGGTAAAGCATTTTTTGCATTATTAACTTTGTTGGTTGCTTACAGGCAGGAAGTTCGGGAATACCTTTTGAGTAATATTCCACTTATCTTGAGCAATTTGGTTGGTCACCACAATGCTCGGCTCGGAGCTACCAAAGTATTTGATGCTCTTCAAGACCCTTTACTCAATAAGCAAATACTCTATGTAAGTGTATAACCTCAAAATTTCAAGTTGCAACTTTCAATGTGACCTTTCAACAACTTTGCTGTAATCGACTTCTTCATTGTTCTTTGCATATTTTATTTGTTTATTCATTTTAGGAACTAATCGGTGTTTTACTGTCCGAGCTGTGTCCTGAACTACAGAATTAAGAAGCTGACAGCCAGTGATCGTGAGACTTTATGTGAAAACCTTGGCATGGTCAGAAAATGTATTGATGTTTGATAACTTCAGATTAAATTATGATAAAATTGTTGTGCTATTTTCCAATGAAAATAATAAATGGTGCTTTTTAATTTGCCGTCTTCTTCGTTGCATGTTCTTGTGTGTGTTGCATGCTGAGACCAAATTTAGAGAACTCAAAAGTGCAGTCAAGCTGGAAGCCAAACTGGCTTACAATAGAATAGGAATATAATATGAATAGATGAATAGATTACATCTTATAGAAGATGGAGAAATGGCTGCTGCCTCAAGGGCTCATATTTAAGATATGTTTCGGTTCTTTACTTGTGGCAACTAATTCTTGAAGTTTGATCAATTATTTCATAAGTTGCTGTGGCACTGGGTCTTATCTGGTTTTAAAACAGAAGAAATTTAAGATATGTTTTATCACAGAAGCTGCATGGCCTCTTCAGGTAAGTCTTTTCTTTGCTTGGTTGGAACTGTTTATTTTTGTTAAGTTATGCTAATCTTTCACAAATTCTGAGGATTGAATGAAACGAAACTTGCCAGATGCAAAAGATGTAGAATTTTTAGTGTTTCGATACATTTGTAGCATAGATTCCAGTAAGAAAGTTGCCTTTGGAGCAAAGGAGTCTAAATCAACGATACTTACACGAATGCTAATTGGGACTATCCAGTGCCAGTGCATTTTAGAGGGTAAAGGAGATAAGAAGTCCTGGTATAAGGACTCCTATCGTTCATTAAAATTTGGCGCCTCATTCGTATGGCACTCGCCAAGGTCAATGTTTGTTCTATTTGTCACTAAACGCAGCATTGGCAAGCACGGTTGTCGGCTTTGCTGTAAACTTTCAAAAGCCTCGTGCTGTCTGCTACGTACGACATTAACAGGTCTGAAAATCTTCTCAATTTCTCTATATTTTTAAATAACTGAACTGGATGGTAACAATGCTGGATGTATACTGCATTCATTACGAAATAGATAGTGCGCCCTTCCCAACTTAACCTAACTTTCTCATCTTCCGAATTAGAATGATTAAGCTATGGTCATAGAATAACAAAGATAAAACTTATCTCGACAGCCTAACATTTTTTTTCAGTGGGATAGTTTTAATATCACTTTCTACTTGCCAGTAGGCACAAAAGTTTGCATGGTCGAACTATAACAGGTTAAGAAAGGAATTGCGGCAGGTGGTTTTGGTGAAAATTCCATAGCTGTACCCCATTTAGTACACTGCTTTTAATAAAGTAGGGTACCAGTACAAAATATATGTAAGATTCCTACTTTTTTTGCCCCTTTCTTCCCTGCTTTATATTAAAATACATTGATTGCCAATTTACAATTTTTTTTCAATTTACAGATTGGCGGTGATGACTCGGAACAAATTTAAGAACCTGTAATGACATCATCTGAGGATGTTTTGTTACAAGTAGGGCAAGTTCGTTACAAGAAAGGTGACGGAACGTTGTATGTAATGAATGAACGATTAGCGTGGATGATGGATCACAGAGACACCGTATCTGTTAGTCACAGGTACACCGACATCAAAAGTAAGTTTTGGCATTTTACTATTTTTATTTTTTTTACTTTCTTTCATACCTCATTAATATCCTCCATTGGTAAAGTCTCGAGCGTGAGAGAAGATACCACATCGAGGCCCTCTGTATGAATTTGTTTTAAAAGTTCCTATGACAAAAATAGCTCTTAGATTGCTCTGAATTTGTTCCTTCCCTCATGAACAGACAGTACCTTCTTACCTTGCTTACCTTGCTTACCTGAAAAGTCTCTAGCCTATCCTGTTGGGTTTTAATCACTACTAAATGTTGGATTGACCAAAAACAATGAAACCCCATTTGAACGAACGATTCTAAAAAAACTGAGTGGTGTGCTTGCTTCAAACTACAGATACGGCCTACATTTATGTTAAATGAACATAAATACAAAGTATAATCAATTATAGCACCTAATAGTAATGCCTAATAATAATAATTAAGTTAAAGATGGATTATACCACTAATTACAAAGACAAGAGTAACAATGAGTGAGTAATCGTTGAATAGATGAATAGTTGGTTAAAATAGTAGTAAAATATTCTGTAATGCTAATGAATAATGTAGTTATTTAAGAGAAGTGATTATAATTACACTTATAAACCTAGTAGATAGTTTACTTTAATAACCTAACATGCAATTATCCTAGCATACATTTTTAAAAAAATTTTATTTACCAAATATGTTTTCCTCTGTTTTGTTTCAGTGCAAAAGATTTCCCCAGAAGGGAAACCGAAAATCCAGCTGCAAGTTGTTCTTCATGATGGTTCAGCTTCTACATTCCAGTTTGTCAGTAAAGTCGGACATGAAAACCAAATCAAAGAACGAGACGATGTCAAGCAGCTTTTGCAACAGCTCTTGGTTAAGTTTAAGAGTGAAGTGAACAAAGAACTTGAAGAAAAAAACCGGTAAATTTGCATGAAATTTGGAATTGTTTTTTTAGTGAAACGTGTTGAAAGCTCGTATAGATTAAAGAGTATTCAGATTTTTTATCTGTTAAACGTGGGGCACGCAATGAAGGTTGTCATTGTTGTCATCATCTTGCAAGATTGCAAGATTGCAAGATTGCAAGATTGCAAGATCACTGAACTTGGGTTACCTGATGAGTGATGGGGTAAATGAAAACTTCTTGTAATTCATAAACCTGTTTTGTTATCAGTCACTCATTAAAAGGAGAATGCACGATGTCCACCAAATTATTTATTCATAGCTTCTAAACATTTTCAGCTGGTAAAAAAATACGTTATTTTAAAGATACGAGAAAAACTCGAAAACTTTGTTGTATCTTTATGAGACTTACCTCTGTTACTACTTTTCCAATAACTCAGCTTTGTCTTCTACCTATAAATGGGATCGATCATCTACCAAACTCCCGACCTTTTTAATGGCCAGCTTGTCCAGGCAAGCCGGCAATAACAAGAACGGGAAATAAGTTAATTACCATTGTCGATTATTTAAGTGCACAAGGAAAGGTTTTAATGGCTGTAGCAAAAACTCTGGTATCAAGAGAAGAACTTGCATATTTGCTGACGTAAAATAACACGCTTACGAACGTTGATAGATTTTTTTTAGACCTGACCCCACGGAAAAGTCAACTGGCTTGTGAATCAGCTAAGCGCATGGCATATGCTTGGTCCCTGTCTCTCTTGCCTACTCTGTATTCCATGAAACCTGCTCGCGATTTTAACTCATCTTAGTGGACCGTTTTCTAAGTCACTCATGGATTACACAACGTTCATAAAACATGAGCTGGGTTTTATTTCCTCCACTCAATCTCATTCTTAAAAAATGAGCGTCTTCTCTACCTGTCATCGAAATTAAAACTGACAATGAACGTACGGTGATTACACAAATCGATTGAAAGTGCACAATATGGCAATGTTGTAGATATGCAAAAAAAGTCGTTTGTAATTATACAACGAAGGGTGATTCGAATTGACTAAATTGCAAAAAGTTCCAATTTCCTCTACCATGTGAAGATGAGGAATTTGATTAATGTTCATAACATACGTTTAACATGGTCTCTCATTAACCTCATTAACCTATGGTGTGCATTTGCCCCTAACAAACCTATTTGCAGATATTGGCAATCTTTATATGACGAAACAAGTTTGGTAGTGACATGAAAACTTGGTATTTACAAGAAGTTGCAGGACCTCTGTAGCACATGGCATTTCATTTAGAATCTCTTACCTGTGTTCCACCTTTTTAAAACACTTCTGATCCAAAGCTGGCTGTAATTGCGTACCAACATAACCCAAAAGTCTCCTGGAGAAGCAATTCAAGTTTCAACAGAAAACAAACTGATTCTTTAGTATCATTTTAGTACCTTTATTGCCGAGCAAATTAATCTCTAGCATCGATGAGGAATTTAAATTTGAGTTTTCAGCGTACATGGAGTTGCATCCAGGCATTGCTTTTGTGAATTGAATTTAGTACGAATCGATATTTTCTTGTAACTGAAATTAGAAAGATATTTTGTAAGGATGTATTGGATCATCTGACCGAACGGTTTGGCATGTTGGAAACACCGGTTCTCGTTAGATCACCGAAGTTAAGCAACACTGCGCTGAGTCGGGTATTGAATGGGTGACCATCATACACATGACCAGTTCTGTTTGGGAGAGAGGTTGGAGGGATGAAAGTTAGTACAGCAACTTCACTCGCCTTGCTTATCAACCTCTCGACAGCATGGATTTGTGGAGGAATCCTGTTGTTCGAGTTGAACCATCCTTCGGAAGGGACGTTAAGCCGGTGGTCCCCTTGGTCTTCGACAGGAGTAGGCTACGTGCCGGCACCGGGTTTCCCCTCCTCCCTTCTAGGCTAGGTTAGGTTCATCATCATCATCATCATCATCATCATCCACTCATTCACCGACGCCATTAGAGCAGTGCCACATGGCCAGATGTCAAAACAGTGCGTCGTTAAACACAACAAATAAAAATAATTGGATCATCTGCAGCAATGAATCTGAGGGCAAGACTGACAAGAGCAGTTACACCCGTACAAGTAACTACCAATGTTTTATTCTCTTTGAAACGTAGAATGCTCTCGGAGAATCCAGCCATGCTTCAGTTGTACAGAGATTTGGTCACCACTCAAGTGATTTCTTCAGAAGAGTTCTGGACGCATCACACGTCTCAGTTTTTCAAACAACAGCAGCAAGTTCAAAAGCAAGACATCGGTGTTACTGGCGCTTTCTTGGTGAGTAGCTGCATGACAGAATCAAGATCGAAACTTAACAAATCAAATACAAACAAATATATCATGTATCATCCATACTGATAGCTAAGTTGGTAGAGCACCCGCCCGGCAATTGGGAGGTCCCGGGTTCGTATCCCGGTTCGGTTGCACATTTTTCCAGTCAAGCTTCCTTTCCAAATATATCATCGTTTCTGTCAGCCTTGTTTGCTTAGCAGACCAACTTTGCTGAAAAACGTTGAGATCTACATTGAGAACAAGTAAAGGAAGGTGGTACAGAGTGGTTCGGATTAAGTTTTTTTGCGTTTCCTCATTCACAATAGCTGTAAATGGAGGAAAATGTTTACTATACATGCATTTAAGTAATTAGAACAACATATGTTTTTTCTAGAATTATGCAAGCATTTGTGGCTGAAATATCTGAAGTGATCCACTATATACCACTTGACTTCCCATGTACCAGCCATGGTCTATGGTGGGTCCAAATATGGTTTATACTGGGTCATTAATGATTGTAGATGGAATAATAGGTTAGGATCAACAAAAAAACACTGTAATTTTTTGAAAATTTTCTTTCCAGTCGGGTGGCAGAAAAGTTTGATAACCCACTATAGACCGTGACCTATGTACCACCTTCCCCTACATGTAAAATGAAAGTTTTGCCAATCCATAGAGCGCTTACAGAAAAAAACAAACGACAGCGTTTTTTGTTCCCGAGGTGGTGACATTGTGGATTTGCTTCTCTTGCTTTGCTCATCATTGATTTACACCCAGGGAGGAATGCAAGATACTGATTCCTGCTAGTGCCGTTGAGTGTGCAGGTTCTACGTAGAGACAGAACGTTAATGTTAAACTGTTGAGTGTGCAGGTTCTAGGTAGAGACAGAACGTTAATGTTAAACCGTTAAGTGTGCAGGTTCTAGGTAGAGACAGAACGTTAATGTTAAACCGTTGAGTGTGCAGGTTCTAGGTAGAGACGGAACGTTAATGTTAAACCGTTGAGTGTGCAGGTTCTAGGCAGAGACAGAACGTTAATGTTAAACCGTTGAGTGTGCAGGTTCTAGGTAGAGACAGAACGTTAATGTTAAACCGATGAGTGTGCAGGTTCTAGGTAGAGACAGAACGTTAATGTTAAACCATTGAGTGGGCAGGTTCTACGTAGAGACAGAACGTTAATGTTAAACCGTTGAGTGTGCAGGTTCTAGGTAGAGACAGAATGTTAATGTTAAACTGTTGAGTGTGCAGGTTCTAGGTAGAGACAGAACGTTAATGTTAAACCGATGAGTGTGCAGGTTCTAGGTAGAGACAGAACGTTAATGTTAAACCGTTGAGTGAGCAGGTTCTAGGTAGAGGCAGAACGTTAATGTTAAACCGTTGAGTGTACAGGTTCTAGGTAGAGACAGAACGTTAATGTTAAACCGTTGAGTGCAGGTTCTAGGTAGAGACAGAATGTTAATGTTAAACCGTTGATTGTGCAGGTTCTAGGTAGAGACAGAACGTTAATGTTAAACCGTTGAGTGTGCAGGTTCTAGGTAGAGACAGAACGTTAATGTTAAACCGTTGAGTGTGCAGGTTCTAGGTAGAGACAGAACGTTAATGTTAAACCGTTGAGTGTGCAGGTTCTAGGTAGAGACAGAACGTTAATGTTAAACCGTTGAGTGTTCAGGTTCTAGGTAAAGACAGAACGTTAATGTTAAACCGTTGAGTGTGCAGGTTCTAGGTAGAGACAGAACGTTAATGTTAAACCGTTGAGTGTGCAGGTTCTAGGTAGAGATAGAACGTGCATGTTAAAGCTTCTGCATGAAAGATGGCCGCCAAATGACTACCTTACCGACAAAAATGCAGAGTACAGGAACACCCTGTTAAGTGGAGCCACTGTCGTATGAAATTTAATTTAGATATTTCTCGTAGGTCACTTGCTTTTGAGACACGCTAGCATGCTGGTTCAATTTATGGAACATTGATCGATGAATTTGACTTTCAAGTTTTGTCTCTTTCCATTAAATTCTGTTCTTGTTTTTCCAGGCTGATATCAAACCTCAAACAGATGGATGTAACGGATTAAAATACAACCTGACCACTGATATCATTGAGTGTATTTTCAAAACATATCCGGCGGTGAGAAAAAAGCATCTCGACCAAGTACCGCACAAAGTGCTGGAAGGAGATTTCTGGACAAAATTCTTCCAATCTCATTATTTCCATCGAGACCGGATCAATACGGGAACAAAGGACTTGTTTACGGAATGTGCCAAGCTGGATGACCTAGGCAAGTGTTAGACTTACTCTGCCTCTTGTAGGTAACTGAATGGTGGACTTTTACTGGTTCTTACCGAAGTTATTTCTCAATGTTTCCGCAGAGCTTAAAAACGATATCAACGCTGGAATCGATGACGTTCTGGTGGATCTCATCTCTTTCGATGACAAAACTTTGGATGAAGGTTATGGAACCGGTGTGGAAAAAGGATCTAGTTCTGGTGGCAATCAAGTCCATCAAAGTATGATTAAAAGGTAAATTCCAATTCTGTGATCTGCATTGTCAGTGAAAATTAGACAGTATATCTTGTGGGAAGTAAGAATTGAACAAAGTATTGTATTTTTATTGTCACATTCATTATACATACCGAACGGTTTGTCGTGTTAGAAACACTGGTTCTTGTGAGATCACTGAAGTTAAGCAACACTGCGCTGAGTCAGGTATTGAATGGATGACCATCATACACATGACCAGCTCTGTTCATGAGAGAGGTTGGAGGGATGAAAGTTAAGCAACACTGCGCTGGGTCAGGTATTGGATGGGTGACCATCAAACGCATGACCAGTTCTGTTCGGGAGAGAGGTTGGAGGGGTGAAAGTTAGTACAGCAACTTCACTCGCCTTGCTTATCAACCTCTCGACAGCATGGATTTGTGGAGGAATCCTGTTGTTCGCGTTGTACCGTCCTTCGGAAGGGAAGTTTAGCCGGTGGTCCCCTTGGTCTTCGACAGGAGTAGGCTACGTGGCGGCACCGGGTTTGCCCTCCTCCCTTCTAGGCTAGATTAGGTTCATCATCATCCACTCATTCACCGACGCCATTAGACCAGTGCCGCATGGCCAGATGTCAAAACAGTGCGTTGTTAAACACCACAAATAATAATAATAATTCATTGCACATGATAATGTACACACTCTTTTTGGCATGTGATGAGTTTTTCAAAAGGTAAAACATCTTGCAAGCATAGAATTTCGTCAAAGATTTATAGTTAAACTATTCCCCCATGCAGTATATACATTTAAAAGTGTGCATGTCCCTATTTAAAAAAATTTCTGTGCTAAAAAAACAATGCAAGATTAGAAAGCCTTTGACCTTAGTTTTAAAATGTATAATAATATTGAATGTGTTGTTAAAATGAATGTCTCATATGACTTAGTTCAAGCGAGGTGCTACTGTTTCTGTTTAGGTTCAACCAACACTCCATTATGGTGCTCAAAGCTTGTGCAAAAGGTGCAGAAAATGGTGAAACATCGTTATTACTGCCAGGCGAGGATTCAAATGATTTGGCGTTGAACAATCTACCAAGTATCGGTGCCTGCTTGAGCTCGAAGAGGGGACTGACAAGTAGTGGCACCAACTCGGTGCTTTCTTCTGCTTCTAACAGTCCATGTCCCTCTGGGCAGTCATCTCCCAGAGCAGACTTTGATCAAAACAACAGATTAGACTCTAAACAGACAAAGAAAGTAAGTATATCTTGTGAGAGGTTATATAAACTCAATCAATTCACATGACTGGTTTATTACCAATTTTTTGATTGATTGATTGATTTCCTTTATTAGCTTAAATAAAAAAAAACACATTTACAAGCCATGAGTCCCGTTAGGGATCGTCAAAATAGTACATAAAAGTAATATTAATATAATACAGTTATAATAATGATGATAAGAATAATTCTGATAGTATAGTGGTAATACTGGTGTGGTAGGAACATACCTGCAAACTATGATACTAATATAGTAATAATGACAATAATAATTCTGATGGTATAGTGGTAATACTAGTGTGGTAGGAACATACCTGCAAACTATGATACTAATATAGTAATAATGACAATAATAATTCTGATGGTATAGTGGTAATACTAGTGTGGTAGAAACATACCTACAAACTATGATACTAATATAGTAATAATGACAATAATAATTCTGATGGTATAGTGGTAATACTAGTGTGGTAGGAACATACCTACAAACTATGATATTAACAAATTATTGCCAAGCTAACAAAGTTTGATTTGATTGGTTCATTGACCAGACTTTGATTTGGATTCCAGAATCAGATTGTGTGGAAGGAAATAAAGAAACAATAATTGTCACTTAAACAGAAAACTTGTATCAGATTTGTGTTCTGAGATTCAAATGGAGATAAAATATCTTGAAAGTCTCTTGAATATCTGCTCTTACTTTGTTAATTTGTTATTTTCAGCGCCGAATCCAAGAGAAAATCCGCTTTGAAGATCTGCAATTTCCGACGGACACCGAATCTGATTCATCATCTCGATTGAATTTATTTAAAGTTGATCGATATCTTCACGGGCCGCTGCTTGAAGTCAGCTTTCAAGACTCGGCTAGAGATGATTTGGAAAGTCAGTCGTCGCAAGTATTTGTAATTAACGATGAAGCTGTCTCGTGGAACGGACGCAGAGGAGCTTCAAGAGGAGCAGCCTACGTGAGTCCAGCATCAGCTGTCGGTGCTCTAGGAGAGCTCACACCTGGCGGTGCTCTGATGAAAGGCTTCAGAGAAGAATCATTAGCACGTGAGTAGCAATCGAAACAAGTGGCACACACCGAACGGTTTGGCGTGTTGGAAACACCGGTTCTCGTTGATCACCGAAGTTAAGCAACACTGCACTGAGTCAGGTATTGAATGGGTGACCATTAAACACATGATCAGTTCTGTTTGGGAGAGAGGTTGGAGGGATGAAAGTTAGTACAGCAACTTCACTCGCCTTGCTTATCAACCTCTCGACAGCATGGATTTGTGGAGGAATCCTGTTGTTCGCGTTGTACCGTCCTTCGGAAGGGACGTTAAGCCGGTGGTCCCCTTGGTCTTCAACAGGAGTAGGCTACGTGCCGGCACCGGGTTTCCCCTCCCTTCTAGGCTAGGTTAGGTTCATCATCATCCTCATCATCATCATCATCATCCACTCATTCACCGACGCCATTAGACCAGTGCCGCATGACCAGATGTCAAAACAGTGCATCGTTAAACACCACAAATAATAATAATAATAACAAGTGGCACAAGATGCACCAGCCTACTCGGACCTTTTTAGACACATACTAGCGTTGAGTGTAGGTTGAGTGAGTGAGAAACAACGTCAATGTTACAGTCTCTGCGTGAAAGATGGCCGCCAAATGACTATCTTACCGACAAAATGCAGAGTACCGGAACATCACGTTAAGTGGAGCCACTGTCGTATGAAATTTAATTTCGATATTTCTCGTAGGTTACTCGCTTTTTAATATCGTTACGTGTATATCAATCGTTGAGGTTAACATTGATGGAGATATTTTGAGCATACAATTTCAGAAAAGCAAGTTAACCTACGAGAAATATCGAAATTAAATTTCATACGACAGTGGCTCCACTTAACGTGATGTTCCGGTACTCTGCATTTTTGTCGGTAAGGTAGTCATTTGGCGGCCATCTTTCACGCAGAGACTGTAACATTGACGTTGTTTCTCTACCTATAACCTACACTCAACTGTTCTGACAGCTGTTCTAACTTGTTGGCATCAGATGTTTTGTTATCAGGGGAACTAAACTGATCTAGTATTGTAATAATAAGTTCATGTTTATCTGGTGTTAGATATGGTGCACAAAGAGACCCAACGCGAGCTTAAAAACCTCTACCTGTCTTCGTGTGAACTTCTGCGTCACTTCTGGGCCAGCTTTCCTCCTACAACACCGGCCCTGGAGGTTAAAGCAGTCCGCATGCATGAAGCATTACAACGATTCCACTCTGCAAGGCTTAAACCATTCGAGGTAAACCAACGTACATATACATAACCTAACATAACATAACCCCTGTTTATTAGAAATACTTATAAGGGTCCAAGAGGCTGGATATTGTGAATAGGGTGCCAAGAGGCTGGATATTGTGAATAGGGTGCCAAGAGGCTGGATATTGTGAATAGGATGCCAAGAGGCTGGATATTGTGAATAGGATGCCAAGAGGCTGGATATTGTGAATATGATGCCAAGAGGCTGGATATTGTGAATAGGGTGCCAAGAAGCTGGATATTGTGAATAGGATGCCAAGAGGCTGGATATTGTGAATAGGGTGCCAAGAGGCTGGATATTGTGAATAGGGTGCCAAGAGGCTGGATATTGTGAATAGGGTGCCAAGAGGCTGGATATTGTGAATAGGGTGCCAAGAGGCTGGATATTGTAAATAGGGTGCCAAGAGGCTGGATATTGTGAATAGGATGCCAAGAGGCTGGATATTGTGAATAGGATGCCAAGAGGCTGGATATTGTGAATAGGATGCCAAGAGGCTGGATATTGTGAATAGGATGCCAAGAGGCTGGATATTGTGAATAGGATGCCAAGAGGCTGGATATTGTGAAGAATAAAAGTGAGCGCAACTTGTTGGAGAAGAATATTTGTGTCGCATGATGTACTTTTTGAGAAATGTGTAGAAAACTTGGTGATATTTCAGCGAGTTGCCTTTATTCCTGTTTATCGTGATTAAAGATATTTATCGTCTAAATTCTCTCTATCCGTTTTTACCGCAGTTAATTTTAACAATAATTAAACTTCGAAAAGTGTGTTTTTTTTTCAAAAAGCTTTCAGATAGCTTTGTTAAAACTGAAACGACGTTGAGTTTATCGAGTGTATTTCTTTTCCAGGATCGTCTATCACGGGAATTCTCCCCGCTGAGCAAACAGCTGACTAGTCACCTGAACCAGATGCTCAACTTTGCGTATCGTAAGTTTGTAACTTGGCAGCAGAGACAGCAAGTCAGGTAGCACGCAGAACAGCTGCTTCATCAGCTGTTTGGAGGACAGATACTCGGACAGTTTGTGTTCTCTTCTGTGTACTTGTTTGTATTAATCGTTGATTTATTGTCGAATGTCACTTAGCCAACCCTCAAAAGATGACAGGAACTTACACTTTTTTGGTGTCTCTTTTGCAACTCAAAATCTAACCTGAGAAATTACTTGATGACATATAGTGGCTTTACAAGCTCAATCTAATGTTGTATCAAATTCAAGTCAATGTTTTCAAATGGAATCCGATGACCGATAATTATTTAGAAAACATATTGATTCGATATCAAATTATTTTTACATGTCAAAGTAGATTCAAATTATAAAAAAAATGTGTGTAAAAAAATGTCAGTCAACTTGTTTTTATAAAGTAGAGTCAGCTGATTGTTGAGAAATTGGTCCTCATGGGCATATTATTGCCTGAAGAAGTTGAAAACAGCATAATTCCTTTGCAATTCATTAACAGCTGTTGTTTTCATGTGTGTTGCATTTCTCTCTTCAGAAGAAAAGACTTTCATATGATTGGTTTTTTTTTTTAGAATAAAGTGTGCTCAGTGTTTAGCCACTGCCTGGGAAATATTGGCAAGTTTTACTTGTTTTGTACACCCCTGCAATTGTCAGCTGATTGATTCTACTCGATGTTCTAAAACTTGTTCAACTTAAGGCAATAATGCCAGGTATCTTACAATTGATAGAAAATTTGAAGGATTTTAGAAAAACTATTTGAACTGGGTTTTGAATGCCAAGTAAAGGGCTACTAAATTTCCCGACGTTTCGTAACATATACTAGTTACTTCTTCAGAGGTTTTAGCAGTCCTCTGAAGAAGTAACTAGTATATGTTGCAAAACGTCGGGAAATTTAGTATCCCTTTACTTAGCATTCAAAACCCAGTTCAAATAGTTTTTCTAAAAACTTGTGCTAAGGATAAATCAAGTAGACATGAGTCTAAAAACCATCAAGTTGAAGGATCCTCGAAAACCTGGAAACCTGAATGTACTTAGGCTTCTTCTGACAAATTGTCACATTTCTTGGCTCACTCAAAATGAGTTTTCATTTTCAGTTCTCTTTCCCTCTACGTCACTTTCATCATAATTTCCATAAACAAGTGTCACTGATCTGAATTCAACTTTGACATGAAACAAACGCTTTAATCAACAAAAAACCCAACAACGATCCAACTCGGCCGTAATTTTGTACCTTGCCCGAGAAACTTTTCAACTAAGTATTGACATTTCTGCAAAGAGTTTGGTAAACGTAGGTTATCCAAAATGTTTGTTGGCACCACAGTACATTGACATGAGTTCGCTCTTATCTCCCAAGGTTCTTCAGGTGAACGTATTGAAATGTTGCTCAATTGGGCAACAGAAAGAATTGGGCTTTGGGAGCAGAGAGATGTTTTTGTGAAGGTTTGAAAAGGGATTTGTAAGTGAAATCGGTGACATTTAGCTGAAGTGGTTATCACCTGTGCAGACTAAATAATGACAAACTAGTTACCAAATGACAGTTGGTACCCCTGGTGTTGCTAGCTGGCCCTCGTCTGCCTAGTCTAGCGGCTAGTATTAATCTTCCTCGAGTACATCGGCTATTATCTGCTCTTTGCAGGCATGTCTATAAGAATGTACGCTTCTTTTGCGGTTAGCTTTATTAGGTTTAGGAGTACCTAAGACTCTATTGTGGAGGGTGAACTAATGAAGGGTGAACCTTGTACAGTAGTCACTATGATCACCTGAATAGTAGTCGAGTTTTCATGTGTAAAATATGACCTGCCCTGTCTCAATGTTCTGATTGAAATATTGTAGAGGGGATGCATTTCTTACCAGTCGTAGAACAGACATTTTGATATTGTAATTGTAACTATTGTACAGTGGCAAAATTGCTTTGTACTCTTATGATAAGGTTTTCCAATGCAACATTAGAATATACCAATGGGAAGGAACCTGGGGTTGAAAATGGTATAATCAGTGATGTATTCGTAAAAATTTTAGTGGGGGTACGCAAAAATGACAAATTTTTTTGTGTCGGCGGGGGGGGGGGGGGGGGGGAGGAGACCCAAGGCGAATGCACCGAAAGAGTGGGGAAATAAGGGGCTTCGGGCGCAGCTCCAAGTTAATTTTTATTCTAAGGTTTCTTTTGGAGTCAATTTACGATGAAATTGGGCTTGGAATGACATGGTCAGAACTGTATTTTTAATTACGTAATGATTTTGAGAAAATTAAATTAATGCCGCCCTCTCATGTCTACACATTCCCACATTGTTGCAGTCTTTAAATTTGGTGGGGATTCGGGAATTTGGTACAAGAAAGTCAATCATTTTAATCGAATACTGGTTTTAATTTTTGTTGAAACTATCCATAGATACGCGCGTACTTTCGCGCGTACTCCTTGCTGCTGCGTGATGCGACGATGGTGGTGTCTTCAACTTCCCCCAAACCAAATTTTGTTTTTTTAGGAGGACCAAGGCCCCAAAGGGAACGCAAATCCACTTGCTTCCTCTTCTGCATCTTGAATTGAACTAACTCGTCCAGTGTGGCTCGTGTGTGGCATTTTGGTTATTGTTTGTATTTTTGTCTTTCCTGCGAATTCTTATTATTTGAAGCGGGCTTGCTTCGGAGAGCTTGCACCGCCGTGCGACGCCGCGAAAGCGGCTACCGACTTCCCTAAGTGATAACAGTAATATGGTTCTAACTAAACCCTTTGTTGCGAGTCGCGACACCGACATAGTTCCAGCCTACCTACTCTTAGTACATTCTTGGTAGGTTTATTTTTAAGTAAGTGGATTATTAGGAATGAAACCCTTAACTGGGATATTTTCGTCTTGAAAATAAAGAAGTGCACGATATTTCGAATAATCATAATTTAATACTGCGTTCCTGTGCGTTCCCTCAAAAATTCAAAGTGGGGGTACGGCCAAAAATAAAATAAATAGTGGGTGGACTGCGTACACCCGCGTGTATTGACCAATACATCACTGGGTATAATAGACATAAGAAGGTACATTTTGTATAAAATTAGGGCTCCCGGTTGACATTTAGGGTTAGACCGGATTAGTAGGGTTGTAACACTAGAGCAGCGAAAGTTTGAAGATAAGGAAGCTGGCTGCCAGGTTTTGCATATCGGTTGCTGAACCTGCAATCAATTTTCCCACAAACGTGCCTTTCTGAGAATATTTCAGGTTCAAAATTTGAATGTCAAGTTTGACTAACGAAACTGCATTTTCAATCTACGATCTCAGGAAGTGGAATTCTGGAATCAATTCTGGGCTTGTGTATATTTCCGTCATTTCGGTACAAATAAAGCAACTTTTCAAACATTTCTCTTGGTCATCGTATGTGTTATCAATAATTTCACACGCGATTACAAGACCAGTTTTACAAAAACAGCGTGTGGTTCTGAAATAAGACAGAGCCTTGTTATATGCTCACGATCGGGGCATAGAACAGGAAAAAACTTGACACATCGAAACATTTATTACTGGTTGTGAAACTTTGGTTACAAGTTTGTAGTTTTTAGAATGCAATGCTGCTGGATTTCTGCTATGTCCATATTTTTGGAACAACTTGAAAACGACAAACTTTTGGTTTTGTTTAGAAAGCTTGCCAACTTTGTCTCAGTCACGCTATTTGGTTCAAACGCAGCTCTGCATTCTGCATTTTTTATTTGCATTTTGAAAATAATTTTCCTGAACAGCTAAGTTAGTAGCAAATTGCATTTGATCGCCATATATCCAAAACGTTTGTTGCTATTAAGATCAACATCACCTTTGTTTGGCCATCTCAGAACTGAGTAGATCATCTTTAAGATAATTGATTTGTTCTCTCCAACTAACTCAACCTCTCACATTGGTGGGAGCAAACATGAGCCGTTCTGCTCCGAGTAAAACTAATCTTGAACAAAGAACGCTGTGCAGTAGCCATGTTTTTGCGCTAAAAAACAAACAATTAAAGAGTACAATTGAGCTGAAAAGATGAACACAACGAAACTAATCAATTATAGCTAGGACTTGAAAGTTGAAAAAGCGTGTCAATACTTTGCTTAATTTGGTAAGCAAGGCTATGAGGAGGTAACGAGGTAAAGGAGTAAGCCACCCAGTAATTTATCTAAATAAATATATGCATTTTATACATTTTTCTTAATTGTTGGCAATATAGTCTCCAATATTGTATTAAGTTATTACTTAGTTGTGATTATCATAAAAATGATTGGTTTCTACTGTGTGGAGTAAGGTTACTTTTATTATTATTGTCTACATAATTGTTAAATTTTCTAACTTCATTTAAATTAAAAATCTCTGTTACTAAACCTTGCATGCAAAACTTAAATTGGTAGATTTCCAAATTTTGAGCTATACATTAACTGGAACTAGAAATGTACTTTTGAAAATGCTAATTGTGGGAAGTTGTGAAGAACGGCTGGGCAGCCAGTGAACTAATTAGATTTGTCCCCCTTTTCTTCAAGTACAATAGATGTTCACACTGAAGTGAGCGAATGATAGCCAACATTGTAGATACATTTTCTTAGTTTACTGACTTAAATCTTTGTTGGAAGGCAACATGAAAAATGTCCAATTGTTCTGAACTATAAGTGTCCGCAGAGAAGCAATAAATAAAGTAGAAATGCATTGCCCATGTGATATTATTAATCCTTTTCCCTTCCCACATTCCCATCCTCTTATCATTGACAAACATACTCTGGCTCACCAGCCAGAGTAGTTTAATTTAGTGAAAAGTAGTAAAATCTAAATAGATCCGCATTTGTTTTCATGTGAAAGAGCAAAACGAAATAAAGTAAATTGAAAACAAAGATTGCATTGTGTGGGATATTGGTCAATGTAATTTAGTTTCCTTTGAGTTTCCATGTATGGTTGTATGTTTTTCCCCACCGATAACACAATAACGCTAAATTCAAGATTCTTGATTCCAAGCATAACTTATTGCATCCCTGAATATGAAATTGAAATGTCATGGAGTAGAATTTTAACTTGGCACTTAAGAATTTCCTCATGACGCACTGCTTTTACACCATAGAAGAGTTTTTAATGTAATCTTTAAACAAATATGACTCGGTTTACACATGTATAAATGTATCCATAAAACCATGACAAATAAAATAAAATAAAAATAGAAGCCAGTAAGAACCCTGAGTGATGAGTGAGGTCGTAGCCAGTCGTAGCCATACTTTCGCGCGTAATCTTAAATATGGCGGATTGAATATTTCATAGATGGCGGTCTAAGTTGTTGACTAATAGCAAAATGGCGTCAGTTAATGTGAAAGGCGAGCTGGCCCTTGATAAGTGTAATAAAGTTCTTTGTAAGTACCTGAGAGGCATGTAGATTAGATTAAATAATGAGTCGTCAAACAGTGTTAAGAGTTCTTCTTAATTTTGTTGTAGTGCACGACATATCTTTTGACAGATTCGTCCTGACCGACCTGGCCTATTAGGCTGATGCCATGCTATTATCAACTGAATTTTGGAGGACTTAGCACTGTGTTGTGATAATCAAAGATCTATGTAGTATATACACTTAAGATTGTAGTTTTTAACGGCACAAAGTTAATCTATAAATTGCATTAACGAACGACATAAATGTTGCGCAAAGACTAGTTGTGATGGCCAACATAAGCAAGTGCCACTTTTAGCTCACTTGTTGGTATCTAACTACTTTACAAGAGTCTGTCACTGCATTGCTAACCTCAGCCTCCATAAATTTTGAAAATGAAAACTTATTCCTAGCAAACAAGTCGGTAGATAATCTCACATTTCACTGTATAAGCTTTCATCCCAAAAAAATTGAAATAAACCTCGGCTTATTTGTTGCAAGTCTTTCTTGAAACGACTTAACCCTGATCAAAATTTATTGACACACAGTAAGAACCACACATGAACTGAATGCTGGTTAAGTCAGAGACTGTGTGATATTTCTGTGGTGGCAATATTTTTGTGCTTGCAAATGTATACAACTTGTTGTTTGTTTTCAGAAACAAATGAGGGGAACACAGGACAACGACAACAAACATACAACTCTCCAAGAGAAAAGCAAGAATACAACAAAGCAAGAAGCAAGAACAGTTTTGCTGCACTGTTTAGTATTTTATAAACATACTGCACTTTTTCTAATTGCCTGGCAATATTTGAAAGATGATCATTATGCCCAGTTGTTTGAAGATATATCGGCAGTTGGTGGATTCAGTCATCAAAGTGATTGTGAAGCAAGCATATTGTTGATACTTAACAGTGCATTGTAGCTTAGAAATACTCTGAGCAAAGAATCTATAATGAAAGTGTTATCCAAGTGAATTACAAATCAATGAACTCATGGATTGAAAGTAACTGACATAAAATTAATCATGGACCCTGGTCCGTGGTCTGCATATGCAGCCTCGATATCGTACAACCGCCTAGCTGGAGCCAGTGGTGGATTCCAAGCAGGATCTGCAGGAGGTGCAAGTGACTTCCATCACCTGGCAACGAGTGGAAATGCAGGTCTGAGTGGCCACCAGGGTGGAAGCGGTGTACCATCAACTACATCGCAACTTCTCTTGCAAGCGGCTCACACAACTGCAACGCTGGCCGGCCAGCTTGGGATGTCTTCCGGGCCTGGATCAACACCTTCTCCTTTCAACCCGGGAAGCTTCTTATCTCCACCACCAGTCGGCTACGACGCCGTATTTTCGCCCTTATTTCACCACGCGAACCAAAAACAAGCGCACTACGTAAACTCTGTGAATCAGCACCGCCAGGCGCTAGCGCAGGCAAGCAAACAAAGTGCAGTGGAATCAGAACTATCTTCGTTACGAGAAAACTACAACTCTCACCACCAATCGTTATCGTCGGCATCCGGTTCATCTTTTTTCGAGCACCAAGCTTCTAATTCGTCTCCTTCATCTTCTCATCCATGGACCCAGCAAGGCAATGCTCAGTTGCCCAGTCCGTTCGGGATTCTTCCCCACGAGACGGTGGTGACCTCGTCTCCAGGTCCCGCTCCGACTTCCAAAGCTTCTCAAGTTTACGAAACTACATTCAATGCACACTTTGCTGCTCAAAGCCTAAACCAGCTCAACTCGCACTTATCTGCCGCTGCTGCTTCTGGGACGTACGACAAAAAGTCTTCTAGAACTCAATCCCCGTTAGTGACTCCAGTGAAGCCGGTAGCATCTGCAGCTGCTAACGTGCCGTCCAGTGCTTTCTTTCATCAAGTGCCGATCACGGCAGCGTTCAACTCTTCAGAGTCGGCAACCTCTAGACCTGACTGCTCTTCTCATTCGACTTTTGTTGCTCACAAATCTCAGCAACAAATTTCCTCTGGCGAATTTACGGGAGGAAAAACATTTCCTGGAGGCTCTTCTTCGCATCACCAGCAACAATCCTGCATCGTTTCAACTGCATCGTCAGGACAATCGAAAGAATATCGAATACCTCAACCACCTTCGCGAGCGAGCACGGTGGCTTTTCTTAACTCGTCTACGACGGCTCGATCTGGGACCCAAGTGTCAGAAAAGCAATCGTCGCGATCGCAGAACTTTGTCTCCCCTGGCAGCAAGTCTTCTAGCCATCACAGTATTCAGACGAAAGCTCAATCCAAGACGTACCCAGAGCTGTCCTCCCCGATGGAACATTCCCGGCGAACTGAAGCTATCATGGAATCGAGTCAATCTTCCCCGATCAGTTTTGCAATGATGGACGCTGCTAGTTCACATCGACAAAACGTCGGTTATTCAGGGTCGGGGTCTTCATGTGCCTCTGCTACCAACTTGCCAGCAAAGCTCGCGGGGAACTCTCAACGTAGCGTCTCTGCCTCCAATCTGCAACAGTTCCAACACGCATTGAGCCAGCAAGGTTCAGCGTATTCTCGCCATTATGCCAGCGATGTCGATTTCCATCACAATCCAAGAAAGAGCTCTTCGGTGTCTTCTCCTGCCGAGAACTACTCTGAACGGTTGATATCTTCATCGAATTCCTCATCACAAAATGGGCCCGACTGCAGTGTAGTAGTTCCCAGACGACCTAGTCCTCTACAAGCACATTCACAAGCAAGTCCCTTAGGACATGTTCCTTCCCCAGCATATCCCATGTATAACAGTCCAATGGCCTCCATGCCTAGCCCGTCTCCATTGCAACAACATTCAGATGCTAGTGGAGGCAATCAATGTCCAAGTAGTACGCCATCGCGCCATAATAACCTGCCTTCTCAACAACTCTCAACACCTCTAGACGTGTCAGTTCCCCGTCCAAACTCGCAGGGAAGCCAGGTGGCGTATCCGTCGGTAATCACTCGTGCTTTGACATCAGGAGAAAGTTCCGCCAAGTTCTCCTCTGAACGAACGTTTGAGAGACAGCAGGAGTTTGTGACAGTGCAGAAGCAGCAGTGCTGGGACGGAGATAGACAACAACAACATGTTCGATCGAGTGGGAAGTTTGTGTTGGGCTCGGGCTCGGGATATAACTCGAGTGCTATGGAGATGATTCCTCAAGTGCCAGTCCAACAACAAGCGCAGCAACGTGTAGCGCTTGGCATCTCCGAGCGACAGCAGGCATACTTCGACTCAGCCCCTGGTCATCAAGTTACATTGCAAGACTTGTCCAGCTGTAGAGGTGATCCAATGAGCATCGTGAAGAATCTGCAGACCTTGCAACAACAAAGCTGTCAGTTGGGCTCGGGGCAGGTGCTGGAGCCAAAGCAGCCAAGCGAAGAAAGAGTGCAGAAAAGCGCAAACAAACGTAGAAAGAGTGCAGAAAAAGCTCAGACTCTGAGCGAAATGAGCGGTACTCCGATGGCTGAGTACTTTACGAGCCGTGTCCCCCCTCCTGCTCATCACAACACAAACCAACAGCAACAGAACGGTGGATTCTTCGACTTCGAGCGTTGGCCTCCGCATCTCAGTCCCCAGTCGAAGATGTTTGCTGGTGGTCCGGGCTCGTTTGCACCTCAACCAGGCCTGCACCATTCCAGCAACTTTGTGGGAAATGCTCATCAGCATCAGTCGTTAATGGTGCCACATCCACATCATATCCCGCCACCACCCATGACCTACTTTCCTCCGTTTCAACTTCACCACCCTCAGTTCCAGTCTTCTGCGGCAGAAACCTCCCCTTATGAAAGCTCGCCTAGCAGTTCGTACACACAGGAGCCAGTGCGTGATGACCAACCTAAAGTTATTGTTCCCAACATCGAAGAAGAACTTGGCCACCTACATGAAGCTAGCAGTGTTCCAACCCCAGCACCAGACAATCGAGTAGTTGCTTTGCTGGATAAACCTATGAAGACCTCTAATCCAGCATCAGGGTTCATGGCAAGTTACTTGAAGTTTCTTCACGGTGATAGAGATGCTTCCCCACCTCCACAAAATCGTGGTGGCAGGAAAGCTACTTGGTCGAGAACGAAAGTGTATCAGCCACCTGAGCCCACAAAGACAGCTGTGTCGACTTTAATGTCCACTAATGGATCCAACAATACTCCACCTACAATTGATAAACCCAAGGAAGTTATGGTTAGAACCAAGGAATTGGCTCAACGAACTTATGACCCTCAAGATGATCCTAGATACTTCCCACTGCCGAAATCTGACTCGAAGCGTAAAAGATTTGCTGATTCTGACAACGACTCGTCAGGTAGTGAGAAAGAGAAGAAAAAAGTGAAGCCCATTGAGGTGGTGAAGCCATTTGCCAGTGTTCAGAAGGTGTCTGCTGTTATCATTCAAAATGCCGGCCATCCAACGGCAAAAGTTTGTGAAAAGACTAAGAAGGGACGCTCTTTAAAAGTCGAACGTCCATCTGCTAAAAAGAAGACAGAGCAGGAAGAAGGTTGGTTGACAAAAAATATCTTCCAAATTTAGTTTCATTACTAAACGGGCTGGCAATAATAAGGGACGGGCATTTAAGTAATTCACCCAATGAATGTCATCCATTGCTGCATTGTCTGAACTTGTATTATTATTTGATATTGTAAAATCAGCCAAGCAAAACAATACAGGGTTATGCATGGTTTATTGTTTCAAGACACTAATATTGGAGGAAAGATGAATCTGCACAAATCTTATGCCTCTGCAAGTGCCTCCTGAGCTAACTGTCTAAACCGTGCTTCTTTAAGGCCTGGATTAAGCACAATTTGTCACAAAATATCAAGATTAAAATATTTGCTGTTTTTAATTGGATGCAGATTGAGAATGTTTTAATGTAACTTGTTCTAATAGGCACCATTGGTACTTACATAGCTATGTAGCTAATCCAGGGATTGAGATCTGACATTAGATTGACTTATTTGTTTGTTCACGCAGTAGACCCACTGTTCCTCCCACCACGACGGGAAACGTGGCGTCGTAAGGCGAAGGAGAAGTCAACAGTCAAGCAGTTCCTGGACAGACAGGAACGTGGTGGGGGCGTTGTCGTAGCAATGCTTGGAGAGGAAGAGGAGGAGCCAACGCTGGCCGACTCAGACTCGGATCCTGCCTGGACTCCAGCTGCAAAGGTATCTACGACATTCGAAGTCTTGGTTTCACATCCGGTTTCTCTACCCATTGCTCAAAATTTTGCGGCATTTCCATTTTTATTTTTTGGTTCAATAACACAAAGTGTGACCACTAGAGAAATACTAGGCAGGTAATACAGTTGGAATTAAATACCCGTGAAAATCCTAAATCTAAAAAATGTATTAGTTTGTGGCCCAAGTAATTAAGAAGTTCTAATCAATAAACAAAGTACATTTTAAAAGAAAAGCTTCATAAGAAATGTAGTAACAATGGAGGTTGCAGGAGGTGTTTGTTTTGAGGAATGGATTGTGTGGGTTTAAAGAAAGTTCTGTCAAACTGCTTTACAACAATGGTAACAACAATTAAATGTTTTTGTTACCAATGAGCTACTCAATTATTGCCTGGCTGAAATATACCCAAGTTGGTACAATTCATTATTTGCAACTTTTCATTGATCAGCGCAGCTCTGCTATCTCCAGCAAACACAAGGCTTCTCATGAAATTGGTTATACAATGTTATAGCAGATGAATGAAACAAGGCTTCTCATTACAGTCTTCAATCTTTCATGATATGGGATTCTGGGCCAAAGGATTGATGTCTATGACTGCTCTAGTAATTAACTTTCTTGCCAGAAATGGAGGAAACTTACTTTGGTCTATTTGTGGCATAATAATCTTGTTCAGGATGTGATTTTGTTTGGGTAAAATATTGCTTTAAATACAAGAATTGTGGTTTCAGATGTCCAGTCATGAAGCTCAGTTGAAAGTGATTTCTGATCACATGACCAGTGCTTGTTTCTTGGGGTACAGGGAAGAGATTATTCATTTTATTTCACTTTTATTTCACATATGTTGCTTATTACACAATTTTCTTACAAACTGTTTAATGAACGACTGAAATTTGTTCAAGTAAGAAAAGGGTCGATTCGTTGGCTTTATTGTGATGAGTCGTTAGTTTGTGTTACGTTGTGATTTGTGATGAGTCGTTAGTTTGTGTTACGTTGTGATTTGTTTAAAATTTGATTTAGTCTGGTAATTTGGTAATGTTTTGGTTGAATTCTTTATGCTTTATTGTTACAATTACTTTAAAAATGACAGCTACAAGAGTGGGCCAAATAATAAGCCCATTTTCAAGTACTTCAAATGTCACAGTTAAATTTCTTCTAAATTTCCTCTACATTTCCTCTACATTTCCTCTACATTTCCTCTACATTTCTTCTACATTTCCTCTACATTTCCTCTACATTTCCTCTACATTTCCTCTACATTTCCTCTACATTTCCTCTACATTTCCTCTACATTTCCTCTACATTTCCTCTACATTTCCTCTACATTTCCTCTACATTTCCTCTACATTTCCTCTACATTTCCTCTACATTTCCTCTACATTTCTTCTACATTTCCTCTACATTTCCTCTACATTTCCTCTACATTTCCTCTACTTGGAACATCTGCATTGCACCTGTTTTCTAAGCTAGCGCCATCAATTCACAATCGTAATCTTCTGACAAGAGTTTGGTTGATTTGAGAAATGTTGATCACAGTAAAGTCTTGATCCGTTACCAAGTTCTCAATATATTAGTTAATTCACTCGCAGTTCACTCACAAATCACTCACAATTCCCAGACTGGTAATCATTAATTTTTGCTTCTTGCCTTCGTTGTCTTTCCAACAAAATCATTCACTTTTTTATTGTTTAGATTTTGAGTTGTAACCTGTTTTGTAGGTCAATGTGAGGCTGAATTTATGTTCTACACAAAGCTTTAACAAACATATGTTGTGCAAAGTTTGACCCTTTTTTTTTTTTAGGAAACATCTGACGATGAAGGCCAGAGGCGAAGAGGCCAGCGGAGGATAAAACCTCTCATCTTCCGGAAAAAACATCGCCAACGTTCCGGGAAAACTGACAACGAGAGCGAAGTTGGTTCAGGGGACAGTCAAGACGTACCATTAGCTCAAGTGTTGAAGAAATCTATTTCCAGTAATCGTGCAAAAACAGAAGGCAGCGCAAAAAAAGAGGAGAAAACTAAGTCGGAGGGCAAGTCCAAAAGCAACAGCAAGAAGAATCGCGACAGATCTGATAAAGAGAAATCCAAGCAAGAAAAGATTAATGTAGACAAATTAAAAGTAGATAAAGATAAGGATCCAATTCCTCAAATTCAAGCAAAAATCTCTGAAGATACTGGTACTCAGGATGATAAAGAACTCTACCCATTTAAGGTAAGCAGACAATAACTCCAAGGAATCCCACAACCATCCCACGGGCATCCCATGAGCATCCCATGAGCATAACTGGGTCAGGTATTGGATGGGTGACCATCATACACATGACCAGTTCTGTTCGGGGGAGAGGTTGGAGGGATGAAAGTTAAGCAACACTGCACTGAGTCAGGTATTGGATGGGTGACCATCATACACATGAACAGTTCTGTTCGGGAGAGAGGTTAGAGGGATGAAAGTTAGTACAGCAACTTCACTCGCCTTGCTTATCAACCTCTCGACAGCATGGATTTGTGGAGGAATCCTGTTGTTCGCGTTGTACCGTCCTTCGGAAGGGACGTTAAGCCGGTGGTCCCCTTGGTCTTCGACAGGAGTAGGCTACGTGCCGGCACCGGGTTTGCCCTCCTCCCTTCTAGGCTAGATTAGGTTCATCATCATCATCATCCACTCATTCACCGACGCCATTACACCAGTGCCGCATGGCCAGATGTCTAAACAGTGCTATGTTAAACACCACAAATAAATAATAATAATTACACTGCACTGCATCTTAAACAGCGTTACTAATAAGTTTTATTGAATTTCAGTCGGGGGAGTTTGTTGTTATGAAGAGCGATATCAACGAACAATTCCCGGCGATATGGCGAATCGATGGAAAGACTTTACTGCAGAAATATGAACCGTTTGATCAAAGTGGTTCAACTCTTTATCGAAACATCTCCACAGTACGTTTCGGTGGACTCACATTTTAATCATTCATTTGAAATTTTTATTGTAATGTTGTATGTTTGTTTGTCTTGGTTTAACAATGGCAATTGATTGGATGTTGGTGTGTAATATTTGTGATTATTATTCAGTATTCTGGCTGGACGTCGCAGAATCGCAATCTTTATCAGCAAGTTCCGGTCCAGTTTCGAGTGCAAAACAGACTGGAAACTATCGTGGAACTCATGCGAAATGAGATCTCTTTAGACGAAAAGTAAGAGCATCTGCTCCATACCTCATCTCTTGATTATAAGCGTTGAGTGCAGGTTCTAGGTAGAGAAACAACGTCAATGTTACAGTCTCTGCGTGAAAAATGACTACCTCACCGACAAAAATGCAGAGTACCGGAACATCACGTTAAGTGGAGCCACTGTCGTATGAAATTTAATTTCAATATTTTTCGTAGCTTACTCGCTTTTTAATATCGTTACGTGTATATCAATCGTTGAGGTAAACATTGATGGAGATTTTTTGAGCTTGAAAAGTCACAAAAGCGAGTTAACCTACGAGAAATATCGAAATTAAAATTCATACGACAGTGGCTCCACTTAATGTGATGTTCCGGTACTCTGCATTTTTGTCGGTAAGGTAGTCATTTGGCGGCCTTCTTCACGCAGAGACTGTAGCATTGACGTTGTTTCTCTACCTAAAACCTACACTCAACGCTCATATCTTTCAAATAACCACCTCTCATTTCACTCGTTCTTTTGTTCCAGAGAATTTATCGAGAAATCTGTTAAAGAAATGTCGCAGTATCAGGATAACTTTGAGGTTTATATCCAAACATTAATATCGCAGGCACTCGACTCAAACTTTCTCACTGAAATATTTCAAGAGCAAGGTAAGTGAAAATATCCGCAAGTTTTTCAGTTTTTAGGGACAATTTTAATGTCGTGTCTCTTGAAGGACAACCATCTTAGTTGGGTGAGGGTTTGGGGTTAAGATCACCTTTGAAGGGAACAATTGTTGTACAAGAAAACCATATTATATAAGGTACATATTTTCAGTGTCCCCAAATTAAAATTGAAATATCAAACCTATCAACAGTGTCTTGAGTCACGAAATATCCCTGTAACTTCGTTGATTATTTCACAAAACCTGAACAAGCATTTTGAAATATTTTTTGGAGTATCTTAATTTTTTTATCTAAATGGTAATTTAATAATCAAATGTGAGCAATGAACTGGGTGATCTGTTTTCTCCTCTCTTCCCCCTCTGCTCTCCAGAAGATGGTGTGTAATTGTGTTTCTATCTATTAGATGATTACTTCCTATCCAACGTGAAAACAGTCGATGACTTAACAGAGGAGAGAAAGATTCGTCTGCTAGCAATCGCTCAGTGGAAGGAAGGAATGGAGGGCAGCATTGGCACTTGGCCGCTCTTCAATATCATCTCAGATCTACCCATCGAAGATACCAAGGATAAACTTTGTTCAGCTTGCGGCAAGTCTGCGATCTCGGTGCGGATTCAGATGTACGGGCAACCTTACAATTGCACGACACTGGAAGGAAGTCCACCCAATGATGCTGCAACTGGTCTTAAGGTAAAATCAACTTACATTAACAGGTGTTTCTTTAGCTGGCTTTTCTTTAGAGAAGGGTACAGGGGCTGTAATAGCCAGCACCCTTGTCCGAACCCATCCCCACCTCTTCCCCCTCAACTCCTCTATCCACACCCATGAAACTAGAAGTAGAAAAGAAATTCGGACAATCCCACACCTTACCTCCCTCTTCACCCTCGGTCCCCCCCACATCTGTGAAAAAATTTATAACCACCTCCCGACCCATATCAAAGAATCCTCCAAACGTAGCTCCTTCGATTCGAACCTTAGAAACTTCCTTCTCCAAAACCCTTTCTACAGCCTCGAAGAATACTTCACCACAACATCTCACCTACCATCTCTCCTTTGACTCCAAACTCCAAACCATCCCCCATAATCATAACCTATTGGCCTGTATGACCAGCATGACCTGCTAATTACTATTATTGTCACTTTATTGTTAACAAGTTATCGTAAAAAGCACGTACAAATACTATTTACTTGTCTGCCGCTTCAAATACAAATACAAATACAAATACAAATACAAATAAGAACCTGGTGTTAGTCAGCTGTTGGTCAGTCATCTGTCAGTTTGCTGTCAGTTTGCTGTCAGTCAGCTGTGATATCAGCTGTGATATCAGCTGTGATATCAACTGTTATTTTTGCCACCAGGACTTGCTGGTATGCTTGGTCTGTGCTGATCGGGTCGGGCTGTACAACAAAGTTGCTCATCAGAAGTACCTCATGTTCCTGGAATGTGCGAAGCGTGTGGGAGAGAAACGGAGCAGTGACCCGTACAAAGACACGACCATCATACTCAACGAACTCCTCGCAGACGAATCTTGGCTCAATCAGGTAATCAAGGCTTGCTTTTAACTGTCAGATGGCAGCTGTTATGTATGCAAGTTTCACAGCAGCTGTTCATCTTACATCCAGTGATGTATTGGTCAATGCACGCGGGTGTACGCAGTCCACCCACTATTAATTTTATTTTTGGCCGTACCCCCACTTTGAATTTTTGAGGGAACGCAGGTGAATGCACGGGAAAGCAGTATTAAATTATGATTATTCGGAATATCCTGCACTTCTTTTTTTAAAAGCCGAAAATATCCCAGTTAAGGGTTTTATTTCTAATAATCCACTTACTTAAAAATAGACCTAGCAAGATTGCCACTGTATGCGAACGTACTAAGAGTAGGTAGGCTGGAACTATGTCGGCGTCGCGACTTGCAACAAAGGGGTTAGTTAGAACCATATTACTGTTATCACGTAGGGAAGTCGGTAGCCGCTTTCGCGGCGTCGCACGGCGGTGCAAGCTCTCAGAAGCAAGCCCGCTTCAAATAATAAGAATTCGCAGGAAAGACAAAAATACAAACAATAACCAAATTGCCACATACGAGCCACACTGGACGAGTTAGTTCAATTCAAGATACAGAAGAGGAAGCAAGTGGATTTGCATTCCCTTTCGGGCCTTGCCCCTCCTAAAAAACCAAAATTTGGTTTGGGAGAAGTTGAAGACACCACCAACGTCGAATGAAGAAGAGTTCAATGAAAAAGAGTCATTGTGGAAACTGATGTAATCTCCTCAACGCGAAAGTACGCGCGTATCTATGGATAGTTTCAACAAAAATTTAAACCAGTATTCGATTAAAATGATTAGACTTTCTTTTACCAGATTCCCGAATCCCCACCAAATTTCAAGACTGCAACAATGTGGGAAGGTGTAGACATGAGAGGGCGGCATTAATTTAATTTTCTCAAAATCATTACGTAATTAAAAATGCAGTTCTGACCATGTCATTCCAAGCCCAATTTCATCGTAAACTCGTAGATTGGCTCCAAAAGAAACCTTAGAATAAAAATTCACTTGGAGCTGCGCCCGAAGCCCCCTATTTCCACTCTTTCGGTGCATTCGCCTTGGGTCTCCTCTCCCCCCCCCCCCCCCCCCCCCCCCCCCCCCCCCCCCCCCCCCCCCCCCCCCGCCGACACAAAAAAATGGGTCATTTTTGCGTACCCCCACTAAAAATTTTACGAATACATCACTGCTTACATCATCAATTATAATGCCTGCATTGCTTCACTTCTCTATTAGGGAGGGTAACTAATTCAAGAATAGTAATTAGCAGGTCATGCTGGTCATACAGACCAATAGGTTATGATTATGGGGGAAGGTTTGGAGTTTGGAGTCTAAGGAGAGATGGTAGGTGAGATGTTGTGGTGAAGTATTCTTCAATGTTATAATATGCTTGTTTTGGGGAAATATATTTTAAGAAAATACCTGCATACTAATTGAATGTGTAATTGTATGAACAAAGCTTGAAGGCGGAATTTCCTTATAAAACAAAAAGGATATATCACCTAAGAAGGATGAAGGCAGCCTTGCTACCTGAACAGTGTTTCAAAGGTGATATTGAACCCGAATCAGTCATTTGAACCAGATTGAACCAGATTGAACCAGATAGAACCAGATTGAACCAGATAGAACCAGATTGAACTAGAGCACACCAGATTGAACCAGATTGAACTAGATTGAACTAGAGCACACCAGATTGAACCAGAGCACACCAGATTTCCTGATTAAAATGCTTCTTGATTTCAGCTTTTCAGCTCAGTACGACATTCATGGGCAGCGATTGACAAGTTGGATCACCTCCACGCAAAGAGTTTGCTAGCTCCGACGAACAACTTCAATTCGTAATTCATCACTTTCCTCCAACCAGAGTTTCTATATTTTTTTTATGGTTGCGTTTTACGAACACTTCTATTGTGATCAGTATGAAAGAAACATTTTTTTTATGTTCAAGTTTTTTAGTATATTTGTGAGGCGATTTTATTTTTTGTTGTGTGTTTTGGCAATCCCATGGAATTCATTTTTGTAACTAGAATTCATGGATATTTGGAATAAGTAGCTGCTGCAAACAGAACCTTGGACTTCCTGGGGAATGCGGGGGGCTTCTGAATATCGTGCAGATCTTATTACTCACATCCTGGCTAGTGTGTGCTCAGATGAAATCTGATTATTTTTACTTAAGTGTCACATTTGAATGCCAGTTAAATAAATATTCTGATTCCAGCTTTTAACTGTGGTCCATTGATATTCGATGGGCTGTACCATTAATACCCAAGCGAAAACTAGCAATATTTTTAGCTGGAAAACTAGGCACAGAAATGTTCAAACATTATAATGATTGGTTTCATGTTAATAACAGTTCACAAATACCTAATTCCTGTTACCAGAGTTTTAGGAAATGGCTTTATCAGTAGGTTCTTTCATATTTGTTCCATCTTTATCTTAGTTTGAATGTTGGGTGAGTTGAGGTAGCTTCTTCCTTGTTGACGGTACTTTTAAAAATAACTACCGTGACCAACACAGTGTACTGCCCTTGTTGCCAGGACGTAACTTACTTAGAGCTAGTAACTAGACCTAGTTATCAAATAACTGCATTTGATATCTCTTCTGTAGCGGCATTGTCATCTGTACATATTACGATTGACTGCCTCTTGCTTTGACCAAGTTTTTATAACATTGAAATGTTAATGTACGAAATTGATTTAATGTAAAATTCTTTTTTCAATAGGTATAAATAATATGAGCAGCTGTGTAATAATCGTGTAAGTATGTTTCGACTGTAAATACAGATAGTTACTCAAGAGGCCATTTATAAAGTAAACTTGTAAGTCAAGTTTTCTGCAGTGAAAAGCTGCCAAAATACCCCAATTATGGAATGAGAAATCTGATACTTTTGTGTTATATATCTCTGTCTCTTTTAAAGAGATTATAGTAATTACAATAACTACTTTTTAACTAATTATTACTTACAGAGTTTATAATCTTTTTTCTGTGCTGTTCCACGAAATATAAACTGTCGTCACTGGCTTGTTAAATTTTACATGCGTTTTTTCAAATAAATATCGCAATGTATTGTAACTTGGATTTACTGGATTTTGATTGGATGAAATTAAATTATATGATAAGTGGTTACTAAAAATATTTTTTATTTTGAACCAAGTTTGTTAGAAGCAGGAGATATGGACTTGCTGTAAATCGGTATTGAAAATCATTATTTGGGTTTGAGTCTGGGTCATTTTGCACTTTAAAAACACACTTCTTTTTGTAGGGAAGTTCAGTAGAAAAAAATGAGGTAAGAGATTGAATGAGATTCCTGAGTTTTATCTTCTGGGTGAAAATATTTTAATGTTGTCTAAATTTGATAAACTCCAAATTTAAATTCCTCGCAGTACCGTAACTTGCGCTCAGCTGCATCTGTATTTTGGGATTCAAATAGATCATTGCGAAATCTTTGACGACGGATGCGTCATATTGATTTTGTCTGACAGAATTAAAATAATATAGATACATCAATTTTTTTTGAACATGTTTATTAGGTGAAACAAAAAAAAATATTATTTCTTCGTGCAATTTTCCACAAAGCCCATGGGGCTCATATGTGGAGCAAAAAAATAAAAATTGTATAACAAATAATAATAACAGCCAATCAACCTAACACAAAATAAAATAAATTGAAATACATGTATGAACGAAATACATAAAGAATGATATAGGATATTAAGCTTGTAAAAGCTAATTTTACAATTTATTTATATTTTTTAAACTGCCGCGTATTTTCATGCGGCCATTTTGTCCCAAAGTGCATCGCGGTTCTTGCTCATCGTGCGTCGAGCATTGCTTGTGTATAGTTGAAGATGTTTGTTGGAAATTTGTCCGCTCTTTATGAGAATTGTGTAATCTCACCTCGTTATGGATCTCTGATTCATTTTTATTAGCGTGTTAAAATTTGGTACATTCTATAACCAGTGACAGTGACATTTATTTTTACAATTATTATGTTGTGTTCGTCTTTAACCATGGAAGCCTATCTCCAGCATTTTTGGCAAGGATAAAAACTTGTATGATTATCCTTTATCATGAGTAATTATTTTGCTGAAATTGAAGAAGGAGAAATTAATTCAGATGATGATAGAGATGTGTCAAAGAAAACTAGCTCAAATCTGGAAGAATTGTCCTCCTGTGAGGAACTGTTTGCTTCAGATTCCTTACAGCCGGATTCGATTGGGAAAGAAAAAAACCGCATCAGAGGTAAGATCTTAAAATCGAGCTGATTTGAAAGAGATACTCTTAATAAAACAGGACGAGTTATGGATGTGTAGACAAGGTTACATGGCAAATTAAGATTTATGGAACCATGCAGAAAAAGTGTACCAGTATAGATTAAAGGTACAGGCTGTATGGTTTAACCGGAGAAGAATAATGTTTACTCGTGACTCAACTGAGATTTCTACTAACACCAATCAGCGGAAGGGCTGTAGGTTCGGTGCCAAGCCGGAAACATATATGAATCAGTCAATTATTAGGCAAGATTTTAGAACAAGATTTTATATATCTAAGCTAGCAGCGTAAAATAAGTGAAGATTAGGTGGGAAGCCTAGTGCATATAAAGGGAACGAAGTTTGCAAAAACCTAGTTATCCATTAAAACGTATGAATGCTAGAAGCAGTCAAACTCAGTTTGAATACACTCTAGCTTATCTTGTCAAGGAATGTACTCTGAGTTTGCCTGCTTTTATATCTTAACCATATGATCACAAACCATTCTTTGAGACTGTCCCTCAAAAAACTGATACTGAACTCAAATACTGTCCCTCAAATCATTATAGCAACATTATTAAAAATACTTCAGAGTAAGGTAGGTAGGTAGGTTTATAGTTGTAATCAGACCACTGTTTAAATCGCAGATCTGGGTTGCTTAATGACACATTTAGTTGACATATTTGGAAATAACGCCAACTCAGCATGCATTGGCGGCCCCTGAAATTGCAAAGTCGAGGCTTCGATGAGGTTGATAAACGTTGAATAACCGACGAAAATTCACGTGAAACCCAAACGCTGGTTAGCGTTTGCACTAGATTTTAAGCCGATTTCCTTTCGCACTTTGCGACACCATTTTGAAATTTAAGCAACAACAGTGCAGTTCTGACAATTTTCAAACTCATGCCACAACCAAAAAAAAAATCGAGGTTTCCAAGTCTAACAGCTCCAAAATCAAGAGAGGAATCCAAAACTACTGTCAAAACCGAAGTGTAAACCATGAAAACCTACAATACAATCTATGAGCTGTTCAATTTTCGAGTCTGTTCCTTGCTATCAACTTCTGGCAAATGTTTGTTGACAATATCAAATAGGGATCATCTTAGTCGACAACCTAGCATTATGATATCAGCTCATTCTTGTCTAGCAAGCTACAAGGCCAAAAAATCTACCCGTCCTAAACTTCATCAAGATACTGAAGATTAGTCAAAGATCAAGATTGGGCATTTGATAGTAGTAAAAGTTTTGAGAAGTTTAATAAAATCCTGTTCTTTTACTCTCTCAATTCAAGAATTTCATGCTCTGTTTTGCTATGAATTTATAGGCCTTATTGTTGGTGCAAAGAAGTTAGCATTATTTATAAGTTTGATTTAATTTTGAACTTAAAAGATATGTTTGACGAAACTCTAAATGAAAGTAGCTCGGTATATTTGAGGCACGACGCTTAAGGAAATCAATGTGTGGCAGATTTTTTCGAGACCGAAAAAAGCTGGCTTGTCGCTGAATGTTGATTGACGAGTTGAAATATCTGTGGTCCAAATGAGAGTAGATTTATCGTGAATAGTTGCACTTGGAAAGTGGTTACTGAGCTAATTTTAGGTTATGTATGTTCTATCAGCTGAGAGTCTTTGTTGGTCCAGCACCCAAATGAGCATCAGGAGCCAGTTGCATGGCCAGCAATTGTTTGGTGGGGAAAGTACAATGTGCACTGGGATTTCGATATGTGAATCACAATCGTTTAGCTAAATATTACTCGATTTAAAATAGGTTTTAAAATAGGTCTTTTATTTTTTGATATGTGCATTTGTTTGGTCTTGGCTGGCCAAACGGTCCAACCACGAGCTTTCGTTTTAATATCGGCTTAATGATTTTTTTTTTAATCCAGATTTACGAAAAATGTTTGCAAATATTTGATAAAAAATCCAAAGCTGGCCAAGTGGCTTGACGGATTTAGATAATATTTACAGAACAACTTTGAAATCTACACTTGCTACTTTTGTGGGGCTTCCTGGGCTTGTTTTTAGTTGTAGTAGGAACACTTGGTTCAGCCTTCTAATTGGTACAAACGTGGCAGTTAATCTTGCTAGCTAGAACTTACCGTTTGGTCTTAGGGCATACTTGTTATCCTTGCTATACCTTGCCATGCTTTGCTATGCGTTGCTATGCCTTGCCATGCGTTGCTATGCCTTGTCATGCGTTGCTATGCCTTGTCATGCCTTGCCATGCCTTGTCATGCGTTGCTATGCCTTGCCATGCGTTGCTATGCCTTGCCATGCCTTGCCATGCGTTGCTATGCCTTGCCATGCGTTGCTATGCCTTGCCATGCATTGCCATGCGTTGCTATGCCTTGCCATGCGTTGCTATGCCTTGCTATGCCTTGCTATGCCTTGCTATGCCTTGCCATACCTTCCTATACCTAGCTGAGGTAAGTTGATGGTAACAAAAGTGGAGAGGGCAGATAATAACTGATTCTAAAAGGGAACCTGGAAATCACTTTCATTAGACCGGAAGCGTAACCGTAGTGAAGCTCCCAACCCGTGTTAGACTGGCATTGCTTGTGATATCCCTCACTATTTGATGAGTCAATGAGTATGTATTCCAAGAGATATTTTCTTTGCTATTTCAGTGAGTGGGAGAAGGAGCCGTGGTGTTAGTCAGCTGAAGATGGCCAAGCCGAGCACAAGATGCCAGCGTAACGTATTGTCGGAGGATAGTGAGTTGGAAAGAAAGAGCAGGCCCCACAAGCGGCACACCCACAGGCAGCGAAGTGATTTGTTTTCCGAGAGTGGCACGGAGACCGATAGATGTGCCAAGCCTAAACGATGTCGCAAACACAATCAATTGGAAAGTGTTGTAGAGTTGCCCAAAAGCTCTAAGACGTCACGTGCCAAGAAACTGGTGGAAGCTCCTGAGATCTCGTGCCTGGAGAAAGCTGGACCAAAGAGTAGCCTAAAGCGGCGATTGATGAACATGATGTCATTTACTGCACCTGTAAATAGTGAAGCAAACAAGCCTGCCTCAGTCCTTGAATTGGACCACAAACCTGTTCTAGTAACCAAAGAAGAACGACGAAGTAAGACTGACGAGAACGCCTCGGGAATAGAAAAAACCAGGAAACGTTCCTTTTCAAATGTTAAAAGAGGTGTTTGCCAGGATGAAAGATTACAGAGAGTGGAGGGAACGGTTTCAGTGGACGTAGCGGTATCCATTAAAAATATGGCTGTAGAGAATGAAATGACTAACAAAGCATTGAACACGAGTGTGACAGGCGATGAAGATCTTGCTGAACTTCGCAAGTTGGCCCTCGAGTCTAGCGTGTTGGTAGCCAGTAAGAAGCAAGTGTCGGGAAAGTTGGTTGCCAGTAAGAAGCAGGAGTTGGGGAAGTTGGCAGTAGGTAAAACTGCTAGTGCCACTAGTGAAGAGACGGATGATTTGACTGAACTGAGGCTGCAAGCTTTGCACTCAGCGGTACTTAAAAAACACATCGCAAGGAAAGCCAGGGCGGCTGCTGTTGCTGCTTCTGCATCTACTGCAATACCTACACTCCCTGGTTCAACCCCTCTGATCCCTCCTGCTGCTCTCCCTCCGGCGCTCCCTCCAGCTATATCAGTCGGTCAAGAACGTCAGTCGGCCCATTCTGCGTCCTGGAATGCTCATAGTTATCAATGCGCTGACAACTGCGATAAAACCACGTTGATTGTCGATATGGATTTGGGGAACACTTCTGACGAAGATTCGCAACTTGCAGAGGGTGAAGACTCGATGCAGATTTGTAAAGATAGCTCGCCGTATTACGTTCCCGAGCTTTGGACTCCAATAGTTGACAGCGAACCAGATCCTCCGAATGTTGGTTGTAATTTCCTTGGAAATAATTACGAAGAAGTGATCAATATTCCCACAACACAACCGACGAATATTCCTTTTGTGCAAAGCATCTACGGCACTCAGCAGGAGTTGAATATGGTACCAATCGTGACCCCATCTCAGACGTTCCATCGGCAAGCGGCTCCTAATTTGGGACCCTTGTCGAAAAACCGTCAGAAGTACTCTGAGCGACCTAACTTAATCACACTGCCAATAGTTCCAATGCACTGTGAAACAAACTTGTCTGCTACAAACCCGACGAAAGTAAATGATATCAAACTGGTATCTGGTTCAAGACCAACTAATTCACGATCATCACCACTCATGGTGATTCCTGTAACCAAGAAATCATCAGAAAATGTAGCTTTACCTCAGGACAAGAGTGGAATGAACGATAACGGAAGAGATAATCCTAAGTGGAAAGACCGTTCAACATCAATCCAAGGATGCTCGCCTATTGACTGTTTGGACAGTGATACAGAGAATATGGATATTGCATCGATGATTGTTGTAGATGAAATAAGCTGCACATCCCCCGAACCCGAGTCAAGCAAAGGTTCTAACCATGACAGTCTAACATCGTTCGATTCATCGAACATTCTAACAGATGTACCTATTCCGAGCAGCCGCTATACTAATCGCTCCATATTACCCAGCAATGCGCCTAGCTTCGTGCAGACTCTTCAAATTAACAATACACCAAACATAATTCAGAAACAAAGGAGTTCCCAGCAAAATCCTTTCATCTTGAATAATTTAAGAAAGGAATATCCGGGAAAAAGTGGGGTGAAAGATACACTGTCAACAAAGCGGATGGTTTCCCAGACACACGGACCAAAGCTAATTAATCAACCCAACTTGCATGTGGTGCCTAATCAGATGTCATTACGGTCAAATAGAGACACCAGTCATAATATGCCAACTGCGAATAAAGGATGTCCTGGACGTTTCGTTATAAACTTAGGCGAAGATTCCGACAGTGAGGATGAAGGTCAAACGATGAAAAACCCTGAAGTTTTTCAGATACCGCAGTGTTCTGGTATTAACGAGGGAGCTCATCCACAAAATGTTGGTATAAATCGGCCAACTTTGGCCTTTCTGGATGCCTTTTTAAAGGATACGCGTGCAAAGTTTGACAGCAAAGCTGCGTTGATGAAGCAACAGAGAGAAGCTTACGAATCGACACGTTCCATTTCGCCAGCTGGATTGACTGTCAATGTACCTGAAAAAGAACTAGGAACTGGTCTACTCTTGCCCAAGACCAGCACCTTTTTTGAAGTACGAACCGTTTCACCAAAAGTCCTCCATTTAGCACAAAGGCCGAAAAAAATTCCTGCTGTGCATAGCGAACAAAATTTGGAGCAGAAAAGGGAGGCAGTCAAATTTTATGAAGACAGTGAGCCTGTCCTGAGCAATTTAAAAATTACTATCGATGAGGAAAATCGGAGGGTGCAATTCAATGAAAGTGATGTGGAATCAACCGATGTCTTGGATGAGTCTTCTGATACACACATGAAACATCAGGAGGTAATTTCTCCTGGCAAAGTGAGGTCTGTGAAAGCCCAGAAGGCTTCAGCTGATATACGCGGTGCAGCTAAAACACCCAAGACCAGGATTACTATCGGAAACATCACCTCAATCGATTACAAAGTTGCGAAGGAACGTGCAGTCCAGATGCCTGGGAAATCATCGAGTGCAAATCTTGCTGCTGTTGGGTCGATGATAACCTCTAAAAGTTCAGCTGCGTTGCCCAAATTATCAACCGGTTTTGTTAGAACACCGAAGACAAGGATAACTTTGGGAAACACCTCTAGTCCTAAAAAAACAACGCAGGTATTTGCTACAACATCAATTGCAGCACATGCCGCTGTTGGGCCAATGACAAGCCCTGCTCTGCCTACGTCAGCTGAAACAGTTGGGAAACATAAAGCAAGCATTGCTCGGGGAAGTAATTCACGAACTCTGCATCAGACGACTTCTGAGAAAAAAACCGTGGATTCGGCTGGAATTAAGCCAGGTGTTGATCTTACAAAAATGAAAGTAACCAAACCAATAGTGTGTGAAACAAGCGCTGCTGTCGTGAAACCACAGCCTTTGAAATCATGCATCTCAAAGACTGTTGGGTTAGGGAACCCGTTCAACAGATTGTCATTGAGAGAGGGTGAAAAAGTATTAGCAGGCTTCAAGCTTGCATCGACTCGTATTCAGGCTTCTGAGCCGACAAGTTCTTTACCTGCCAGAAAGAAGTTGCCACTGGAAAGCGATGCGCCCAGATTGGAGGCTGATAAGGCACTGAAACGGTTGGGTTCACCATTACCTAACCGCAAACCAGGGAAGCTCATGAGACTGCCTTTAACCCCACCTGCGGTGTCAAGAGTAAACCAAGATCAGCAACTTCGTGAGATTCGCAATGCTAAACATGCTGAAACTAAACCTAGCCAAGCAGTCACATCGAAAACTGGGTATGGTCAGGATTTGACTGTGCAAAGTGACAAGGAAAAATTGGAGATAACAGAGGGAAGATTGCTCACCGAAAGGTAGTTGTTGGTTTTTTGAAACCTAACGAGTTTTATATTTTTTTTATATTTGGGTCGAAACAAACCAAATTGTCCAAAAGTGTGCTTGAGGTAATTTTGAGCATGCTACAGAACGTCAAACCCATTGGCAAAATATTTTGATTTTAAAAGTTCAATCTAAATTAAAAACCCTCTAGCACACATTTGTTCTGGTTGGCCTTTTTTACTACTCGTTATCATTTTTCATTGCTTAATTTCCCAATGACTAGATGTTATGTGCATTAATTTATTAATTTTTTTTTACTGTTGCTTATTTGGGCTTGGATACTTTTCTCACACTCTTTTTAGAATAACAACGGCGTGTTAAAACTTCTTGTTGATTACAGAACGGCGCTTTTGCGTGACCTCACCTTCATTCTGGACCAACTCAATGATTCGTCTAAAGTTGAACATGCCATCAATGAAATGGAAGAGACTATTTTACAACAGGAGGCAATAATTAAGCTTGCAAAAAAAAGTATCCATATGACGAGGGAGCGTGTGGCTAGTGAGTTGGTAAAGAGAGCTCAAACTTTCAGTCTCATTAAGGAAAAACAGAAGAGCGTCTCATCCAACAGAGATCTGTGCAACAAACTTCGGGATCAATGCGTCCATCTTGGCTCCAAGATAAAGGGAAAATCATACCTGTGAGTGTTTCCATTTGTTCTCATTCAATTATTATTATTTGTAGTGTTTAACGACGCACTGTTTTGACATCTGGTCATGCGGCACTGGTCTAATGGCGTCGGTGAATGAGTGGATGATGATGATGAACCTAACCTAGCCTAGAAGGGAGGGGAAACTCGGTGTTAGCTCGTAGCCTACTCCTGTTGAAGACCAAGGGGACCACCGGCTTAACGTCCCTTCTGAAGGACGGTACAACGCGAACAACAGGATTCCTCCACAAATCCATGCTGTCGAGAGGTTGATAAGCAAGGCGAGTGAAGTTGCTGTACTAACTTTCATCCCTCCAACCTGTCTCCTGAACAGAACTGGTCATGTGTGTGATAGTCACCCATCCAATACCTGACTCAGCGCAGAGTTGCTTAACTTTCATCCCTCCAACCTCTCTCCCAAACAGAACTGGTCATGTGTATAATGGTCACCCATTCAATACCTGACTCAGCGCAGTGTTGCTTAACTTCAGTGACCTAACGAGAACCGGTGTTTCCAACACGCCAAACCGTTCGGTGTTCTCATTCAACAATTGATATTACATCAACTTGCAATCAAAGTCGTTTGGACATTTGTATGAAAAGCAAAATAATGAGACTAATGTATATTATGTACATTATGTTCATTTTGACTATTCATATGCCAACTTAGCAATAAACTGATTTTTGGTATTATTATTAATAAGTTATTATTTTTTTTAGTGCACCTCAGCCCCTGGATGCAGAGCTCCACATGAAACTGAAAGCTGTAGCTACAGAGATTTCAAAGACTAGGAATTTTGTTTCCCCGCAAAAGATTGTTCCTACTTCTAATGGCGTTGGCGCAGTTGAGAGTTCAACTGCGAGGAATCTATTTGGTGCCATGGTCAGTGGGGACTCTGATGATGAAGAAGAACTGGCTTCAATAAACGTTATTTCTCCGATTGGATGCCATCTTGGAGATGAGATATTGCAGTGAGTATCTTCTGTTTATCTCTGGTATTGAGTTTGTCCGCTATACAAACCAGGCTAGAACTAGGCTAGAACTAGCCTAGTTTGTCATCTGCTAGACCGCCCCAGGTTCAAGTTAATATTTTCAGTTGACTAGAAAACGCCGTGCTTTAAATTGAAATGTTTGGCAAGGCAAAGTTTATATTTTTCATTACCTAGACTCGAAAAAGGAACGGTACTTGAAATTCATTTTTAGAATGGTATTGACGTACCTAATCTTTCTTGATTTCGTGATATGTAGCTAAAATATTCCAGCCTATGATTACTTAAAATCTTGAAAGCTTTTATTTGCCTTTTCTTACCTGATACTCGTCACCTTTTTGCACCATAATGTTCGCTTAGAAATGATTGCATCTCTTTGTGATACAATCTCTCTCTGTGCAGCGGGCTTAGAAACAGGTTAATGCCACAGCAGGCAATAATAACCACGGTGCTTGTGCATCGAAAGAAACAAAACATATATGATGGTTTTTAGACTCATGTCTACTTGATGTAAACTTAGCACTAGTTTTAAGAAAAACTATTTGAACTGGGTTTTGAATTCTAAGTAAAGGGCTACTAAAATTTCCCGACTTTTCGCAACATATACTAGTTACTTCTTCAGGGGTTTGAGCAGTCCTGAAAATTTTCCGTTAAGATTTATGGATCCAGAAGAAAATATTTGGACGGGTAGATTAAGAACAGAACGTAATGAATAAGGAAATTTTGATTGTATCACATAACGTTAGGACAACCTCGAAAAAATTGGCGTTTTTTCCATACACATAATTAGTAAGTTATAAAACGCCAATGTTTTCGAGATCTTATTTCAGAAAATACATAATACATTCGTTTTTAAGTTATTGACCCTGATTATTTTGTTTAGATGCATTTAGGAAGCTTGAACTTGGTAATTGTTATAATTTTATGTGGTTCTTTTGTTATCGGAAAATTGTCAGGACTGCTCAAACCCCTGAAGAAGTAACAAGTATATGTTGCGAAACGTTGGGAAATTTTAGTAGCCCTTAGCATTCAAAACCCAGTTGAAATAGTTTTTCTTAAAACAAAACATTTCCTCGTCACGCATATACGAGTGCAAACGGTTTTGTTCCCGTCATTTCTGGCTAGATTTGATATAACTTCTGAAAGCTGAACTTTAGCTAAATGGAGTTCGCTCCTCACGCAAGACTATCGCCAAGCAAGGTAGTCGCTAGCAACCTGTCTCCTGCCCACTGATAGACTTACGGTGCCGGTTGCAAGTCAGTAAGTTGCCAGTTAGTTCCAAACAGACCCAAGGAAGCACCCGATCCAACAGCCTTAACTTGGCATTGGAAGCAGATTTTATTTTTAAATATTTTAAAGTAATTTAGAATTAGCTTGGATAAAATGCAGGCATCGGTTAGTAATATAGGGACGAAACAACACAGTACACTTGCCATTGACAAACTCTTCACTTTGCTATTAATATTGGATTTTTCTGATCCTATCATCTAGGCAGGTCAGGTTAGAAATTCATCGAAATGACTGACATTTTTTGATTTCAAATTTAGTCGTGTGTGTTTTGGACACAAAACTTTGCCAGGAGAAAAGAAAGTAATCATATTTAAAACAAACCATGGTCCCAAAATCAGGTGCATGCCTCCCTTTTAGATGACATAGCTTGATATAGTTTGCTGATTTTGATTAATTGAGCAATGACATTTTAGGCTGGTTTTACTATTTTTAATACTCCTAGTTGAAGTGGGAGTCTAAAACTCTTGCCGTAACTACTTATAATTACAAAAATTGACATCTAGATGTTTCTAAAAGTTAAACGCTGAGATTTAAGCCAATTTCTTGGTAAAACCAGACCTAAGTAAAGAACTACTAAAATAGTTAGTTTATTGGTCTCTTTCCTCATGGTAATGCTTTGTAAATTCTTCGTTTTATTGCAAACTATCGTGGGTTCAACCTTGGCTTGGTAGAAAACAAATGACCCCGGGTAATATTGTTCCAGGATAAGTGAGCCAGTTTGCTGGCAAGTTTCATTGGCTGTGGAATGTCCGTACGAAGTCGGGGGGATTTGTGGCGACGTACACGGCTGTCCGTTTGTTCACAAGAAGCACCGTTAAGAACAGTCGAAGGTAAGACGACAACATTGACTTTGTGCATTGTAATTTTGGCTGATAATTAATGCACCTTCTCTTCCCTAGATCTCTGGAGTCATTGACTGGGAGTCGGACAACATTAGTAGCAGTCGTGAGTTATATACTTGTCACGGTAGTGGTAGTGCATAGGTTACCACACAATGAGTGATTAATTTTCAATTTGAACGCTTGTCAGCAAGTTTAATGTATGCCCGGCTGTAATTGGATATAATTATTTTTGTATTGCTTCAAGTGGTTTTAAGTCGGTTTTTAGTTCTAGTTCTTATAGTTTAAGGTTTTTGAGTTGTGCCGATGATTTTGAATGATAACTCACCCGACTTATGCATGATGGTTCATTTTGTGTGCGTTCCTTCTCTAATGAGGTGCTATATGTTGTCAATATTTTCTAGGCTGTAACAATACCAGGAAGCAGGCTTGGTTTGGTTTTTGGTTTGATGGCATGTTTTAATTGATTAGTATGTGGATTGATAAATGTATCATGTATTAGGGAAGGTTTGCTGCATTCAAGTGTCTTGCTTTTCGGCCTTACATGCCCCGATGGCGAAACTGGAGTCGAGAAAGTTCACATCATCTATTTTAAATGTTCTTAAAGATGCACAGCTCAACCGTATATGCACAAGTATTTTCTTCATTTTGGTTGCACAATTAAACACACAAACAAAAATATCTGCAAGGAAATGTGATTACCTATAAATATCAGTTTCACAAATTTCAACTTTTCAAATTTTATTAATTTTTATACAACACACTATGGAAAGGAAGCTAGACTAGCATGATGTGCACCCGACCGGTAATTGGGAGGTCCCGGGTTTGTATCTTGTTTGGTTGCACATTTTTCAAGTCTAGCTTCCTTTTTCATCATTCGCAACCTTGTTTCAGTGGAAAAGCCAGAAAAATCAAAAGCCCTAAATATTTTATGTCTTCGAATCAGTTACTGAACATTTTTCACGAGTGAATGATCATTTTGAGGTTAAACATTTGTCATCACGTATTTTTTTTTTCTTGAGGGGGAAAAAGTATTAAGTTTTCTCCTCTGCCTGCCGTAAGTAGACGCAACAACGCTGTTGTGTTTATCATTTCTATTGTAAAGATCTCCAGCTCAGTTATTTCTGAAACCGTCGAGTGAGCAGGTTTTAGTGAGAGAGAAAACGCTAATGTTTCTGCATGAAAGATGGCCGCCAAATGACAACTTTACCGACAAAAATAAGAGGGTGCCAGTAGATGCCAATGATTGGAGTCACCGGCCTATGAAATTTCATTCCGTTATTTTGCGTAGATTACTCGCATTTAAGACTGGTTTACGCTAACATTTTCTTTAATAATTTTAACCTTAACGATTGATTAACATGTAACGAGTCTTAATTATTTACTTGGAATGGTGAGTTAAGGCAGCGAGCACCTGCCTCTTCAACACATTCCTGAAGATGTCATCGAATTGTTCAGGCATCCACTTCCATGCAAGTCTATCTCAACTGAACAAAACCATACAACAAACCACCGATCATTTAATTGTAGAGATTCGTTAAAAAGGACGGCTGCAAGTGCCGGCACGTTTACTCAACCTTAACTTGAACATTCTCTAGCTTTTTGAAATGTTCTTGAATGCTTACTAAAGGACAACTAAATTTCAACTATTTAGTTGTTCTTTACTTAGCATTCAAAACCCATTTCAAATAGTTTTTGTTAAAGCTAGTGCTAAGTTAACATCAAGTAACATGACTCTACAAAAGCATCATATTGGACATTCTCTAACTATTACCTGCACACTCGATGCTGAAAGCAATGGATGGAAGATGAGATTATGTTCTAGTTGTAGAAATACAGAGGCATGCTCAAACCGCTCTGTGTTCAAATCTTTGCTGTCATCGAGTTGCTTGCATTTGACAAAGTGCTTGCCGCTAAATGCATCGAGGCTGCATGCTCATATACAAAATGGCTGTGATATTGTCACCTACTATTATGTACACTCGAAAGGTTGAGTCAAAATTTGGTATGTCTATAAAACATAACTCATACTCGTGTGGGAAGGGGGAACTGAGAGACTGATTTGAAGGAAAAGAAGAAATATATTTAGTGTTTTATGTCATTTTGACATGTGCCATACTGCTTACCCTAGCTGTTTATTTTCACAACTAATCCTAACTTATGAGTGGGGTTTGTTACCTATTCATTAGTTAGGAGTAGTCGAGGAAAATACTTGGTGTTCAAATATTACATCACTTGATTAGTTCTTCCTATCAGTTAAAATATGTATAATCTTTGGGTTAAATCACCTGGAGGCTGATTAGGTGGTTACCCACACAAAACATGTTGATTATTCACATTCAATTTATCTAGTATTGCCAAAGGAGGTACTCAGCTAAGTAAATCTTCCATTCCGAAATCTTTCTTGGACAGCAAACCCATGTTGATCTATATAAAACTAACAGCACACTTGGGCTATGTTTCTAATATGTATTCTCTTGGGATTTTCATTGCTTTAAAGTCTACAAAGTACGCATGAAAAAATTGTTGTAGTAAAACCATGAGTTACAAAAAACAGAAGTCATTGTTTGTGATCACTTCTTATAATAACACTACCCTCAAAAATTAACATCAAAAGCATATTCAATTAAAACGGGGTTTGTGTACATTTTGGGTCTTACGATGGGCTACTTTTTTTTTTAGTACGTCTTTTAGATTTTTTTCCGATGGTGTCATTTGAAGTTTCCCACTTCTGCCATTTCTTTTTCCTTTTCAATCTTTTGAGTGAAATTACCAATAACAGGTCATTGTCTTCGTGAAGCGTACACTCATGTGTGTAAAAAGCTTCGTAGTTATAACAATGTTACGTTATTTGTGATCAAAATGTCATAATATATTTCGATTAAAAATCATTTTGAATGATCAGAGTGTTCATCTAGTTTCTTGTTACCTGTCACCTAAGACCGAATAATAGGCTTCCAAATCCAGTCCTTTTACCTGTAATTAGTTTGCTCGAAATGAAATTGTTCGTTCAGTAATTCTAGATCATGAAGATAATTTATGGGTACTCTCGTGAACCACTGTGCAGGGTCAAGTACTTCGTTTCAGTGCTTTCATCATCGGAGACAAAATGTCCATCATTCTCAATTGTCCTACGTTTTACTTGTTTTATCCCTTTTTTTACGGAAGTACATATTTTTAGAACAAAAAATATTTGAGCGCAGCCAATTCTCATGTTATCTTTTGTACAATTTTCTCATTACTACAGATCTGGTTTTGGTCAGAGAGTCCAGGTAAGTTAGGTAGCAAAGCAAGGGCAGGTAGGGCAGATGGTCCTGCAAGGTTAGACAGCCTTATACCTTGGCTAGTATAGCCTAGGTAAGGTTCCACCAAAGTAGACAGTCATAATAAATAATAATTAATTAATTAACTAACCATGCAAGGACGTTTCATTTCACCACGGATCTGGTGCACAGGTTTAAATAACAAGATCATTTACCGTTGTTTTTGTTGTTTATTTTATGCATGAATTTTACTGGGCTCTGATTTGTTTCTTTTCAAATCCAAATGTTTGCTTGCGTTTTGCTTTCATCAAACAAATTATCTTTTCAAAAAAATAAGAATCAAAATTATGAACTCTTGTTACAGTTGTCCACTTTACAACAAAAAAACAACATCAGTGAGCAGCATTGTAGTCACATTTTCATTTAAAAAATTTGGAAAACTTCAATATTAGGGATTCTGTAGGAGGGGGGAGGGGGCGGTTAACGGAAAATGAAAAGACGGGGCAAGGGGTTCACGAGGGGACACAGTTTGGAAACTCATGATTTTTACACAATCCTCATGAAGCCATAAATACGATCAAATTGGGATTGAACGGAACTGATTGAGTATTGGAAACCGTTGCAGGTAATTATTGTTTGAAATTGCGAGTTTACTTTGAACAAGAAATATAACCGTCTCGCCAAACTCTTCTCGTTAAGTCTAGGACTATCGTTTTATTGTCCACTTTCACATTTTAAGCCAATTTAAGCAATCCAATGGATAGACGCTATCTATATTTACCAAATTTGCCCCTCTATTACCATTTTTTTCAAACAGCTAGATTTTTATGGAAGGCTCCGAGAAATGCCAGAATTTTCCACTGTGTTAAGACTATTTCTCTGTAAAACACGAAATAAATTTAGAGGTTTTACGCCTTGCTACTAAAACACCTCGCCTTGCTTGGCTATGAGACAGGTTGCCTACTCTCCAGGCGTTACTCATTGCAATGGAAAGCTCTGGTACAATTTTCTTACATCTTGGTAGCACTGATTAGTGGCACTGTTTTGTTGGCATGGAATCGAAAGTTCGAGGTCCAGCCTAGCCCAGCCCAAGCCCAGCCCAGCCCAAGCCCAGCCCAGCCCAGCCTAGTCCAGCCCAGTCCAGCCCAAGCCCAGCCCAGCCCAAGCCCAGCCAAGCCAAGCCCAGCCCAAGCCAGTCCAGCCCAAGCCAGTCCAGCCCAGCCCAGCCTAGTCCAGCCCAGTCCAGCCCAAGCCCAGCCAAGCCCAGCCCAGCCCAGCCCAGCCCAGTCCAGCCCAGCCAAGCCCAGCCCAGCCCACCCAAGCCCAGCCCAGCTCAGGCCAGCCCAGTCCAGCCCAGCCCAGCCCAGTCCAGCCCAGCTCAGCCCAGCCAGCCCAGCACAGCACAGCCCAGTCTAGTCCAAGCCAAGCCCAGCCCAGCTCAAGCCCAGCCCAGCCCAGCCAAGCCCAGCCCAGCCCAGTCCAGCCCAGCCAAGCCCAGCCCAGCTCAGCCCAGCCAAGCCCAGCCCAGCCAGCCCAGCCCAGCTCAGGCCAGCCCAGTCCAGCCCAGTCCAGCCCAGCTCAGCCCAGCCAGCCCAGCCCAGCCCAGTTCAGCCCAGTCCAGCCCAAGCCCAGCCCAGTCCAAGCCCAGTCCAAGCCGCTCTTACAATTGTTGCATTGTTTAAACACAGCGACACGCATATTTGTCCGCCTTGCAAATGTCTAGTTGAAGCCGTGTTTATGAATTGACAGATCAGGAATTATGTATCCTTTCACTCCTTGTTAAGTAAGATGCCCAGTAAAATGCGTTAATTGCTAAGAAACATAGCGGGAACACTAACCTCGAGGCTCTGTCGATCTTTGAAACTGAGTTATATCTGGGAGTTCTTCTTTTTCTTCTTCGCATTTGCTCATGGATGCTAAGCCGGTGTGCAGTAGCTGCATTGAGAGGTGCATTGTTGGCTGCAATTGAACAGTAATTTTGTTCAGGATGATCTTCTGGAAACCTGACTTGACTTGAAGATGGTCTGGCACTTCCTGGTCTACCAATAGTCCACGCTGGTGCTCGAAGACCACTGTTAACTGTAGGAGGAAGAGGAGGAGGGATCATGCATGCTGAGAGAGGAATTACTTCTAAAAGACGAGAATCGCCGTTATGAGATTTGAATTTTGGTCGCGATGTCCGTTGTCTGTAGCCTTCAGTCGTGGAGCTGTCTGTTTGCATGTGACCAGAGCTTGATTCGATCTGGGTGAAAAAGATAATTTATAGCTTTTATTTAAAAATTTGTTTGAACTGTTTTGTTTTGTTTTGGTCGTGAAACTTACCGATAGATCGATTGGCTTTCGTCTGCCATCCCAATCGTCATCGTCTGAGCTCGAATCGGTGTCTAAATCGGAACTGAAGTAACATTCGCCCGATCCATACTTCGTGAAGTAATGAACGACTGCAAACTAAATTCAAATGTCATAGATTAGTGAGTGTGCAGAGAGAAGAAATCTCTTTGCAGAGAAGGAAGCACACATGGGAGTAGACTTGCAAACCAATTCTCCTTTCAAGCAACCAAACTTTCAAGCAATCAAACTCTATTTTGCTCCTAGTTTGACGGAAATCACCATCAAAGAAAAGTTTACCAAACAAAACGCCAGAGAATATGGAATAAAATCAATTTTCTTATTCATTGATTTATTTATTTTCTTTGTTTTTCAGAGTTTTCTTTTCTAAACATCTTTGTTTGACAGTTATCAGCTAGCAGCTGTCAAACTTGTTTGTTTGTTTATTTGTTTGGCTACTGACAAGTTACATGGTAATTGTATGGGCTTATAGAATAAGTTTACATATCTGTAAACAGTTATGTAAAAATAATAATAATATACGATAAAGTAATAAATAAAGTAATAATAAAGTAATAGTTGGTCCTTCTCTGTAGTTATTAATAATAGTGAACATAGTACGTACCTATCTAATTGAGTGGTGGTAGTCTAATCAAATAAAATAAAGGCAATGATGATATTCTATAGTAATAATAACAATAAAATTGTATAGAAATAATGATAATGGTACTACTGTGTGTTGGTCTGACTTGCCTGTATAATTGTAGCGAAGATGAATCCAAACGACAGGAAGACGAAGAAGTCTAGTGCTGTGGGATACGGTACTTTTGGTAGGTCTGTTCGAGCCTCTAGTCCCAGGAACGTCATGGTAAGTACGGTAGTTATTCCTGTAATGTCAAACATTGCTTACAAATGTCAACTAGAATATTCTTGTTCTATTATCTATTGTCTATTATCTTCTTATATTTCTATCGATCTATTTTCTCTACCAATATGCCTTTCTATGACTTTGTTGATGCGTTTCTACAGTTTTCTTAGTTTATTTTTTGGAACGTCTTAAAATTGACGTTTTGCATTGTGTTTTACCCACGAGCAAAGTTAAGCCCCTTTTTGAGAGTACATTTTGCTCATTTTTTACCTTTTCAGCATTTTTTTCTTCGTTTGTACACCTTAAAATTATTGTATTAAAGGTTTCGACGCCCGCGGGAAAATTTCGAGCACTTTTCAATGATGCATTTTAGATATTTTTGAACATTTTGCCAAATTTTTGGTTCTCTTTCCTGACAACTCAAATTGACTATGATTTGAAAAGATTGTGACACTGAAAATATTTTTAAACCTTCACACGAGTGATAAACAAGAAAATAATCAAGAAGAAATCAATAAATCACATACCTAGTGAGATTCTATCAGCTGTCGCTTCTCGGTTTAACCAGAATGATACCCATGAGAGGACCACCAAAAGCACACATGGGCCGTACACTTGAATCAAGAAATTACCCATGTGTCTTTGAAGGTGGAAACTGACTAACAGCATTGAATATTCACCTGCAAACAAAATAATGGTCAGGTAAATAATTAGATATGAACAGACAATGATCATACTAGCGAAATATACCCTCTTTCTTCTTAGGGAAAGGAATGGGTAGGCTTTTAGCATGTTTGTATTGCTGGTTGGTCGATAGGTTAGTTGGTTACTAGCTTAGTCTAGAAGTGAAAGACATGCGTCAGGTTTCCGCGAGTAGTTTATTTATTTATTTGTGTTGTTTAACGACGCACTGTTTTGACAACTGGCCATGCGGCACTGGTCTAATGGCGCCGGTGAATGAGTGGATGATGATTAACCTAACTTTAGCCTAGAAGAGAGGAGGGGAAACCCGGTGCCGGCACTTAGCCTACTCCTGTCGAAGACGAAGGGGACCACCGGCTTAACGTCCCTTCCGAAGGACGGTACAACGCGAACAGCAGGATTCCTTCACAAATCCATGCTGTCGAGAGGTTGATAAGCAAGGCGAGTGAAGTTTCTGTACTAACTTTCATCCCTCCAACCTCTCTCCCGAACAGAACTGGTCATGTGCATGATGGTCACCCATCCAATACCTGACCCAGTGCAGTGTAGCTTAACTTTCATTCCTCTAACCTCTCTCCCAAACAGATCATGTGTTTGATGGTCACCCATCAAATACCAGACTCAGCGCAGTGTTGCTTAACTTCTGTGATCTAACGAGAACCGGTGTTTCCAACACGCCAAACCTTTCGGTGCTTGGGTTTTCTATGTCATGCTGTTAATGTGTCAGTTTTTGTATTCAACTGTGAGCGATCTACTGTGCAAGGTTGAGTGCAAGGTTGAGTGCGAGGTTGAGTGTAAGGTTGAGTGCAAGGTTGAGTGCAAGGTTGAGTGCAAGAACATTGTTTCGCTGGTTTCACCCACACAGAGCTACGTCGGCTCTCCCAGAAAGCAAGACGTCAGTTTGATTGGCGGATGGAGTTGCGATCAAGTCGAATTGAGACAACTTCATATCCTCGGCAATAGCAACCTGTCGATGACGGTTCCATATGTACACCACATCATTCGTTGTATACCCAACTGCAATTAAACAATAAAACACGGGTTATCGGTAAGTAATTTCAGTTGCTTTGTGGACAGGCGCGTCCTTGGTATTTGAGGTTAATTCAAACTGAATGCATATCTAAGGAGCTTGAAACAACAATCTTTTAAGATCAATTTTTGAAATCCAAATTATGTTTGATTCCACAGCATGCAAGTAAAATGAGACAAAAAGTCTATGAACTGTTTCAAATCTCTCAAATCCTCACCAATCCCCGATGAACGCTCGCTAGCCTCACACCAGGGACATGAAAAGGGTTTACCAGTTGTAAAAAAACTGAAAATATCAGCTGAGATATTCGAGGTTCTTTTAGAACCAGCAAACCGGTATCAAAACTAGTAAAAACTAGTAAAAACTAGTCAATACTAGTCGACACTAGTAAAAACCAGTGGCGCATTAAATTTGTCCACTTTTTGAGCGTCTGATAAACATAGTTGGAAACTTGCAGCCCACCGCGCTTCTCAAATTGGCGAGGGTCCATTTGGAACGCTTTGCATAAACGGTCTTAACTTACAACTACCAAACTTCAGAGGACATCTTTGAGTGTCCATTGGAAAGTCTTCAAGATTCATGGGACAGCCAGCTTTAATCGTCAGCCTGCAACCAAGAAACCTAACTTACCTGGCATTCATTTCCATCACAAGCTCTAGACTCGTCAAATTAGTGAACTTGACCAATGACAGCTACATTTAATCTGTTGCACCTGCAACCTGCCAGTTGCATTTAGTTTGTTTGACATTTCATGTGTTAGTTTTTAGAATTTTGCTAATAAATGTGAGATTCTTCCAGTTTGCAGTCAATCTCAATTTTAATATCAATCAATAAGAAGGTTTATGTGGATAGTTTTTGTCTCTTTAAATGTTCCTTGAGTAACCTAAGATTCGCCGTAAGATTGACAAAGATTTAAACAAAGAAGGTTTACAAATAAAGCAAAGATTTGGGTTTAAAAAGTTTAAAATGCACCAAATTGATTTGTGGAACACGACCGAGAGAAACGAACGGCATTCTAGTTTTTTTTTAGATTTCCATACCCTCCCCCTCCCCCAACCCCTTCATGTAAACCTCTTAAGACCCTTGTAAAAATTCTGAAAAAATCTCAAAAACTGTACAAACGATCAACAAATGCCTTTTAAAATTTGACCAGAATTTTCCCCCGTAGTGCGGGAATACTAAGCACCCACTGAAAAACATGAATTTCTAATCTTTCAAAGATCTTACAAATTAACTATGTAACAGGGAAAATGATTTCAGTATTTTCAATTGAAATGAGTAATAAGTCACTTCATGACTTTATTCCAGTCAAACCGCTGTACGTAGGGGCAGTTTGTACATGCATTATATTTAGTGTCTGGGTTGGGGTGGGGGGAGGAGGGGAAGTTCCTATAAGGTTTTAATCTGGCCCGAACTGGGCCTGTGTTGTAGTGGGGGTGAGTTGGTAGTGGGGTAGGGGGTGGTAAGGGAAGGGGGGTAATCGTGCAGTCTATTGTATCGTCACGTACGACCTCATAACCCTTCATTTAAAACATCAATTCGTCACACTGATTTCCGTTCCCCATTCTCAATGTCCATGTCCTTTAGGACATCAAAGGGTACCTCCTTGAACTTTTCACAGAGGATAAACCTTAATTTTTGGCCCAGCCCAGAACAAAAAAGGCTTAACATTTACAAAAATGTGGCTTTCATTTTTTTGCTAAAAAATTAATTCCTTGAATTTTTCACAGAAGAAAGAGTAAAGCTGATAGATAGAAGATCAATGTACCACGATTTTTCGAATTTTATATTTATATTTTATTTTTATTATAATATCAATTAATATCACAATATCCAACATAAAAGCCAAAAGATTTCTCTGTGGTTCACGGTGCGACTTCACACGTCTGTGTGTTCTGAGAAAAATTGAAAATGAAGAAAACCTGGAGGAGCTGTGATCCGGCAACAAAGTTCCACTGGAGTTCCTCCATTCGAGCTGTAATGCATCATCGCGCTAGATCTTGCCCCTGCAACTATGCAACGATGCAACGATGCAACTATGCATCTATGCAACGATGCAACTATGCCACTATGCAACGATGCATTTATGCAATCATGCAACTATGCAGGGGCAAGTCCTTCTATCTCGGCGCTGTTTTTGGAATTTTCTTCTCGATTGATGGCTTTAGATATTTGGACAAACAACTTATTAAAAAAAAAAATTAAACGTAGTCGGCGGGAATCGAACGCGCGCTTTGAAATACTGCAATCAGCTACCTTCACCGCTCGAGCACGAGTCCAGACGAACACATGGTAAGTGTTCTTTAGATTACTAAACTATAAAGAAGAGAAGCAAGTTGGTAATTAGGAAATATATTGGTTACTTCGGACGAGAATTGAATTGTTAGCAATTTAGTTGGTTTATTTCCCGTATTTGAGAACCGTGGAGCGTAGCTTTGTGATAAGCGATGTGCTTCGTGTCGCGCGGGTGATGCGTTCGATTCCCGGCGCAGCTGCTTTTTGGTTTATTACCATCGAACTTAAAAACACTTGATCAAATATGAACAATTATTAAAGGTCCAGAAGGTAGTACCAGATTCTGCCAACAGTTGGCGCTGATTGAAGTTAACACTAATTACCTACCGTTCCTATATACTTGATGCTAGACGTAGGAGCTGCACACGGGGTAAAGCTGGGGTTTGGGGTCGTGGGAACTCCTGCAAAATTGGCGGGTGCGACTGGCGCGAAGTGCCAGGACCCAGCCATTTCTACTACTGTCTAAATCATTCGCCCAAAAAAAATCCAAACCGGGCATGGGTGGTGTTTGGGTTAGTGGGAAACACATTTGGCGGACGTGACTGGCGCGAAGCGCCAGGAGCGCTCGTCATTCTTGCCACTGTCATAACCATGTGCCAACCAAAAAAATTGCGAAAATGTGCGAAGGAACCGTCAAAGGTATCCGCTACGTGCATCGAATGTGCTCGACGGAGGAATCGTTACTGTTGCAATACGGCATCCAACAACCACCAGTGGTAGCGGGAGTCAGGAGACTTAAATATCTCAAAAATAAATTTTACACGAACGCCCGCCTGGTCGTGCGGTTAAAGGCATGGAATCAGTTGGTCACCCCAACGAAAGACGTTGAGGTACTTGGTTCGAATCCAGTTCGAACCACGTCTTGATTTGGAGTTTTTTTTGGGCGAATGGTTCAGACAGTAGCAAAATTGCCGGGCGCTCCTGGCGCTCCGCGCCAGTCGCACCCGCCAATTTTGCGGGACGTTCCCACGACCCCAAACCCCACCTATACCCCGTGTGCAGCTCCTACGTCTAGCATCAAGTATATAGGAACGGTAGGTAATTAGTGTTAACTTCAATCAGCGCTACCTGTTGGCAGAATCTGGTACTACCTTCTGGACCTTTAATAATTGTTCATATTTGATCAAGTGTTATCAAGTTCGATGGTAATAAACCAAAAAGCAGCTGCGCCGGGAAACGAACGCATCACCCGCGCGACACGAAGCACTTCGCTTACCACAGAGCTACGCTCCATGGTTCTCAAGTACGGGAAATAAACCAAGTAAATTGCTAACAATTCAATTCTCGACTAAAGTAACTAATATATTTCCTAATTACCAACTTACTTCTCTTCTTCATAGTTTAGTAATATATAGAACATATGTTTATCTGCTAACGCGGTCGAGCGGTTGAAAACTAGTGTGCGCTCCACCAGGCAATCTTGCTTCTGTCATAAATTATACGCAAAAACAAATGCGAAATGCAAAAATGAGAAAAATGCAAAAAATGCAAAAATGCGAATAATGCCAAATCGTCAGAGTGTGAAAGCGCGTTGAGGAACGAACTTGTTTCGAACCTAGAATTTCCACACTCTTTTGACAAGGTGACCAATGAAGTCGATGTTTTTAACCGCACGAGCAAGTGGACATGTGCTTTCTTCTCCATTTTTGAGATTTCCTGGAGTCCTGGAGTCTCCTGACTCCAGCTTCTTCTGGTTAATGTTGGATGCCTTTTTCCGACGGTAAAATGGTTTCTCCGTCGAGTGGATTCGATCCAGCTACAAAGATCCTTGACGATACCAAACCAGCGACTATACCAATGTGCCACGCAGGCGGCCGTGTACTGAGGAGAAAGATTAACCTATTTAATTTCATGTTTGAAAATCCGGCTCAATGTGACGCTATATGACATCGACCGCATTCTCTGTTTAGTCTGTTTTAAAACTGGCAGTCCGCGAATTAATCTCATCAAATTATTATTCATCTTGAAACAAGAGCTACCACCACACCTAGCAGCGCAGAGATACTAGGTCGCCACACCTAGCAGTGAAGAAGCAGTCGACAACCTTTCACCATTACAAGCTAACGTGAGAACGCAAGCTTTAGAGGCTGACTAGAGGAACGCCAGTCTAAACCCGATTCACGATTTACGAATATAATATCGTATATATATTCTATAAATAACTTGATAAAAAAATTAAAACTTATTCATTGGATTATTTTGTGGCCATCCCTCCAACAGAAATCTGATTCAAATATAAAGTGCTTTGGGTAACAAAAGATGCCGGAGCCGGGAATCGAACCGCGGACCTTCGGTACCGCAGACGACGACCATACAAAAGATCTACGAGGACCAGTGCATGTAGAAGGATTTATTACTAAGCACTTGATGAAAATTCTTGATAATAATTTAGGGAAGTCGCCGATTTCACTGAATTCCTATGCCCCTGTCCCCTGTCCTCTATCCTCTGTCCTCTGTCCTCTGTCCTCTGTCCTCTGTCCTCTGTCCTCTGTCCTCTGTCCTCTGTCCTCTGTCCTCTGTCCTCTGTCCTCTGTCCTCTGTCCTCTGTCCTCTGTCCCCTGTCCACTGTCCTCTGTCCCAAAATAATTTTCTCACCTTGAAGAATACAAAACGCGGCCATCTTGATGAAGACGTACGAACTTGTTTGGTGTCGTGATTGTGTGTAAGTAGGATTGCTTGCCGTTGTAGAAGTACGTATCTGGCTTCCATATTTTCTTGAGCATTGAGATACTCAAGGCCAGCGTCTCTTTGCTGGCAATAAACGCCAGTCTGGTGTCGACCCACGACTGTCGGAAGTAGCAATCCATTGAGTAAGTCTGTAACAGTACGGGCTGCCTTTTAACACCTCGTGGGGTATTGACAAGCAAGCAAGCAAGCAAGCCAGCAAGCAAGCCAGCAGGCAAGCAAGCAAGCAAGCAAGCCAGCAAGCAAGCAAGCAAGCAAGCAAGCAAGCAAGCAAGCAAGCAAGCAAGCAAGCAAGCAAGCAAGCAAGCAAGCCAGCAAGCAAGCAAGCCAGCAAGCCAGCAAGCCAGCAAGCAAGCCAGCAAGCAAGCAAGCAAGCCAGCAGGCGAGCAAGCCAGCAAGCAAGCCAGCAAGCCAGCAAGCCAGCAAGCCAGCAAGCCAGCAAGCAAGCCAGCAAGCAAGCCAGCAAGCCAGCAAGCAAGCCAGCAAGCCAGCAAGCCAGCAAGCCAGCAAGCCAGCAAGCAAGCCAGCAAGCCAGCAAGCCAGCAAGCCAGCAAGCAAGCAAGCAAGCAAGCCAGCAAGCAAGCAAGTCAGCAAGCCAGCAAGCAAGCAAGCAAGCAAGCAAGCAAGCAAGCCAGCAAGCAAGCCAGCAAGCAAGCCAGCAAGCAAGCAAGCAAACAAGAAAGCAAGCCAGCAAGCCAGCAAGCAAGCCAGCCAGCAAGCCAGCAAGCAAGCCAGCAAGCAAGCAAGCAAGCAAGCAAGCAAGCTAGCAAGCAAGCAAGCAAGCCAGGTAGCAAGCCAGCAAGCAAGCAAGCAAGCCAGCAAGCAAGCAAGCCAGCGAGCAAGCCAGCAAGCCAGCAAACCAGCAAGCCAGCAAGCCAGCAAGCAAGCCAGCAAGCAAGCCAGCAAGCCAGCAAGCAAGCCAGCAAGCCAGCAAGCCAGCAAGCCAGCATGCCAGCAAGCAAGCCAGCAAGCCAGCAAGCAAGCCAGCATGCCAGCAAGCCAGCAAGCAAGCAAGCCAGCAAGCCAGCAAGCCAGCAAGCTAGCAAGCCAGCAAGCAAGCAAGCAAGCAAGCCAGCAAGCAAGCAAGTCAGCAAGCCAGCAAGCAAGCAAGCAAGCAAGCAAGCAAGCAAGCAAGCAAGCAAGCAAGCAAGCAAGCAAGCAAGCAAGCCGGCAAGCGAACAAGCAAGCCAGCAAGCCAGCAAGCCAGCCAGCAAGCAAGCAAGCAAGCAAGCCAGCAATCCAGCAAGCCAGCAAGCAAGCCAGCAAGCAAGCAAGCAAGCAAGCGAGCAAGCAAGCAAGCAAGCGAGCAAGCAAGCAAGCGAGCAAGCAAGCAAGCCAGCAAGCCAGCAAGCAAGCAAGCAAGCAAGCCAGCAAGCAAGCAAGCAAGCAAGCAAGCAAGAAAGCAAGCCAGTAAGCCAGCAAGCAAGCAAGCAAGCAAGCAAGCAAGCAAGCAAGCAAGCAAGCAAGCCAGCAAGCAAGCAAGCAAGCCAGCTAGCAAGCCAGCAAGCAAGCAAGCAAGCCAGCAAGCAAGCAAGCCAGCAAGCAAGCCAGCAAGCCAGCAAGCCAGCAAGCCAGCAAGCCAGCAAGCAAGCCAGCAAGCAAGCCAGCAAGCCAGCAAGCAAGCCAGCAAGCCAGCAAGCCAGCAAGCCAGCAAGCCAGCAAGCAAGCCAGCAAGCCAGCAAGCAAGCCAGCAAGCAAGCCAGCAAGCCAGCAAGCCAGCAAGCCAGCAAGCCAGCAAGCCAGCAAGCAAGCAAGCAAGCAAGCCAGCAAGCAAGCAAGTCAGCAAGCCAGCAAGCAAGCAAGCAAGCCAGCAAGCAAGCAAGCCAGCAAGCCAGCAAGCAAGCAAGCAAGCAAGCCAGCAAGCCAGCAAGCCAGCAAGCAAGCCAGCAAGCCAGCAAGCAAGCAAGCAAGCCAGCAATCCAGCAAGCCAGCAAGCAAGCCAGCAAGCCAGCAAGCAAGCAAGCAAGCAAGCCAGCAAGCCAGCCAGCAAGCCAGCAAGCAAGCCAGCAAGCCAGCAAGCAAGCAAGCAAGCCAGCAAGCAAGCCAGCAAGCAAGCCAGCAAGCCAGCAAGCAAGCTAGCAAGCCAGCAAGCAAGCCAGCAAGCAAGCAAGCAAGCAAGCAAGCAAGCGAGCAAGCCAGCAAGCAAGCAAGCAAGCAAGCAAGCAAGCCAGCAAGCAAGCAAGCCAGCAAGCAAGCAAGCAAGCAAGCAAGCAAGCAAGCAAGCAAGCCAGCAAGCCAGCAAGCAAGCCAGCTAGCAAGCAAGCAAGCAAGCCAGCAAGCAAGCCAGCAAGCAAGCAAGCAAGCCAGCAAGCAAGCCAGCAAGCCAGCAAGCAAGCAAGCAAGCAAGCAAGCAAGCAAGCCAGCAAGCCAGCAAGCAAGCAAGCAAGCCAGCAAGCCAGCAAGCAAGCAAGCAAGCCAGCAAGCAAGCAAGCCAGCAAGCAAGCAAGCCAGCAAGCAAGCAAGCAATCAAGGGTTGACACCAATATGATAGTGAAACAATCGCAAAAATTGCGTTTTAATTTTTATGGATGTAAGAAATCGAGGAAAACCACAATCGAAATTGAACTGGAACGACAAGTTTTGAATCGGCCGAGAAAATGCGTGTAGATACATTTTTATCATGTTTATTCGAGTAGGTAAAAACGCTAGCATAGCAATGTTTGAAACTTATACAAGCTAGGGTCATTCCTTGTTAATTCAACCGTATTTTTTTTTGAAAAATTGACCGTTTGCTCTCTTAAATCGACCAAACTCGGTACGATGGTGACCACATCATTTCTATTGTTGAAGTATTCTTATGTTTGTCTCTGAGTCAAACGGCACTGATTTTTGGGATGCACGCGCCGCTTTTCTTTCTCGAATTGCGTCGGCTGTAGTTAAGATTAAGTAACTAAGATACAAGACTAAGATACGTGACAGTAGCTACTGTCACGACGCTTTGTTAGGCTACTTCAAAGACGCTATGTCTCATCGCAGCAGCTATTTCAACTATTGGTTCTTATCCCACCCAGAACTGACACGAATGATGTCTCTGTTAAGGACTTTTATGCTCACCATGTCGACTTCTGAGATGGGACCCATGCTCCTGACCATGATGTCGACTTCGACGGTAGCAGGTGCACCTGGGAAACCCACCAGGTGCCATTTACATACACGGACATTTGCCAGGCGGTATCTTTGATGGGTTTGGATATTTGCCAGGATTAAACGAGCAACAAAAGAGCAGGAAGACCGAAGCCACGAGCTTCTGATATTGACACAGCTGATTTCGCCTGTCAAACCTGGATTTTCCCCTCAATGAAGGTCACCCAACAATTCGTCCGCATCGCAGTTTACTTCCTGATTTCAGAATGAAAAGAATCCTAAAGATGCTAAAGATTAGACTGTGATTTGATTGAATTCTTACCACCAAAGTCAGGCCTGACGCTGTTGTCGTATCCCTTGAGTAAGTTGTCGAGAAGATCCGAAATATTTCTGTGTTGGTTTTGCTGCTGATGTTTCATTCCATGGCTCCTGGAGTGAAGAAGTTCAAGTTAGAGGCTGAGCAATTTGCACTTTGTTCCAGCGGTTTTTTATTTCAATTTATCCGATCGTCACAGCTATGCACAAGTTGCATTACAAATGTATTAAGATCTTCGATTATCACTGATCTTCGATGATCCCTAACCTAAATTCTACCCTAACCTAACCTAGCTCTAAACTAACACAGCTAGGATATGTAAAATTGAAGAATTCGCTACGCTAATCAATGAAAAACTGGTAATCACGTGATCTCAAGGCAAAACAATTGAATCAATGGTTTGGTTCAGAGCCGTGGGTGAATGTTGTGGTGAGTGACGGACTTGCTCTGTTGTAATTGACTTGTGGTCCTAAAAATGACCTAAAAAGTCGACGTTTTGTCGGCGTTGGCGCCGATATCTTCAGAACTTTGTCGAGGCGGCAGGTGTTCGCCGCTTACAACTTACAGTTGAGCTGGAGCAGCGCTGGTCACAGAAACTTGCAGACACTGGATGAAGATGACCGCCAGGAGAATCTGCAGTATTGCAGTCAGCTGACTCATCCCGTCGAGGTGAGATAGAAGCAGCCAGCATTAGCCACAGCAGCTAGCAGCACCCAACAGCACCCAACAGCACCCAGAACCACCAGCAGCAACCTGCCCTCTCTATAACGTAAGTGTCAGAACCAACCAACATTAGTGAACTACCTAGCACCAGCATGAACCTAACCTAGCCTAGAAGGGAGGAGGGGAAAGCCGGTGCCGGCACGTAGCCTACTCCTGTCGAAGACCAAGGGGACCACCGGCTTAACGTCCCTTCCGAAGGACGGTACAACGCGAACAGCAGGATTCCTCCACAAATATATGCTGTCGAGAGGTTGATAAGCAAGGCGAGTGAAGTTGCTGCACTAACTTTCATCCCTCCAACCTCTCTCCCGAACAGAACTGGTTATGTGTATGATGATCACCCATCCAATACCTGACACAGCGCAGTGTTGCTTAACTTCGGTGATCTCACGAGAACCGGTGTTTTCCAACATGCCAAACCGTTCGATTACACTTTTATGATAGGGCTGCTCGAACATCTGATCGAACTCGATTAAATATCCGAGATTAATTAGATTATTAGGTATTTTATCTTGGCACGCGTTCACATTTCATTGCCCCCATTCTCTAATAAAGTAATACGTCTTGGAAAATATAATATTTACGCTATGAAGCGAAGGGTGTTTAATTCGAAATTAGACGCGAATCACTCGCGATTGCATTGTAATTGAAGTTCGCTGTCATCTTTGTTAATCAACGATTAGCAGTAATCAGACTTAATATCTTAAAAACAGTCGTTATTTTCAAATGATTTTATGATCGTTTACTGAACTGATTCCAATCCTGAATATGGACAGAATAGAATCCAATGTCATTCCAAAATTCATTTCGAAACAATTCTTGATGCAAGAGTTGGACCCAAAGAGCTAGGCTTTGATTTAAACTTATTGGAACGGCCATTTTGTTTAATAGCCCGGGGATATTTCCCCCGACTTCAATGTGGCACTTTATCCCATCATTTTACCTGCTCTTTTAACACGTGACTTCTTTGTTGACTGCCGAGATAGTGAAACGTCCTCAAAAAAAATCAAATTCCCTTCTCACTGAATGCATTATAAATCGGTCCCGGCCCTGGTTCATGCCTCTGAGTAAGCGATCTTTGAACAGGAAGTTCTTGCCATTTTCCTATCTTATTCTTTAAGACGCTTGTGGATTGATGGGTGTGCTCCCCTGTCGTGGAGATAGTTTACAGGTACAATATAATCAACTTTTTGTGGATCGATATTTCGTCCCACGCGTACTTCTAGTTCAAGTTTAGCATAAAGTCACATTTAAGTTGTATCGATATCTTCTTGATCCAGGAAAAGAAAATCCTATTTTATATTATATAATTGGGGTTGATAAAAACTGTTCAAACAAAACAAAAAATCTTTTAGTGTACATTTTCTGGAAAATCTGTTCTAAAGAAAACATGTCTATAAACACTGGATTCAGCAAATAAGAGAAGCTTTTCAAAATCTTTGGCTCGAGTTTTTGTCTTATGTGTAGTTTGGTAGTGTTATCAGATTGAAGAAATTTGGGATCCACAGCTGCTACGAAAAGTCAGATTTTCTATTCCGAAAAACACCAAAAAAACACCTTGAACAGACCCTTTTACAACGCGTGTAACTATAAGACGAAATAATATTTTTGATTTTGAAAAGCGTTGATCTGTTGGCAAAAGTGTGATGAGTCGCCTAGTTTTTGTTTCGTCGCGATCGGACAAGTGGTTTGGTCGATTAGTTGTATCCATTAAACCTTGATATAGACCTGAGTAAGCTCCCACTCCAATAGACCTGAGTAAGCTCCCACTCCAATAGACCTGAGTAAGCGCCCACTCCAATAGACCTGAGTAAGCTCCCACTCCAATAGACCTGAGTAAGCTCCCACTCCAATAGACCTGAGTAAGCTCCCACTCCAATAGACCTGAGTAAGCTGCCACTCCAATAGACCTGAGTAAGCTGCCACTCCAATAGACCTGAGTAAGCTCCCACTCCAATAGACCTGAGTAAGCTCCCACTCCAATAGACCTGAGTAAGCTCCCACTCCAATAGACCAGCGAGGTACCTGAGATCTCCAAACAACATGCACTTACCTACGTAATGCAGTCAGAAATCAGATGAAGTTCAAACCATCGAAGTGAAGTCCACGTGACGTCCGGTTGAAGCAGCGGCTGGAGGCGTTGGCGTCGGCGTCGGCGTCTTGATGGACTCTGAGCGTTGCGACGCCTAGGAAACCCGCGACGCCAGTAACGCCGCGACGCCGCAGCGACGCCGCGCTGATCGGGTTGTTTCGTCCCATTGGTTCCTCTGTGCCAATCAGAACCACCCACGACACGTGACCCACCTGATTCAGGTGCCACCTGATTGTAACCAGGTGCAGCAACCTGCTCTGACATCCGTCAGCTGTTGAGATTATGCCTCGGAAGCCCCCCCCCCCCTTCCTCTTCTTACAAAGCACCACCCTTTTTTAGCATCCCTTGTGACTTGGCTAATCTTTAAACTGATCTAGGATTTAATTAGCTAACTTTGTGATTTTCTTCTGATTTTCATCTGATGCTTCTCGCTTATCGATTCTATTCGAAGGGAGTAATCAAGTTTTGTGAGTGTGTTTCTGTGATAACAATATGACATATTAATGAGCAACAACAATGAGTTTGCCTGGAATGTGAGATGGGCTAGCCATGATGAAAGTAGGCGAGATGTTAATGTTATCCGATTTTTCACTTCTGTTGCTCGGTCAATAAAACCGGTTAGTACTTATTGAGCCTTGCTTTCCTTGAAATTTGATGTCATGGAGATAATACTAAGAAAATAACCAACAATTTCTTTGTAATCGAACGGTTTGTCGTGTCGGAAACACCGGTTCTCGTTAGATCACCGAAGTTAAGCAACACTGCGCTGGGTCAGGTATTGGATAAGTGACCATCATACACATGACCAGTTCTGTTCGGGAGAGAGGTTGGAGGGATGAAAGTTAAGCAACACTGCGGCGAGTCAGGTATTGGATGGGTGACCATCATACACATGACCAGTTCTGTTCGGGACAGAGGTTGGAGGGATGAAAGTTAAGCAACACTGCGCTGAGTCAGGTATTGGATGGGTGACCATCATACACATGACCAGTTCTGTTCGGGAGAGAGGTTGGAGGGATGAAAGTTAAGCAACACTGCGCTGAGTCAGGTATTGGATGGGTGACCATCATACACATGACCAGTTCTGTTCGGGAGAGAGGTTGGAGGGATGAAAGTTAGTACAGCAACTTCACTCGCCTTGCTTATCAACCTCTCGACAGCATGGATTTGTGGAGGAATCCTGTTGTTTGCCTTGTACCGTCCTTCGGAAGGGACGTTAAGCCGGGTGTCCCCTTGGTCTTCGACAGGAGTAGGCTACGTGTCAGCAACGGGTTTTCCCTTTCTTCTAGGCTAGGTTAGTTTCATCATCATCCTCATCATCATCCACTCATTCACTGACGCCATTAGACCAGTGCCACATGGCCAGATGTCAAAACAGTGCTAAGTTAAACACCACAAATAAAAATAATTTCTTTGCATACAAGTTAAAATTGTCATTAGGAAATTAAAAGCAAATAAATCAGCGAGATGCATGTAAATTTCGACGACTGTCGTTGTATTTTCTAGGTCAATAAAGTGGAGTAGTCGTTTGATCTGAGGAATTAATCTGCCACTCGAACTCAGCGCTAAATTTCCTCCGCTTATTTACTTGCAGCTGACACGTGCTGGAATAATTGACAAAATAATTAAGCAATCAGTGGTTCGGCTCGGTAACTTTGCTGATTTCAAAGAAGACCGATTCGTTCGATTTACTTCTCCATCCTCTCCGACATTTCAAAACTTGAAGGAACATCTTTTCCAGCTAATTTACCTCGAACTTTGAGGTGTGTGATTTGATAATTGAAAGTTGTATTTCTTGAATCCACTTGTCACAAGCAGCTGTCAGAGGAGCTATCTAGCCATGTAGCCATCTAGCCTTGGAGCCATGGAGCCATGTAGCCATCTAGCCATGTAGCCATCTATCCATCTAGCCATCTAGCCATGTATCCATCTAGCCATGTATCCATGTAGCCATCTAGCCATCTAGCCATGTAGCCATCTAGCCATCTAGCCATGTAGCCATCTAGCCATGTATCCATGTAGCCATGTAGCCATCTAGCCATGTATCCATGTAGCCATCTAGCCATGTATCCATGTAGCCATGTATCCATGTAGCCATCTAGCCATGTAGCCATCTAGCCATGTAGCCATCTAGCCATGTAGCCATCTAGCCATGTATCCATGTAGCCATGTATCCATGTAGCCATCTAGCCATGTAGCCATCTAGCCATGTAGCCATCTAGCCTTGTAGCCATGTAGCCATCTAGCCATCTAGCCATCTAGCCATGTATCCATCTAGCCATCTAGCCATGTATCCATCTAGCCATGTATCCATGTAGCCATCTAGCCACCTAGCCATCTAGCCTTGTAGCCATGTAGCCATGTAGCCATGTAGCCATCTAGATATGTAGCCATCTAGCCATGTAGCCATGTAGCCATCTAGCCATGTAGCCATGTAGCCATATAGCCATCTAGCTATGTAGCCATCTAGCCATGTAGCCATGTAGCCATCTAGCCACCTAGCCATGTATCCATGTAGCCATCTGGCCATGTAGCCATGTAGCCATATAGCCATCTAGCTATGTAGCCATCTAGCCATGTAGCCATCTAGCCATGTAGCCATGTAGCCATGTAGCCATGTAGCCATCTAGCTATGTAGCCATCTAGCCATGTAGCCATCTAGCCATGTAGCCATCTAGCCATGTAGCCATGTAGCCATGTAGCCATGTAGCTATGTAGCCATCTAGCCATCTAGCCATCTAGCCATCTAGCCATGTAGCCATGTAGCCTTGTAGCCACGTAGCCATGTAGCCATGTAGCCATGTAGCCTTCAACACTGGAAGACAATTAAACGGATTTGAACTCAGAACTCCATAAATTGTCCGACACAAACATAAAGTAGAACTTGAAACAAATATTTGGCTCAATTTCAACCTTTTATTGTAATATTTTCCAATTGTGACGGTTTGATTAGATTAAGAGACTGAACGTGTTCAACCAGACACCGTTTAGTTTGAGAAATCAATGAATTCACATTGCAGTTTTCCCTCGTTCAAGAGTTTGTTCCAGATACAAAGGAGAGGGAAACTACGTGTTCTATTTATTGCTCGACAATTGTGTCTCCTTGTTAATATTGACTCAGCCAGTGTTCAAGATTCACTTTAACTGACAGACATTTGCACAAGAAGAATTTTTAGATCAACAACGAGGATGCAAATCAAGTGCAATGAACCGAACAGACAAATGCTTTCATCTCCAAAGTTGGCTTCCAATGCATGTCCTGGGAGAGCTACTCAATCAACTACTCAATCAACTACTCAATCAACTACTCAATCAACTACTCAATCAACTGCTCAATCAACTACTCAATCAACTACTCAATCAACTGCTCAATCAACTACTCAATCAACTGCTCAATCAACTACTCAATCAACTGCTCAACCAACTACTCAATCAACTGCTCAATCAACTGCTCAATCAACTGCTCAACCAACTGCTCAATCAATCATGCATATATACCGACGTTGCATAGATCATTATTGCAAACATATTTTCCCTTGTCGTCAAGGATTTGTTTCTCAAGGATTTGTTGAGCACGTGATATCTGTGATTAGTTTTGACGAAGCAAACTTTATAAGTGATGAAGTTCAGTGGTCCAAGGTCATCGAGGGTGTGCGGCATTTACCCACTTGTTTTTTTAAACTTTACCAACCCAACTTCATATTCAATCAGTACACTTTAATACTCCAGATATGCTGGTTCATATGCTGGTTCATATGCTGGTTCATATGCTGGTTCATATGCTGGTTCATATGCTGGTTCATATGCTAGTTCATATGCTAGTTCATATGCTAGTTCATATGCTGGTTCATATGCTGGTTCATATGCTGGTTCATATGCTGGTTCATATGCTAGTTCATATGCTGGTTCATGTGCTAGTTCATATGCTAGTTCATATGCTAGTTCATATGCTAGTTCATGTGCTAGTTCATATGCTAGTTCATACACTAGTTCATATGCTAGTTCATATGCTAGTTCATATGCTAGTTCATATGCTAGTTCATATGCTGGTTCATATGCTGGTTCATACACTAGTTCATACACTAGTTCATACACTAGTTCATATGCTAGTTCATATGCTAGTTCATATGCTAGTTCATATGCTAGTTCATATGCTGGTTCATATGCTGGTTCATACACTAGTTCATACACTAGTTCATACACTAGTTCATACACTAGTTCATACACTAGTTCATATGCTAGTTCATATGCTAGTTCATACACTAGTTCATATGCTAGTTCATATGCTGGTTCATATGCTGGTTCATACACTAGTTCATACACTAGTTCATACACTAGTTCATATGCTAGTTCATATGCTGGTTCATGTGCTAGTTCATATGCTAGTTCATATGCTAGTTCATATGCTAGTTCATGTGCTAGTTCATATGCTAGTTCATACACTAGTTCATATGCTAGTTCATATGCTAGTTCATATGCTAGTTCATATGCTAGTTCATATGCTAGTTCATATGCTAGTTCATATGCTAGTTCATATGCTAGTTCATATGCTAGTTCATATGCTAGTTCATATGCTAGTTCATACACTAGTTCATACACTAGTTCATATGCTAGTTCATACACTAGTTCATACACTAGTTCATATGCTAGTTCATATGCTAGTTCATACACTAGTTCATACACTAGTTCATATGCTGGTTCATATGCTGGTTCATACACTAGTTCATACACTAGTTCATACACTAGTTCATATGCTAGTTCATATGCTGGTTCATGTGCTAGTTCATATGCTAGTTCATACACTAGTTCATATGCTAGTTCATATGCTAGTTCATACACTAGTTCATACACTAGTTCATATGCTGGTTCATATGCTGGTTCATACACTAGTTCATACACTAGTTCATACACTAGTTCATATGCTAGTTCATATGCTAGTTCATATGCTAGTTCATACACTAGTTCATACACTAGTTCATATGCTAGTTCATATGCTAGTTCATATGCTAGTTCATATGCTAGTTCATACACTAGTTCATATGCTAGTTCATATGCTAGTTCATATGCTAGTTCATATGCTAGTTCATACACTAGTTCATACACTAGTTCATATGCTAGTTCATATGCTAGTTCATATGCTAGTTCATATGCTAGTTCATATGCTAGTTCATACACTAGTTCATATGCTAGTTCATATGCTAGTTCATATGCTAGTTCATATGCTAGTTCATATGCTAGTTCATATGCTAGTTCATATGCTAGTTCATATGCTAGTTCATATGCTAGTTCATATGCTAGTTCATACACTAGTTCATACACTAGTTCATACACTAGTTCATATGCTAGTTCATATGCTAGTTCATACGCTAGTTCATATGCTAGTTCATGTGCTAGTTCATATGCTAGTTCATATGCTAGTTCAGATGCTAGTTCATATGCTAGTTCATACACTAGTTCATACACTAGTTCATATGCTAGTTCATACGCTAGTTCATATGCTAGTTCATATGCTAGTTCATATGCTAATTCATACACTAGTTCATATGCTAGTTCATATGCTAGTTCATATGCTAGTTCATATGCTAGTTCATATGCTAGTTCATATGCTAGTTCATATGCTAGTTCATACGCTAGTTCATATGCTAGTTCATATGCTAGTTCATATGCTAGTTCATATGCTAGTTCATACACTAGTTCATATGCTAGTTCATATGCTAGTTCATATGCTAGTTCATATGCTAGTTCATATGCTAGTTCATACGCTAGTTCATGTGCTAGTTCATATGCTAGTTCATATGCTAGTTCATATGCTGGTTCATGTGCTAGTTCATATGCTAGTTCATGTGCTAGTTCATATGCTAGTTCATATGCTAGTTCATACGCTAGTTCATGTGCTAGTTCATATGCTAGTTCATATGCTAGTTCATATGCTGGTTCATGTGCTGGTTCATATGCTAGTTCATATGCTAGTTCATATGCTAGTTCATATGCTGGTTCATGTGCTAGTTCAAATGCTAGTTCATATGCTAGTTCATATGCTAGTTCATATGCTGGTTCATATGCTAGTTCATACACTAGTTCATGTTCTAGTTCATATGCTAGTTCATACACTAGTTCATACACTAGTTCATACACTAGTTCATACACTAGTTCATATGCTAGTTCATATGCTAGTTCATTTGCTAGTTCATATGCTAGTTAATTTGCTAGTTCATATGCTAGTTCATACACTAGTTCATATGCTAGTTCATTTGCTAGTTCATATGCTAGTTCATATGCTAGTTCATATGCCATTAGCCATTAGCACTGCTTCCTGGGACTCAATGGAGAATTTAGACTCGGTCAACGACCTGTATAACGCGTTTCTGGATATCTTTCTCCATCACTTCCATAGGGCCTTCCCTATCGAAACCAAGCAGGCCAAAAGCACCCGGGAGGCACAGAACTGGTTCACCCCCGAGCTGAAGGTGCTATCCAGGGAGGTTAGAGCGCTTTATAACCGCTCCAAGTCTGGATGTGCAGCCACTGTCTACGAGTATAAAAAGCGACTACAAAATTACCAAACTATGATCAAGTCCGCGAAAAAATCCTGGAATATCTCCAAAATAACGAAATCCGACAACAAACCCAAAGCAGCGTGGGATATTATCTCCTCCAGTCGTAACTCTGTAAACAAGGATAATAGTAATGAGTTGAAGATCTTGGGTAAAGAAGGACGCGTAGTAACTGACCCGCTCACGATAGCTAATCTATTCAGCGAGCACTTCGCCTCGTCAGTCCAGGATCTGGCCCTTTCATTAACATCCAGTAAAGGCATGACTAAAGGAACGGAGGGTGTCCGTAGCAATAAATCTATTTTTCTATATCCCATTACGAAAAAAGAATTGTATACCATCATCGAAAAAGTATGCAAAAAAAAATCGGCGGGACTGGATGAAATCCCATGCAACATATTAAAATGTATTGCCCCCTTCATCATGCATCCACTCATGCGTATCATTGACGCATCGTTCAGCCAAGGTGTGTTCCCGGAGAGACTAAAAAGAACTAAACTAATCCCAATATTCAAAAAAGGAGATAGAGCACTATCTAACAACTATCGGCCCATAGCATTGCTATCGGTATTTTCGAAAATCTTGGAATCAGCAATGCACCTCAGACTTAAATCGTTCTTAGTCAGTCATAACATTCTCGACGCCAGGCAGCATGGTTTTATAGAAGGTAGATCGACGCAATCGGCAATAGTGAGCTTTACCCATTCAGTGCTAGCAGCATTGGACAACAGAGACCAAGCTGTAGGTATTTTTTATGACCTTTCCAAGGCCTTCGACACCGTAAATAACGATACATTACTAAATAAATTAGGCATAATGGGAATCAAAGGTGTAGCCAATGACTGGATTAGGTCATTCCTACTGAACCGCCCGCAAACAGTTTGCCTGCGTAGCAATAATTGTAACTACTTCTCTGAAGCCTACACGTCGAACACAGGTGTCCCTCAGGGGTCCACTCTATCGCCTCTCCTCTTTATTGTTTATATTAATGATCTTCCCCTTCATGTGCACTCAGGTGATCTCACACTTTTTGCCGACGACACATCGCATCTCATAACAAGACCTAGGAATTCCCAATCTCAGCCAATTAACTTAATGTGTACCTCCGGTGTGGATGAGATACAACAATTTTGTTCGTCTAACGACCTATTTTTAAATGCCATCAAAACCACAATGGTGGAATTCCATCCCAACTACACAAATAAGGCCATCAATACTTCGAACCTTGTCAGGCTTGCCGGAAGGTCCATACAAGAGAAAGAGCACACAATGTTTTTAGGCGTTATCATTGATAAGCACCTAAGCTGGAGTCAACACGTGCAATACTTAAGCCCTCTAATATCTTCAGGTTGCTATCTAATAAAACGACTCATGCAGGTAGCTGACTACCTCACTGCTAAATTAGTTCACTATGCTTTTATCCAGTCCAGACTCCAGTATCTCAGTATGGTATCATACTTTGGGGAAACTCAACTCACGACCAGACTATTTAAGTTGCAAAAACGAGCAGTGCGACTACTAGCCCGCGCCAGTAGAAATCCGTGTGCGAAGACATTTTATAAAGATTCCTGTAAACCCCTATTTATAGATTTTAAAATTTTGACTTTACCATGTTTGTATATATTTTACACGGTATTATTCTTTGCTGATCACCCTGGGTCGGAGCATAAGATAACTAACGATATTATTCACAACCACGACACGAGGCGTAAAGCCGATTTTAGATCCAAAGACTGTAATTTGAATATTTTTAAAAAAGACCCTTTTTATGCAGGTGCTAAACTGACTAATGCTCTTCCCAATTTTTTAAAGGGTAAAAAAGGTCCGCAGCTTTATGCGAAATTGAAATTATACTTAACTGATAAAGCATTTTACTCAGTAAAGGAGTATTGTGAAGAGCTGTAAAATTAATATATAATTGTTGTATTCTTTTATGTATGTTTCGCTGTATATATATGTAAGCATTGTATCTATTGTATATATTAATTGTATTCTGAATTGTAGAACTGACAATTTCCAATACTCTGGAACGGGTCAAAGGAAAATAAATAAATAAATAAATAAATAAATAAATATGCTAGTTCATATGCTAGTTCATATGCTAGTTCATATGCTAGTTCATATGCTGGTTCATACACTAGTTTATATGCTAGTTCATATGCTAGTTCATTTGCTAGTTCATATGCTAGTTCATATGCTAGTTCATATGCTAGTTCATATGCTAGTTCATACGCTAGTTCATATGCTAGTTCATATGCTAGTTCATATGCTAGTTCATACACTAGTTCATAAGCTAGTTCATTCACTAGTTCATATGCTAGTTCATACACTAGTTCATACACTAGTTCATACACTAGTTCATACACTAGTTCATACACTAGTTCATATGCTAGTTCATATGCTAGTTCATATGCTAGTTCATACGCTAGTTCATATGCTAGTTCATATGCTAGTTCATATGCAAGTTCATATGCTAGTTCATACAATAGTTCATGCACTAGTTCATATGCTAGTTCAGATGCTAGTTCATATGCAAGTTCATATGCTAGTTCATATGCTAGTTCATATGCTAGTTCATATGCTAGTTCATACACTAGTTCATACACTAGTTCATACACTAGTTCATATGCTAGTTCATATGCTAGTTCATACGCTAGTTCATATGCTAGTTCATGTGCTAGTTCATATGCTAGTTCATATGCTAGTTCAGATGCTAGTTCATATGCTAGTTCATACACTAGTTCATACACTAGTTCATATGCTAGTTCATACGCTAGTTCATATGCTAGTTCATATGCTAGTTCATATGCTAATTCATACACTAGTTCATATGCTAGTTCATATGCTAGTTCATATGCTAGTTCATATGCTAGTTCATATGCTAGTTCATATGCTAGTTCATATGCTAGTTCATACGCTAGTTCATATGCTAGTTCATATGCTAGTTCATATGCTAGTTCATATGCTAGTTCATACACTAGTTCATATGCTAGTTCATATGCTAGTTCATATGCTAGTTCATATGCTAGTTCATATGCTAGTTCATACGCTAGTTCATGTGCTAGTTCATATGCTAGTTCATATGCTAGTTCATATGCTGGTTCATGTGCTAGTTCATATGCTAGTTCATGTGCTAGTTCATATGCTAGTTCATATGCTAGTTCATACGCTAGTTCATGTGCTAGTTCATATGCTAGTTCATATGCTAGTTCATATGCTGGTTCATGTGCTAGTTCATATGCTAGTTCATATGCTAGTTCATATGCTAGTTCATATGCTGGTTCATGTGCTAGTTCAAATGCTAGTTCATATGCTAGTTCATATGCTAGTTCATATGCTGGTTCATATGCTAGTTCATACACTAGTTCATACACTAGTTCATATGCTAGTTCATATGCTAGTTCATATGCTAGTTCATATGCTAGTTCATACACTAGTTCATATGCTAGTTCATATGCTAGTTCATGTTCTAGTTCATATGCTAGTTCATACACTAGTTCATACACTAGTTCATACACTAGTTCATACACTAGTTCATATGCTAGTTCATATGCTAGTTCATTTGCTAGTTTATATGCTAGTTAATTTGCTAGTTCATATGCTAGTTCATACACTAGTTCATATGCTAGTTCATTTGCTAGTTCATATGCTAGTTCATATGCTAGTTCATATGCTAGTTCATATGCTAGTTCATATGCTGGTTCATACACTAGTTTATATGCTAGTTCATATGCTAGTTCATTTGCTAGTTCATATGCTAGTTCATATGCTAGTTCATATGCTAGTTCATATGCTAGTTCATACGCTAGTTCATATGCTAGTTCATATGCTAGTTCATATGCTAGTTCATATGCTGGTTCATATGCTAGTTCATACACTAGTTCATACACTAGTTCATATGCTAGTTCATACACTAGTTCATATGCTAGTTCATATGCTAGTTCATATGCTAGTTCATATGCTTGTTCATATGCTAGTTCATATGCTAGTTTAGATGCTAGTTCATATGCTAGTTCATACTCAAGTAAAGATAATGATAACAAAGATATACGTTGACATCTTGTAAGCTTACTTTTAAGAGATAGAACAAGATCTAGTTTTGCGCATTAAGTTACCCGCCTTGTCCAATGACGCTCGATCATCGTTTGTTCAATTTTGTTCAATTTTGTTTAATTTTTTTTTTTCAATTATTAACAACACTATAAATATCTATAAAATAAACTAACACTATAAAATATAAAATAAAACACTATAAAATACCCCGCGCATTGCAAGCGTTTGCAATTTAAATAAGAGTTCATCCTAATTTTGTTCAATTTTGTTTAATCCTCGATGTCAGTGATTTGAACAATTAGCTCAATTGATTATTTCTTCCTTCCTACAGAATCCACTGCAAGGGAGCGAGAAGGCCAAGGATTTGGGACAATCGTTTCATCTTAAAGTTTGGTCTTGGGGATTGGTTCTAAGGTTTGGACCTTAGGTTTAAAACAGTGGTTCTGTGGTTCGGGCCTGTGATTCGGGCCTGTTATTTGGGCCTGGGTTTCGGGCCTGGGTTTCGGGCCGGGAGTTCTGGTAGACAATACAGACGAAACAACGCAGCGTGTATCGCATTAGCGCTAGAGCAAGGCAGGCCTCTGACTGGGATTTGAATATCTGCTGATGACCAAGTTTTCAAGAGATCCTTCAGTATTCAGCCTCCCCTCGGCCTAGTACAGTCAAACCAACTTATAATGCATCATTCAAATACATCAGCTCTGCTTGCGTCTTCAATATTATAGAAGAAACCGCTATCCTAAAATTACTTTCGTCTTGATAGGTACTTTCATCGATAGTCTAAAAGTCTTGGCTCGTGCGGAGGGCGCATTAATAAGAGTGAATTACGTTTACCGGTTAGATTTTAATTAAAGTACACAAAAAGTCAGTGAACCCGAGGCTTGTGTATCGCGTTTAAGACGGTGTGAGTTATCCTGCAGGTAAACACCGATTAACTTCGGTTTCTCTGTCGGTTTTATTGCCGGACCCCGGCAAGAGGTTCGACTTATGACACTTTTCCCGATTGGAAAGTTCTGGTCAGGAAGGATTGGAAATCAGGAACACGAAAGCATTAATTGACAAAAATTATCATCCGATAATTAATTTAAGCCGAATTTATTCACTCATCCAAAGCGATCGATCAGAACGGCATTTGAATGTAACTAATCAATACCGCAACGCGCTATGAGATCATCCAATGTTTGCACAATAATTAATAAAATCATTCCTAAAATGGTTCAACCATGACATGAGATTGCCCAAAACAATAGTTAACATGTCAAATTGTAATGGCGTTAGGAAAAGATGCTCGCTTCAATAAGGTTAAAGGTTATGAGTTATCCATAAATGGGGTCTGCCCAGCAAGTCCAGGTGTTATTCCATTTCTTTGGGTCTGCCCCAAAAACATCTGGCTTCTTATTGGATTGAGGAACCATCGAAGTTCGGTATTGAACCAGTAATTTCCGTAGATACTTGACTACATTGCCATGAACATCCGCTAAGTTATTCTTCTCGCAGGGGTCGTTCTTTAGATCATACAAGCAAGCTCCTCCTGTCTTAGCTGGATTGCATGGCGGTCGATTGATGACGTTCTTCGGACACCTGACCGTCGCGAATTGTCGCAAGAGTGGTACTTCAGCCTCCACAGTTGGTTTGTGGTAAATTAGCGATTTTGAGTAAGCAATGTCGATCGCCCTGCCGGCCATACTGTCGAGAACAGCTGATATATTATAAGTGGGGTTAGCATAGTCGATCCCAGTTTCGCCGTAGTAGCCGTCGTATGCACCGTTTTCCACGCTTCCTGCGGCAGACAAAGTGATGCAGGAATGATTAGCATGATTAGCAGGATTAGCATGATTATAAAGATCATTTCAACATGTTTTCCTAAAAAAAAAATTAGTTTTGAATCCTCTGGAACTATTTGGCATTAGGATTCGACCGAAATCGCAACTGTGACTCTGGTGTTACCTAATATGAGCTTCCAATCATTCCTTCTGATGGCGGCGTGCCTGATCTTTTCATCGATGTTAAGAAGAATCTCTTTTCTTGGAGATTCTAGATTGTAGACGAGAGAAGCCCACTGGTCCAGTCCGTCCATTGGGTAGGCCAACTCGCTGGGATCACCACCTGTTCACAGACAGCTTTCAATCAAGCATAGTGCAATCAACCTTAGTGCAATCAACCTTAGTGCAATCAACCTTAGTGCAATCAACCTTAGTGCAATCAACCAGCTTTTCAGTACCGAAGCCTGAACAAAAGGGACGTACAGGGACTTTATGCGTTTGATTAAAATTCTACTTTTGTAAGTGATGTGAGATTCATCCAAGAAATTGTTTACTTTCGTGAATGACAACATTTTATAGCAATCGTATATTTTAGAAAGAAATCAAACTAAAGAGGAGCTCAGAGATTATGATTGTTTTTAGACTCATGTCTACTTGATGTAAACTTAGCACTAGTTTTAACAAAAACTATTTCAACTGGGTTTTGAATGCTAAGTAAAGAACAACTAAATTTCCCAACGTTTCGTAACTTGTACCTGTTACTTTATCAAGGGTAAGAGCAGTCCTGACAATTTTCCAATAACAAAAGAACCACATAAAATTATAACAATTACCAAGTTCAAGCTTCCTAAATGCATCTAAATAAAATAATCATGGTTAAACATTAGTTTAAACATTAGTTATTGAGTTATTGACACTGATTATTTTACTTAGATGCATTTAGGAAGCTTGAACTTGGTAATTTTTATAATTTTATGTGATTCTTTTGTTATCGGAAAATTGTCAGGACTGCTCTAAACCTTGATAAAGTAACAGGTACAAGTTACGAAACGTTGGGAAATTTAGTTTTTCCTTACTTAGCATTGAAAACCCAGTTGAAATAGTTTTTGTTAGGAAACCTGGCTCATTAACTTTATTATCACGTGTGTTATCACGTGTGTTATCACGTGTTTTTATTTACCAGCCGCTGAAAACAACGTAGGCAGCCAGTCTGTCATGTGCATCAGCTGATTGGATACTCGCGGAGTTTGTTGAAGTAGAGGACTCCAGACCATCGCCACATTCCTCACGCCGCCTTCCCATAGAGTGACCTTGAGCTGTAACAATCCTCTGTTAGCGTGACCTTGAGCTGTAACAGTCCCCCATTAAGAACATTTATATATATATATTTGTGGTGTTTAACGACGCACTGTTTTGGCATCTGACCATGCGGCACTGGTCTAATGGCGTCGGCGAATGAGTGGATGATGATGAGGATGACGATGAACCTAACCTAGCCTAGAAGGGAGGAGGGGAAATCCGGTGCCGGCACGTAGCCTACTCCTGTCGAAGACCAAGGGGACCACCGGCTTAACGTCCCTTCCGAAGGACGGTACAACTCGAACAGCAGGATTCCTCCACAAATCCATGCTGTCGAGAGGTTGATAAGCAAGGCGAGTGAAGTTGCTGTACCAAATCTCATCCCTTCAACCTCTCTCCCGAACAGAACTGGTCATGTGTATGATGGTCACTTATCCAAAACCTGACTCAGCGCAGTGTTGCTTAACTTCGGTGATCTAACGATAGCCGGACTCGCCAAACCGTTCGGTTGTAAGCAACATTGCACCAGACTTACGCCTCTAAGTGGATGGTTCGAGCCCCAGTTCGGGTAAATACCGACAGTGGGTGCACCGTTATCGGACAGGAACACGATTATTGAGTTGTCGAGCATCTTCCTGGACTGTAATGCAGCGACCACGCGACCAACTGACTCGTCGAGCTTTGAGACCATCGCTGCAAAGATTCAAAATCTTCACTCAAAACTCCAAGCGTTCAAAGCGGTCATAGCGTGCAAAGGGTGCAAAGCGTTCATAGCGTGCAAAGGGTGCAAAGGGGACACACACGCCGAGAAAATAAAAAAAAAACTGATCTCGGTGTAATTTGTTTGTTTCCTATTTGCATTGTTTAAGTTTTAATTGGGCGAAGATGAGATCAGTGCTCTCCCTTTTTTTTCTTACGGAATAAATACATAATAAGTTGCAACATTTGTTAACTTTGCATAAAAGTGTTTGATTTGATGAACTCATTTGAAAAGTCAGGGAGATTGGTGCACTTCGAATGATGAAATTAGAATGAAAACAAGGTCGGTTAGGAAGTTTGGTCCAGTGCATTGCCATCCAAACTTGAACAAATTACGATTTGATTATCAAATGATTGATAAAACGAACACAGGTGGTGATTGCCAGTGGTTAATTTGTAATGAAAAAGTTGAGTGCGCTTTCAATTAAATTCAGGTTCTGTTCTCAATCGTGTGTTTTCTTGGGGGGGGAAGGAAGCTGTCCCAAAAGGTGAAAAACATTGAAACAATTTCTATATTCTCGCTATGGTTTGTCGGCGCTGCCTGACAAAGGCTAGCGTTGCCTGAGCTTAGCTAAGCTTAGCCTTGCTATCGCTTTGCGTAGTTATAATTATGAGCTGGTGTATTCGGCATTTATTTTTCAGAATGATAAGATTCTGTAAATGTACCTACATTCTGCTGAATAACATTTCCAAATTAAATTTTCACCAACAAGTAAAAATAACGCATGTTTCTTGAATTGAAATGTAGAGTATTTTTTTCCAGAATGAGTGATCGACAAACACTATTGCAAGAAAAGAACAAGAAGATGTATCTATCTTGTTTATGTTTCTTATTTTATGACTGTCTGTACAATATTTCAGCTTTTTTAAGACACTAAACCAAAAAAAAGGTACGCAGCGCGTACTTGAGCGTACGCACAAAATAACAACTGATGTTGGCGACATTTACCTGCGTAACTCCTTCGATTCGGGTCAGCAATATACTGGAACTTGTTGATTTCTTCTTGAGGTGCTTCGAGGAACTTCCCTTTGTTCCCCGAGTGGGCGGCCAGATGTGCCAGATACAGAAACAGAGGAGCTTTCTTGTCATGGCTGCTGATTATATCAACAGCTTCATCAGTAAAGAGATCAGTCGCATATCGTCCAACCAAGTCGTGGGCAGCACTCAAATTACGGTGCATGTCGAACCCATTGAAGTCGCCTTCAGGGTACTGCATCCAAAAACAAAATCACAATCAAAACACTATTCTCCTGAACACTATCCTCTTAAACACTATCCTCTTGAACTTTATTCTCCTGAACACTATTCTCTTGCAAAAAATGTTTTGATTATTTCGCACTTTTGGTTATGGGTGAAATTTAATGTAAATATTAGTTTTTTTTTAAGGGAAAGATCCCTTAGTTGAAATCGTGATTTGAAACCAATTTTATGTTCCGCACTGGCAAGTAACCTCTACTATTGTACTGACTTTGATTCGGGTTCTTTCGTGCAATTAGAATAATCAGATAGTGTATAATTTATTAAGATCCCCTCCCCTAGACCTCCCCCCCCCCCCCCCCCTCCCCATGCAACCAAGCGTAACTTTGACGTACATGGTCTTGAAGAATGTAGTCGTAATAACTGATGAATCCAGCCCAATAGCCCAGATGAGAGTCGAACCCGCGGTACGCCGGTGTGTATTCCTTGTGAAAGAAACCCAAGTGCCACTTGCCGATGGCACGGGTCGTATAACCCAAGTCTTTTAGATATTGAGGCAATATTTTGATGTCTAGTGGTAATCCTCTTGGTTCAGCTGCGACCAGTGGGTAGCCTTGCATCCCTTTAAAACAAAAACAAGTCTAGTCATTGAAGAGGCACATTTCAAAACCAGTTAAGCACACTTTTGGTCAAATTGAGTTACACTAGCATTCATTTGAGTTTGTTTCTTTCTGGTCTTCTCATACCAACCTAGAAAACATGATACCAAGATGCTACTGTTAGCTATCCGATTTCAAAATAATTTTTTTCTTTGGTTGAAACATTTAAAGATTTCAGTAAAAATAAATATTAAATGAAAAAAAAATGTTAACCAACCCAACTTCAAATGAATATATTTTGGGTTACTTTTAACTTTGATCAGGTTTTGGCATTCACCCAAGCTTGCAAATCGCTCTTTGGCAGCCATTGCTAGAATCCGCTAGTGTATGGTAGGTATTTAGCAGAAGTCACTAGGACTTTTAGTTATGTATTTAAGTTCTTATTGGTCAATAGATTTAATTTCACGTAAAGAAACTGATTAATTCACAAAGAATTGTAATGCGAGATGTATTGTATCTTCATAATTTCCTGGTTAATTTTCAAACTCCCCGGTGAAGACTAGCTTTATTTTGCATTCTAAAGTTGGCAATATGTAGTAAAAGTCCACCAGGTGCAAGGTAAGTTTAGGCTAACACGGCTGTAGATGGGAATCTGTGCTGTAACCAAGCTTGCCCATCGATATGTTCATCGCTATGTTCATCGATATGAACAATCGAAGAACGATCGAATCTTATTTTACAAATGAAGTCCGTCCAACAACCCACTTTCTGTGGGTTTTTTTTCGTACATTTTCGAAAATGGACTTGAATGGTTTTTACATTTGCCGCTTAAATTGCAAGTCGAGAAACGAACTTGGCAAACAATGATAGATTTACCTCACTGGACATTGGATAAAAATGTCGACTTTATACCAGTGAAGCATTCCTTATAAGTAGGGAAGCTGTTGAGATACCTGTTTCTAATAAGTAGAGGAACTGTTGAGATACCTGTTTCTAATAAGTAGAGAATCTGTTGAGATGCCTGTTTCTAATAAGTAGAGGAACTGTTGAGATACCTGTTTCTAATAAGTAGAGGAACTGTTGAGATACCTGTTTCTAATAAGTAGAGGAACTGTTGAGATACCTGTTTCTAATAAGTAGAGGAACTGTTGAGATACCTGTTTCTAATAAGTAGAGGAACTGTTGAGATACCTGTTCGAATTGGATATTTCCCCGTCATAAGCGCAGACCTGGAGGGTGTACAAATGGGTGGCACATAATGGTTGTTTAAAATAACGCCGTTGAAGGCCAATGCGTCGATGTTCGGAGTTGGGATCTGATCAGACCCATGAAAGCTAACGTCATTCCATCCCTGAAACATAATAATATGGTAATCAGTCGTTGAAAGTCAACATTGCTAACTTGTCGGGTATCTATGATGGTTTTTAGACTCATGTCTACTTGATTTAAACTTAGCACTAGTTTTAACAAAAACTATTTGAAATCGGGGTTGAATGCTAATTAAAGGACAACTAAATTTCCCTTTACTTAGCATAGCATCTTTACTTTACTTAATTTGTCCTTTTACTTAGCATTTAAAACCCATTTCAAATAGTTTTTGCTATGTCCTGTTTTGCTATTCCTGTAATTATATTACCAAATCATCCGCCAAAATGAAGACAATATTTGGACGTTCAGCCCCACACACACTTTTAGCAGACACAACTAGAGCAAGCAACACAATACACTTCATGATAAGGATCATTTGACAACAACCCTTGACAACAACCCTTTACAACAACTTTTGGCAACCGACAGAAATCACTACGCTGTAGATGCTAAATTATTATTGGACGTCGTTCTACCCATGTGCTAGCTACCATGGGTCAAACGCAACTAACAGAATATTCTGAAGGTATCAATTAAAAAGGCGAAGAGTATTAAGAATTCCTAAGCTGAGAAAAGCCTGGCATCCTCTCCCCACCACTGCGTTCTAACTACATCCGTCTTCTGCCCCTGAATTATTTACATCAAATCACTCCATCTCATGCATTTAATAACGTCGCTTACGACGGGTGTTGCTAATCTTGGCAAAAATAATTTCTACTTCATCGTTAACAAAAATTTCACGGACTAAATTATTTGAAGGCACGCACAATATTTACTTATAAATAAGAAGAATTTATTTTTTAATGGCTTTGAGATGCTACGTCAGATCAACAAGATCATAACTACGTTTTTACTGACAAGCTAAACTGCATTGATCTGTTTTCAAGATCTTGCAAAATTAGAAGATTTTCGGTTGTATTAAAAAAGTAAGTTTTTGAGGAAAGTGCGTTACGCTCGAAAGTGTTTCCGTGCACGGTTTTTATTTAATGTTAGAGAGGTGTTAGAGGTGTTAGAGGTGTTAGAGGTGTTCGAATGTCGACCCTGATCGTCATCATGGTTAGAAGATAATAACACTTGAAACAAGTCAAGGCTCACTCAATAAAGCTAAGCTAATTATCGTATTGTTCAATTAGATAGAGGCTGTAGCCTCTATGTATGTATGTACCTAAATCCCTCTTCTCTCTTCACTCTTCCCTCGGCAAGTTGCAATGGTTGCGACCAACTGTGGGGATGGCACCTCCAAGAAACTCTTGGTGGACTTCTGCAACTGCCAGTTGCTGTGTTAGCCTTCTTCATACTCTGCTGATGTAATTTCTTGTGAATGTAGAATTCATGGGAATGTCTTAACAATTATGTAATAATCCTGGTATTAATCTTGATCAATTGCTTTAGTTTCGAGGTTCGCAAACTCGTTCAACAACCAACCACATTTACCTGAACCGGCCATTGAACTAATGCATTTAATTTCGAACAAAATTCACAAAAGCACTGGAAAGTTTTACCAAAAATCACTGGATTTTGGTTCAATATCGTCTACTTATCACTAGTTTTCACAATCACTGCAGCAACTAACAGGCGCTTTAACTGTGAATATTACAAGTTATTGTAGGTTATGTCTTACTGACAGTAACATCGTTAGTGAACAGAAAGCTCGCCCTAGAAATAGAATGAGGTAACAAATGTTTTGATTGTTTTAAATCTAAGGGAAATTGCAACTAGATCAGCGATAAAAATCATTATGTACAACGAATTTACGCTCAAACTTACGACTGTCGTAGCAATTTTGAGAAACGGCTCAAAATAAAGCAGCAATCTGAGAATGATGAGTTGACTTGTAGATTTTGTGCCTTCATTGGCGAGTTTGCAGCCAACTCTTAATGCGCTATTTGTTAATTCAGTTGGGTTCAGTTCAATACACGGGTTCTAATGATATTTAAGAAGTTGAAACGAGAAGAGAACCTCAAATAACCTGAGCTAAGCGGGGTTAAAAGTCAGCTTAATGTGACCATAGCCTGTCAGAAAAAAATTGGAAAAGCTCTTTTTTAACTCAGGCACAATATTTGTAGAAAAGTTTGAAAGAGAGTTTGCAAGGGAGTTTGCAAGAGAGTTTGCAAGGGAGTTTGCAAGAGAGTTTGCAAAGGAGTTTGCAAGGGAGTTTGCAAGGGAGTTTGTAGAGGAGTTTGCAAGGGAGTTTGCAAGGGAGTTTGCAAGGGAGTTTGCAAGGGAGTTTGCAAGAGAGTTTGCAAAGGAGTTTGCAAGGGAGTTTGCAAGGGAGTTTGTAGAGGAGTTTGCAAGGGAGTTTGCAAGGGAGTTTGCAAGGGAGTTTGTAGAGGAGTTTGCAAGGGAGTTTGCAAGGGAGTTTGCAAGGGAGTTTGTAGAGGAGTTTGCAAGGGAGTTTGCAAGGGAGTTTGCAAGGGAGTTTGCAAGGGAGTTTGTAGAGGAGTTTGCAAGGGAGTTTGCAAGGGAGTTTGCAAGGGAGTTTGTAGAGGAGTTTGTAAGGGAGTTTGCAAGGGAGTTTGCAAGGGAGTTTGCAAGGGAGTTTGCAAGGGAGTTTGCAAGGGAGTTTGCAAGGGAGTTTGCAAGGGAGTTCGCAAGGGAGTTTGCAAGGGAGTTTGAAAGGGAGTTTGTAGAGGAGTTTGCAAGGGAGTTTGCAAGGGAGTTTGCAAGGGAGTTTGCAAGGGAGTTTGCAAGGGAGTTTGCAAGGGAGTTTGTAGAGGAGTTTGCAAGGGAGTTTTCAAGGGAGTTTGTAGGGGAGTTTGCAAGGGAGTTTGCAAGGGAGTTTGTAAGAGAGTTTGCAAGGGAGTTTGCAAGGGAGTTTGCAAGGGAGTTTGCAAGGGAGTTTGCAAGGGAGTTTGTAGGGGAGTTTGCAAGGGAGTTTGCAAGGGAGTTTGTAGAGGAGTTTGCAAGGAAGTTTGCAAGGGAGTTTGCAAGGGAGTTTGCAAGGGAGTTTGCAAGGGAGTTTGCAAGGGAGTTTGCAAGGGAGTTTGCAAGGGAGTTTGCAAGGGAGTTTGCAAAGGAGTTCGCAAGGGAGTTTGCAAGGGAGTTTGCAAGGGAGTTTGCAAGGGAGTTTGCAAGGGAGTTTGCAAGGGAGTTTGAAAGGGAGTTTGTAGAGGAGTTTGCAAGGGAGTTTGCAAGGGAGTTTGCAAGGGAGTTTGCAAGGGAGTTGGGGGGTGGGGGAGGGGGGGTTGTGGGGCCAGACCATGCATCTATTTCTTCATTTAAAGTGGCAGAATCTAATCAATTATATAGATTTTAAGAAAACATGATGATTAAATTAATATCCTTATCAATATAAAACGAAGAACCCAACAATCAATGAGTTAGTCAATGTTTTTTGCATTCATCTTGGATTGGTGCGACTCGATCAAGCTCGAGACAATTTAATACATTTTTAATTGAATTAATCTCAATTAAAATGTCTAACGTTTTGGAAAGGCAGCACTGGGTTTGATTTGATCTTAGATCTCGCGTGAACGCCAACGCATGGGGAACTCCAACATTATTAGTAACACAATCGGAAATGATATGCAATTAAGAGAAGTAGAGTGCCTGCCGCAATTATAATAATGATTTTGATTAAACATTCAATAAAAGCTTGCATTTTACAAATGAAGCAAGCAAGAAACACTAAATCAAAATTTATGCGGAAGCCACAAAGCCATGTTTTTTTTTATAATTGCTAATTGTGGCTAGTCCTTAATCTTGAATTCATGTCCTGTTTCCAGTTGGATTTCAATTCTCTGTTTCAATTTGACTTCAGTTTGCGGTCGAACACCGTTTGCGGTCGAAGTGGACCACATTTTAATAAAAGAATCGAGAACTCGTGGCTAGAAAAACCTCAGTAATTAAGCATTGAATTAATCTCATCATCTAATCATGATTTTTCACATCGAAAAATCGGGTCCAATGAGAAATTTAAAAAATTCAAAAAAAATTTTAAATGACTTTTCCAATATTCTAGCATTTTTTAAGCTCAATGTTCGACAGAGCTAGCATTTTCTACGTAGTACCTACATTCACCATAGCACCAGTGAGTTGTTTTGGTTGGGTAGTTGGGTAGTTGGGTAGTTGGGTAGTTGGGTAGTTGGGTAGTTGGGTAGTTGGGTAGTTGGGTAGTTAGGAAGTTGGGTATGTGGGTTTGGTGTGTGTGCTTCTCTAACGCACTTGCAACTTTTCGTTTAGTCTGCCTACCAAGGTTTAATGTTTGCTTCTTATTAGGTCACGGTCGTTACCTCAGCACCTGAACTGTATTTGTGTAATACCATCATATGTCTACAACTGCCTTGAATTTGAGTTGAGGTTCACGAGTAACTGACCATTTAGCCTGTTTCTCATTAAAGAAGGTCTCTTAACGAACACATCTGTTCACTTTCAGGTAACGAGCGTGTAAAGAAACTATCTCGATTTAATGGCATGGTAGCTAACTTTATCTCCTAGTTGTATTTAACTTCCGGCCAAATTGCGATTATTGTTGCAAGAATTCAATGTAATATCACCCATTGAAAATAAAACAATTCATTTTTCTAAGTTTGCCAATTAATTGCTTTCGGTTTTGAAATTAGATTCGAGCCGACGTCTTACCGATCAGAGTCTTCATGTGTCAACGTAATGTTGACACGTAATGTTTTATTAATCGCTGCTGATTGCAGAAGCAAAGGATTCTAATCTCTTGGCAGTGACTTCAAGCTAAACAAGCTCTAAGTCGGTTATAAAACCTTGTTTTTTTTTAATATTACGGTTTATTTCGTTGTTCAAGCAGCAGTGGCTCGTGACTAATTTAGAGTTTGTTTGAAATATTTGTAGTTTCTATATTTGTATAGCTTCTCCGGCTTCTCCGGCCTCTCCGGGCTCTCTAACGGCTATTCCTGCAACCAATGCGCCTTTTTTTAATTCAAAATTCGAACAAGCATTGTTCGTTATTTGCTTGGATTTCTGGCTGACATGTTCTGCCGTAGGGGTTGAGACAGTGTTTGCAACCCACGTAGAGCCCGTGTAGTGGCAATATAACCCTCTCATAGTGCATTTTTTCAATCATAAAATGGTGGAAAGTGTTTACTATATGTCTACAAAATATGCAAAATGTGCAAATGTGTACAAAATTGGTTGTCCTATCTTAAGTCATGACTGTCAAAGATCAGCTGGATTCCGAAACTTTCTTAAACTTCGATAAAACTACGTTGAGCTCGCAGTGCGATTTTGCTAAAAACCATTATTTGAGAATTTCTATTCTCTCAAGGTTGTTAGTTTTCAGATTTGACTAAAAACTGGATATTTGTTGGCATCTTTTTATCTATTACGTTTGATTGATTGATTTGTGGTGTTTAATGACGCAGTGCTTTGACATCTGGCCATGCAGCACTGGTCTAATGGCGTCGGTGAATGAGTGGATGATGATGATGATGATGATAAACCTAACCAAGCCTAGAGGGGAGGAGGGGAAACCTGGTGCCGGCATGTAGCCTACTTCTGTCGAAGATCACCAAGGGACCACCGGCTTAACGTCCCTTCCGAAAGACGGTACAACGCGAACAACGGGATTCCTCCACAAATCCATGCTGTCGAGAGGTTGATAAGCAAGGCGAGTGAAGTTGCTGTACTAAGTACTAACTTTCATCCCTCCTAACTCTCTCCCGAACAGAACTGGTCATGTGTATGATGGTCGACCATCCAATACTTGACTCAGCGCAGTGTTGCTGAACTTCGGTGATCTCACGAGAACCGGTGTTTCCAACACGCCAAACCGTTTGATTATAGCGTTTGATGTGGCCGCCCTAAAAACGGTTTCTTGGTAGGTGTTGTAAGGTCGACTCTTATATCTATCCTACCAATTGCATAACTGATACCACATTGGTATCAATGTGCGGTTTGTTGGGCTGCAGGAAGTAGGTACACCTAGAGTAGCATCCTGTAAATATCAATCACCACGAATGCTGTCAATAAATAAAAACATTTCCTCATTCTGTCAATTTGTTACAACTCTTGAGCTTCCGATTTAACATCTAAGTGCCTCTCGGGACGATAATCTTATCAGTATACAATACCATTACTCAATTACTTAAAATACAATACATGCAATACACATAATCAATACACATGTTCAATATAGTGCTGGGATTGCAAAGATGTAACCTAGATTATAGAACTTGTGATTTTATTCGTGCATTTAACTGCACTGCATGGAAGCCTATTAGAGCTCCTTGAACGTAATTTGAGTCGCGTTGTAAGATGAGCGTAGTAGTATTTTGGGATGATCAAATGTGATTAAATGAATTTAAATGAATAGGGAAAGAAATTGGGAAGAAGGGGACATGGGGTTCTAGAAAGAGGCGTTGAAGAGTGGAATGGGATTTGTGGTATGAAGAGAAGAGGGATGAAGAATGTCAAAAGTTCTAGGGTATGGTTTAAGGAGAAAATAAGGGGGGGGGGATAAAGGAGGGGTTGTACATTTTAGAAGATAATAGAGTACCGAGACACAGATCTGTAAATCTGTTTTAATAAATGCCATTTTATAGATCAAAGCAAAACAACCAACTTTCACAAAATTAAGTCGAAAAATTTCGAAGAAAAGCTGAAAGAAAACACACACGGGCTCAATAATTTTGCAAACTACTTAATTGTGATGTATTTCACATCTTTGCCAAGTTTGGTGAAAAAATATCGAACGGTTTATTATATCATACAACTTCAAATCAAAGCATCGTGCTGCTAATTTCTTGTAATTATCATTGCACTGAGACTCTGTTCTGCTACTTAATTTCCTGATTTTGCCCACTAATTGGCTCATTGGAAAAGTCGCTTCTGTATTGTGGATATTCGACAATCCCGAATTCCATTCCCGGTCGATTCGCTTTTTGCTCTTCAGACAATGGCATTATTACTATTATTTATTTATTTGAGGTGTTTAACGACGCACTGTTTTGACATCTGGCCCTGCGGCACTGGTCTAATGGCGTCGGTGAATGAGTGGATGATGATGATGATTAGGATGATGATAAATCTAACCTAGCCTAGCCTAGAAGGGAGGAGGGGAAATCCGGTGCCGGCACGTAGCCTACTCCTGTCGAAGAGCACCAAGGGGACCACCGGCTTAACGTCCCTTCCGAAGGACGGTCGAACAGCAGGATTCCTCCACAAATCCATGCTGTCGAGAGGTTGATAAGCAAGGCGAATAAAGTTGCTGTACTAACTTTCATCCCTCTAACCTCTCTCCCGAACAGAACTGGTCATTTGGCATGGTCACCCATCCAAAACCTGATTCAGCGCAGTGTTGCTTAACTTCGGTGACCTCAAGAGAACCGGTGTTTCCAACACGACAAACCGTTCGATGAGAGACAATGGCTACTTGTATTGACAGATAAAGTGCATCACGTGTTTGACAATAAATCGCACAACTCACCAGTGGGATCGTCGGGATCTAAGGAATCTACTATCTTTGTAGTTCGATTCCCGACGCTGCCTAATTTTGAGAGCCCGAATAACTTTCTGGAGCATATTTCTATACAAGGTTGGCAAAAGAAATTCAAAAAATATGTTTGAAGTTTTTTTAAAGTCTAAAATAGATATAAAACTGAAACCACATCAAGAACATCAGGGAGGAGTTGGTTACTGATTTGTAATGGGCTGCAGCACGAATTTTACTCTTGGGTTTGAATCCGGGTGAAGGTATATTAAACGGCTAAAAGGACTTTTCTCGCGGCCAGGATAAGTGGTAAGCGTTTATTTTTAGATTTAAATAACTGTGAAAGCAAGATGTTCGTTTTTATTGTCAGTCATTGCAATACCCTTTAATTATAACGAGCAGCACCACGGTCCCATGTTCTAGAATCTAGATTACATCTTTGCTAGTCCCGCACAAGATATAATGCGTGCAATGGCGGGTGTAGGGGGAGGTGAAGAAATGTTAAAGCCAGAGGTAGAATTTCAAGGTTCGTCTATTACACACCATTGTTTTTGTCTGTAAATGTATGTGTTACATAAGATAAAATAAATATATTTAAAAAAGTAAGTCCAATGTGTAGTTCCGTATTCTGCCGTAAAGTAGTGCTGTTTGAAAGATATGTTTTCAAACACAAAATACCGTTACTTTATCTCTGTGCCCTGTCGGGGAGGTGACAGGGTTGTGTTGTTTGGTTCAAAACTGTTAAAATGGCCGAGCCAGTGTGATGAAGTGCAAAAATGTGCCTTACAGATTGCAGCTGTCGGTTGGGCCTGGACTTAACCAATCCTTTCAGCCATTCCTTTCTGCGAGTTCGTCCAAATATGAACATATATGATTTAGTCAGTAGTTAGATTTTTCGGGTTTTATACCCATATGTGTTTTAATGTTTTCACTTCATCCAACCATTTTATAAACACAGGAAATGTTTTCATTTAACTTCCTTTTTCCTGAAACTGGGAACGAGAGCGAACTTCGCACACCACCAAATTGCGAGAAGAACTGACCAAAGAGTTCCAAGTCAATACTCTCGCAATGATTGTTTTTAGACTAATGTCTACTTGATTTATCCTTAGCACTAGTTTTAACATTTCTATTTGAAATTAGTTGTCCTTTACTTAGCATTCAAAACCCATTTCAAATAGTTTTTGTTTATACTCTCGCAATCATTTTTGGAGGTTGTTTCTGAGTTTTAATTAGCGTACCAGGCGAGATAAGAACCCGACCCCGTACTTATGTCGAATCCTAGCCTGAAATTTAGGAAGCCAAAGAGGCGAATAAATTGACGGTACAAACAAAATATTGTAATACGAATATCAATAAAAATATACAGAACGTACATTAAAAATTGCTTCTGTAATTTCTTAGACTTTTTGTAGGAAGTAAATATTTCAAGGTGTTCCATGGATAGGGAAATGTTCGTTTGTGAATACTGATGGGTAGGCCACCAATAGTACATGTGTGTACTGATGTTATGTCTAAAGCGCAGGCGTTGGAATTAAGTAATTCTCAGAAGAAATTATCTTTGCCTATGCAAGCCCGCAGCGTACACCTGTACAATGGGTGGCCTATGCATCAGCTTATGTTGGTAGATTACGCGCTCATATATTTATCAGAAATCAAATAGTGTAAATGAAGGGTGTCAACAATATTTTAGTTTGATATGTATGCAGCTTCCATCGACAATCAATTTCTTAATAATAATAATCTGTGTTTTATTTGATCGATCAAGCAGTAGATATAAGTATGTCGAAGTATTTATATAACCTAACATATACAACCCTTATAACCCTTGTGTGCAATAATGTGAAGATTAATAAATCAACAATTGTCTAGGGTGAGCTGCTATAAAAACAAACTGTTGCAGCCTTTTAGTTTTCTGGAGTCAAATGATCACACTATAATTATTTTCAAAGTTCATATTATATTGATTTGAAAATCCCATATTTTCAACCTCCACATGCATACATTAACATGAAGTTAAATCAAATGTTATGATTTTTTAGCTGATTCATTAGTTGCATCTTTTTTCCGACAAATTTTCTGCTGTTTCCTGCAGTTCTTTGCCAACAAAGTGCATTTTCCTGTGTCTTCTGAAGGACCACTTAATATAGATCCCAAACTTGCTGCAACCAATACACTTTTCCGAAATTTCCACTTTAAACTGCGTTTCTTTTTCTCCTTAGGAACGCTTGCTATGGGAATATCTTCTGGAACTGTGATAACATTGGATTCCTTGAAAGTAGATTCTATTTGATTTAAATCAGCTGTTCCATCCACGGCTAACAAACGCCCAACAGGCGGCTCATTTATCCTGTTGATTTCACTTGGCACAAAATTATCTTTCTCTTGCAAATAATCTAGATTTGCCATTTCCTCATTTTGTTTCTGTATTTCTCGCTCAGTCAAAGTTCCAATGTCAACTTCCTTTTTAGCTTTGTGTTTAATTCTTTTCACTCCTCTTAGTTTTCCCAGTTCTTTGCCACTCTTTTTCTGCTTCTCTTGACTTGCTTTCAAATCAACATCCATACATTTTATTTTTGCCTTCACTGATTTTTTTACTTTCGAGTGCGTGGTGATGCCAACAATTGTTTCATTCTTAAAAGAGTCTTCCGCTGCACCCACTTTGTCCTTATGACGCAAACTTTTGCCTGGATTTCTGGGCAAATGTTCCTTTGCTTTGCTTCGCTTCATCTCTGGGTAATCTAACGACTCGCCAAATGAACAAGTTTTAGAGTGCTTTAATAACGTGTGATCGCGTTCATCAAAAGAGCTGGACGTGACAAAGCAGAATTGTTTCCGTATAGTCCTGTGCTTTGTTGGCTTGCTTCTGTGAATACCTTCGTGTCTCAAACCAGTTCGCTCCAAACGCTGGAGGCTTTCCAGTTTTTCTGAACATGATTGAAGTAAATGCTCGCTGTATAAATATCGTGCTGGGCTGGCGATACGTCCAATAGAAACTTCTGCAGCAGAAGACTCCTCCAAACGTTGACCCAGGTGCTGTTGTGGCTGTTGCTGTTGCTGTTGCTGCCAATTGCTGGATCTGCTCCAATGAGAGTCTGTCTCAGAACTATGACAGACGCATGGGATTCCAGTCCACATTTTCTGCCTCAAAGTTGATCCTATTTTGTTTTGTAGTTCACTTGCCAGGTCAGACATGTAGCGTTGGCTGCTTCTGAAATTATTAAAATTCCACGGTATTTCTTATGGCGCAAGCAGAAAATAGCCACCACAACATTGAGCACATTCAAAAATTTCTGTGTACCGTTCGATTCTGTAATATGAGGCTCAGGTTTGATCATGACAACATTTAACCTGATTTTGGTGTTCAAATTGTCCATCAGTGGTTCTATGGCATTGGTTCGGAATATTTCTCTTGCCATGCTACAAGATTTAGCACAACAATAAATAGAAATAAAGTTGTGTACATACTTAGTTGGGGAACAACGTAGGTGATGCCAACTTCTGGGCCGATATCGATCAGCTGATGGGCCGATATCTGCACAAGCGTTGCCACTGTCTTCGATTTTATCCTTTATGGTCAGTTTTTCCAACATTTCTATGGGTACTTGTCCATCATAGACTTGAGCTGGTGTAACCATCAGCTCTGGAGGCATATTACACTTCTCACTGCATTTAGTGGCTGAAAAAGAACAAACATGTCAACTGTTTCAATGTACTCTAAACTATGTACAGCAACTTCACTCGCCTTGCTTATCAACCTCTCGACAGCATGGATTTGTGGAGGAATCCTGCTGTTTGAGTTGTACCGTCCTTTGGAAGGGATGTTAAGCCGGTGGTCCCCTTGGTCTTCGACAGGAGTAGGCTACGTGCCGGTGCCAGGTTTCCCCTTCTCCCTGCTAGGCTAGGTTAAGTTCATCATCCTCATCATCATCCACTCATTCACCGACGCCATTAGACCAGTGCCACATGGCCAGATGTCAAAACAGTGCGTCGTTAAACACCACAAATAAATAAATAAATAAATAAAATAGTACTCTAAATGGACGGTGCTCAAATTGACCATCACCACAACAAGATATAAAAATACCCGTGGTACAGCAACAACAATATATTGTACAAATATTTATTCTTTATCAATATGTTCCTTTTAAAATGTCCCATTATTGTTATAATGTACCTGTAACCTGTTCTATGTATTCTAAAATTCATTCAATTCATTCAACAATGCACAGTTTATAATGCTTGAGAAAGGTTTGGAAGAGCAACTTTGCAGGGAGAATGAAGAAATGGAAATAATTGCATTTAGGTATCTTTGTTTGTGGGATTGTGAACTTACGTAGCTTGGAAGTTTGGCGACATGAATTGTCGGAGTCAATGTCAAGTACAGTTTCACATAAATCTGTATCTCCGTCTGTCGTCAAAATATTGTCCATGTGAATGTTCGCTTGCTTGATTTTCAACATCTCTCGCGGTGGAGTGGAACTCTTCTCTATCACCGATGCTGAAATAAAGAGGCAAAGCTTGGTACTTGCTCGGCTCTATATGGAACAATACTTTTAACATCGACAATTAGTTCATGAAAGTTACAGGCAATTGCAATTTAAAGTGTTGTGAACTCCAATGTTATAAGCGATGTCTTTGAAATGTTTCATGGAACAAACCGAATAATGTCTAAGAAATGAATGCCTATGAACCATTGAAGTACGTAACCGTTGAGTGTAGGTTATAGGTAGAGTTTCAACGTCAATGTTACAGTCTCTGCGTGAAAAATGACTACCTTACCGACAAAAATGCAGAGTACCGGAAGTTCACGTTAAGTGGAGCCACTGTAACATGAAATTTAATTTTGATATTTATAGTAGGTTACTCGCTTATGAATATCGTTACATGTGTATCAATCGTTGAGGTAAACATTGATGAAGATTTTTTGAGAATGAAAAGTTTCAAAAGTGAGTTAACCTACGAGAAATATCGAAATTAAAATTCATACGACAGTGGCTCCACTTTACGTGATTGTCCGGTACTCTGCATTTTTGTCGGTAAGGTAGTCATTTTTCACGCAGAGACTTTAACATTGACGTTGAAACTCTACCTATAACCTACACTCAACGACGTAACTCATAAGTTGATTTCCTACAACCGACCCTAAAGAAAAAATTAAGAAATAACCAGTCATAATGATGGTTTTTAGACTCATGTCTTCTTGATTTAGCCTTAGCACTAGTGGTTTTTTCCATACACATAATTAGTTAGTTAGTAAAAACGCCAATTTGTTCGGGATTATATTTCAGAAAATACAAAATACATTAGTTTTTGAGTTGTTGAACCTGATTATTTTATTTAGGTGCATTTAGGATGCTTGAACTAGGTAATTGTTATAATTTTTTTGGGGTTCTTTTGTTATCGGAAAATTGTCAGGACTGCTCTAACCCTTGAAGAAGTAACAAGTACAAGTTACAAAACGTTGGGAAATTTAGTTGTTCTTAACTTATCATTCAAAACCCAGTTGAAATAGTTTTTGCTAAAACCAGTCATAATTTTTCAGAGAAAATATTGAAGGTGTATAATTCCCAGCAAAGATGTATATAATCGTTGAGTGTAGGTTATAGGTAGAGTTTCAACGTCAATGTTAAAGTCTCTGCGTGAAAAATGACTACCTTACCGACAAAAATGCAGAGTACCGGACAATCACGTTAAGTGGAGCCACTGTCGTATGAATTTTAATTTCGATATTTCTCGTAGGTTAACTCACTTTTGAAACTTTTCATTCTCAAAAAATCTTCATCAATGTTTACCTCAACGATTGATACACATGTAACGATATTCATAAGCGAGTAACCTACTATAAATATCGAAATTAAATTTCATGTTACAGTGGCTCCACTTAACGTGAACTTCCGGTACTCTGCATTTTTGTCGGTAAGGTAGTCATTTTTCACGCAGAGACTGTAACATTGACGTTGAAACTCTACCTATAACCTACACTCAACGATATTATTGTGTTAAGATTTGCAGGATATGATTGTACATACTTCCTGCGAGCCTACTGCGCCAGGGCTGCCCCCCGTCCCTCCTTGGCAGTACAGGGGAGGAAGGGGGAGGGGCAGGGGGCGTGGCAGGAGGCGTCACCCATTGCTTCCTGTGGGAGGAGCCTATCTCTTCGCTGCTCTCGCTGCTGGTGTCTCCTTCATCGCTGAAATAAAATAACAAGCGCAGTCAAGTGACTTCTGCTTGAAACTTACTTCACAGCTGATTTAGTCTATTTATAGAAGTGTAATCAATACCTTGAGTAATCTGAGAGGTTGATGTTCGTTGGTTCATCTGCGTTAGAGCCTTCTTTATGCAATCGATTCATGATTTTATTTCTTAATTTCTCCTGCGGTTGATGAACGATGGATCACGTAGTTATGATCTGTGGAGAGTAACGTAGTGTAAGATGATTTCTTGCAATGAATCTACGCGAGCTCTGAAACTTGTAGCTGTCGGGATGGATAGAAAAGTTAGTGTCTTATCGAGTAAGTACTCACCAAGGCATCAATTGCAATCCAAGAGCGGCAATCCAGAAAAAATTACATTTTTAGAAAGATTCACTGTCTATGTTTGTATTATTCAGGTACCATGTAACCATTGAGTTTATAGGTAGCGTTTATATTATAGCGAGCCAGTGCTAATGTTCAACTTGCTGCTGAGCAAACGAGTTGGTAATGCATGGTGGGTAAATGAGAATGATATCCGATGGAGCTTGCAGACGTCTTTTAAACAAACTTCTACAGTTAAATAATTGCTACTCAAAATATCAATACATATTAGTTAATCCTTAATTTTAGCATTAATCAAGAATAGTTAAACGTAAACCAGAATTATTACTATTATTATTATTATAAATGTATTTTATTAATATTACTTTTATGTACTATCCTGACAATCCGTAACGGGATTCATGGCTTGTAAATGTTTTTTTTATTAAAGCCAATAAAGGAAATCAATCGATCAATCAATAGATCAATCAATCAATCAATACCTTGCTAGGATCGTTGTCGCAGAAGTCTAACAATGTTTCACAGAAGTGTCGACCCATTTGCTCGAAATCTTGCGTGTTGAAGTGGGAGCCTGTTCTCGAGCCAAGCGTTGAACCACTGAACGAGGCTTCCATTGTAAAGCTGTTGGAGACGCCCATCATCCAAATAACAACCCTCCCCGTCCCCTCCTTAGAACGCTGGATCCGGAACTTGCAGTTCTCAAAGGAAAACTGCAGGAAAAAAAAGTTTGACATGATTGATGTGCTGAAACAGAAGCGTTAAATGAAAATATTTTTTATTTCGAATTCAAAAGCCCTGGTTTATATTGAGTCTATGCTTGATTTCAACTCCCGGCACGGTTATTGGCATTTCAATTTTCATTGCCTGTAACCAGAAGTAACTAGATGTATCCTGAATTATTATTATCATTATTATCATATTTATTTTAACTGTATTTTATTAATATTACTTTTATGTACTATCCTGACGATCCCTAAAGGGATTCACAGCTTGTAAATGTGTTTTTTATATTTAAGCCAATAAGGGAAATCAATCTCTGCCCGTTTTATATACCATTTTATTATTTACGCCACAACAACCACAATTCCCCAGCTCACAAATAGCCAAATACATAAACACAACACCAGGACAAAAGATAATTTCCACATAAACGACCATAGGCTGTTTATGTGTTGTGCTGTTTAACCATAGGCTATACAAGAAAAATCCAGCATACCAAAGTAAAATTCTTTTCAACAATCTGCCAGAAAACATTAAATCATAACGACACAGACAGGGATTCAAGACCATTCTAAAAAAGCATCTAATTTCAACCTGCCCATACACAATTAAAGATTTTATGTTATCCTAGATAGACGCTCATCTTTGTAAAATGTTTTAGTGTAAGTATTTTTTAATTTTAATTTCCTATTTTATGACGCATTCTATTACAATGTACAATTTGTTCACGGAATAAAGACATTACTATTATAATCAATCAATCAATCAGCTGTCTTGGGGAAGATCAGGTGAAGTTCAACTTACTTTATCGGCTGCATTCTTGTGAAGCATCAAAGGAAAAACTTGCTCTTGAAGTCGAGTTCTCCGGCTTTCACATCCATAAATAAAAATGTTATGTCTACGAGAATGAGCGTGAAGATCGCAGTAAAGTTCAACACCACATTCTTCTACAAGACGTCTTATCATCAACTTCGTGTGCCAAATCGGAGGGTAAGTCTCTCTTATGACGGTACGGTATTGCCTGTTCAAGTCACGGCCTGAAAAACATTACTTATCTTAGGTAATAAAAGCAGCTTAGCACGTTTGGATGTCAAAAATAAACTTTGAAATAATTAGCAAACATACCTGTCAGAGAACACCTGTTATTACCAACTATGACTCCATCTGGATTTAACATTGGTACCAGTTTGAAGATGAACTTTTCACGAAGCGCCTAAAAGCAGTTAGGAAATTTGCTGTGAGTATCAAATAATATTTTATTATAATTAATTAACATGTCATTGGAAAGGAAGCTAGACTGACAAAGGAAAGACTGGAAAGCTTCCTGTCCATCATTCGCTTGCTAGTTTAAGCTAGTGGAAATGCCAGAAAACCAAAAAACACTATAACATTTCATTGTTGCTACAAGTTTATAGAGCTGTCTATTACTAAAAAAAAAAGGTTTGTAGAATCAAAGTTCTTACTTTAGCTTGCTCAGAATCTCCCGTAAGGAAATCCATGAATCCTTTCATCATCCAGGAAGACGGAGTCTCTCCTGGGTGGACTCGGGCAGTTATTATTATTGCCTTCTTTTTCTAAAAACAAAAAATTACAACGTGAAAGTGTGTGGGGTTAAGTTTCATATCACAAGCATGAAACTTGTATCTCTGAGTTTTGACATTAATCATCAAACTTCGCTCCAAGAAAAATTAATTCTGTCTCGTTCACAATTAAAGTAAGTAATAATTTGAAGGAAACAAGTTTTAACAAGAAATAAATATCCAGCTAACCTTTGCTTCATCCCCCGAGGAAGGGGCAGTCACTGTCAAGTAATAAACATTATTTCCTGCCAAAGAGCGACAGAGGAGACGAAGTTTGCTAAATGTTGACTTCACCGGGTGGTTTTGAAGACGTATAAGATAATCTTGTAGATCTGAATACGTGTATGGATAGCAATGTGCTATATAGACGTGGTCATTATCATATGGGAACTCCATGTTAAATGACAGAGTATAGCTAGGAACTTGATCTTCTTCACTGTGGAAGGAAACAATTCAAATGTTATGTATTGAAATCCAAGAGTAAAAAATGAAAAGAAAATATAAGAGATTGTGTAAAGTGTTGGAAAGTTTTACAACTTTCTCTGACTTATAAAGGAATGTCAAGAATGTATGACTTTGATGTACTTTAATATTTTGCTTGATCCAGTGCATGTATTTGTATGCAATTTATAAGCCTGTAGACTTCCATTTCTTCAAACCAGATAAGCAAACGACAGATTGTTTCTTGAATCATATTTGTGTTTCCAAAAAATAATAGGTGTTTAAAGGTGCTTGGTGTTTCACGCTGGGCATTTGTGCTCTTTCGGGTTTTTCTTGCTTTGATAGGAAAATAGGGACGTTTCCTTCTGCCCACCTTTCTGCTTCTAACTTGTCAAGCCAACAAAATGTTCAATTTAATCTTGCAAGAAAATGTGTGCAAAGAAACCCAATATTCAACTCCATTGTTTAAATGATTTGGGTCACCTTGATTACCTTGGTTCATTTTTAAAATAAGTAATATTAGCTCCACATCTTTTCCATCCAACTTGCTTTCTCAGAGCATCTTTCGTTGAGTACAACAACGGTTTCATTCCTTCGTTGTATAAGCTTTCAGCTTTTGACAAATTCACAATAGAAAATCTAAGAAAAACAAGAATAATTAGCATGGAGTTGAATCAACAATGTACATGAGATCATTGAATAAAAGTTAAGTGTGAACATCTCACCTATAAGGCGTTTGAGTTTTAGTGTTTTCAATACGAAAGTAGAACCATTGCATGTGTCTATTAGTGTACATATCGGTTCTTAGGTACAACTCGTAGTACGTTTCAGTGATCTGGACCACTTTAGCCAAGTTTCCCGACTCAAACCTGGACTCAAATCGAAGACCTTCTTCTCGCTGAGCATTTGGGCAAGCAGCTAGAAAGTATTTACTGCCTCCCACACTGGATCTACTGAACTGAAAAATGTCAATTTGATTAGTTTTTCCATTGGATTATTTTATTTTTCAAAGAACATTGGCGACTAATTCACAAAACGCACATAATTGACAGCACTCATTGGGTAGTATTGAAAAATAACTTGACCGGCCTCTTCACCAACTGGCTTTGGTTGTACTTCCTGGCCCGTGGGTTGGTAATATTGCTCTGGTACAGAAGGAATGTAATTCACATGGCAAACTCGATCCTCTAGCACCTGCAAAAACAAACGATTGTAAAGTCAATCCACTTTAACGCATGGAACCAATTGTTGAGCGTGAATTTGAAATGTGTTATCAGTGTTATTTAATAAATGACGTACCTGGCATTCTGTGGGCCAGCGAGGTGCTTGTTGGGGGCAGTCTAGCTCTTTGGAAAGAGCAAACAAGTCTCTTGGTTCTTTCAGTTTAGCAACTGGCCTCAAAGTACGTGAGTCCGTGTTGATCTCCACTTGATTACTTTTCAGCGTATTTTGAAGAAAGTTGCTCAAGTAATTTCCTAGAAAAAGTAAAAGGAACATATTTATTTTATAAAGTATTAAAAAATTCTGTTTCCCAATTAATTTTAATTCAGATTTGCTCATTTGGGTAAGATATCAGTATTCTTCTTTCATAATTCTTACTTTAAATTAAAAACGATGAATTATTCCTAATATAACTCTAACAGTCTAACAATTAGCGAAGTCACTTACCTTTTGTGCACACAGGAAAAAGAGCTGCTTGCAAATCTCTTACAACTCCAGAACTTGAATCCATGTCCAGCCCAATACGGCTTAGCAAATACCAATATACTCATAAGATGGGCCTTGGCTTCATCTGAGTAGGACCCAACCATGCCCCTACATTATCACCAACCTAAACCTCATTCTATGATCAAGTTCACAGTTTGATTCCACTATTTCGACCTCTCCTCCCCTTCACTTTGTGAGCTTTGTTCATTGACCTCCCCCCACCCCCCCTAAGTCACTTGATTTACTCTAAAAACCTGGAGGGAGGAACATCAGTCACTGCGACTTGTAGACAGGTGAGGGGGGGGGGGGGGAGGGGAGGGGTCAGGATCAACAACAATAAGTATGAATAGAATATCCAAATATAATCAATAAAAAGATTCTATTAATAATTCCTGGAATATGGCATAAAAATGAAAATTGATAGACATTTGAAAGCCAGTTCTAAACATTCTATTGCCATACGGTTTCCTTCCAATACAGGAGGTACCTATACTTTGTAGACTGTATCCCAGTTGCTACTCTCCTCTCATTTCAAAGTAATACTAGATTTAATTTCATGTGTAAAATACATTAAGTAAAACTGGGAACAATGAACTATGTAATGTTTTAATACCAAATAATTTGAAGGAATTGTAAATGGTTTGTCACGCTTGAAAATACTCTTGTAAAAATAACGGGAACTGTAATAAAAAATGTACGACCATTGGTTACATGGCTAATATAAAATATTTCATTGTCCCTTTTCCAAATGGTTGGCACCTCCTGGCACAACAGTTTGTGATAATCTAGGTTTATTGATCTCCCACGTTGGTAATGGTTTCTTTATAAAAGCGAAGTGAAATAGAAATATGATGATAGCATTGATTTAACAAATCCTTGAGAGGGGTGATGAAAGTATCCCTGGGGTTCATGTTTGCAAGTCTATTCCAAAATTAAAGATTGAGACTTCACTAAGTTGATTGTTTGTTCATAAGGAGAAGGAAATTCAGAGACAACTATACCATTTACAGTTTGGAGTCAAATCCTTAGACGCACACATTTCCCATTCAAGAAAATAATGATAATATTTATCATTATTTTATTTATTTATTATCAGTTTAACAGATTTCAAATCAAATGTAACATATTTTTTGTAGATTTCTTAAAGTCTCATAATTAAGAGACTTTTGCTTGCATACGGGGCTTAAGCCCCAGTGGTCATACTTTGTCACACTTTGGGGGGTAAGAATTATTCAAAAAGATCTAAAAAAACCTTATTAAAGAAAGAGTGTGTCGTGGTTGATATCATTTTATTTTTGATTTCTTGAAAAGAAAACTGGGGTGCATTTTTGAAGTCAAGTTCAATACAAAAAAATAATGAACTTTCTGTTCATTGAATTTTTGTTCAAATTCATGTTTTATAAATGGTTCAAAGTAAACTGTACCTGTGAACTTCAACAACAAAATGACTGCATTTTATAAGCTATGGAAGATTCATTTATAAAATATACACATTTTCGTTCATTTTTAAAAGTTACAAAACTATTTAATTTTTCTGAAAAATGCAGGGGATCTCGGTTGAGAACACAAAAATGTACTCTGCAAGTTTGGTTCAAATCGGAGCAAGTGTTTGGCCGCTAGAGTGGGCACAAATAAATGCACACAAAAAACAATCAGAACACAAGTCATTATTTTGGAGACGATGAAATTAAAGATTTTGCTACGCTCATCAATAAAAGGTGGCTTAGCGTTATGCATGCTACGATTTGTCAACCATACTTTGCCCAAAAGCTTCTCAGAATTAAGATAAGAGGATCAAATACCTGCCTGACTCATGCAATAGATTTACCAATGAGATAAAAAAAAACAGAAAAAAAAGTTTAACAACCCCAAATATATTTTGGGATAGAAAAGATAGCAGATATGGAAAAATGCGGTTAAATAAGATATAAAATGAAATCAACTTTTGGCTGATGCCGTTTTAGAGCTAGGCAATGGAAGTTTTCTAAGTTAAAAACTCAATTTTCATCATCACAATGAACTTTGCCTCATTTCCCGACCCATTTGTCCACGTTCCCTGTTAGATTCATTCCCTGCTGGAATTCCAAAGATTACTAATTTAGCTCTCAACTCACCGAAGTGCTTAGATGGGTGTTCATCCTTTGATGCTGAAACCTTCACAGACAATGACTATCACAGTACAATGCTTGAACCATCACGATGTTTCAAAGATCACAATGCTTCAAACATCTCCCCAGAAAGTGACAGTCTCTGCAGGAACTGTTGTGCTGCACAAGACAGGATTTTGTAATCACTCTCCCATTTGCTATTCTTCTCGTATTTACTGGAAGTGCAAATCCTGTAGAAGAGCTCCTGAGGATCAAACCTGAGTTTTGTGTGGCTTTTAGCCAACAGATATTGTTTGACAAACAGTGGTAGAACGTCATTGTTCTGCGTGTTCCAATTGTCTAAGCAATCAACTTGTCCATTGGTTGGGACAGGAATCCCACTGCGAATCTGACCGGACTCTGAATACTCAGGATCACTATCATCAGCTCGGTATTCAAGCATGTCTAGCTTTGCTTGATCTAAGCTGTTCCCATGAAACTCATTTAATTGATCATCATTTTCAGTCCTCGAATCCAAAAGTTTTGTTTCATCAGTTTCTAAATCTTCATATTGGTCGTCCAACTCTTCAGGTTTCTCTTCTTCCGACATATCATCGTCGCTTATGTAGACTTCTGACTCTCCCTGGATGTATGTTAAACTCTGCGACTCTTTATCTAAATTTTCTTGGAACATTTCAAAATCATAATTTTCCGATTTCCCCTCCAGTCCTGCACTCTGCTTGACACTTTCTTGGTCGGAAGAAGCACAGAGTTTGGCCACCCCTTCTTTCTCAAGGGGAATAAACAATGGAATAGTTGAAGCAGCATGATCTAACACTGTCCCAGGAACTGCGGTGTCCAGCTCTTTCTGGACAGAAATCACTTTTATGGCTCCGCTTAGGTCTGTTATGATTTTCTCTAAATACCCATCAATGTTTCCCTGATGCATAATTGCATGATCACTTGTTGTTGATTCAGACTTGGCACGTTTCAAGTGTGTTGGAGGCAATTCATTAGTTTTGAGGTTAGGTTGGTCGTCAAAAGAAGAGTGCTCCTGGTCAGGGTCTGGCTGCTTGGTTGTTTCCCGAGCAGACTTGTGTTTCTTAGCGGAAGACAGAGGATCGCCTTTAAGGAGGGTCCAGTCTTGATCCTGGAAGGCGTATTGGGCTGGTTGTTGCCGCGATCCTTTGCAGCAGTTCAATCCTCCTGGATCTATCGGATGCGCTTCTGTAAACACAATGTTCACAGCACTTTCTTACACAATGAACAACTAATACTTGATGATGGTTTTTAGACTCATGTCTACTTGATTTAGTCTTAGCACTAGTGTTAACAAAAACTATTTGAAATGGGTTTTAAATGCTAAGTAAAGAACAACTAAATTTCCCGGGAAATTCCGGGAAATTTAGCATTTAAAACCCATTTCAAATAGTTTTTGTTAACAACTAATACTTGTTCTGTGGGGTGTTTAACGGCTTTGTTCTGTTGAAGTTAACAACTATTACTTGTTTGCTAAATCTGTGTTACTATCAGTTTGTCTACGTGGGAGTAGGAATTGAAGTAGATGCAGGAATTCTAACTCTGGGAGGATCATTTCCATTGTCTACATGAGAGGGCAACGGTCGTACACTTTTTTAAAAGAGATTTCTGAAGCAGAAGCAGAAAAGCACGTCAGTTTGCGAAATGCATAAAAGAAGCTAATGAAGTTCCCACTCACCGTTCTAGTCACGGTTCCTAGTCTGCCTGCTTAGCCCGTTGTTTCAATTTAATTTTCCTAAATCTTCACTACTTGAAGTAAAGGGGGTCGTACTGTGTGGTGAAGATGACCTTCAGTTGTCTACATGTTGTTTGTTACTCTTAGAGAGTTATATTGGCCTAAAGTTTTGATTAGAGAATTGGATGAATTGGTGATTTTATCATAGAAGTTACTTTTAGTTCTTTACAATGCATTCTAGCAATCCAACATAGTTGATCCTTGCATGAATCATTGCATCAGAGATTCTTGTTGCTTGCAACGGGCTGCACAATCTCTGATAGTGTAAGGCAGAGACGATAAAGTGTGAAGCAATAGCCAAGCTTGCCGGGGCGGGATGGGGTTTTAACCAAGAAAAAAAAAAACTGCTTGGACTTATTCCTCAACAAAACAAAACTGTTAAAACACACGACTCTGAACTTCTTTGCCAATCTATTATTTGTTTGTTATTCAACTGGCAAAATCATTAGTAAAAATAACTGGTTTAAAGAGGAATTATTGATGTACTAACCGGTGTTGAAAATGTATCCACCAGCGTCTAAGATGCATTCACCCCAAGGAGTCTTGATAACCGTTCCACTTTGACCGCGATTGTGGATAAAGTTATCGGGATCAAATAGCAAATACAGGTACTTGGTCGTCTCGGCAAGGAAGAAAGACTCCATCCGATCTTCCTTGCGATGATCCCGTACATCCTTAATCTTAAACAAGAAAACAATTTTGTCAGTTTTTTAGAACTATCAATGTGGTATCTGTTTTACAACAAGTCAGAAGCTAAAAAGTCAAATGATACATAAAGTTCATGACTGCACTGAAACAACGAGTTAGTATTTTATTTATTTATTGCCGGAGTAAAACACAAATTGGTAACTGGATAATGAGCTCGTCGGTTCTTTTACAATTATAAAACAACAAATTGCAATAATAATAATAATAATAATAATAACGCATAATTAATAATGCATTATACAATAACAAAATAATAAATAATAAGATAAAACATACTAACTAATGTTTAAAAGATATCTCAAAAAAATTTCTCCACTCGAAAGAGAGGATTGTCAAATAAACCCTATTTTACATTTCTCTTGCATTTTTTTAATTGATTCCTGTCCAATTAACGGGTAAATGATTAAAAAGCTTAATTCCTATAAAAAACACACTGCGTTTATAAGTTGACATTTTGTGTTTAGGGATTAAAAGTTTATTACCATGCCTTGTTTTATCAAAATTGTACGTAAAGTTTTCTTTTAAAAAATTCCTATTTAAAAAATCAAAACATAAAGTCTCTAATATAAACAATGTATGGAATTGTCAACATTTGTTCTTTCACAAATATTTGTTTGCATCAACAGTTGAACACCACCTAGGAGCCTTGGTAAAAGTCTTGACCCGTGTTTTATGCACCGATATTCTATGTAGGGCTAATTGGAGCATCTCCGTACAGTTATTCCATTTGTTGCAATCGAGTTAAAATAAACATAATACACAGATTTCAGAATTTCCTTATATTCACTGAATGTCTTAACTTTAACAGGACGCTACACTCTGACCCAAGTTTTGTTGTCGTGTATTCAGTGTGTTTATCCCAACATAGATTTTGATCTCTTACTATTCCGAGGAACTTAGCATAGGACATTGACCTGATATATTGTTCACATCGGGTTTTATCACACTCGGGAAATCTCTTTAAATTTGAAACTATTTTTTTTTTTTTTTTGTGAGAAAATAATGAACACATATTTTTTATTTTCTTCTAAATCTAATTTTGAATAAAATATACTTCTTTAAAATGTTTGCGTTTCAATCTCGTACGAAAACGAGGGTCGCCATTTTTTATGACATGAAGTGAAATCTGACGTCAGTATGATGTCAAAAAACAGAAGCGAACGCAAAGGATACAACAAAATGACGTCAGAACAGAATTTCTGACGTCACAGCCCGTTTTCATCTCGCCACGAGAATTTATATTTTAGCCATTCTTAAAACAAATCTAAATAGAAAAGTTATGATCGGATTATAAAAAGAAAAATATACGTCAGATTTTATTTTGAACGCGTATTTGAACACAATGATAATAATTAAATAATAATCTTAAGGAGATTTCCCTATTGTGGCTTCCCAGCATTGCTTCTGTTATTAAGTTGCATAACTTTTTGATCGTTTATTATTATTTGAGGTGTTTAACGACGCACTGTTTTGACATCTGGTCATGCGGCACTGGTCTAATGGCGTCGGTGAATGAGTGGATGATGATGAGGATGATGATGAACCTAACCTAGCCTAGAAGGGAGGAGGGGAATCCCGGTGCCGGCACGTAGCCTACTCCTGTCGAAGACCAAGGGGACCACCGGCTTAACGTCCCTTCCGAAGGACGGTACAACGCGAACAACAGGATTCCTCCACAAATCCATGCTGTCGAGAGGTTGATAAGCAAGGCGAGTGAAGTTGCTTTACTAACTTTCATCCCTCGGACCTCTCTCCCGAACAGAACTGGTCATGTGTATGATGGTCACCCATTCAATACCTGACTCAGCGCAGTGATGCTTAACTTTCATCCCTCCAACCTCTCTCCCGAACAGAACTGGTCATGTGTATGATGGTCACCCATTCAATACCTGACTTAGCGCAGTGTTGCTTAACTTTCATCCCTCCAACCTCTCTCCCGAACAGACTTCTTGATTGTATTACGCTGAGTGTTTATTTACCGTAGCATAACCGCAAGGAGTCCGTGCGCTGTGTTGGATGCTGTGAAGAATGTCTCTTCCAACGTCAAGAAGATACGGATCCCCAGTCGCACGATACAAGTACATCACTGATTCTATAAGCTCCGGGCGCAACGGATAACTTTCCCTGTTTATTCCAACCTCGCCCTGGAAACAAGAACCAATTTCAGACCAACTTTCTTTGCATATACACTACACTTGCGTGGAATCGTTAAGTGTGCAGGTTCTAGGTAGAGAAACAACGACAATGTTACAGTCTCTGCGTGAAAGATGGCCGCCAAATGACTACCTTACCGACAAAAATGCAGAGTACCGGAACATCACGTTAAGTGGAGCCACTGTCGTATGAAATTTAATTTCGATATTTCTTGTAGGTTAACTCGCTTTTAAATATCGTTACATGTATATCAATCGTTGAGGTTAACATTGATGGAGATTTTTTGAGCATGAAAAGTCTCAAAAGCGAGTTAACCTACGAGAAATATCGAAATTAAATTTCATATGACAGTGGCTCCACTTAATGTGATGTTCCGGTACTCTGCATTTTTGTTGGTAAGGTGGTCATTAGGCGGCCATCTTTCACGCAGACTGTAACATTGACGTTGTTTCTCTACCTAGAACCTACACTCAACGGTACTAGACTTTGTCATTTCTTTGTCATTTTTCTTTTCAGAAGCTTTTCAATAGTTGAGAACAAGAGAAGGCAGGAAACAAATAATTTCCCACCAAAGTTGAGAGAGAAAACCAAAGCTGATATTTTCAAGACAGGAAAATATTGGAGACCAACTGGGACTCGTAAAGAAGTACGAACACCAAACAAAATGCAATTACTTTGCCTGGAATATTTTTAGATTTTTATGCCAGATACTCTTGACAAGGTACAAATTCAAATATGCAAATCGGGAATTAAAGTTAATATCGTTAATATTAAACAATTAATCAAAATGTGGTGGTATTCACTTATAGTGGCTTACTTGAGGAATGTAGTAAAATTCAGGAGTAAATCCATATTGTTTCCAAACTTGATGATAATTGTGAAGCGATTTCATTCCTTTTTGAACGTCTCCTGGAATAAGATGAGCAGATGTTGATGAGCATATAATTCTGTGTTGGGCAAGTTGGGGTTGTGAGTTCAATACTTTGAATGGAAGGAGCATCGCACCAAACAATCAAGAGCTTACAAGTAAAACCTTGTCAAATAAAAAGCTTGACAATTCTGTGTACGACAGCATCCGTGAACCCTACTTTTTAGTTTGATCCAAAAATTATCTTGTACCCCCGCTATTTTAGTTACACCTTCGGCCAGTAGTCTTCACTTTCAAAAGGTATCACCTACCCATCAGCAAAACTCATTTAAAGGAGCATTTACCCTTCAAAATTAATTTTTACCAGAGATTTGTAACAGTAGTATGAATTGAAATGGACCCATTTAAAAGTCCTATTTAAATTTAAATTTACATTAATTGTCAGGGGTTTACATACCTATAAGACTCAAAACACCCGGCCAATATGCTTCTAAGCTTTGGAAAACTGGCAATGTGACTTGGCCTTTCATCATTGACACCCACAAATGCCAGTCATCTCTTTTCAGGTATTTCTCAATTGCAAATTTTCCTTTGTTAAACATGTGCATCAGTTCAGGTCGCTGTAAGAGTATAGCTCCTTTCGCCAAATACTCATAGTAAGAGTCCACTCCTGCTCCAATACCAGCGTCTTGAGCAGTCCAACGACCGGTGGCAATGTCAATGTGGTTACCAACCAAACCAATTGGCGAGTGATGATGGTACAATGCATTCAAAGCATTCATAGCCACCTGCCAACACAACATTACATATTAGAACTCTTTTATAACTTACTTATACAAGAAATGTAGCTGGATGTAATATAACCTACCTCTTCAAATAACGGATCTCCTGTAAGACGTGACAAGGTACCGAACTCTAGAATGAATGTACCAACTCCTGCTGTACACGTGACAGTTGTCTCTCCAGGTGGAACTCCGTGTCGAAGATTTACTGTCCCGTAGGGCATGCCCGTAGGAGTGTCGAATGCAGCAATCAGTCTTCGAGCAACGTCCTCAGCGAGTTGTAGGAGAGGACCATTGCAGGGCCAGCCAGGCACTACCTCCACTCCAGCCCTATCAATACCAGAACCTGATATTAAAAGTTTCGTTTTGTATGAGAATTAAATTGTTTGCAAAACAAAAATATAACTCTTTAACTCTACCTATGTGACATAAGATGGGCACTTAAAAGTCCTCCTATGATTCTAATGTTTGTTTCAAATACTGAAACATTAATATTTGCATCAAAATTGGCATTTGCAGTTACAATATTGACCACTCTCTGGAATTCCGTGTAGTTCCCCATCACAGCCAAAGTGTCAAGTGCATCAATTAATGTCAAGGAGTAGCTGCCCCACGTATCCACTCCATCACAACTGAGCGGTCTGAGTTCGTCATAGGGATATGCATAGCTTAAATAGCTGTCGTAAGCATGCTGAAACATATGTCGGACTTCCTCCCTGAAATAATTAAGAAAACCCTTTTAAACAGAAAAGTTAGCTAATACCTCAACTATTTCAATACATCAAGAAAAGATGTTCTACATAAGAGTTGGAATTATATCAAACACATATTAAGCCGTTAAGTGTAATTTTTAGTTACCGAACCTGAGATTATGTAGATCCTGTTTGTCATACTTTGACAGCCCGAAAGCCAATTGTGTACTGTACAAAATCACTATGCATTGTGATGTATAAATCAGGGTATCAATTTGAATCATTCTCAATACACTTAAAAAGAAATACTACAAGTCTGAGTAAATTCCATTGCATTCAAATATTTGAGGTTATGACGCGCTGAGTTTCTGCACAACTGAGTAACAAACGATGACAACCAAAACCTTCTACTAAATAAATAAACTTTTTCTGTGTAGTTCCAGACAGTTCCCTGTAACAGTAACACCAAACAAGAACTAAAAAAATAAGGTAGCACACTGAATACTGTTAGCCAATAACCCTGTTGACGTAGCTCTCAACGTCAAAGCAAAGATAAGATTCTATGATAAGATCTTTAAACAGTGGGCGGTAAAATTAAAAAGAAAGACTGGAGGAAAATCGCACAGGTTGCTAATTAATCCATAAATACACAAATGAAAAATATTCGTATTAAAAACTTTTACTACACTGGCTATTGTGCTTGCACGAAAACGGAATAATGCCTACTCAAGTACCACCTTTTAAATTAAATGTAATAACATTACAAAAATACTACACAAAAATACTATGTAATAGTAAGCAGCGTTAAATAAATAAATAAATAAATAACCTGATATACTGTCTCAAATTCCAAAGTCTGAGAGACATGAACCACTTAATCCTTTCTATTGACTTATTATCGGCTGCAGTACAGTGAACTAAAAAGTAATGCAGATATCTGTTTTGTAGACGATTCGCCAGCTCTCTCAAAATGCCTAGATTACATCAACTGTTTTTTTTTTAACTGGAAAACGCATATGCAACGCTACCATCTGAAAGCTAGCTTCTTCATTTATACACAGGAGGATCTGAAGTTGTTATGCTGTAAGTAATGTGCTTCCACTTATTTGATCGCTCCGAGTCCGAACATTGGTATTTCGCATGAAATCACATCCTAGGAATGGGTGAACACTTTGTCACTTTGTGTGGAAATCTAGTTCATTCTCCAAAAAAAGCCATACTACTCAGCAATAGTATCAACACCATCAGAATAGAAAACATTGTAGTATTTTTATTATTTAATGTTATGACATACATACCTTTTTAAATGTATTTCCACGATTCTGGCAAATTATTACGAGCAATATTAACTGATATTTCTTGTGTACACTTGGTATATTAAATTACTGCTTATTGATTAATTTCACTTGTCATGGACAAACTTTTCTTGGAAACTCCTAGTGATGTAAAAGATATAAAAACAAACGAACAAAAATGTTGCAACGGTGCTGTTATTAGTAAGGGAGTTTAAGGAGGGGGTCCTACAAGGGGAACTTGTTCCATCAGAGATCAACCACTGCACTGCCCAAATGCATTAAATGTTAACTTAATGAAGTACTTAAAGTATGCTGTTTCCAAAACTATTTGAATACTTTTATGGGCAAAACCGATCAGAATACTTTTGCTCGGACTTTTAACAACAGATCTTATTAATCGAATTCTTGACTGCAGTTTTCTTCTGGTTTTGTTGAAAACATTCAACCGAGATTCTGGTGACATTACTAACATGACCCTCAAATGAACCAGTATTTTAATTTAAATAAAAATAACGCAAGCTCCTGCTTCTGTTTAGGGAATTGGTCTCGTATCTCTGGCAAGTGGCAAGTATACACTAGGGCAGGTCTCTCTACTATAGCAGCGGCATTAGCAAGCAGATTGTGACAAGAACATTTGATTGCTTTCAGCTGCATAGGAGTGTCGAAAAAAGCTTCTCGGAAGAGTACAAAACCGACTCTAACTTCGCAGAGTCAGGAAACCGTGCACCGAAAAGAGTAGTCAAGCTTCATCTTACAGACCTTGCACTGTTACTATGCTACTAGATAATGAAACCTACTTGTTCTACCTAACCTCCAAACACTCCAGCTGCTGTTGCTGCAACCAAATATTTTTGCAAACATTCTGGCAAAGCCATTACAGAATGTTATTCACTCTCAAGTCAAACAAATATATAGCTTAAAACCCTTATCTATTCTGGTAGGTAAGTAATAATTGTACAAGGAGTCTATTTGACATTAATCATTATAAATTTCAATTCTGTGTCAATATAATTTAAGTAATGGCAGGAATGTAATAGTATTATAGAATCATTGATTAAATGGCTGCTTGAAGACAACTACTGGATCGTTGATTATTGTAGTTTGTGGCAAAGCTCACTGCATTAAATAAGATTTGATCATTTTTATAGACAGAAAGCCGTTCACTTATCATGGCATAACAAAATCAATTGCTTAAACAGATCTGCCAATAACGCAAGTACAATTATGATTCCAGGAACAGGCAACTCGTATCCATAAAATGCCATAAAATGCCATAAAATGCCATAATAGCCATAAAATGTAAGAAAAATGAGCAGATGTTCATCTTCTTTATCCTATGCTAACAGAATCCCAGGAAAGATTAACAGGTAAAGGTTGCAACAAAGACTGAGAAATACTTGCTTTCTATCGCAAAGCTTTTGGGGCTCTCGTCTTTTAGGCCTATCAAATGTTTTGATGCATTTCCACAACTATTTTGTGTATGTATTAGCTCTCATCATTTTTGATGCGGTGAAGAAGGAAGGAAAGAGAGAGGAAGCGCAACTTACCGGAAGATAAGGCTAAGCGAGATAAATTCATCTTGAAAAGTCACGGACGAGAAGGTTTCTTCATCTCAGGTACGTTGCGCTCAACCTCTCTTTCCTTCTTCACAAACAACACCCAGCCTCTTGGCACACTTTCAATCATCTCAGTATTTTAAACCAACACAAGATTTACACCATCTGAGTGATTCACTTTCTTATTTTTCTCTGAGGTATTACAATTTATAATTAATTCTTTATTATTAAATAACAATAGAAAATATTGACATATACATTAAACATGAAAGTATTAATCTATTCAGTGCTAATAAATTGAATCCTTTTGAGGAAAGCTACCAAATAATGTTGAGCAGTTTATCTTTCCCAATCCCAGGAAGTATAAAACAAGAGGCTGTACAAAATGCGCGTATTGACAGAGTACACTAATAAGTTACGAATATCAAGTGCCTTGCAAATTCAAGAGGCTATTTTACTATTTTCAAACAGTTAATTTAATGAGTCAAGAAAATGTATTTGGTAATAAATAAAAAAAGCAAAAATGTACCACAAACGACTGGTAATCTATCTCGACTCTAAGTGCCGCAAACGAAAGAGCACGGTACATTTTCGCCGTTCTTTATTATAGTAGTAGCACTCAAATATTGGAATCTGCATACATACATGACATATGCAATAATTTGTAATTCTATACGATAACAAATAAATATTAAATCTTCTTCACAAGTCTATTAATTGGCCTTAAAATGTAACTACGTTACTCCTGTGGAAATACTATTTCGTCCTCATTGGCTATGCAGTCTCCCGTTTTTCCCGATCCCTTTTGGCATGGCCCCCACTATGCGGACCCTGGTAACTAACCGGTTGTCGGAAAACTGGGGGGGAGGGGCGAGAACCTCCTCCCCCCCCCTTTGTCGGGCATCGAGGCCGATAAACTCTGGAGGGGGGGGTACCACAAGGTCTTCCCCCTCTCCCTCCCCTTCCAGTGGTGGGGGGAGTTGAGCCAGGGACACAGCATGACGGCTCAGGAGACTGTCTCGGATGTGACCTCTTTTAGGAAGGGTCATCGACTTGCCCTCACTTTGTCCTTGCATTCCAGACTGGTCAACATGACTACTCCTTGGCATTGAAGATTGATCTCCCGCGTAACTCCTTGGCATTGAAGATTGATCGCCCGCGTAACTCCTTGGCATTGAAGATTGATCGCCCGCGTAACTTCTCGACATTGAAGATTGATCTCCCGCGTAACTCCTTGGCATTGAAGATTGATCGCCTGCGTAACTTCTCGACATTGAAGATTGATCGCCCGCGTAACTCCTCGGCATCGAAGATTGATCCCCCGCGTAGCTACTCCGAGAAACAGTGTTTTGTGAGCGTTCAGATCGTAAGCCATTTGTTCTCCCGGTGTCCCCAGGAATCTTGGAAGGCCCGGTAGGAGGCTTGCTCTCTACCAGAGCCTCCCTGACTTTCTCCGGAGCTTTCTCCGGAGCTTTCTCTGGTGCTTTCTCTGGTGCTTTCTCTGGTGCTTTCTCTGGTGCCTTGCAGGTGCTTTCAATTTGGCTCGTCTTGCCTCCCCTCTTGTCAACCTGCACAAGCTTCGGAGGTGATATCGGAGGTTTACCTCTCTGCGAACGTTTCTCCACGAGTCTGCTCTCGTCCCCACCTCCTCCACCCGATGGAAGGCTCACATTAACTTCCTGATCCGAACTTACTCCGCTGCTGGAATTATCTCCATCCTCTGCATTCAAGTTGATAAAGTCGTTGGGGTAAGACTTGGAACTCTTCAACTGGGTCCTGACTTTCTGAATCTCGTCAACGGAGAAGCTGTGTGGAAGAGTGCCCGAGCTTGAAGTGCTCGTCGAAGTGCCCGAAGTCTCCGGTGGGACTTTGGCCGACTTCTCTTCGTCCTTGTCGGACTCCGACTCGCTCAACGAGTAATCTGGTTCGGGAATGGGCGGGGCTCTGGGCAGGATGGGGTCTGCATCTGGTACCGAGACGCTGGAAGGAGAAGCTACCGAAGTCTTCTTCTTGGACTTGACGGAACTCTGCGTACGTGTTATTGGTTGGGCGTACGGGTTACCGCAAGGCTGACTTCCAGGTCCAGGCTTGAATGAAGATGCCGTTCGTAGGCTGTGAGATTTGCGCACCTGAGAAAAAACGGGTCGCATTTTATCATCTCGTGCTTTTTCTGTCTTTCCAAGGACACAATCACACAATTTACAGCTCGTAGTCCAGCAAGGAGCGTAAGTATCTCCAAGCTTCAAAGTCAGTTCAACCAAGACTTGATGCTAGAAGCTATGTTTTGCACAAACCACATGCCTCTGTGATGAAATCTTATTTAAATTGCAAACGCTTGCAATGCACGGGGTATTTTATTATTATGAACACTATGAACGTCTCAAAAATTGATGCCCAAACGGGGACTTGGACACCGATCTCGACCTGTCGCGGGTGTTGCTCTAACCAATTGAGCTACTTGGACCCCGATCTCGACCTGTCGCGGGTGTTGCTCTAACCAATTGAGCTACTTGGACCCCGATCTCGACCTGTCGCGGGTGTTGCTCTAACCAATTGAGCTACTTGGACCCCGATCTCCACCAGTCGCGGGTGTTGCTCCAACCCATTGAGCTATTTGGACCCCGATCTCCACCTGTCGCGGGTGTTGCTCTAACCAATTGAGCTACTTGGACCCTGATCTCCAATTGTCGCGGGTGTTGCTCTAACCAATTGAGCTACTTGGACCCCGATCTCCACCTGTCGCGGGTGTTGCTCTTACTAATTGAGCTACTTGGACCCCGATCTCCAATTGTCGCGGGTGTTGCTCTAACCAATTGAGCTACTTGGACCCCGATCTCCACCTGTCGCGGGTGTTGCTCTAACCAACTGAGCTACTTGGACACTGGCTTTATGAGACGATTTTAGCGTATTTAATGAGAATGACAGATCTCCAAGGATCACATACCTCAGTTTTGATGAATGTGTGTAAAGACAGCTTATTGTAAAGACAGCTTATGTAAAGACAGCTTATGTAAAGACAGCTCATGTAAAGACAGCTCATGTAAAGACAGCTTACCTGTGGTCTGGCAGCATGGGCAGGAAGACTTCTCGAACGGAAGCCCACGCTCTTGACATCTTCGGGAGAAGCGTAAAGTTTAGCGTGATTCGCTGGGCGGAAAGAAGAGACCACCTCGTTCTGAGGAAGTCCATCAACGCCGTTCTTGCTGTATTCACTGCTGGAGGGAGTGTTGGATCGTGATATCTCCATCATAACCTGTCAAAACCAAGCGTGTTAGAGTTTGCAAACAGTTTCACTGCCTTCCTTTCAATGTGCGATCTAAATTTGCAAACTTTATTCAAATAAACTGCATGATCCAACAAAAAAAAAAATTATTCCAGTTGCATTTGAATTCAATAGCATGCTAAGCACTGTCATATTAAGGTAAGTCGAGCCAGTTGTCTACTCAGGTGAACTGGTATACAAGTTTAGCAATTAAGTTGTAAGGTACATAAAATTATATAATCGAGTAATTTGGATTTATCTATAGTCGTGACAAAGGCCAGGCATCTACTTCGATTGTCAGAAAAGTACTTGAAGAGGAAGAAAACTCAGAATTGTTGACTTTATAGCTTCAAAAAGATGTATTCCGAAAGAAAAACAGCGGCGGTTTCCAGCAAAGTTCCTCTTCTGATGCCAACCATATGTGTGGTCATTTTGTTTCCATTCACCTTTTACCCCACTGAGCATAAGTTGTGTATTGATGACGACATTGCGACACATTCTCCAGCTATAGCGTCCATGCCAAGCCAGTGCTTGTGTATTGATGACGACATTGCGACACATTCTCCAGCTATAGCGTCCATGCCAAGCCAGTGCTTGTGTATTGATGACGACATCGCGACACATTCTCCAGCTATAGCGTCCATGCCAAGCCAGTGCTTGTGTATTGATGACGACATTGCGACACATTCTCCAGCTATAGCGTCCATGCCAAGCCAGTGCTTGTGTATCGATGACGACATTGCGACACATTCTCCAGCTTTAGCGTCCATGCCAAGCCAGTGCTTGTGTATCGATGACGACATCGCGACACATTCTCCGGCTATAGCATCCATGCCAAGCCAGTGCTTGTGGATCGATGACGACATCGCGACACATTCTCCGGCTATAGCGTCCATGCCAAGCCAGTGCTTGTGTATTGATGACGACATCGCGACACATTCTCTGGCTATAGCGTCCATGCCAAGCCAGTGCTTGTGCATCAATGACGACATCGCGACACATTCTCCGGCTATCACGTCCATGCCAAGCCAGTGCTTGTTTCGATGAAAATATAACCTGGGTCAAGTGACTGAACGGTATGGCGTGGTGAAAACATTGGTTCTCGTTAGATCACCGAAGTAAAGCAACACTGCGCTGAGTCAGGTATTGGATGAGTGACTATCATACACATGACCAGTTCTGTTCGGGAGAGAGATCCGAGGAATGAAAGTTAGTACAGCAACTTCACTCGCCTTGCTTATCAACCTCTCGACAGCATGGATTTGTGGAGGAATCCTGTTGTTCGCGTTGTACCGTCCTTCGGAAGGGACGTTAAGCCGGTGGTCCCCTTGGTCTTCGACAGGAGTAGGCTACGTGCCGGCACCGGGATTCCCCTCCTCCCTTCTAGGGTAGGCTAGGCTAGATTCATCATCATCATCATCCACTCATTCACCGACGCCATTAGACCAGTGCCGCATGGCCAGATGTCAAAACAGTGCGTCGTTAAACACCACAAATAATAATAAGTTGAGTGGTAGTACGTACCATTTGTCCACAATTCCCTGGAGGTGGTGGTGGGGGATGGTTAGGTGGGGGAAGGGGTTGTCTCAGCAAGGTCACATCCTCCTGGCTAAGATGACATTTAGGAGCAGACACGTTCCCGCCCACGGATTGGTTCAAGTCCGGCGTCGAGTGGAAATCTCGGTGAAGTTCTCCGGAAGAAGAGCCGTCCAGACGTCCTCGATTCCACGGCTAAAAAACAATTACGTTAAATTATTTTTACCGACCGGTTTGTCGTGTTGGAAACACCGGTTCTCGTAAGATCACAGAAGTTAAGCAACACTGCGCTGGGTCAGGTATTGGATGGGTGACCATTATACACATGACCAGTTCTGTTTGGGAGAGAGGTTGGAGGGATGAAAGTTAAGCGACACTGCGCTGAGTCAGGTATTGGATTGGTGACCATCATACACATGACCAGTTCTGTTCGGAAGAGAGGTTGGAGGGATGAAAGTTAAGCGACACTGTGCTGGGTCAGGTATTGGATGGGTGACCATCATACACATGACCAGTTCTGTTCAGGAGAGAGGTTGGAGGGATGAAAGTTAGTACAGCAACTTCATTCGCCTTGCTTATCAACCTCTCGACAGCATGGATTTGTGGAGGAATCCTGTTGTTCGCGTTGTACCGTCCTTCGGAAAGGAAGTTAAGCCGGTGGTCCCCTTGGTGCTCTTCGACAGGAGTAGACTACGTGCCGGCACCGGGTTTCCCCTTCCTTCTAGGCTAGGTTAGTTCATCCTCATCATCATCATCATTATCAACTCATTCACCAACGCCATTAGACCAGTGCCGCATGGCCAGATGTCAAAACAGTGCGTCGTTAAACACGACAAAATAATAATAATAATACGTTCAATTACGTGGAGCACAGCGCAGCCTCAGTACAGAGTTGCTTCCAGCTTAAGACTGTTGGGTCTAGTTTTGGTCAAGAATGTTAGGTTAGGTTACCTTGCTTTTGCTCCGTTTCATCTCCGCCACGCTAGCGTACACTCTCGGTGTTCTTGCAGGTGAAGGCGGCTGTGAAAGTCCGCCAGCTGTTCCCGCCGCTGCTTGGAAATGAGATGTCATAACCTCTGAACAAGAGCCTGAAAAAACAATAAAAATACAATTACAGAAAATACAAAATACATTATTTTTTGAGTTATTGAACCTGATTATTTTATTTAGATGCATTTAGGAAGCTTGAACTTGGTAATTGTTATAATTTTATGTGGTTCTTTTGTTATCGGAAAATTGTCAGGACTGCTCTTACCCTTGATAAAGTAACAGGTACAAGTTACGAAACGTTCGGAAATTTATTTGTTCTTTACTTAGCATTCAAACCCAGTTGAATTAGTTTTTATTAACACAAAGCTTTACTCATTTAAAGTTACTTCTAATTCTGCTTAGATTCTTTTGAGCCTCAAACCCTCTGTTTTGATTGTTAAGCATTATTATTATTATTTGTGGTGTTTAGCGACGCACTGTTTTGACATTTGGTCATGCGGCACTGGTCTAATGGCGTCGGTGAATGAGTGGATGATGATGAGGATGATGATGAACCTAACCTAGCCACGAAGGGAGGAGGGGAAACTCGGTGCCGGCACGTAGCCTACTCCTGTCGAAGGCCAAGAAGAACAACCGGCTTACGTCCCTTCCGAAGGACAGTACAACGCGAACAACAGGATTCCTCCACAAATCCATGCTGTCGAGAGGTTGATAAGCAAGGCGAGTGAAGTTGCTGTACTAACTTTCATCCCTCCAACCTCTCTCCCGAACAGAACTGGTCATGTGTATGATGATCACCCATCCAATACCTGACCCAGCGCAGTGTTGTTTAACTTTCATCCCTCCAACCTGTCTCCCCAACAGAACTGGTCATGTGTATAATGGTCACCCATTCAATACCTGAGTTAAGCATTAACAAAGAACTTAAGATGCACTTAAGAAAGATTTACCAGCAGTTCTAACTTCTGACAGATATTCTGTTCTTGCATTATCGGCATTATCGGAGGTTTCAGTGCAGTGACCAATCAGCTTTCAAAAGAAAGAAATCGGTTGCAAATCACTGAATGCGGTTAGCGTGGTTGGAGTCAATTTTGTCAACTTCGTATTAATCATCGTCCACTCATTAAAGTCGATTTGAGATCCAATTCTCAGGTGTGACATGTTGATTTATAAACAAACCCACCGACCACACGACATTCAATACGAATATTCACTTTTAGCTGAGCACGAAACGTGTTTTGTTTGATTGATTATTTGATAATAATGTGTGTTTAAACTGTTCTAATGGATTTAATGAACGAGTTGATGATGAACCTACCCTGGCCTAGAAGAGATTTGTAACTAATCTTCACTAATTTGAAGCCAAATATTGACAAATTGACATCGGAGCATCATGTTCATCATCTCATTAACAGCATTTATTCATTTTATGCATGAATTTGACAAGACTTTGATTTGTTTCTTTTCAAATCCAAATGTTTGCATGCGTTTAGCTTTCATCAAACAAATAATCTTTTCAATAAAGATGAGAATAAAAATTATGAACTCTAACTTAAAAAAAAAAATGTGTGAACCTATGATTTAGACGAGTCAGAAGTAAAGCAATACACGTTAAAGTCCTAGGAAAGCTAAGCAATGAAGCTATGAAGCTATTAATACCTTGTGAAGCTCCTTGCTGTCTCTGGAAAAGCTCCTCCAGTTCAGCAGCTGTGATTCTACTCGAAGTTGGACGAGAGCGGATTGAAGCTGTCCTGGGTTGCACTGGGGTCATTGACCCACTCCCTAAATACAACCAGTAATTATTTACACAAAACATTGCAACAAAACCAGTACAAGCCATTAAATAGAAGTGTAAAAAGGAGTGTGCTTTTAAGGGCCTTCTAACCATGTACCAGGAGTGTTTCAATTATTGATGAAAAAATTAATCACATCTGTTTTGCCACAGAAATAATGCACGTCTCTGTTCAAATCAATACTTTTTACAGAGAGGCATTATCTGATTTCAAGTCGACTAAATCACCAACTGAATTGAATCATCAAAGTTGATTGAATGATGGTTCTTAGACTCGTGTCTACTTGATGTAAACTTAGCACTAGTTTTAACAAAAACTATTTCAACTGGGTTTTGAATGCTAAGTGAAGAACAACTAAATTTCCCAACGTTTCGTAACTTTAACCTGTTACTTCTTCAAGGGTAAGAGCAGTCCTGACAATTTTCCAATTACAAAAGAACCACACAAAATTATAACAATTACTAAGTTCAAGCTTCCTAAATGCATCTAAATAAAACATTATAAATAAAATAGCATTCAAAACCCATTTGAAATAGTTTATGTTAAGGTGGATTGAATGTTGATTGATGTTCACCTGAAAGTTGCTGCGACTGATGAATAGACTCCGCAGAGCTGCTTTTAGCCGTGGAACACAAATCATCTTCCTCCTTCTCTCCACCGCCTTCTGAAACAAACATTTTCAATCTTTTCATCTTTTCAAACAGAACAAGGGCTCCTGGGGCTCCTGGGGTTTCTGGGACTCCTGGGGCTTCTGGGGCTCCTGGGACTCCTGGGGCTTCTGGGGCTCCTGGGACTCCTGGGGTTTCTGGAGCTTCTGGGGCTTCTGGGGCTCCTGGGGCTTCTGGGGCTTCTGGGGCTACTGGGGCTCCTGGGGCTTCTGAGGCTCCTAGAGCTTCTGGGGCCTCTGGGGCTTCTGGGGCTCATGGGGCTTCTGGGGCTTCTGGGGCTCCTGGGGCTCCTGGGGCTTCTGGGGCTTCTGGAAATTCTGGGGCTCCTGGGGCTTCTGAGGCTCCTAGAGCTTCTGGGGCTTCTGGGGCTTCTGGGGCTTCTGGGGCTTCTGGAAATTCTGGGGCTCCTGGGGCTTCTGAGGCTCCTAGAGCTTCTGGGGCTTCTGGGGCTTCTGGGGCTCATGGGGCTCATGGGGCTTCTGGGGCTCATGGGGCTTCTAGGGCTCCTGGGGCTTCTGAGGCTCCTGGGGCTCCTGAGGCTCCTAGAGCTTCTGGGGCTTCTGGGGCCTCTGGGGCTTCTGGGGCTCATGGGGCTTCTGGGGCTTCTGGGGCTCCTGGGGCTTAACTCTCCCCGTACCTTAGGAGAAAACACTGACCTACAATAACATCAAATGTTCACAGAAAAGAGCAAGCCTGGGAACTTGTCCACAAAGGATACATCAAACGTCTGGACTTAGACTGTGACCTTTCTTTTTCAGGACATTCTGGAGAATCATTAGACTTGCAGAGTTGAACTGTCAACTAAGCATGAAGAGTTACTGAATGTAACTCGGAATGTTACAGCATACAAGAATTTTGAGATAATGACGGCAAGGAATAAAGTTACCATTGTGTATAACCTATATTTAACCTATATGTATATGTTTTAATGTGAATGTATTTCTATAATGCTAGAAATTGGACTGTCTTAATATCATGTTGATCAATCTGAGACAATAAACACAATTAAAAAAAAAAAAACTAAGCATGCACAGTTACTGAATGTCAACCAAGTATGCAGGGTTATAGAATGTCCACCTACCCAGTCCAGCAACCATGGATCGGGCTCGTGCCCTACCAACGCTGAGGGTTGTTTTTGGATCTCTTCGAGGTGGAAGCGGTGCAGGTGATCGTCCCAAGGTGGCAGCACCCGACGCACAATTGTTCATCTTACGAGGCAGGGTCGAGTATTGTCTTTGTGTGTTTCCACTCTGCTCAGACAAAAACAATGCTAGGATTACTTCATGATGAAGGGACTATAGGGGGTTGATGGGTAATATAGGGCTGATAGGGCTGATAGGGCTATAGGTAACAGGTAACAGGTATAAGTAACAGGTACAAGTTACGAAACGTTGGGAAATTTAGTTGTCCTTTACTAAGCATTGAAAACCCAGTTGAAATAGTTTTTCTTGTCAGCAATTCGTTGGCCCACGAGCCTCGACTTACCCCAGTGCCAGGCGGGGGCAGGAACATGGTCGATGACTTTGATGTAGCCACGCCCATTGTGGGAGGAGACACAACTGTCATGGCCACCAAGCGTCCAGATCGTCGGATCTGTTCCACGACGTGTTCGTGGGATGCCGAGCAAACGTCCAGTCCGTTAATCTGAAGCGCAAAGTTATATATTAAGGTACATTAGGGTATAAAGTATTAATGTTTAGTATGGTAGATTAAGTTGGTATATACATTAACAGATTAAGCTGCTAGTTCTATTAACAGATTAAGCTGCTAGTTCTATTAACAGATTAAGCTGCTAGTTCTATTAACAGATTAAGCTGCTAGATCTATTAACAGATTAAGCTGCTAGTTCTATTAACAGATTAAGCTGCTAGTTCTATTAACAGATTAAGCTGCTAGTTCTATTAACAGATTAAGCTGCTAGTTCTATTAACAGATTAAGCTGCTAGTTCTATTAACAGATTAAGCTGCTAGATCTATTAACAGATTAAGCTGCTAGTTCTATTAATAGATTAAGCTGCTAGATCTATTAACAGATTAAGCTGCTAGATCTATTAACAGATTAAGCTGCTAGTTCTATTAACAGATTAAGCTGCTAGATCTATTAACAGATTAAGCTGCTAGTTCTATTAATAGATTAAGCTGCTAGATCTATTAACAGATTAAGCTGCTAGTTCTATTAACAGATTAAGCTGGTACATCTATTAATAGATGAAGCTGCTAGATATATAAATAGATTAGGCTGGTAGATCTAGTAATAGAATAGGCTGCTAGATCTATTAATAGAATAAGCTGCTAGATGTTGACATGGAAGGCAAGAATGAAATAAGTAGATATATTACCGCCAGTAGGTAGTCCCCTTTCTTGAGTCCAGCCATGTCTGCCACCCCACCAGCATCAACATCGTCCAGGTACTGTAGGGCGGGGCAACGTTGTGAAGGAGTCAACTCCATGAGCGGTGAAGTTGCCTTCGCTCCCCGGAGCACGAACCCAAATCCCTTCCTAGCGCGGTGCAATACCACAGTCCTTGCTTCTTGCACTAACCTAGAGAACAAAACACAGGAGTTAGCCTCTAACCAGGGAGCTAGCCTCGGACCAGGGAGCTAGTCTCGAACCAGGGAGCTAGCCTCAAACCAGGGAGCTAGCCTCGAACCAGGGAGCTAGCCTCGAACCAGGCTGCCAGGCAGAAACACAAGAGTAAGCCTCTAACCAGGGAGCTAGCCTCAAACCAGGGAGATAGCCTTGAACCAGGGAGCTAGCCTCGAACCAGGCTGCCAGCCAGAAACATAGGGAGCTAGCCTCGAACCAGGGAGATAGCCTTGAACCAGGGAGATAGCCTTGAACCAGGGAGCTAGCCTCGAACCAGGCTGCCAGCCAGAAACATAGGGAGCTAGCATTGAACCAGGGAGCTAGCCTCTAACCAGGGAGCTAGCCTCTTACCAGGGAGCTAGCCTCGGACCAGGGAGCTAGCCTTGAACCAGGGAGCTAGCCTCGAACCAGGCTGCCAGCCAGAAACATAGGGAGCTAGCATTGAACCAGGGAGCTAGCCTCTTACCAGGGAGCTAGCCTCGGACCAGGGAGCTAGCCTCGGACCAGGGAGCTAGCCTCGGACCAGGGAGCTAGCCTCGAACCAGGGAGCTAGCCTTGAACCAGGGAGCTAGCCTCGAACCAGGGAGCTAGCCTCGAACCAGGGAGCTAGCCTCGAACCAGGGAGCTAGCCTCGAACCAGGGAGCTAGCCTCGAACCAGGGAGATAGCCTTGAACCAGGGAGCTAGCCTCGAACCAGGCTGCCAGCCAGAAACATAGGGAGCTAGCATCGAACCAGGGAGCTAGCCTCTTACCAGGGAGCTAGCCTCTTACCAGGGAGCTAGCCATGAACCAGGGAGCTAGCCTCGAACCTGACTGCCAGGTAGAAACATGGGGAGCTAGCCTCGAACCAGGTTGCCAGGCAGAAACATGGGGAGCTAGCCTCGAACCAGGGAGTTAGCCTCGAACACTCACTGTTTTTTGAGTCGTGGCGCAGTTGCAAAGTGTTTGTGAGTGGATTCCCGGCGACCTTGAACTCTGCTCGCACTGCGTTGTGAATTTGACATCGTCTCCCCACGAAGGTGAACTTCTTGAACGTAGTCCGCGGGGAAAAGTCCACTTGTAGTTTGACCGCGAATATAACCTTCTAACAATCCGCTATCTGTAGCTCCAGTCACTAAAACAAAAACAACAATCACACTTTCAGCTCACGTGGAAAATGTTTAATAATTGATTGATTGATTGATTGATTTCCTTTATTGGCTTAAATAAAAAAACATTTACAAGCCATAAATCCCGTTAGGGATCGTCAGGATAGTACATAAAAGTAATATTAATAAAATACAGTTCGAATAATAATGATAATAATAATTCTGATGGTATAGTGGTAATACTAGTGTGGTAAGAACATACCTACAAACTATGATACTTATATAGTAATAATGATAATAATAATTCTGATGGTATAGTGGTAATACTAGTGTGGTAGGAACATACCTGCAAACTATGATACTTATATAGTAATAATGACAATAATAATTCTGATGGTATAGTGGTAATACTAGTGTGGTAGGAACATACCTACAAACTATGATACTAATATAGTAACAATACTTATGATAAATGACTTTATAATAATGATATTAATAGGAAATACATTTTTTGGTGATAAAAGTAACAAATAATTGCATTTATGTTCATAAGCAGTGTAAAATGCAAGCAATCCTAGTTTGCTTTCCGAGATGGACAAGTAATGGTTGATATTTCTGCCGTTTAGTTACCCAGAGCTAATATCAATCACCACACGAGCAATTATTAATTTATAATCAATTCCTAATTCTAATTTCTGTATTTTTGAGAATGTTCGTTGAAGGATCGCAGCATATTTAGATAACCTTTTGATCAGCTGACTCCTTTTTCCGTTTTACAACTCAAATAAAACAATAATTTATGACACATAATTAATTACTTATTAGTGACACTATTGTTAATAGACTCATGTCTTCTTGATGTAAACTTAGCATTAGTTTTAACAAAAACTATTTCAACTGGGTTTTGAATGCTAAGTGAAGAACAACTAAATTTCCCAACGTTTCGTAACTTGTACCTGTTACTTTATCAAGGGTAAGAGCAGTCCTGACAATTTTCCAATAACAAAAGAACCCTCTTACCCTTGAAGAAGTAACAGGTACAAGTTACGAAACGTTGGGAAATTTAGTTGTTCTTTACTTAGCATTCAGAACCCAGTTGAAATAGTTTTTGTTAAAACTAGTGCTAAGTTTACATCAAGTAGACATGAGTCTATTAACAATCATAGTTCCTGATGTTGTTTACCTTCAATTATTTCTCCCTGCACTATGTGCAAGTGTTGTGGAATGTTTGAGTGATAGTTTTCTAGGCAAACGACCGTAGTGCCGGTGAGTCCAACTGAGCCTTGAGTCGACTCAGAAGTCGCAGTTCCAACTCCTGATGAGTCGCTGATTAAGTCGCTAGTGTCACCAAGACTTTTGTCTGTAATAAATACACGATGCATTTAGTTGAAATCTTATTTCAATTGCAAACGCTTGCAATGCGCGGGGTATTTTATTATTATGAACACTATAACCGTCTCAAAAATTGATGCCCAAACAGGGACACGAAACCCCGATCTCCACCTGTTATGGGTGTTGCTCTAACCAATTGAGCTACTTGGACCTCGATCTCCACCTGTCACGGGTGTTGCTCTAACCAATTGAGCTACTTGGACCCCGATCTCCACCTGTCACGGGTGTTGCTCTAACCAATTGAGCTACTTGGACCTCGATCTCCACCTGTCACGGGTGTTGCTCTAACCAATTGAGCTACTTGGACCTCGATCTCCACCTGTCACGGGTGTTGCTCTAACCAATTGAGCTACTTGGACCTCGATCTCCACCTGTCACGGGTGTTGCTCTAACCAATTGAGCCACTTGGACCCTGATCTCCACCTGTCGCGGGTGTTGCTTTATCCAATTGAGATACTTGAACCCCGATCTCCACCTGTCGCGGGTGTTGCTCCAACCCATCGAGCTACCTGGACACTGGCTTTTTGAGACAATTTGAGTGTATTTGATGAGAATGACAGATCTCCAAGGAGTAGAACCATGAAGCTGTGAATACTCACAGTCACTCTGATACTAATGACGCTATACCACGTCCCCGTTTGGGCATCAATTTTTGAGACGTTTACTATAGTTCATAATAATAAAAGACGATGCATTATTCCACAACTTTACAAAGAAAAGCTTCTCTGAGCAAACAAAGCTTCTTCATAAACTCAACGGCGTATGACAAGAATCCTTCCAAAAAAGATTTAGAGCGGCGCTCTAGAAAAGAAAAGATATGCCGTAGGTGACAGCATATAAAACAACCTGAGATGGAAAGCCACTCTTACCTTCAAGTAGTGATAGTAGTGATATGCAGCCAGAGAATTGAAATCAAGCCGAGAGACAGAAAGTATCGTGAACGATGTTAACTATAGTGAGTAGTGGCACTGAATTGCGCTGGTTTTGGTGGCGGTGGTGGCGGTGGCTTGGTGGTGGGTAGGTTTGCAAGATTCAGGTACGCAAAGCGTCTTCTTTTACCTGTCACAAAGCTGACATTGTCTTCCGAAGGTCCGGTACTCGGTTGAGTCCCTGTGTCACTGCTCGCTTCACTCACACTCGACTCTGCCGAGCTGAAGAAGGGACCTGAGAGGGACGGGGAGGGAGGTCGCAAGGTGCCCGATATTAGGGTGGAGCCAGGGCGGCGTCGAGGGTTGTATCTGGGGGGCTCTCCAAACGGGACTGCAACAAACATTGCCATGGCAAACTCCATTACGCGTGCCAAACCAAGGGCCACATCGGGAGCCAATCCTAGGGCAGATCATTTCAGCACGGGTGAAAAGCAAAACAAAACTCCATCAAAGACTATTTGTTACATAGAACCGATCCAGGATTAGTCGAGGAGGTTATTGACAAAAGTATGACATGTTCAGATTAATTTGAGAGTGTAGTTTGATGAATTGTTGAAAGCCCAAAAGCAATGAATGAGCAATGAGAAGCTGTGTTCAAAGGGGATTTTATGATAGACTTAACAATCACAAGGTCTGGACAGGATCGGGAAAAGTTTTGACGAGAAGAAGAGAGTTGTTTTCTAGTACTACTCGTGTCACTGTTAGCAGTTTCCACCGCCACCACCACACCAAACCACGCCAAACCACACCACGCCAAACCACACCAAACAACATGCAAATTAAGTGGAATCCTCACCCAGCGAAACAAACAGGATCGAAGCTATCAGAGAATTACAGTGGACAATCAACGTCTTATACCACTACACAACTTGAAGCACATAACCAACAAAGAAAACATAAACCCAAATACATAAATACTTTAAATGATACTGCAAAATAGATGTTAGTTTGAATACCAAGAGGCGGCAGTTGGTTACAAGTGAAGTGTATAAATAAAAGAAGCTCCCATTGCCCAATAAATGTTATCTGAACAATTCAGAAATACCACAAGCAATTCAAGAATGATTCCACACACAGATCAATTCTATTTCCAGTAGCTGTTCTGGTAACCACTGTTTACATGCATTGATGAACTACAAAAATATTTTGCAATTTGCCATGAAGCCATACTGGATTGGACTTCGGGCATTGGCAAGTTGAGAGTGCCAAAAACTGGCCAACATTTCTAAAGTGAACACAGTAAGCAATTTAAGCAATTTACACAATTTAAGCAATTTACACTATTTTAAGCACTCATATATCCATAATTTCCGTAACGGTATCTGGATCTTGGTAATAGAGTGTGTACTACTACTACTACGGCACAAAAACAATCCAACGAAAACAAATTACTGTAAAATAGCCTCTAAAACCAAGCTGCGATGAGTCAAAAAAATTGTGAACTTTGTATAACAGCAATTAATGTGAATATCACTGGGTTCGTTAACTAGTCCTGTTTTGTGGGGGAAACTAAACGAGGAACTGAAATATTGACAAGATGTTTGCTCAACTTTGGTGATCTCACGAGAACCATTTTTTCCAACACAAACCGTTGTTTGCAGATAAGTTTTTAAACACAATGTTGGGTATAAAAAGATTGATCGATTAGAAATCATAAAAATACAGCGCCTGGCACCAAATTAAACCAAATCACCATCATTACAAACTTTTACTTCTGGGTGATTCCATATCAAATTGACACACAAAAAAGCGACCTAACCAGTTGCAATTCTTCAAAACTGTAAGAAAACTAATAAAGTTTGACTACTACTAATAATAAAGTCTAGAAGTTAAATAAAGCTTCCCAGTAAGTTTCACGTCGAGGTTTTCACCAGTTCTTGGAATGAAACGCACTTTCATTTTGGTAACATTTAACAGGAAATCACATAGTGATCCCCCAATCGGTCCAATTTTTAGGAGTTGCCCGGAGTTGCCGTAATAGTTGCATTTCCAAATGAGTTTGCAAAACTTTACGAGATAAAATGTTTTCCGCATTACTGAACGATCTTGCCAGCGCACGCAACAGAACCAAAACAAAATATTTTCATCTTACAAAGTGGTGTGAAACTAACGGGAATTATTCTGGAGAGCATCGTACAACTACAAGGGCTAATTTTGACTTGTAGGTTTTGAGTTCTAAGCTCGGGCAGTCCCTGAAAACAGGGCTAATTTTGAGATAAAAGTATGTGCTATAAATGATATTCGTGCAAAAACATACGTAATGGAGATAAAAGATAGTTTATCTCAAAAAACTGGTGCAAACTCTAACACCAAACTTTCAGATAAGCTTTATCAGTTCTTTGGTGATATATAAATACATTTTTTCAAGATGAAAATTGGGGATTTTTTTTTTTTTTAATTTAGGGGAGGTTTGTACATCAAGATTAGTTTATATGTTGATGCATTTTTTTGAACTTTACATTACCCAAATTTTCTAAGCCTTTGATTGGTGTTTTTCTTTGTTTGCTATCTTTAACAGGTTGTTATCTTCAACAGATTGTTATCTTTAACAGGTTGTTATCTTTAACAGATTATTATCTTTAACAGGTTGTTATCTTCAAGCCCAAATGTTGAAGAAGAAGCACCATAGCAGTCAAAAAGGCTGCGCATGAACGGTGCAAGGTAAAATTTTGAAAAATTAGTTTTATTCTGTCTGAAACCTTGTTTATGCACAAGATTATTAATCAGGTTCTATGATGTGTTGATTCGATGTGGAATTACCCTTCTGTCACAACTAATTTCTCAATATTTCCTGTATATTTCTTAAATTCCAAACCATTACTTTTCAAACAGATATTTTAACGGCTGATGCAGCATTCATGTGTAGGCCCACGTTTAATTAATCTTCTAATGATTAACTAACCTTTGTTATTTGTTGAGTTTGCAAGTAACAAGGTCATTACGCGAGTTAAAAGATGAAATTCTCCATTCCATATCTCTACATAGGAAATTGCAAATCAACATTAAAGAATTGTGGAGAAAGATAACTTACCAACATTATCCATAACATGGGCTTGTATGACATCTGCTAGCTCCAAGTTTCCTGCTATAACAGCCACTTGATAAGGCGTTTGATTAGCGTAGTTTAGTGCATCTCGATCACAACCACGAAACAAGAGCAGCCGAGCACAAGACTCTTGGCTGTTCACTGCACAGACGTGAAGCGGTGTATTTCCTGGAGACAAAACATCCTTCGTTAAACATAACCAAGCAATACAACGTCTCACCTTCATTAACCACCTTCATCTTGCACCTTCATTTGCTTCATGGGTCTCACTCGTGTTCTAGCGTTAAGGTGTTTTTAAAATAGTGGTTTTTGACAAATGTTTTTATAGCATCGATGAGTTTTTAGATAATGACGGCAATGAATGAAGGATTACTTTAAAAAATGAAGTCAAACAATATCTAATCGAATGCTTTTATTCCAACCAGTTTTTTAATTTAGCATTATGTGTATATATGTTTATTAATATTAAATGTATCTTTATAGTAGGCTAGAAAATTGACTGTCTGAATTTCATGTAATTGATCAATTTATAGACAGTAAACAATATTATTATTATTATTATGTTTCCAGTTGTGCTATACACAATTGAAAGGGTAAGGTCCATTACATTCCCACCAAACACCCCTTCAGGCTAACTCAGTATTTTAATGCAATGAGACAATAAAAGGTTGATACTTATTTTAGGCTTGACGTTGTTTACAACAGCGCCATTTCTTATTCTGTGCAATATTTAAATCGACGTTTCGTGAAAAATCTTATGCATCTTCACAAACTACCAAAAACTCCCTTTTAAAATTCGGTTTTTTAACTTTCCGTTCAAAGAACTTTCGTTCTGAACATGTTTGTGAAAAATACATTCCTTCGCGGCTGTTATGCCACCAGCAACATTCCATAATGAGTCATACCGTTGAGTGTAGGCTAAAGGTAGAGTTTCAACGTCAATGTTACAGTCTCTGCGTGAAAGATGGCCGCCAAATGACTACCTTACCGACAAAAATGCAGAGTACCGGAACATCACATTAAGTGGAGCCACTGTCGTATGAAATTTAATTTAGATATTTCTCGTAAGTTAACTCGCTTTTGAGACTTTTCATGCTCAAAAGATCTCCATCAATGTTTACCTCAACGATTGATAAACACGTAACGATATTAAAAAGCGAGTAACCTACGATAAATATCGAAATTAAATTTCATACGACAGTGGCTCCACTTAACGTGATGTTCCGGTACTCTGCATTTTTGTTGGTAAGGTAGTCATTTGGCGGCCATCTTTCACGCAGAGCCTGTAACATTGACGTTGCAACTCTACCTATAACCTACACTCAACGGTCATACACCTCTCAATTCTCATTTAAAGTTGTTTTAAAAGCAAATAGTATTTTTCCTTACCAGACGCATTCCTTGCGTTCATGTCAGCACCATAAAAAAGGAGGTGTTCTAAGTGCTGCACTAGGCCGTATCTGGCCGCCTGATGTATTTCTTGCCAGCCTTGAAGATCTTGGATGCCAAGAGTAGCTCGATCATGTAGAAGACCCTCACACAGAAGCGGATCTGTTCGACCCATTACAGCTAAAACAAACAAAAACCAACGACTTCTTACTCCTCGACTGCAACTCAATCATCTTCCCCAACATTATGGTTCTCATTTTAGAAGAAATATCAATGGTATTTAATGGTATTTGGTGTTACTCTAAATGGTATTTAGAGAAATATGGTTATGGTTAGTTTGTCTATTTAGAATACGGTATCTGAAAGCATTGTGTTATTTTATATTTATATTAATATTTATTTATATATATTTAATATAATATATATTTTTATTATTTTTTTCGTTATAATAATTGTATGAATTTTCTTTTCTTATTTATATATCATGACATTCCTTATATTATCTAGATGTCTTATCAACATAAAATAAAAAATAAATAAGGTAACACAAAACTGTTAATTTACCATTACGTATTGCTTTAAGAGATTTGAAATAAATAGTTTACTTCAAGAACTTGGTTCTCGAATTGGGTGTTTCTAGTGAATCTTTGCATTTGTTGCCTTACAGGAAGTTGAAAATATAGACATAGTATAGAAGTTGGTAATGCACCTAAGTATAGAGGTGTTAGGCCCTTCCCATCCTTGTAGTTTGGAGAGGCTCCGAGCTCGAGCAAAGTAGTGACAGCTTCCAGACTGTTACGTTCCACTGCACGATGAAGGGCAGTCGATCCATCTCGTGTGCGATAATCCAGGATAGCACCACCGTTCACCAGAGCCATCAGCACCTTGCAAGACTTCTTAATGCTCGTGCCCAAAGTAAGCGGTGTTTCTGAACAAAGCATTTAACAAACTAAACATTAGCTTTGCATCCGGGAGATTGCAGTTTCAATCCTGGAACCAGTCTATCTCGGTTGCAGTTTTTAATGATTTCTCATGACCATTCCAGGCAAATGCTGGAAAAGTTCCTACAACAAAGGGACAGTCAGGAATCAATCAACCCAGACAAGCTTCATTTGACTTTGGAGCTGTCGAGTTGATATTTATAATTGGGTTTTTGAGCGATGTAAAACGTATGACAAGCCTGGTTATGTTATGATACGTTTTTTTCGGTTTTGCTCCGTGTTGAAGAGGTTTGCGGTCCTAGAAAGGATCTCACGGCTCGTCATCTTCAGAAGAATGACTCCTGGACTTCAGGAGCAAAACCGAAAAACATTTTATGATATCAAATCGTGGCTCTAAAAACAACCAAGCCTTGTTATGGTTTTTTATGGTTTGTAGATAAATCCAAGTTATATCAGGATGTAGCCGATATTTTTTACACTACATTTCTAGTTTTCACGTACCTCCTGTCTCGTGGCAGTGGAAATTCGGGTCTAGGCCTTTGGAACACATCTTGGTGATCTTCTCCACTTGCCCGTTGGCCACGTAATCTAAGAGCCGCCTCAGGTTTGCTCGAGTATGCAACGCCTTCAACTGCTTCTCATCGAGGTTCAGCATTTTATAGACTCGTCGCTTGTACTTGAGCTAAAACAACGCAGATTCCACGTACAGTTAGCAGTTGCAAGCGTGTAAAGCTCTTGTAAGAAGCGGTTGTGTCAGGGGAAGGTGAATCAGACATGATTCAGTACACAACTTCAGGGGTAATTCAAAATGTTACACATGTGCTAGATTAAACATTTTACCGGTTTCCAAGTTTATGTAACTAAGAATTATTTTGGTTATATCAAATCAACTCAGAAAATAATAAAAAGTGACCTGACCAAATGGTGAAACATAAAATTTTGACAATTTTTTTTTTTTCTGTCCTAGGTCTACTTAATGAGCAAAGATACTTTTTTGTTTCAAGTATAAAATGGCCAGGTTTTATGCTGTGTTGATTTAGTATGGAATGGAATGACCCCAATAGCTCATTACCCCCTCGTTGGTTAGAGAAGTATATTTTTAAAGCAATCTGTCAGGAATATGGAAGCTTTTTTCCAGCCCCAGCATCTACTCCCAACAAAGACAAATCCCACAAAACCTGGTCAACCAGAATCTCCTGGGCAAGACTTGGAGGGAAAGATTAGCATGGACTTTCATTAAAGATGGCTGGAGCCTCATCCTGAAGAATCTCAAGCAATCAGCTTCCTGAAATCACTCACCTCTAAATATCCCACAGGTCCATTGAATGGATAATCACCCAGCCTTCTTTCTTCGTCCAAAAATTTTCCTGCTTTTCCATTTACAGGGGGGCAGAAGAGTCCATAGTTGAAACTTTCTTTCAATTCCTGAAATCGAAAAATAATCAGATGTTAGTTGATATTCAGAGCACTGCTTCCAAAGATTGTCATTTATTTTCTATAAGGCAGTGACACGTAGTGACATTTAGGGACATAAATATCCCTAAAAAGAACATGTTTTGATACATCTCTGATACATATTCAGTATCTCTAATACATATTCAGTAGTTATCATTATATTATTTCTAGATACATATATAGATAGAATATAAATTCTACAGATAGTCTATTTGCAAAGTCAATATTTGAATTTACTCCACAGGTTCCCTAACCTTTTCGGATCCCTAATATTGAAGTTTTCTAAACTTTTTAAATACAAATGTGAATACAATGCTGCTCACTGCAATCGTTTGTTTTTAGTTAAGTGGACAACTGTAAAAAAAGTTTATAATTTTGATTCTTAACTTTATTGAAAAGATCATTTGTTTGATGAAAGCTAAACGCAAGCAAACATTTGGATTTGAAAAGAAACAAATCAAAGCCTAGTAAAATTCTTGCATAAAATGAATAAATGCTGTTAATGAGATGATGAACATGATGCTCCGATATCAATTTGTCAATATTTGGCTTTAAATTAGTGAAGATTAGTTACAAATCCCTTCTAGGCTAGGGTAGGTTCATCATCAACTCATTCATTGAAGCCATTAGAACAGTTTAAACACACATTATTATCCAATAACCAATCTAACAAGACACGTTTCGTGCTCAGATAAAGTGAATATTCGTATTGAATGTCGTGTGGTCGGTGGGTTTGTTTATAAATCAACATTTCACACCTGAGAATTGAATCTCAAATCGACTTTAATGAGTGGACCATGATTAATACGAGGTTACGACATTGACTCCAACCACGCTTACAAAAAAGGATCTTTATGCACAAATCGAGTGCAAGATGTTTTGGGTTGGTAGTATTTTAAAAAAACAGAGTAGCACATGCCATAAGAATCAGAATAATAAGAATAAATACATTTAAATGATATGCATTGGTCAGCAAAACAAACACAAAAAAGGGTCAGATCTATTTTTTTGATAATATTCGCTTATTAAGATGCAGTGTGGTGATAGGTTTTTGGAGCATGCAAATATCTTGTGCATTTCGCGGTTCCGAAATATCTGACCTAATAGTTCCGTTTTTGAACAGACTTACGATTTCGACTGCCTTTCGGCGGGAACGGCGTTAAAAAAAACTCGCACCTGACAAATGTCTTAGTGGCCGAACATTTTAGAACTGACAATTTCAACTGAGAATTAGCAGCATTGTTAGGTCCTGTTATTAGGCATTGAATCGATAGAATTCAAATAATTAAAAAAAAACGACTGGCTTTATCCAAGAGCGGCTTGAAAAGAAAAAAAATACAGTTTATCAAGATTTTGATTCACACAGATTACATCCGACTAAAATCGTTATTGCGCCGGCTTTTGTGCATTTACTTTCGGAGGGTCTTTGCATTTCTGAAGAATTAGAAAGAAATAAAAATAATCTGTTGTGCTAAAGCAATAGGGCAATTATTTAGCAAAGAGCTGGTTAGCAAAGAGCTGGTTAGCAAAGAGCTGGTTAGCAATGAGCTGGTTAGCAAAGAGCTGGTTAGCAAAGAGCTGGTTAGCAATGAGCTGGTTAGCAAAGAGCTGGTTAGCAAAGATGAGGCAGTGTTATGGACGTTCACTGCTGTGGTCTACGGGGTAATGAACGAGTCCAGTGACGAGAGCTAAAACCCCCACTTTCTGTCCAGCCAGACTCGGTCTAGTTTTGCTTTTTTTGTTAGCATTATTTTGTTTGTATTAGACGACACGTGACTTGCCACATGTAACATTGCAATAGGAAGATCAGTTAGTCATAAAAACTATTTCAACTGGGTTTTGAATGCTAAGTAAAGGACAACTAAATTTTCCGACGTTTCGTAACTTTAACCTGTTACTTCTTCAAGGGTAAGAGCAGTCCTGACCCTTGAAGAAGTTACAGGTATACAAGTTACGAAACGTCGGGAAATTTAGTTATCCTTAATTTAGCATTCAAACCCCATTTTGAATAGTTTTTATTAAAACTAGTGCTTAGGATAAATCAAGTAGACATGAGTAGTAGTCAGTCACTTCTATCAATTGAATAGGAGGACATATTTCGCCAAATTGTTCAATTTTACAGGCGAGCATTCGCGGATTGCAATTAAAATATCGGAATTCTGTGGCAGGCTTCTATTGAATATATTTGATCGGTCATCGTCGAGTGGTGGCGGCGGTGGTGGCGGCGGCGGCGGTGGCGGTGGATTGCAAGCCAGTGCGGGCGTTGCTCTAGTAGGATGCTGCTACGTTCAATAGCAGACACTGACGACTGATTCACCGACCAACTGGTTCTTACATTAGCCAGTCCAGTTAGGTGAGTTGAGAGCTAGCGGCACCGGGCACAGGGCACCGGGCACCGGGCACCGGACGATACCTTCTCTACCCGCCATGTCGAGTCACAGACCGCGATGCCAACTGAACTACGAGTTCGAGTAGAAGAATGACTCTCGCCAGATAAAATACACTGCGTTCCAAACCCCAGCCGAAGCTAATACGTTCAGAATCAACCCATAAACTCGTTGCTTCTTGTTTACTGTCGTTAAAAAAATACATGGTATTGTCATTCAAATATCAGCTACCAAAAAACCATGTAAAACATAGGAAAATGTAAAACAAGTCGATGATTATGTATTTATACTTTAATATAACTATATTTATTTGTATTTATTATAACTATTGGTTGACTGCTGCAAGAAATGCAGAACATCAAGTTGTGGCAAATCTGACTGTCATAATAACAGTATGTTTATCATGACAATAAACAAAAAACAAATTAACAAACTTTTGTACTCGCTATTCGTACTCGATACCCGTTGGTATTGAAACTTGAGGCTCGTTGGTATTCGCCAACTCACCCCATCTTTGACATTACCCTAAAATCCTTCCTAATCTAGAACCCTATTACTCACGAGAAGAATTTCTGAATCCTAATTCTAATACATAATGTAGAATAGTTCAACTAGGTGCTTTACTTAATCCCATACCCAATATACCAATTAACAATTACCATACATACCTTTATTATTATTAATTTTTATCATATTATATATATTTTTTTTTATCTCTACAACTAAATCAGAATTGTAAAATCACAATAGCAATCATCATTACGGCAACTGTTGCTTAGCATTTAGGCTAACACGAATACTATGTAATTGAATGCAGCATTAAATAATTAAATAAATATATTGAAACTTGGAAACCCGTTGGTATATTGGAACTTGGCGGAACAAAATCTAATAAAGCATGCGGATGTAAAATACAACAAACTAACACAACAAACATGGAATCAGTCATAATGCAGAGCTAACACAAAAAGGCAACTACTCATTTCCAAGTTGTGTCAAAGTGTTCAGTTCCATCTCACTTCGAGTGTAATAATATTTCCAGAACGTTCGTTTACGTGACCCATCAGTAATGTGAAAAGTGGTAAGGGATGTTAATGTTACATTGGCCAAATTGTTGCCACTTAATTAATCATTTTAGTTATCTTTAATTTCAAGGGGCAAACAATTATAAGGAACAACCAATAAAAGCATTCGCATTCACAGAACGTATTGGAAGGAGGTAATGTCTTGGGTAATTTTAGGGTAATGTGTAGGGTAATGTGTAGAGTAATGTCCAGGGTAATGTTGAGTATAGAAGCATGACATTAAGTTCGAGAGAACACGGAATAGTGGACCTACCCTGAACCAAGAAGCAACCTGACAGGACAAACAAAAACATTGCACATTAGTTTCCTGGTAAAGTGAAGTGTCGTGTCACATGGACACGGGCTAAATACTAATCATGAAAGTCAATATTACATCCCCTTGTCGCTGCCATCAAATAATACCACACATATAAACATTTTTTCAGTGTTAAATTCAAGTTTCTTCATTCTAGTTTAGTTCTTAGAGCGTATGCATTAGTGCCATATCGATTAAGCAGCTCAATTTCAAGGAAAACGCATTCTAACCTAAAATTTGATTACCCATCACAAAACGCTCTCCACTCTAGTACGCATTTGGAGTAAAATAATACCAGTTAGAATAAATCACTGTTGATAATTTCATTTCTATTTCACCTGGCGCTAGTTTATACCTCTTAGCCACTGAGCGTTTAATTCATATTAAAAACGTTCTTTAATTATTCAAATCTATGTTCGCATGGATTTTCGAACACTATCTTGCGGTGAAAACTGTCAATTTTGCAAGCTATATTGCACCAGCATATTGTAAAAAAATGGGTCATTCACTGGTTTTATATATAACAGGCGTCATAAAGGGCACACGTTCACAAAGCAGCGATTTAACAGCCGACCAATAAGCAAATATATTAAAAACAAAAACACGAATAAATTATTGGCAGCAAGTCAACAAGGATAAATATGGTAAACAAAAAAGTGTAAATGTTTCGTTTTTTTAATGAAAATAGAGGTGTGGTATGATGAGGTGGATTGGTAGGTGTTTAGTTACCTTGGGTAGAGCAGCGAGGCACTGCTGTTTCACGTCCCACACCAGTTGGTCTCGAGGAAATTGAAGACATTTCTGCACATTCAGCTCTGGTACATGGATCCTGACTAGAATGTAACCGTCGACAGGGCCGCTTGCTTCCTCGCATTCCAACATTGTTACTGGCAAGCCACCGATATCAAATTCACCCTCACATCTAGAACAAGAAACAAACCCAAGTGATTAGAATTAAGTCAGCATAATGAACAATTCACTAAATATGTTTCCTATGTAAGTGTTTATCGTGGCTGTTTGACCAGGGTTAATATCAGAGTCAAATACTTTTGTCAAAGACAAAGGGGACCACCGGCTTAACGTCCCTTCCGAAGGACGGTACAACTCGAACTGGATTCCTCTACAAATCCATGCTGTCGAGAGGTTGATAAGCAAGGCGAGTGAAGTTGCTGTACTAACTTTCATCCCTCCAACCTCTCTCCCGAACAGAACTGGTCATGTGTATGATGGTCACGCATCCAATACCCGACTCAGCGTAGTGTTGCTTAACTTTCATCCCTCCAACCTCTCTCCCGAACAGAACTGGTCATGTGTATGATGGTCACGCATCCAATACCTGACTCAGCGCAGTGTTGCTCAACTTTCATCCCTCCAACCTCTCTCCCGAACTGAACTGGTCATGTGTATGATCGTCACCCATCCAATACCTAACCCAGCGCAGTGTTGCTTAACTTCGGTGCTCTCACGAGAACCGGTGTTTCCATCACGCCAAACCGTTCGGCCAAGTGATTGTTTCCGCAAAAGTTTCAATGTTACATAATTATAGCACTGAAGGAAAAGTTAAAAGAGATTTATAATCAATGATTAAATTGATCAACTGAAAATTATTCTTGCGAAATTGGCCAATAACTTTAGTAAATACACAATAGAACGACCAGAATTCAACACAAAATTAAAAAGCATTTGATTGAGCCACATTTAACTGTAGTAATATAACATCATATTGCTTAATTTAAGTGTAATTTAGAGCATAAATCCTGTGTAAGTGTCAATTGTTAAACAATGTATATTGTAAAACACAAACAAAGCAAGGGTAATTTTAATATTTGTTTCGGAAAATAACAGTTCTGCCCGTAGATCAAAATTCCCTCATCTAAGAGAGCTAATTGGTCTGATTTTGAGTATAGGTACCCAAGCATAGAGCAACTTAATCAAGTGACAGCTGATTGAAAGCCTTCAGAGCTCATCAACACTAGATTCCAGTAGAGGAGGTTTCAGAATTGCCCAATTAATCTATGACGGGCTCCCACGACAAATAACGGCCCGCCCTACAGCTGATATATTAATTTATAATCACATCCAATTGATTGCAGCAATCGGGTGGGAAGATGCTCGAAACCGGGATCATGAGGTATTTCATAATACGGTAGCACTTAAATGTCATTCGAGGGCCAACACCGTCCAACACTCAGCAAGTACAGGATGATGGTTCATAACGCAGTGGGAGCAGAAATCAAATCACATGAGCGACAAAGAGATATTCTACCGAGCTCGGGATCGACAGTATAGAGAGGTATATCGAGGTATCGGCACATAGCACAGAGCACAGGGCACAAGGCACAGGGCACAGGATGCAGATTACAGGGCACAAGGCACAGGGCACAGGATGCAGAGCACAGGGCACAGGGCACAAGGCACAAGGCACAGGGCACAGGATGCAGAGCACAGGGCACAAGGCACAAGGCACAGGGCACAATGCACAGGGCACAGGGCACAGGATGCAGAGCACAGAGCACAGGGCACAAGGCACAAGGCACAGGATGCAGAGCACAAGGCACAAGGCACAGGATGCAGAGCACAGAGCACAGGGCACAAGGCACAGGATGCAGAGCACAGGGCACAAGGCACAGGGCACAAGGCACAGGGCACAAGGCACAGGGCACAAGGCACAGGGCACATAGCACAGGGCACAGGATGCAGAGCACAGGGCACAGGATGCAGAGCACAGGGCACAGGATGCAGAGCACAGGGCACAGGATGCAGAGCACAGAGCACAGGGCACAAGGCACAGGATGCAGAGCACAGGGCACAATGCACAGGGCACAGGATGCAGAGCACAGAGCACAGAGCACAGGGCACAAGGCACAGGGCACAGGATGCAGAGCACAGGGCACAGGGCACAAGGCACAGGGCACAGGATGCAGAGCACAGGGCACATAGCACATAGCACAGGGCACAGAGCATAGGGCACAGGGCATAGGGCACAGGATATAGGGTACAAGGCACAGGGCACAGGGCACATAGCACAGGGCATATGGCACAAGGCCCCTATTCAATACTGTCTGCCGAATTGCCAGCCATTGGGATTCTGAGTTTAGTTCAGGATTCCATTTGCACGCAATTGTTTTCCTCCTAATATGGTATTCACTAACGATTCAGAAATGGGGACTTATTCAGAATTGAAAACTCTTGGGTCGATACGCCAAGTCACGGTGGAATATCTAGTGAAATGGAGAATTAGCAGTCAAATATAAACGTTTCTGAATTAAAAGCCAGTGTAAATTAATTCGAAATGTGTCAAACCGTGTTTTCTCCATTATTAGATGAGCTTAAAAATAAAATTAAGGTGATTGAGTGTGGTAAACGAAAAACTCCGTATTCCAAGATATTCTACCTCCAACCATCTGACTCGCAAAATTACAATCGCTGTAAAAATGCAACACCCAGTTCTTATTTAAATTCTTCCATGCGTTAGCAGCAATGCTAGGCCAGGCTTATGGTATGGTTATGTCAGGTCAGGTCAGGTCAGGTTAGGTTAGGTTAGGTGTATGGTCAGGCTTACCCTACACATCTTAGTTGGTTTCACTACTGATTTATTATCAATATTCAAACCACATCTTCCCACTAGACATAAAAACAAACATAAATTATTAATGAAAACACACGGATTGCAATTTCATTTCTGTATCTTGTGGCTCGTTATCTTTGTTTTCGCATCAGAATTTTGCTTTTCTTCACTCTTGCTTTTAAAACAAGTACCTTCAGTCTAAGTTCGTTGTCTTTAATTACGCGGCTTTACAATTACTTTACCCGATTGCGCGGCTAGATCGACTCAGAATTGAGACTCGCCATCGGAATCGGATTCTTCAGAATTGTGAGACAAGAAAAGTTAGTGAATACCGATTTTAAGACTAAATTCTAGCTGTGCTCACGGACGCCCAATTGAGCAGAATTGAGAACGACAGAAAGTTAGTAAATACGGATCCAGGGGGTAGAGAGTTGGGTACGAAGTTAAAGAATTTTAGAATGTTCAATGGACAACTCTGCCAGATCCCTGGCAAATATGACATCGCCGGTCAAAGCATGTTTATTTATCCATGGCCACAAACAAATGTGTTATGGTGCACGTTCTTGAAAATCATCTACCGTACGTCGAGTCACTTCTGATCAGGCAATTAAGATACACAACTAATAAAGATAGAAAAGTGAAATGTAAAGAACTCGTGGGCAGTAGACGGCTAAACCAGAACTATGTTACTTCGGTGACATATCAAGCGGACATATCTGGCATATTCAAAAATCCATATAGGCACTAAGTCAGTGTTAAATACCATCTAGAAATACCATCTAGAACCACCCCGGCAAAATAAATGCCAAAAATTTGTTAAAAATGGTTAGTTCCTTTCGATGGATCTGATCCTAGTCTAATAGTACCATTCGATTGATCGATTGATTGATTATTGGGGTTTAACGACGCAATGTTTAAAACGGCCCAATAAAACTGGTCTTCACGGTAGAAGAAGAAATTTAGCCCCGGTAAGTAGCCTACTCCTGTACAAGCACCAAGGTGACCACCGAACAGTTTGGCGTGTTGGAAACACCGGTCCTCGTGACATCACCGAAGTTAAGCAAGACTGCGCTAGGTAAGGTATTAGTTGGGTGACCACCGAACAGTTTGGCGTGTTGGAAACACCGGTCCTCGTGACATCACCGAAGTTAAGCAAGACTGCGCTAGGTAAGGTATTAGTTGGGTGACCACCGAACAGTTTGGCGTGTTGGAAACACCGGTCCTCGTGACATCACCGAAGTTAAGCAAGACTGCGCTAGGTAAGGTATTAGATGGGTGACCACCGAACGGTTCGGCGTGTTGGAAACACCGATCCCCGTGACATCACCGAAGTTAATCAACACTGCGCTAGGTAAGGTATTAGTTGGGTGACCACCGAACAGTTTGGCGTGTTGGAAACACCGGTCCTCGTGACATCACCGAAGTTAATCAACACTGCGCTGAGTCAGGTATTGGCTAAGGTGTTGGTTAACGTTACATTCAGCATAAAAGAAGCTTCACTCAGCATAAAAGAAGCAACATCTACAGAAGATAGCAACAATCTTGAACCTGAGAATCCCACAAACGACGGCATTTAATTTGTTAGGTCAGGGTGTGAGTGATGTTGATATTATTTGGTTACTCCATTGCAGACTGGCTTTTGCCCGCTTGGCCCTCTTGTACCAATCTGGTTTCCATGGGAATCGTTCGGAGGGGGGGGGGGGGGGCGGGGCAAGGCGCAGCCAGCCGCTGCCTGGCAACTGGAGAGAATAGAGACGCCAAACGACGGCGACGCCATGACACACCGGCGTCGCGTCAGAGGGGCTGCTCTCGCACAATCAATACCTGAACAACATTTAGATTTGTCTAGATCGTATTAATACACTCACTCTCAGTCCTAAGGATTGTTATTCGATAGTTAGACGTATTATTATTTAATAATGATTGTCTAAGTGCATTTCCTCTGCATTAGCCGTTTGAATACCTGGTAAGAATATGACTTGCCTATCCAAAAAACACACCGTGGAAAGCGAGCAACGCTTTGAAGGTGTACATTAGGTACATTAGGTACATTAGGTACAATAGGTACAGTAGGGACAGTAGGGACAGTAGGTTTGGGTTGGTATGTTTGGGTTGGTATGTTTGGGTTGGTATGTTTGGGTTGGTATGTTTAGGTTGGTGTGTTTGGGTTGGTATGTGTGGCTACGCGCAAAGCATGCATTGGACTTGTTCTAGTTTGGCTTGGAAAAGACACAGCAGGACCCTTGTAAACGCAAAATTTACTTCTTGGTGACCGTCTGTAACTCGATGTGCTAGCATATGGTATGGTCTGGGGTATGGTCAGGGTTATAATGTCCGGGGTATAGTCTTGTGAAACGATGAGAGTATGGAAAAGAATTAACGATGCAAACCAAACAAGGAAGTCTTCCCCCGAGTCCCCTCCAGTTAACTAAACTACTACATGCAGTTGTACGCATGATTATTACAATATACTTTCATGATTTTATACTTTCTTGTTAATAGGCAAGGCTTTTTATAAACAAGTTCGTGCCAATGCACTTGGCAATAGGTTATATTATAAACTAAATTATACCAAACATCAAAGATGGCTGGTTACATGGCCAGCCGGTAATGGCAATCTAATTTGCTGTAGCATTTAAAGATGTCCCAATAATATATTTGTAAGATTTAGATAATACTCAGTTGGCCCACTCTAAGATTACGGATATAATATTAATCTTGCCACTATCTTTAAACATGTGAAGTTTAGAATTAGTATGTTTGACATCTCTTCGATCAAAGACACTTCGATGCTGTCACCAGTGTACATGTCACACGTATAAGAATGAATAACGCAATGGAAAACACTCGATACACATTAAATTCGTGCACGATTTCTGTGGGGGAGAATTCAGAGCAAAAGAGCACTTCTAGGCAGTGACATTGCTCGGTCACCGAACATATGATTTGCAGGTTACAAACTGGCAATGCCGATGCCTTTCTCTTGTCTGCGGTTAGGTTGTCTCCATGGTATCAATATGGTTGTCTCTGTCTTTCCTTGTCTACTCATGTCCAGTCCTGATCTCCCCTGTTTACCTCACCTCGCAGAGTTGCTCGTGGTGGCAGTGTTGTCCTGAGATCCTGAGATCCTGAGATCCTGTGTCAAGGTGCGGGTGAATCAAACACAACGCAAAGACAACACGAAAACACGACTCCGATCTGACAGTAAAGTTAGCAGCGGACGCAAAACATAGTGCAATGACACCGACCGTCAATGCATCTTTGCCGACTATCGTTTGAAATTGACAAGTTGGTAGAGTCAGTTGACTCAGCACACGGCTCGAGCTGCTCCCTGCTCCAGACTAACCATCAACACCAGCCCCCAACCCCCCCCCCTCCCTCCCCCAAACCCCCGCGCAAGGGGTAGGAGTTGCGCCTGTCTCGCTATGCAACCCCACTCTTCTCCGATGTATCATTCGAAGTAAATATCAGGGCCCCTGCCCTAAAAGCTACTTCCCATGCGCTCCGAGCGACCAACATTTTCTTGTAATAGCCATGCTATCCATGCTAACCATGTTATCCATGCTATCCATGCTAACTATGCTAACCATGCTATCCTTGCTAACCATGCTAATTATGCTAACCATGCTAACCATGCTATCAATGCTAACCATGCTAACCACGCTATCCATGCTATCAATGCTATCCATGCTATCCAACAAAGTGCGCACCAAAAAAATGATTGATACTTGAAAAGATCGGTAGTGAATTTGAATTCAGTCGGTAAAATATGCTTCCGCCTCGTTATCGTTAAGCAGTTTATGGTAGGAAAGCACGCAGCGATCGGATGGGTCACGATTTTTCATCAGATGAAATTCTTAAAGGAATGCAAACAGATCTGTGCAGGATCAGATCTGTGCAGGATCTGTGCAGGAGAGTTTAAGCATGGACGCATATTGATTTATTTATTTGTGGTGTTTAACGACGCACTGTTTTGACATCTGGTCATGCGGCACTGGTCTAATGGCGTCGGTGAATGAGTGGATGATGATGATGAGGATGAACCTAACCTAGCCTAGAAGGGAGGGAAAACCCGGTGCCGGCACGTAGTCTACTCCTGTCGAAGACCAAGGGGACCACCGGCTAAACGTCCCTTCCGAAGGACGGTACAACGCGAACAACAGGATTCCTCCACAAATCCATGCTGTCGAGAGGTTGATAAGCAAGGCGAGTGAAGTTGCTGTACTAACTTTCATCCCTCCAACCTCTCTCCCGAACAGAACTGGCCATGTGTACAATGGTCACGCATCCAATACCTGACTCGGCGCAGTGTTGCTTAACTTTCATCCCTCCAACCTCTCTCCCGAACAGAACTGGTCATGTGTATGATGGTCACCCATACAATACCTGACTCAGCGCAGTGTTACTTAACTTTCATCCCTCCAACCTCTCTCCCGAACAGAACTGGTCGTATGGACGCATAGGGTTTTAGTATGCGTTTGGTTATTATGACAGTAAATGAAACGAAGGGACGGCTGGGACAGGTGTAAGGTACGGGACACCGGACATGGGACAATCACACGGGACACGGGACTCGGGACAATCACACGGGACTCGGGACATGGGACAATCACACGGGACTCGGGACATGGGACAATCACACGGGATACGGGACAATCACACGGGACTCGGGACATGGGACAATCACACGGGATACGGGACAATCACACGGGACTCGGGACATGGGACAATCACACAGGACTCGGGACATGGGACAATCACACGGGATACGGGACATGGGACAATCACACGGGACTCGGGACAATCACACGGGACTCGGGACATGGGACAATCACACGGGACTCGGGACAAGGTTGTACCCCACAAAGCAGGGATGAAGCACTTGCACTGTGCTAACGGTGCAGCGGGGCGAGGCAGGGTGCATATAGGGGTGCACGAAGGGGTGCATCACGATCTCACTGGATCCTGCTCCAGCATCTGTGCGGAACCAGGCCGCTGGTCTGCTGGCGTGTGGATGGGAGAGGTGGAAGGGAGGAGAGGTGGAAGGGAGGAGAGGTGGGGAGATATTGATCGGGAGTCCACGGGATGGGGCGCAGAATCAGGCATCCTGTTACCCTTCGTACAGTCGCAGCAAGATTCGCTCATCTTTTCTCTGACAAGAACGATTTCCTTCAAGAATAAGAAGGCATTCCTTTGCACACTACGCGCCGATTCACACAGGAATAATTTGAAATTAATCAAGACAGAAAGTTACTAGAAATTAGCATTTTCTAGTGTGATTAAGTCCAGCATCTCTCGCGTTTTAAAGGAACCCGTAGAAAGACAATTAACCACAGGCAGGATCGGCTTAATTATGAAACAATACTCTATCAAATCTTGCAAACACTGTAGTGACCAGAACTCAACTAAATATTACTTCTTATTATTATTTTGTGGTGTTTAACGACGCACCGTTTTGACATCTGGCCATGCGGCACTGGTCTTATGGCGTCGGTGAATGAGTGGATGATGATGATGATGATGATGATGATGATGATGATGATGATGAACCTAACCTAGCCTAGAAGGTAGGAGGGGAAACCCGGTGCCGGCACGTAGCCTACTCCTGTCGAAGACCAAGGGGACCACCGGCTTAACGTCCCTTCCGAAGGACGGTACAACGCGAACAACAGGATTCCTCCACAAATCCATGCTGTCGAGAGGTTGATAAGCAAGGCGAGTGAAGTTGCTGTACTAACTTTCATCCCTCCAACCTCTCTCCCGAACAGAACTGGTCATGTGTATGATGGTCACCCATCTAATACCTGACCCAGCGCAGTTTTGCTTAACTTTCATCCCTCCAACCTCTCTCCCGAACAGAACTGGTCATGTGTATGATAGTCAACCATTCAATACCTAACCTAGCGCAGTGTTGCTTAACTTTCATCCCTCCAACCTCTCTCCCGAACAGAACTGGTCATGTGTATGATGGTCATCCATCCAATACCTGACCCAGCGCAGTGTTGCTTAACTTTCATCCCTCCAACCTCTCTCCCGAACAGAACTGGTCATGTGTATGATGGTCATCCATCCAATACCTGACCCAGCGCAGTGTTGCTTAACTTCGGTGATCTTATGAGAACCGGTGTTTCCGACACGACAAACCGTTCGGTTATTGCTTCTTACAAGAGGTAAAGTCCCTCTGGAAGTCCCTCTGGAAGTCCCTCTGGAAGTCCCTCTGGAAGTACCTCTGGAAGTCCCTCTGGAAGTCCCTCTGGAAGTCCCTCTGGAAGTCCCTCTGGAAGTCCCTCTGGAAGTCCCTCTGGAAGTACCTCTACAACTTGAATGAACAGGAGACCTACTGATTCGCTTGCAACCGTCAGTATGCCAGAGCTTAATGCACTCTAACTATTACTATGCTAAATTAAGATGGATTATTGCTAATTATTGAGCTAATTACTGGCATTTACACCGGCCTACTTATCACGCACACAATTCAAAGCAGGCTAATAATGAGAAGTTTACTTCATTGAATTATTCTTCACTGTTACCAACAACTCGAAGCCTACAAAGTAAGAGCGATAATCCTAGCGGTACCGATCGAGGTAAGTTGATTCACGGATCACGTAGCCTGAGTAGCCTAGCCTGGGTAGCCTGAGTAGCCTAGCTTAAGTAGCCTAGCCTAAGTATCCTGAGTAGTCTAGCCTCGGTAGCCTATCCTCGGTAGCCTGAGTAGCCTAGCCTAAGTAGCCTAGCCTCGGTAGCCTAGCCTCGGTAGCCTAGCCTCGGTAGCCTGAGTAGCCTAGCCTGGGTAGCCTAGCCTGAGTAGCCTAGTCTCGGTAGCCTGAGTAGCCTAGCCTGGGTAGCCTGAGTAGCCTAGCCTGGGTAGCCTGAGTAACATTTGTTCAGCTCTTTATTTCATCTGGTAAGAACGCCATCAGAAGCATTTGGTGGACCATCGAGTAGTTAAACCAGCTAAGATGGGTTGAAGAATCTTAATGCTACAGTAAGAGGTGCAGCGCCTTGTCATACGACGGTGTCCCGTCAAAAGTAAATCACACGTTTGAATGTGAAAAACAGTTTTACCAATCATACCGCCGATGTAAGAAAAACTATTTCAACTGGGTTTTGAATGCTAAGTGAAGAACAACTAAATTTCCCGGCGTTTCGTTACATATACTAGTTACTTCTTCAAGGGTAAAAGCAGTCCTGACAATTTTCCGATAACAAAAGAACCACATAAAATTATAACAATTATGTATGTATGTACAATTATGTATAACAATATGTGGTTCTTTTGTTATTGGAAAATTGTCAGGACTGCTCTTACCCTTGAAGAAGTAACTAGTATATGTTACGAAACGTTGGGAAATTTAGTAGCCCTTTATTTAGCATTCAAACCCCAGTTGATATAGTTTTTGTTAAAACTAGTGCTAAGTTTACATCAAGTAGACATGAGTCTCAAAACCATCATACCGCCGATGTGGTCAAACCAATGACTAGAGTTAAAAAGTCGCCATTAAAATAGCAAGATTCACGAACATTCAAATTCACAGATCCACCGCCACCTGAACTGTACCAGAACGTAACGTCGAACCGACAGAAACATTTTGCATTCTCCGATGCCTAAGCGATTATTAATCTCAATTATGAATTACGAGATATACGGTATGAACATGGCCTGGCGGTGGTGGTACTTGTATACGATGCAAAAAAAATAGGCTACAACAATGGCCACTTTCACTGTTCGAGTCTCAGTTTCGCTCTGGGTGCCCATGGCTGACTTAGCACCTGAAACCGGACTCCTTCGAGTGCGGTCACAAGACAAACCAGCACCTAGGCGGTACCTAGGTAGTACCTAGGTAGTACCTAGGTAGTACCTAGGTAGTACCTAGATAGTACCTCGGTAGTACCTAGGCAGTACCTAGGTACTACCTAGGTAGTATCATCAGTACTTATTGGCAGTACTTTCTACTCGCCAGCCATGTACAGTTATCAATGCCGGTCGATGCTGCTGTGTACACGGGAAGCTTTGACATTTAACTGCCGCATTCAGATTTTGACTGCTTTGAAATATTGCACAACATCTCATTACACTAAGTGAATCAGCAAGAAAATAATGAGACTCATCAGTTGAATTCTGTTCTACAGGAAGTCGATAATATAACTGAAAATTAGTACTACAAATATCGATGGCATATTGATGCATCCGTTAGGTAGACCGGCAACTTCAATGGCAAGTATATTAGGTATAGATGATATTCTGGTATGTGGGGGTAACAGTAGTATATGACTTTATAATTTAGTGGGGTTTTTATATGGTTTTTATGATGTTGATTATTTCTTCGTGGTTATTTACTCCACTGACTTCCCGCTGCCCACTGGACTGGAAGCGAGAAACCAGCAGTTGTCTCCACTAGTTCCTCACTAGTTCCTCACTAGTTCCTCACTAGTTCCTCACTAGTTCCTCACTAGTTCCTCACTAGTTCGGAACACGAGACCCGAGTGACACGGGCCGATCCATGATGTCGGTTTATTGCCAATTATTACCACTTATTATCACTTATGTACGGCAATGTAGACGGCAATGCAGACGGCAATTCTGTAAAGCGAGTGGGATGTGCAGGGGCGGCTGGTCGCCGAATTCCAGCTTGTACGGAGATCATTACGAACGTCCTTTCAAAGAGTCTGACTTTGTCCTTGCAAACTCAACTGACGCAGCAAGCTAACCATGGTTTCACCACGTCCATGGGTTTCATGTCGGCTGGCAAAGCTTGGAGTTTGCACCACGTTATTTGGTATGCCTAACCAGACTTGTCTCATTGGTCTTTGTCTTTTGCCCTAAAGCACAGATCGTCTCTGATCCTTAGGCGGTGAATTGGTACCTTGGTTGCCGAATTGTATTGGTGTAGAGATGGGGTTGTTCATGCGTAAAGTCACACAAGACCAGAACTTTGCTTGTGACATTAATGAAAAGGAGAAAAGTTCACAAGTGCTGATCTCACGTGCCATCTATGAGCCACCGCGGAGAGGTATGAGACGGGACGGGACGGGCGGGACGGGACCATTAAATCATGTAACCCGGAAATGGGTACTCCGTGCAGGCGTCTCATCTCACGCGTACAGGCTTCGATCTCAAGCGATCACACAAATCGAAAGTGAGCGAAAATTTAAATGCAATGCCAAGTCAGGTGCTTTATTGCATTTAATAATTTTCGAATTTCAATACAACTAGCTTGCGGTTTTTGTTGGTAATATAAATGAATAAAAGTTATCCCACCTATTACATCGATGTAATTGCCCACATCATTTTAACTAGCGTTACTCCAACATTATGTAACCGCGGGGGTTTTTAATTTGGGAAGATATTCAGCTGATGAAATCAGAATGGAAAACAGTGGCTTGCAAGAATGTCAGCGTCCACCCTAGTAAAACATTTCCCGTTGAAAGGGAATTGAAATTCGAGAAAGGATGAAAAGTGCATGGGAGTAGTATAGATTGGTAGCCTGTGTAACTGATTTCAGTATCGACACGAACAATCCTTGCTTGGATTGTACCACAAGAACCTGTTCAAAAGTACGTAGTCACGAGTAAGGTCACATGACCACTCTTGCTATTCACTCTCTGATATAGCTTTAGGTAGGTAGGTATGTCCATGATATGTCCATACTCTCCGATATCTCCTATAGCTCTAGGTAGGTAGAGTCCACTATGTATGTCTAGGTTTCGGCACTCTTTAGCTCTAGGTATGTCCACCTTCTTTGCTATCTGCAATAGCTCTAGGTTGGTAAGTACGTCCATTAAATGGCCATACTCTCTGGTGCTACTTTGGACGCCCCGTGGTGCAGCTAGAACGTACTTCTGCAATCCTCCGATGTATGCGGTATCTACCTTGTCTGTCTTACTCTGAGCAAACCACTTCCCAGTCAGCTGGAATTTGCGCTCTTTATTAGAAATAGAAATAGACTGCGAGTTTGTCCGGATAGGTCCAACTAGCGGCGTAGTTTCAAATCGCTGCAAACTAAACTGTCAACTACGTCTCATATTTCATTCTACATGACGTTCAATGTTAACTTCTCCGTCCAGATTTGGGATAGATTTTAAGTTTCGCTATCGACGGTTCATATGTATAGCACACTGGACGAAACAGAAAGTTTTAGCAAACGCAAAGTCGAACGTTGATTATGAAAAATTCTACCTCAAATTAGGAACGATGAACAGGTACGAGTGATGCCAAACGAGTACCTTAAGATACCAAACGAGTAATGCGTAACCATAGCGTAATCTCCCCCTCTCCTACTACACAAACAGCACCCACACAGCTTAGAGCGCGTGTATTGAGAAGTAGTCTCCAAGAACGTAACTACAAGAAACCAAATGAGACCAAAGCGTGAACAAGCAGGCACAGAAACAATGCAGAGACAATCAATTCAGTTCCAAGATTCATCACTAAATAATGTTCGATTCCCAATTGATACCCACGGTGAGAAATTCCGCCAGAGAAGAGAAATATTATTAGATTGCAATATGTGCACATCGCCTTGCCATGGGCCACGCAGTGACGGTACCATTATGTCACATTTTTACTCCCCATTGTTACATGCGCTTGCGACTCGGTGCTGTAAATGCGGTGCTAATGATCGATTCCGAATACAAATACCAAATATAAAAGTACGTGCGTAAGCGTACGCAATACTGACCAGGTATATGCATGTAGCGATTTGGTAATCGTGTACGTTTAAAAAGACTTTCGTTTAGCCACACATGATCTAGATTTTAGACAACGAAAACAAAAAGAAGTAAAAAAAACGGTCGAAAAGTTGCGACTTGCGAGGATAGGTTTCGGTAAGTTGCTCTGACCAAGGTTTTTAACTGGTCCACGCTGAAAAATTGGCCGAGTGGATTCGAATTTAAGAGTGATATAATAAAGCTGATTCGACGACTTGTTCGTTTTCATTTGGAGGCCAGTTAACCCGACGTGTTCCCAACATATTTGGACAAATGACGAATGAGACGAGTCATCGAGCTTGCTATCTTCGACTACCGGACGAACACATTGATTGGCCACTAAAAAGCATCTTCGTGTAATTCGATAACAATGCCCGAGCAGTCTAGCATTGTTTTAGAAGCTACCATTTCGTTGCTTTCGTAAACGCTTAATGATCTGTGTCATTCGACTCAAAAGGACGAACGATCAAACGTCGATACTACAATGGGCAATAATTAATTCACTTTTAATGATAATAGGCAGATATTAAAATGGCAATTGTTCGTCGTTATCTTTCTGTCGACGGTATGTTCTATTATTACCGTCTTCAATAACCCAGTTTCCTCTAATTATGCAGGCCCGAACCTCCAGTACTACGGTACTAAGTCAGGTCTCTTACACCCAGCCTAGTTAAAAAGAGACATTGTTTTCAATAACAGCATATGTCCGTGGATGAGATACAACTTGGTACTACAGTGGTACGTAACGCATATACCGCTACCGAGACAGGTACTGCACAAATGATTCAATTTCAGATCATATATTTTCTAAGAGCTTAAACGAGAGTACTGCCTGTGTTTAGTTCGTGAGAAACAGCCATGCCATTTCAATGAGAAACCTCAGTCTACTTAGGTATGTCTATAGAATTAGGTAGTAAAGTACAGTTTGTTCTAGTATTCATCACATGCAATTTTTTATTTCCTGTCCCTTGTGCGGAAAAATGGGAGATTAAGAAACGTCCAAAACATAGCAGAATCACAGAAACAACCAGCACATGTCAATAATGTGGATAAATTATGCAAAGTGGACAAGTAATTACGTAACACCCCTTATACCCGGCGGCGTTACTATGGCATTACTTTGTAGTACACATTTCAGTCCCATTATTTCTTATAATAGTGTCGAGTGTCTACCATGCAAATCAATCAATGGATTTTTGGCCTTCTATCTCGGCTATCTCGGTGCCTACTACAATAAATATGCTCGAATCATTTTTATCTTTCTATGATATACATTCCGATCAGCAGAGTCCCCTTCCCCTCTTACGCTTGTCAATAAGTTGACATATTGCTACTATATTGTCAATAAATACTCATGGAAATCACCAAATTAGGAAAGTCATAACATTATTGGCAAACATTCGCAGGATGGGCCCGTGATTTTGGTGTTGCTATAGAAACCGAATTATTGAAAGTTATTTGACTTGGGTACTTGGCGTTTCAATACCAACGTCGACGTTGATGGTGCATTTCCGCATTCACTAGAATCTGTCACCTTTGATCGCTTGATCGCTTTGAGCAACATAGTTGTTGCGTGCGGTGTTGATCAAATGTAAAATTAATCAGTTCCATTTGAGTCATTTTGGCGCAAAGCTGAACAAAAAGAAATCCTGAAAGCACCCTTTGCATGTTTCATTGAAACTTGACAAGTCTATGCATCTGACTATTCTCTGTAAGAACGCGGACTGCGACTCCGATTCGTCTGAATCCTTGGCCAAGAAATCAATATAATAATCGTATTTAAATGGACTGCTAGAGCTTGTTATTAATTTTACAGACTAAAAGGGTGCAAGATTAATAATTCAGGTACAGACAACTTTCTATAGCATAACTATCAATGGTAATGCACCGTACCGAAAACTTAAACTTAATAAATCCCTTCAATTGTCACGATTTAGATTTAACCGTATCGAATCTTTAATTTTTCAAATGACCGAGTTTTGGACGGCTAGGACTCTGATTTTCTTAGCATGAAGAACTAAAATGATGGTAACTGAAATCGGATTATTGATCTCAGGTACATTAGTGGTACGTAGGTGATTATTTAATATAAATTTGGATTACTATATCGTTGATTGACGAGTAGTTTACCCACGCACGCTTTTAAATAGCTCGGGCATAAGTTAAATAGATTTATAAAAATAATTTTAAATGTTTGTCGCTTGCTAATATAAATGTGTCTCACCTTCAAATTGGAACATAGATTGACCATCCCCCAAAATCCAAAGCATGTGTCGGTCGGGAGGTCGGTCGATGTCAATGGCACGTTGTTATTTCTTGTCTTCCTTGATTTTGAGCGTTCACTTCACTATGAGTCACTTAACACAAGGATTTGATATTTAAAACGAAATTTGGCACATGTCTGAAAGGTTTTCTAAACGAACGTGAACCGAGTTCGGTACTTTTCAACTAGATCCCACGACGAGGGAGCACGCACTCGCCCGACATCGATCAAACGTACCAACCTCACACTGCAGTAAGCTCTCATGCACTGACTTGGCATGGCATGAAGCTGACCAGAGCACAGCGCTAGTACCACTAAATGACGGGACAGAAGGCGGCAGGTGGCGCGCTCTACCGAACTGCTCGACAACTATTACACAATTTTCTAAGCATCACTTTTGAAATGGTGTTGCACCATTTCAGCCACAAAGTCTTTTCAAATATCGTCTGAATAATCAATTATAATATTTTACTAAATAGTTTAACTTTATTGGGCCAGAATGATCTTTGAAGGGCCGCAAAAAGATTGATTTAGGACAGTGGATAGGAATAGAGTGCAGTAATAATGTATTTAATATTGCTACCATCAGGAGTAATTTTTTTTAAGTTAAAAAATACTTTGTTTATATATTTTTTATTTTTTTAAATAACAGTCGAAATTTAATCTTTCACACTTAGTTATAATGTATCATCAGCATTCATGCACACACAAAGAAAATGTTTCGTAAATGGATAGGTAGTACAAAATATGAGAAAAAAAAACAATGTGTCAGAAACTTGTTGTTCTGAAACAATACATCAATGAAGAGCATAAAATGCACGTTGTTTGCATGAATCTATTTATATTTTACGCACCTAGCAAGAACAAAATGTTTTACCATACTTGTCGGGGTTGCAATTGTAATATGCACGGGTGGCACGAAATAGTAATGGACCTTAAAAATAACTGAGGTAGCTTAGCTATAAAACATGTTGTGAACTTTTTGAAACCAAATAAATTGCCAGTTGAGGAAATGTCGGCTATCCAAGGACCAGGTAGCAATCTTCCAGTTTTTTAATGGCGGCATATGAGTGAAATTGAAGCATTAAAGTGACAGGTAGTAACATTGGCCCAGGCCTGAAACCATGTACAATATTACGTACACGGATTACCGAGCACCGACAGTGACGTTGTTTCTGTGAATATTTCCGATATTGGCAGCGTGCAGACAAAAAGGTAGCGTACCGGCAAGGACCAAGCTATGACCAAACAATGAGTTATTATTTGAATACGTGCGGTGCCATACAAGACCAATTTTCTGATCAAGCTCACACTAATATTTTCAGTTGGTTAAAAAATAGAACTTTGCTTGTGATGTGGAATATTTTCCACAGAGAAGAGTTAGATTAGGCCTATTTGTGGTCACACCCTTTTGTCTATAGACTATCAATATTATTTTTGTTACTTAGCATCTTGATCATGTTTGGGTATGAAAAATATAATGCCATTATTCTAGAGCAACACCAAGTGCTATATCTAAATAATGTTTGCAAATCAATGAATACCTACAATGAAATGAGTTCAACTACAAGACATTTATTAAAATAATTGTTTTGCCTAAATTAGAACACAATTAGTGGAGCTCTCTTCACCCCTTCTTATGATCCCCATGTTTTTAGAATGCATGGAAACAACTCGATAAATAAACTTAATAAATATATCAAATGAGCTTAAGACTCTTAGAATATTTTAGGTGGATATTGATTGAAAGAAATAAGCCAATTTCAAGTTCGATATGGATTTGGCAATAATTTCAAGCAAAATTCTCCTTTATGAAATCCACATTGAATACTTGAATTTCCTTGTGGTCTTCTTGAACATTTCATCATCTATGGGAATATTACCATACATTTACTAAGAGCCATACCAACCCAAGTCCAAGGGTCTAGTCACTCATTACTATTTTCACACCAACCTTTTTTTCACAAGTGAATGTATTTCTTCAACTCTCCACCTCTTTTACTCAAATTTATTTTTAAAAATATAACTTCTCCTCTAAACTTGCCAAATGGCTTCTAAACATCATATTATACCTACATACATTTGACCAATTTCATAGATGCTTTGTACAGGATACATGTTTGTCAGTAGTGAATGATATATCCTTCAAATTTGAAGAAATCCCAATTCAAGTTGGCAATTATTTATATGTAGTATTTGAAAACACCAAACACTTGTCTTTCACCCCCTGGAGAATAGTATTTTCATAATTTAACAACAAAATAAGTAGCATACTAGATAATTTATTATTAGTCTTTTAAAATTACTATAAATCACTAGGTACTTATAGTTCATTGAAATAAAAATTTACATTACATTGCAAAAGTTTCAGACACAAAAAAAAATCCAACGTTCCAAGATTCCGAGAATCATTTGACACATTACTCCTCTTAAAAATCCAGAATGCTTGCCATGAATTAATTCCTGTAACATTTCTCAAGTAATCTATTGTGTTTTATATTCTCTCTATTATTCAAATAAGCAGTCTTAATTTGCTTAACACACATTTTTAAAATTGAACATAGTTCTCATTCTCCTCAATTTTTCTGTGAAAATATTTTGCTCATTGACTAATTACCAGTGAAACAAAACTAACCATCAAGGTACAGCTGCGTTGATCATTTACAATTCTTTGCCGCTGTGTTTTTGAGGATGAATAATTTCGAGCGAGGCATGAACCAAGATTTCAAATAGACCCTGAAGATTTTTGATCAAACAGAAAATTTGACAGAAGTGAGCAACATACAATCTTTCAGCCAATACACAATTAGTGGCCGAAATAGTCATGATAAACCCATCTTGATCCAAAGGCACTAAAGTAGACAATTTACATCATTAACAACTTGTGTAGAATCCTTGTTTGAATTTGCCAATCTTTTGCTTTGCTGCTGGCATGAACACAATGTCAAGTGACATCTGTAAGCCTACTCAGTACCCATCGCTACCTTCAAAATTCCCCGAGTTCGAATCTTGATGGAAACAAACCAAGCGACCTCAGAATCTGTCGAAACATATTTCAACGACCAAATAGATTTCAGTCGCTATTTCCTGGTGATATCAACACATGCTTGTGTACATTAGAGGCTACCCCAAATCTTTTTACAAATATCAACATACTGCAAAGAGAAAAAAAGAAAACTTATGAACGTTGCAGAATTTTGGTCTAAGTCACTGTCTCCAAAATAAAAATGTTATAAAATCCATTACAAAGCAATTAAAAAAATGCATGAAAAAATATGTAAAATATTTGTCTCTCTCAATCACTGTTTTATAAACGAAAGTGGATAAATTGATGTAATTGACGTGTAATTGCATGCAGTACTACACAAAGAAGCAACAAATCTTGCTTCCTGAGAGCGATACAGTGCAGTACATGCGAGTGAAACATGCGAGTTTTGGATTCTGACTAGCCAGGAGTGAGCTAAGCAAACTTGTATGGAATTACGCAACATTTCTTATAAGAGCTGAAAGAATTGGGATAATGTCACAGTGAGATCGAGGTTAATATTTTTAATTTGAGCTAGTAAACTCAGTTCTCTTACTTGTTCCAAATTTTGTTTGGTGCCCATAAAGATAACTGGCATGGTAAAAATATCACTGCCATCCATTTACGTCGATGGAGTTTGACAGCAAATATATATGATCGCGTGGGTTCATCACAGTTTGGAATTGATAGATTAGTTGAAATGCAGCCTGAATACTTATGGCACGCTGCTATGGCATAAGCAGCAAGAGAACTGAATGGTACACAAATAATAAAATAGCAATAAAAGTATCTTGTAGAAAAGAAACACTAAATTAACGTTATAAAAGTGATTAAATATACGCCTGGTGCCAGGCTGGCAGTGATATAAAGATGACCTACCAAGTCAAGCACCTGGGTGGCAGTCACTTTCGAGTGGCAGTGTTCGAGTTTACCTGTCATTTTGCTTCTTAATGAAGCGGCAGTTTTTTAAAATCACAGATTTCATCATTTTTATATGATAGGCTTGTGTATGACATTTCAACACAACTTTCAACACACCGATTAGTTGGCTCATGTTTTTTAAAATGTAAAAAGTAAGAAACCATATCATGCAATTTGATTCAAACGTTTTAGTCTTGACACAAATTAATATTATTTCTATAGGTGTTACTATTTTCAGCATGCATGGAAGTATTCGGTGATGACAAAACACCATGATATAAATTAAAATTAAATTAAAACAATAAAACTAAGTGCGATCGATAAATAACAAAGAAATAAATAGGGTCTGAAATTGCATAATGCCACTTCGAGAATCGTAGTTACTTGAATCAGTTTCGTGGATGGATTGGAATAAACTTCGTCTCAATAATTCCTTACCAAACATAATTCGGAGAAAGTCGCATCATCCATTGGAAGCAACACCAATCGAAAACTCGGTTCTAGTCGTTAGAAATTATAAGTCCAAGGATATTTCCTTTTGAAATTTGATTGTTTTAAATGTATTTACAATGTTTTCACATTTTGGCAGTGTGATTTCTTAGCTGGTATAGTTTGGGGGAATTTGCTCCACACCATTTCTTAATGATTACCTTACCTACCGATTGTATTAAGATAAAACACATATTGTAGGTAAGAGACCTAAAGAAAACCTATCCACCTCTACAAACTCCACCTCCTCTAATCAAGTACCACTATTTACACCGTTCTGCTCTGTTCCACTTTTCTTGGCACCATTCGCTTCAGGGAACAATCAAACGTTCCCTTCGGAAGAGATCGGAAACATAGCCAAGTCCATATTCAATAATGTTTCAATTTTCAAACCATAGTGAAGGTTGGCCAAGTTTCGATGAGACCAGTTGGACGAAATCACTAGAAACTTGGCACTTCGCTGTTAGGATTACCAAGCATCCACTTCTTTGCTTGCTCCTTGGTTAGTTGGCTTGGTCAGTTGGCTTGGTTAGTTGGCTTGAGTTAGTTGGCTTGGTTAGTTCACCAAAATATGCCACACTCCAGGCCTACATAACACCCAAGCATTCGGCTCAGTCGTTAAGTTCAGTTCGTAATAAGTTACTTGCGTAAATGGTATCGTTATTGATTGGTGCCTACTAAAATATGAGCCCGTTTGTTGAGCTGTGGTAGTCGTGGACCTGTGCCAGGGATCACGCTGGCTTACGCCTGTGTTTATTTCTCGGGGGATCTTGAGCTGCCAACAAGGCGGAGTGCAGAGGAGCGGCTGCCGCTGCAGGAAGTCTTGAGATTGGTACGCTTCGAGTGGAAACCACCTGCGACTGAGCCACCCATTCATCATCCAGTCTAGACACGAAAAAAAAAAAACATGTCACACATTTTCAAATTACAATTTCAAAACTTCAGTGGAATTAGACAGTAAAATTCCAAATTGTCATTGCTCAACCATTAATTTACCCTAGAAGCATGTATTTGCAATTTTTTGGTACATTTTTCACTATGTATTTTCTTATCATCATAGATTTAATCGAATCAATTTTTATTGATATTTCTGATTTCACAAAAAGACAGACATCTAAAACTGGGCTTGCAAAGTCAATTTAATAATGCCTTACTTTGTAATCACATGACATTTGCAGGCTTTCTAACCCTACTTTATTACCTTTTTTATTAAATGTCCATTCTCACAGTCACAGATTTTGCCTTGGACATTACTCAAAGTTCCAGGAATTGTAATGGAAATCACGTGAAAGCTGCAAGTTGATTCAAACGGATGGTAATAGATGAAAATACATTGTACTTACACATCAGCGGGAAACCACTTCAAGAGAAACCGAGTAGTGCCATCTGGAGCAATCCTGCGAGCTATCACCTGCAATTAAAAACATGGCCACTTCAGTACAAAATCTTTGTAGAGTGTATTCCCAGTTATATCCTGATTTGAATTGATCATTGGTTGGGAGCTTTTGCACAGAAAACGTAATAGGTGGATCTGGAAGAACATCGTGCAAAGATCTATTTAAAAAACTTGCAATTATGACGGTGCCATGCCTGTATATATATAACCTCATAGTGCTTACAAAAAAAAAACATAGAAGCTCACGTCACAAACGGGCAAATACACAACCACGAGACTCGGCAGAAGGGCAAGATTGCTGTCCAAGGGCACAACCTGGCTTTGTACAGCCAAAGCCCCGCTGCGCTGGAACAGCCTTTTTTAATCACCTTCCTACTCATATAAGATATGAGGATGACGACTCAGCCTTTCAGCAAAGTCTTAAACTGTTTTTAATAAGTATTTTCATATAAAAACTTAATTTATTATATTTTCGTTTTATTGTAATGACTTGTTCATTTTCTCTATTTTCATTTTGTTGCATTGACTTCTTTATATGTTTTACTGATTATATGTTTATAACATCTATGTATGATCAACTCAAACAATAAACAAAATTATACCTAAAAAGTGGTTAACATAGCTTAAGAAGCTAACAACAGAGCAGATAGAAAACAGAAGATGACAACAGGTGCCCAGAGTAGGAGCTGAGGAGGGCACAAGCTACACTCGATTATCTATATCTTATCTTCCAGCTGATACTCCAGCTTCCACTTTTATTGAAAAGCTTGTTTTCATAAGTGTGCTCATTGCTTATTTCTTATAGGTTAAGCAAATTGTGTGTTTAGCCTTGCAGGTAGTAATCGAGGTAAAGGGGTTTGTCATGGGTCTTACCTTGCTTGTGAGTACCATGGTGTTGCCAGGAGTGGATTCCAACCCACTGGTCCTAGCCTGAGTCATGCCCACCAGCCGATGTTGTAAGCCCTCCATAATTCCCGAGTCAAAGTAGTCGAACATGCGAGCTGAAACAGAAAGCGAGATGAGTTTAACTCGACACGAGCTTGGACTATCGGTAGACTACGTACGATACATTAAGTTCTGAGCAGAATGCAACCATCAGCGGGTGAAGCCAAGACCCAGGGAAGCCCAGAGTAGTAATCTTGGCCTCGCTTGAAATTGAAAGTCCAAGTTGACTCAAGTGGAAGTCTTGGCTTGGCAATCCAACCAAACCTAGATTTTGGTGTTCTGTTAATTCAACAGAGATACACCATATCGTTACACTGTCGTTGAAAATCGTAACCATGACAAAAATAAATAAAATTAACAGGTGTAAACGTCAGAAGCGAGACGAGAGGCTATAAAATATACAGTCAATTTTGTGAGAGAAAATCGAACGGTTTGTCGTGTTGGAAACACCGGTTCTTGTTACATCACCGAAGTTAAGCAACACTGCGCTGAGTCAGGTATTTGATGGGTGACCATTATACACATGACCAGTTCTGTTCGGGAGAGAGGTTGAAGGGATGAAAGTTAGTACAGCAACTTCACTCGCCTTGCTTATCAACCTCTCGACAGCATGGATTTGTGGAGGAATCCTGTTGTTCGCGTTGTACCGTCCTTCGGAAGGGACGTTAAGCCGGTGGTCACCTTGGTCTTCGACAGGAGTAGGCTACGTGCCGACACCAGGTTTCCCCTCCTCCCTTCTAGGCTAGGTTAGGTTCATCATCATCCTCATCATCATCCACTCATTCACCGACGCCATTAGACCAGTGCCGCATGGCCAGATGTCAAAACAGTACGTCGTTAAACACCACAAATAATTGTGAGAGAAAATACCACGTCCAGTGGTGAGCTCCAACAGCTTCAACATATGTTTAATTGCTATCTTTTCAGTATAAATCTAATGCTTTGAGTTTCCTTCAAAGAAACACAACGTATTTTCCCACCGGTCCTCGCCCCAGTCCAAGAAACGCAACAACAGATATTTAAATGCGTGGTGAGAGTATTTACCCGACCACGGCTGCTTCCGATAGCGTAGCTTCTTGCCGTTCCTCCGAATCATCTTGCCAGAGATTCCGTCTAAACTGCGCCGGGGACCCTGGCCGTTGGAACTGGCGCCCTCTTGATCGAAATGTCCGTTAACGTGACGTTCAAGTGCCGTGTTTGATCCAAACCGTTGTCCACATCCGTCGACTATGCATCGAAACGGTTTGTTTCCTCCGTGCGACAAAGCATGGCGTTCCAGCCACGACTGGGAGCAAGACTTGCGTGAAAATACTTTGCAGCCGACCCAGAGACAGACGTAATGTTCTCCACTCGTCTGGGGTATCACATGTTTAGTCTGCAAAAACACATGTGAATATCATTAGTAAACATTAGTAGAGTAAATTTAAAAAAAAAATCAAAAAAATCCCAATACAAGGAAAACTAAACAAAATTAGCTGAGTGTTTGATGAAACTGTGTCGCTGGTCAAACTCTGAAACGTAAATATTTGAGTCTTGGCGGCCCAGTTGCTGCTGGACCTTGTTTTAAAGTCTGGATTTATTCACTCTGGAAAGCTTGGATTTATTCACTCTGGAAAGCATGGATTTATTAACTCTGGAGACCCTAATTTACATTTGGTGTTTTGGCGTGTTCCTCTTCCCTCTAAAAGTGCAAGTTATCAAGTAAGATACGCTACCTTACTATATTTTTATCAATTTTCATCACTTATTAAAATTTTCCTCTCAGCAGATTTCCCTATTTTCCTCCTGTGCTGTTTGGTTAATCTTCACACCTCCCCAAATCAAACTTCAAAACGGTATTATTTTTGAGTTTTCACTTTTAAAGACTTAACTAGGGTATAGTGTTCGAACCCATAATGCTGATTTATTTCAAAAACATCGAAGACCGTACCTACTTAAAAGATTTAGAATGTCCTGCAAAATTCATCCACATCGTTTATGTTTTTTTGACCGGTACTGTATTGTGTTAACATTGGTGATGATGATTCTAGTAAATTATTATTATTATTTTTTTTTGTTTTTCTAGAAAAAAAACTGCTATTTGCATGTTACATGGTGGCAGAAAATAAAAATACTAAAACTATTTTCTAAAACTAATTCCAACATATTTCTTCTGAACATTTTTACGTTATTTTCGGTCCCTTCCATTGCACATTTCTAAGTAACTGAGTAACATAAGTAACATTTCTAAGTAAAGTAACTCGATGAAAATTGCATTTACGACTATTAAAAGAAAGAGCATCCAGCAAGTCTCGTTCAGTGCCGTGGATAAACCAGCGAGGGATTCAATCGGGTCAAAAAATGTCACTGGTCGTTTAAAAAAAGGTGAAAGCAAAGTGTCAACGTAAATGACCTTCTTCTCGTAGTTGCCACTTTCATTGTTAAAGCTTCTTCGTGTAAATAGGGATTTACTCCGCCAAAAAAGGGCAACCCACCCGAGGATATTGCGCGATTGCAGCTACCCCAACACCAAGTAGTAGTTTTAGTGTTGATAGAAATACCAACGAGGGGCGAAGTATGATGGTTTTTAGACTCATGTCTACTTGATTTATCCTTACCACAAGTTTTTAGAAAAACTATTTCAACTGGGTTTGGGATGCTAAGTAAAGGGCTACTAAATTTCCCGACGTTTCGTAACATGTACTGGTTACTTCTTCAAGGGTAAGAGCAGTCCTGACAATTTTCCGATAACAAAAGAACCACACAAAATTATAACAATTACCTAGTTCAAGCATCCTAAATGCATCTAAATAAAATATTCAGGGTCAATAACTCAAAAACTAATGTATTATGTATTTTCTGAAATAAGAACTCTAATAAATAACAAACTCTAACTCTAACACAGTTAAAAAAAGCCAATGTGTTAGAGTTCTTATTTCAAAAAATACATAATTCATTAGTTTTTAAGTTATTGACCCTGATTATTTTGTTTAGATGCATTCAGGATGCTTGAACTAGGTAATTGTTATAATTTTATGTAGTTCTTTTGTTATCAGAAAATTGTCAGGACTGCTCAAACCTCTGAAGAAGTAACTAGTATATGTTACGAAACGTCGGGAAATTTAGTAGCCCTTTACTTAGCATTCAAAACCCAGTTGAAATAGTTTTTCTAATAAAGAGGGGCGAAGTATTTGTGATAAGAGCGGAGATTCCAGTGATGAAGATGGTTTCAGTGAAGAGGAAGGCGGTGACGTGAATTCTGTATAGTTATTTATATCAGCTATTGTCTCGCACACGTGAGAAACGAAAAGGAATATTTCGCAGGAAATCAACAGAAGCGAAATAACAATTTTGCAAACAATGAAACTATGCATGTGAGGCATTAGAATGGAATACTGGGACTAAGCAGTTAGGAATTAGAAACACTCCCCCCATCCCATTACCTAATCTAGTGATGACCATGGCATTTGGAACTGACAGCCTGATAACCCAAAAAAAAGTAGGACTACACCACTGGGTAAGTGAAATGATGTCACAAGGTGCTTCATGATGAAAATAATCATGCTCGTTGGCTGGAAGGACTGGGACTGGGATGTAAGTTAACACAACAAGAGGCTGAACTAACCAGAAGTATTTCAAACATGAAAACTAACCTGTAAATGCTCCATGAGTCCTGAGCTTGAATGAAAAGATTCGCTGCATTCTGCCCAACGGCACTGAGTCTTGTCGTCACTGTCATGTTGTGATCCAAGCAGTGACTTGCGTTGCGTGGCGGGAAACCGAATCGTCTTCGGAGCAGACAATATCGGAGAAATCATCGGAGAAATCGTAGGAAAGCTCGCGGTAGAACTCGATGTAACTACCACACTCAAGCAACCAGACAAATCACTTTCAGAACGCACACGATTCATTTCATCCACTTCTAGAATTGAACACTCCATCACAATATCTAATTGTTTCACTGAGTTGCTATCGGATGAAGTGATTTCCGTATCCATGACTTCATCTGTGCAACTCGGTCTTCCATTGAAAGTGTTAAGAATTGGTACGTCAGCTGTTTCGGTACACAAATTGCTATTAGAGTTTGATGATACTTTACACAGATGGTTAGGTTTCGTGGTAAGTGCACACTTCTTTGGCGAAGTAGAAAACTTCTGAATTTTTTGCAAGTCAGGCATCAAAAATATTGGTTTTGCAGGGGTATGAAGTCCATTTGATCGTTCAGTTACTTTCTGTGATGAAGAATGTGTCTTTCTAGGGGAAGTAGTTAAGCAATTATGTGGCTTGAAATTATTTAATTTAGCAACTCTGGAATCAGACTCGAGCTTGTTTAAAAGAAATACTTGAACGGGCGACGCGATCGAAACGTTTTTATTCGCGGCCGTGTGCACGTTTTTGGTCATTTTCGTCGGCGTCGAAAGCAAACTGAAATACTTGTCTAATTCTGTTTTTTCGTCGCCAGGGATATCAGTGGACGTAATTTTCTTGGTCTTGCCGTTGAGCCCAGTTGCATCTTTAGTCAAGTCTTTCTTCGAATGACCGATGCACTTTCGCTGAGTTTTAAAATACTCTGTGATCTTGCCTTGATGAGGGATCTTGATGTATGCTTGGGATGGATCTTGAACTACACCTGTAAGGTGACTTGAACCAAGAGGAAGATCAATACAATGTCTATTACTTTGCTGTCGTGTTACATATGTGTTTCTGTTAGCATTGCTCATCTTACTTTCCTGCACCAACTTGGTTTGGGTCAGACGATATTTTAAGCGTTTGTTTGTGTTGTTGGCCGAAGGAATGGGTTTAGCGCTCGCATACCGCTTGGTAGTTAGCTTTGTGTGAGGGTTGCCCCAACCTGCTTCTTCTAGAGATGGCGAGGGCAGGTTAGCTTCGCTTGAAGCTATCCTGGGTGGTTTTGAAGTATGCAGCCATTGAAAGCTTCTCTGTGTCGGTGGCGTCGGTGTTTGAAAGCTTTCGCCCGGCAGTGTTTTTGTCATTTTGCCTCCTCGCAGTTGTGTGAGTTTAGAGTTCAAAATACAGTACGTAGGAACCGTTAAGGCGATTGTGGTTAATGTTGGTACTGGACTTGCGATTGGCACTAGGTTTAAACTCGAACCTGGGCTTGAAGCTTTGCTGGATGAATCGGTGGACACAAAATTATCTTCGTGGGTCGCGCCAGTTTTCCAATCTGGCGACCTAGAGCTGCAAGTCTTGATCCTTGCCTGGGCTCCGGATGGAGATGTTTTCGAAGAATCTTCACTCGAATGGTGAATCAAATCCACTGACAGAACGGCACTGCACGTTGCACTGCTCCCGAGAGACGACCCTGTATTCTTTAAATTAGTTGGCAAACTACTGACACCTTGAGTAGCCGAATTCCTTCGAGTTTGCATGCAAGTTGATACACCGAGCTTGGCAGTGGGCGAAGAAACGTTGCTTACGATTCCATCGTTGATAGCGTCCAAACCTTCCAAACTCTTCAAACTCCTCGTCCCTTTGGAAGTACTTGCATTCCACACCACGTTAAGAGATGGCTGAGCGATTCTAAGAAGAGTTTCCGTGTTCCGCAAAGATATGAAGTTTCTTGCGTCTTCATCGTCTGTCTGTGAGCTGCGTGGTTTGCTGGCTGAGTTGGGGGCGATGCTTGAAGGCAGGAGGTCAATAAACCGTGTAGGCTCTGGGCTACAACTGCTTGCTGGGAGCTCAGCACCCAACTCAGCACCCAGCTCAGCACCCAGATCACCACTCGACACTGCAAACATACAACTTTCATTGTACTAACAATAATACTCACACATTCTTTCATTTCCAATCTTCTGTTAGGGAGGTTATGGTACCTACTAGCTCCAATCACCAGTATTTTAGCAGATTGAGTTTGTGACCTTTATAATTTGTTTGCAAGGCATCAGGGTAGACAATATATCATGGTAACAATGTCTGACCAAGAAATAACTAAGAGTTTTCTTTAATTATTTTTTAACGCTCATCTTGTCACAGTATATTTACACATGAATAATTTAATTTTCATGCACACCTGAACTAGGACCACAACAGGACATAATGTAGACTGGATCGCAGGTAAAATGCAACCTAGACGCGAGGTATATTTTCCAAGCAAAAGCCATTGCAAATCAGCCATGTTTTCCTAAAAATACTGCCTAAGTCTCATTTCTCCAAGTTGAATATGTGTTCATTATGTTCATTAACTCTCCCAAAGCCTAGGAAATAAAAGCACAAGTGGACATCTTCATCTTCTGTTACTCTGCCAATCATTATCAATCACATCCATTATCAAGAAAGCATGTTCTTGCTTTCATATTTTTAAATAAATACGTCAGAAAACAATATGACACAGTGGAGAGAGTTTAACTGGAAAAAATCAAAGATCTAATGCCCAGTATTACAATTTTCTTAACTCCAAGATAAAGTGGGATTTTCAATTGCCATGGCAGTTAAAAATGTTGTAGTACTAAGTCTTGGTACCATACATTTTGTGACAATATATAGATTTCTAATAACAGGGCTAAGAGTATTTCATGCATGTCTATCTAACTCAAAAACATATGGCTTCCCACTGGTTGCTAGCCATCCTACAAGTTCAAGCTACTGAAACTAAATTCCAGGCATAACTGCATAACCTGAGTCAATACAGGCTAGGGACAAATAGTCCTGAGGCTAGGGGCAAATAGTCTTGAGGCTAGGGACAAATAGTCCTGAGGCTAGGGGCAAATAGTCTTGAGGCTAGGGGCAAATAGTCTTGAGGCTAGCAGCAAATAGTCCTGAGGCTAGGGACAAATAGTCCTGAGGCTAGGGGCAAATAGTCTTGAGGCTAGGGGCAAATAGTCTTGAGGCTAGCAGCAAATAGTCCTGAGGCTAGGGGCAAATAGTCTTGAGGCTAGGGGCAAATAGTCTTGAGGCTAGGGACAAATAGTCCTGAGGCTAGGGAAAAATAGTCCTGAGGCTAGGGGCAAATAGTCTTGAGGCTAGGGGCAAATAGTCTTGAGGCTAGGGACAAATAGTCCTGAGGCTAGGGGCAAATAGTCTTGAGGCTAGCAGCAAATAGTCCTGAGGCTAGGGGCAAATAGTCTTGAGGCTAGGGGCAAATAGTCTTGAGGCTAGCAGCAAATAGTCCTGAGGCTAGGGGCAAATAGTCTTGAGGCTAGGGGCAGATAGTCTTGAGGCTAGGGGCAAATAGTCTTGAGGCTAGGGGCAAATAGTCTTGAGGCTAGGGGCAAATAGTCTTGAGGCTAGGGGCAAATAGTTCTGAGGCTAGGGGCAAATATTCCTGAGGCTAGAGGCAAATAGTCTTGAGGCTAGGGGCAAATAGTCTTGAGGCTAGGGGCAAATAGTCTTGAGGCTAGGGGCAAATAGTCTTGAGGCTAGGGGCAAATAGTTCTGAGGCTAGGGGCAAATATTCCTGAGGCTAGAGGCAAATAGTCTTGAGGCTAGGAGCAAATAGTCCTGAGGCTAGGGTTAGGTTACCAGAGGGAAAGGCTGTCTGGAAGGTCGGTGGTTTCTCATCTCCACTCTCTGAGTTGGTAGAGTGTGTCGACGCAGTGCTGAATGGAGACCCAGGGTCTGTGATGTCACTGGTGCTGCTACTGCTCAGAGCTGCCACTCCACTGAAATCAAACATTCAAAACAATTAGTTTCTTGCCACAACGTTGCCTGCCCTGAACATCTGTAGCTTGCTTACTCGTTCCTTCAGTTAGAACAGGGTAGGTAAGGGTAGTTTCGACCTGGTTAACTTTATTGCACAGCACCAAACCGCTGCTGACCATCATTTAGGGTGTTTTGGAGCTCAATAGCTTTTATAATGTTCATGCTATCGAAGTATACTTTAAGACTCGAGGAATGGCCTTTCTGCATCGCAGCTTCAAATAATTTCAAATTTTAACCATTTTTAGGGGTTATTATTCATAGGCGGTAGAAAGAATTTTTTTCAAGCTACAAGTTACAATGATTGATAAAATGTTTTAATCATCCTCTACTTTGGTATGATACATTTAAAACCCACGTAGCTAAAACACCATCCAAATGCACACACTATTCCCAAAGATTATGGAATGCCATGAATGGTAAGCGATTGCACGCAGCAGCACTTAAATGTCCAGCTGTTATCGTTCCGTACATACATCGGTCATACAAGTTATTTTCTCGAGACTAGCAGAGGCTAGCGAATATGAAATCTGTGCCATAATGGCGAGTCGGCTGAAAGAGATTTAACAGTGAAGGGGTGAAGGGGTGCACGAGATGGGAGGGTGCCAACTACAGCCGAGTGACTATTGAAAACTAGGCTCCCCCAACCTAAGAACGGAGGTCGTCCAGCTGTGCCCCTCTTCTCGCTCTCACAGGTTCTCATCCCCCTGTGATCGTATAGTACCACCATCACATAATAACCCTCCATAACATGAGACAATATCATCAGATCCTAACCAGATCCCAGCCAGACCCGAGTGAGGATCATTGGTAAAGAGAGGTAGTGGATCAGAAAAGAAGATTTAATAGAACCGATCTAGTATTTACGAAAGGAAGGAAATAGGCAGAGGACCTAATCCTTCTAACAAAAGAGAGACAACCATACAATGCCCATCCAACCATACGAAGACCGGAATGGTTGGGTTATCGAAGAAACACATTGGGTTTGAACCTGCACAATTCGTGGACAGTATCAAAGTTGACAACGTCGTAGACAGAGGAGAGGCGAAGAGAAGAACGAGGAGGTGGAGGCGGTGGAGGAGGACGAGGAGGAGGTAGAGAGGAGAGCGAGCACTGCACTGAGAGAGCACCGTGGCCGTGAAGCTTTGACGTAGGTCAGTTCACAAGCGTAGCTTCTTGCCAGCCAAACAACTGCGACGGTTGAGCTAGCAACGCTAAACGATAACAAACGCTAGTTTTTCACTGGCAAGTTATCATTAAAAATGTGCGCCGATTCCCCCCTCCCACAGAAACAATTAAAAAAGGGCAATTTGGCTTGACCTCTAGTAGCATGTTCAATGCGTAGGGTCACCAATCCGTGCGAGCTAACGATGCCACGGTACGTAGATGCACACAGATGCATTGCACTGATGCGAAGTAGGAGCGTGCACTGACCTGGGTTTACACTGCATTATGCACATCTCCCTGGCATTGGCCACAGGAACATGAGGCGGGTGCATTAAACGTCTCTTGCATTGCATACAATCTCTTGCCATTAATAAGTAGCATTTGTTTGCTCGAGGTCGAAATCAGCATAGTTTTTTCACTTGCGTTGGGTGCACTGCTTGATAGATTGATTATTGAAGTTTAGCGACGCACTGTTTTGACAACGGGCTCTTTAGCACTGGTCTAATGGCGTCGGTGAATGTGATGATGATGATGATGATGATGATGATGATGATGATGATGATGATGATGATGAACCTAATCTAGCCTAGAAGGGAGGAGAGGAAACCCGCTACGTAGCCTAGTCCTGTCGAATAGCACCAAGGGGACCACCGGCTTAACGTCCCTTCCGAAGGACGGTACAACGCGAACACCAGGATTCCTCCACAAATCCATGCTGTCGAGAGGTTGATAAGCAAGGAACAGAACTGGCCATGAGTATCATGGTCACCCATCCAATACCTGACTCGGCGCTGTGTTGCTTAACCACGGTGATCTCATGAGAACCGGTGTTTCCAGCACGAGAAACTGTTCGGTGGTAACTCATCCAATACCTGATTCGGATTGATTGATTGATTTGAGGTGTTTAACGACGCACTGTTTTGACATCTGGCCATGCGGCACTGGTCTAATGGCGTCGGTGAATGAGTGGATGATGATGAGGATGATGTACTTAACATAGCCTAGAAGGGAGGAGGGGAAACCAGGTGTCGGCACGTAGCCTACTTCTTTCAAAGAACACCAAGGGGACTTCGGCTTAACGTCCCTTCCGAAGGACGGTACAACGCGAACAACAGGATTCCTCCACAAATCCATGCTGTCGAGAGGTTGATAAGCAAGGCGAGTGTAGTTGCTGTACTAACTTTCATCCCTCCAACCTCTCTCCCGAACAGAACTGGTCATGTGTATGATGGTCACCCATCCAATACCTGACTCAGCGCAGTATTGCTCAACTTCGGTGGTCTCATGAGAACCGGTGTTTCCAACATGCCGAACCGTTCGGTGGGTGCACTGGTTCTGCTGGAAAGTTTGAGATGGGAACGGTTTTGCATGCACTAAAGTGAATGGCCAAAGCGCACGGGTTTCAAGTCTCTCATGTGGCCTGCCTATGTGTTATGTGTTATGTACCGCGTGCTAGTGGTTTACCATGGTTAACAGTGGTTAACAGTGGTTAACAGTGGTTAATAGTGCTTTATATAGTAAACACTCGCTGTGCTGCGACTGAGCTGGTTGGCCGGGCAAATGCACAGGCTTTAGGGTCAACATACCTTGAAATCGATACAAGGACAAGCGAGTGAGAGAGCGAGCAGCGTTTGCGTCGCAGACAAGGACAACACGTGGGATTCTCGTCGAAATTAACCCGTAAATTAGTCCCATCGGCAAAAACTTGGAAAATAGGAAGCCGCCAGGCAAATGTTTGTGAGGTTACTTGTTAGATTCGTGACTCGGAGTCGACACGAACATGGAGAAGCACAAACTGGATCTGGATTTCATCTACATTTTCGTCGAGAGGACTTCCAATTTCACTTGCTAATAATTACCAGAGTTTTCGGGTTGATCGGGTGGCGAGGAGAGAGGGGGGTGGGGGGGGGGAGTGAGACTAGACGTTGAATTGAGTGCGGCGAAGTGGACAGTCTGAATCTAATGCACTGCTAGCTGCATTTGGTTCACATGTAACTGATTCGAGCAGATTCTTGTGTTGTGCTGCCTCAGTCCAGTCTCTACTGAGGTACACATCAGCGAAGCTACGAAGCTACGAAGCTACGAAGCTAGCCAAAGCTGTATGCCGGTCAATGGACCCCGCTCTCAGCCAAGGTCACTCGCGGCGGACCTGCCTTGTATCTCTCCTACTCGCAAGAGGATCGAGGACCCTTGCCAGGCCCGACCGCTTGGCTCGTCCCATGCAAGCTAGTCTACACAAAGATCTACCTGCGCTTTGAGCCGCGCTATCGCATTCGCATTATGCGTTTGCATTTCGCTTGACTAAACACTAGCAGGCATGTTGCTGCCCCCTTCCTTCCTTCGTTCCTTCCTTCGTTCCTTCCTTCCTACGTTCGTACATAAAATAGTTGCACTGCAGTCCAGGTCACTGACTACGTATACCACGCAGAATAATGCACATTATTTTAAAGTGAATTAGAGATAATTTGCTTCAGTTGCGTGGTATAAGCAACTAGTAACTGGCAACTATAATGATTTGCCTTCAAGTGGCTTGGCTAAGGGAATTGGAGGTTTTGAAACCGCTTCTCCTTTAATGTGCGCCTTCTATTTTAGCTCGTAAACACACTTTAGGTTATGTGGACAAAGCTTCGGTTAGCTCTGCATTTTCATTGCTAAAAACGAATTAACGAAGCGAACAAACGTAAGAAATAAAATTGTGATTTATTGTGGCACGTTTTTATTTTTATTAAATCAAGTACCAATTTCACTAGTGGTGTCAAAACAGTATGTCGGATAAACCCTTGTTGACCAAATGTCAGGTGTCCTTCCGTCGGCCATTTTATATCTGAGATGAAAAGCGGTTGCGTGGTATACGGAGTTAAAAGCCGTATTATTTCAAATTCCCTTTAGAAATAATGCGAATTATTCTGCGTGGTAAACGTAGTCACTTCTGGCATTGCCATGTGGTTAGTGCCCACACTAGCACACACCAGACAAGACAGTCCACAGCAAGGTCACAAATCTGACTAACTAGATATTTCAAGAGTTTCTTTATGACAGTATGGGGTCTTCGAATCTAATTGATATCACCCATCCACTTCAATGTTATTGCCGAGGAGACAACGAACGGTTAGTCGAGTTTTGACTGGACATGGTTTTCTGGGCTTACAAATGTGTGGTCATAATTAGCTACCGCGATAACATAACAAATCATAATACACCTAAAAGCATCCGGAATAGATCAAACCAACATTTTTCCAATTCCGATATTTTCAATTGAATACAATACCAAGATCATTTCACTATTGTATTGCAATTTGTTAATTATAACAAATGGATATGAAGATAAATAAATAGAACACGTATTGCGTACTGAAATAAAGTGTACAAGCATTGAGTTTATAGGTTGAAATATGCACCGACTGACACCATTATAAGTAAATGCACATGTTTAGTATTAACATTATAATCAATAATAGCTTTTTGCTGATATTTCTGTTATTGATACCGAAGATCGAACGAATTCCAGACTAATAGTTTCGTTGCAAATTAGAGCTAGTTTTTTCTCCCAGTTACCTTTATTGTCAACTTCAGTTAACCCTAGTTCATAGTTCCCCAATAAGGTTTTCGTAGCTAAATACCCTTATCTAAATGTTGATAAAAGCTTATCAGAAGAACATGCTTTTAATGATCTATTTCCTGCGAACTGGTCTGAGCTTGTAAACGGTGAGTCATCTATTACTTTTAATAAACTCGTCATTTTAATCTCTTTATAAATTAATTTGCATTATTGGATTCTGTTTTGAAAGCAAATTATGGTCAACGTGAAATCAAAGTTTTAAAACGTCAGATAGCTAAGCTATCGGACTTCAAAGTAGAATATGTACATTTTTATGTTCGAAATCAGGGTTTTCATTGCACATGCTTAGTTAATACTTGGCTTCGACTCAAGACAAGCGATAAAGTTCTTATTGAGGCTAAAAACATCTTAAAAAACCATTGCATAGAGAAATACTGTGGTCATGGTTGATACTATTTTATTTTTCAATTGAAACTTCGGTGTCTTCACACAAAGCCACCAAATATGTGCATTTTAGCGCCTTTTCAAAATATCAAAATCTGATTGAGTAGCAACCATAGACAAACTTTTCCTCTTTACACCGATTTTTCAGATCTTTTCAAGTAATTTCAGACCACAAAAGTGTGACCGCGAGGACCTCTGCTTGCATAGGGAGGGAGATCCCTCCAAGTATTGAGGTTTTAGTTGGGTTATTTGGTTGGCTGCGTGGTTAGATGCTTAGCTGGAGCTTGAAGATGATGATTATCTTGTACTAGCACCAACATGCCATGCCACTAACTGGAATTTCAAAAGATCACAGCTCGATTACTAATCTAGCTAAGGCCTAGCCAGCCTTGCATGCAAACTTATCTTATATTTACCAACAGTTATCGTTACACAGATTGAAAGATGAGCAGATTCAACGCTAATTTTCACAAAACTTGTCAATAAAAGAAAATAATAACAACTGCGATTGTTGTCAACTAATTCTGGAAATAGCGAATCGATTTGCATTTCTCTGTGAGACGTGGATTGTCGATTACACTTGGCTGAGTTGCTGGAAGAAAGCGACAGTAACACAGCAGCAATTATAAAAATATTGTCCAGTGATGTTGAGTAAGGTCGGCAACAGCAATCTTGGTATTACCATCTTAGTACACGATCTTACTGACGTAGTAGAACCGCCGAGTATTGCAGCAATGTTTGCGCTATTTGTAATAAAGCAAACAATTACAATGACCTAGTTGTAGCGAGTACGAATACTACCTACGTTCAGTCATATTGTGGAATGTCAACTGGCAAATGTGCATCCCTGAGAGAGATTAAGAGAATAATAATGATCAGTACTGTTCATAGACTGACAGTCCTTGAGCGGCAGCTACCAGCCACCAGCTACCAGCTAGCAGCTACCAGCAGCTACCAGCAGCTACCAGCCACCAGCTAGCAGCTACCAGCAGCTACCAGCAGCTACCAGCAGCTAGCAGCTACCAGCAGCTACCAGCAGCTACCAGCCACCAGCAGCTACCAGCCAGCAGCCACCAGCTAGCAGCTACCAGCAGCTACCAGCCAGCAGCTACCAGCAGCTACCAGCAGCTAGCAGCTACCAGCTACCAGCAGCTAGCAGCTACCAGCCACCAGCTAGCAGCTACCAGCTAGCAGCTACCAGCAGCTACCAGCTACCAGCTAGCAGCTACCAGCAGCTACCAGCTACCAGCAGCTAGCAGCTACCAGCTACCAGCCAGCAGCTACCAGCCAGCAGCTACCAGCAGCTACCAGCTACCAGCAGCTAGCAGCTACCAGCTAGCAGCTACCAGCAGCTACCAGCTACCAGCAGCTAGCAGCTACCAGCTAGCAGCTACCAGCAGCTACCAGCAGCTACCAGCAGCTACCAGCAGCTACCAGCAGCTACCAGCAGCTACCAGCAGCTAGCAGCTACCAGCAGCTACCAGCTACCAGCAGCTAGCAGCTACCATCAGCTAGCAGCTACCATCAGCTACCAGCTACCAGCAGCTACCAGCTACCATCAGCTAGCAGCTACCAGCAGCTACCAGCAGCTAGCAGCTACCAGCAGCTAGCAGCTACCAGCAGCTAGCAGCTACCAGCTACCAGCAGCTACCAGCAGCTAACAGCAGCTAGCAGCAGCTAGCAGCTACCAGCAGCTACCAGCTACCAGCAGCTACCAGCAGCTAACAGCAGCTACCAGCAGCTACCAGCAGCTAGCAGCTATTAGCTACCAGCTACCAGCAGCTACCAGCAGCTAACAGCAGCTACCAGCAGCTACCAGCTAGCAGCTACCAGCCAGCAGCTACCAGCCAGCAGCTACCAGCTAGCAGCTACCAGCCAGCAGCTACCAGCCAGCAGCTACCAGCCAGCAGCTACCAGCCAGCAGCTACCAGCCAGCAGCTACCAGCCAGCAGCTACCAGCTACCAGCAGCTACCAGCAGCTACCAACAGCCAGCAGCTACCAGGAGCTACCAGCAGCAGCTACCAGCCAGCAGCTACCAACAGGCAGCAGCTACCAACCAGCAGTTACCAACAGCCAGCAGCTACCAACAGCCAGCAGCTACCAACAGCCAGCAGCTACCAGCAGCCAGCAACCAGGAGCTACCAACAGCCAGCAGCTACCAGCACCCAGCAGCTACCAACCAGGAGCTACCAACAGCCAGCAGCTACCAACCAGGAGCTACCAACAGCCAGCAGCTACCAACCAGGAGCTACCAACAGCCAGCAGCTACCAACAGCCAGCAGCTACCAACAGCCAGCAGCTACCAACCAGGAGCTACCAACAGCCAGCAGCTACCAACAGCCAGCAGCTACCAACCAGGAGCTACCAACAGCCAGCAGCTACCAACCAGGAGCTAGTACCTACGCATCTTCTCACATCCGTTCGACTCGCGTGACCATACACACACCAAAGAGTACTTTTGTAGCTTGTTTAACATTTTAATGAGACTGCGAGCAAGAATATTATTATTAATATAAATATATATGCATGAATTATATTTAATACACTTGTGCAATGTGGATAACATGGCACTCCTGCGTTCCTAAGAACCCAATTTCACCGACAATTGGTAGACCATAAGAAGACACGACACTTCTTAGAAGAGAGGCGCAAAAAACGGTCGAACACCCTTCTAGGCTTGAACTCAGCACGGCATTAGCACGGCGTTAGCACGGCATTAACAAAGCGTTAGCACGGCTTTAACACGGCGTTAACACTGCGCTAACACGGTATTGAATCAGCGAATATAGCAGTGTTCTTGTAAGTCAATCGCTCTGGCTGTTCTTTGCAGGGAAAACAATCTGCTTTTTGAACCTAAACTCCAACCAAGTGTTACTGTGATTATTTACTGTGTTTTTATTATATTGTACTTGCATACCGGTATTATATTGTACGTTGTACTAGCATACCGGTTACAATAAAGATTTTGAATTTGAAATAAATTATCCCGTTATCCCGTCACTGTCATTCTTCTTTTAGCCAACTTACCCCGTGTGACGCGCGTGCATCGCTTCCCCCACCACTCTTTCAATCCCTCCCCCAACGGTCAGAAATTTGAATTGACACTCGAACAGTTCGAAGCCAGATTCGATGGTAGATCACAGATCAGTGCTTAATTGTCGACCACGCTTTGACGCTTGACGCGTGGTAAAGATAAGTGATTCGAAAGTCAGTGAAATGTCTCCCGGCTTCATTAAACTATCTTTCTTACTGGGGGCATGACATGTTCTAAAAATAGCTTAATTCAGTCTCCCGTAAGCTAATGGCAAAGCGATCTGGTTAAAAGAGGTATAGCTAGTCTAAAGCTTGTCTATTATTCACTTTGGTCCAACCATACCTGATTCATCGTAGCTTTCAGTTTTGTTTCAATGTGAGTATCTAAAGTAAACTGTGAATTAGATAATATGAACTTGAGACAATACAAGCCTTAGACTTTCCAACGACAACGTGAAAGATCGCAGTTTTGCCAAGAAACCTAACCTAACCTAACCTAACCGGATCACCGAACTTGGTAGACAAGGTCAAACAAAACAAAACAAAGAAAGTACACCACGTTTTTGTGCAAACTTCTTCTTATTACCTACAACAACTTCACTCGCCTTGCTTATCAGCCTCTCGACAGCAACTTCACTCGCCTTGCTTGTCAACCTCTCGACAGCAACTTCACTCGCCTTGCTTATCAACCTCTCTACAGCATGAATTTGTGGAGGAATCCTGTTGTTCGCGTTGTACCGTCCTTCGGAAGGGACGTTAAGCCGGTGGTCACCTTGGTCTTCGACAGGAGTTGGCTACGTGCCGGCACCGGGTCTCCCCTCCTCCCTAATAGGCTAGATTGGGTTCTTCATCTTCATCATCACCGACTCCATTGGAGCAATGCTACCTTGGTAACTTCAAATAGTCCAACTATGGTCCAACTATGCATTGCATGTCATAGCATGCTACAAATTATCCATATAATAAGGAAGCTGGACTCCAAGTAAACAGAACGTTAATCAACTGCATGTGCCTCATGGTAGGTGACTGCTCAGCTGAGCAAGGGTAAGCATTATTTGCTTTTCATTAGGAAGGTAATTTCAGACGCAACCAGCATGGACAATCATTGACCACCCTAAGTTAGTAACCCAGTATTATTTATATTTATTTATTTGTGGTGTTTTACGACGCACTGTTTTGACATCTGGCCATGCAGCACTGGTCTAATGGCGTCGGTGATTGAGTGGATGATGGTGAGGATGATGATGTATCTAACCTAGAAGGGAGGAGAGGAAACCCGGTGCCGGCACGTAGCCTACTCCTGTCGAAGACCAAAGGGACCACCGGCTTAACGTCCCTTCCGAAGGACGGTACAACTCGAACAACAGGATTCCTCCACAAATCCATGCTGTCGAGAGGTTGATAAGAAAGGCGATGAAGTAGCTGTACTAACTTTCATCCCTCCAACCTCTCTCCCGAACAGAACTGGTCATGTGTATGATGGTCACCCATCACAATACCCGACCCAGCGCAGTGTTGCTTAGCTTCGGTGATCCAACGAGAACCGGTGTTTCCAACACGCCAAACCATTCGATTATTAACCCAGTAGCGACCATTACAACTAAAATCGAGGAACAAATGAGAATCCTCAGCAATGTCAAGGCGATTGTGAACTGGTATCATCGCCTACTTTTCTCAATTTCAATCACATGTCTACAATTGAACTTGAAAGTAAAGTCTCGGGATGAATTCTATCGAGTGTGCCGTTTAGTCAGATACAGCCGCTTCTCTTCTCCGCTCCTCTCCTCTCCACCCTCTCTTCTTTCGGCAGCCACCCTCACGAAGATCAATACCACTGCATCGAGTCGAGTGTACGCTCTCAGAGTTCTCGCTAGCTAAAGTAGACTGCCGGGGGAATAGGGGCAAGGGGGGCAAGCCGCGACCCACTCCCGAGTATCCTTGCACTACCCGTGTACAACGGGGCAAAGGGGTGACCCCTACACCCAACCCCTTCATATATCACACTAAAATCTCATCAAAAAATAGCTCCTACATTTGGATTATTTATATTTTTATATTATTTATTTATTTGTGGTGTTTAGCGACGCACTGTTTTGACATCTGGCCATGTGGCACTGGTCTAATGGTGTCGGTGAATGAGTAGATGATGATGAACCTAACCTAGCCTAGAAGGGAGGAGGGGACACCAGGTGTCGGCACGTAGCCTACTCCTGTCGAAGACCAAGGGGACCACTGGATTAACGTCCCTTCCGAAGGACGGTACAACCCGAACAGCAGGATTCCTCCACAAATCCGTACTGTCGAGAGGTTGATAAGCAAGGCGAGTGAAGTTGATGTACTAACTTTCATCCCTCTAACCTCTCTCCCGAACAGAACTGGTCATGTGTATGATGGTCACCCATCGAATACCTGACTCAGCGCAGTGTTCCTTAACTTAAATCCCTCCAACCTCTCTCCCGAACAGAACTGGTCATGTGTATGATAGTCACCCATCCAATACCTGACACAACGCAGTGTTGCTTAACTTTCATCCCTCCAACCTCTCTCCCGAACAGAACTAGTCATGTGTATGATGGTCACCCATCCAATACCTGACACAACGCAGTGTTGCTTAACTTTCATCCCTCCAACCTCTCTCCCGAACAGAACTGGTCATGTGTATGATAGTCACCCATCCAATACCTGACACAACGCAGTGTTGCTTAACTTTCATCCCTCCAACCTCTCTCCCGAACAGAACTGGTCATGTGTATGATAGTCACCCATCCAATACCTGACACAACGCAGTGTTGCTTAACTTCCATCCCTCCAACCTCTCTCCCGAACAGAACTGGTCATGTTGATGATGATCACCCATCCAATACCTGACCCAGCGCAGTGTTGCTTAACTTTCATCCCTCTAACCTCTCTCCCGAACAGAACTGGTCATGTGTATGATGGTCACCCATCCATTACCTGACTCAGCGCAGTGTTCCTTAACTTTCATCCCTCCAACCTCTCTCCCGAACAGAACTGGTCATGTGTATGATGGTCACCCATCTAATACCTGACACAGCGCAGTGTTGCTTAACTTTTATCCCTCCAATCTCTCTCCCGAACAGAACTGGTCATGAGTATGATGGTCACCCGACCAATCTGAATTTGGAGGCTAAGGCGAAACTGTTTTGGAAATGTATACCACACCGCTCATGGTCAGAGCTGGCAACAAGGACCGATGATAGAAGCAAGCAAAACATCGAGTTGACATCGAAACAGTCCCCCACTGACAAATTTCCCCCCCAAAAAGTAATGGCGAGCGCGGCCATTGTCGACAAGCAGTGTGCCACGTGGCTAGAATATAGCAAGGGCACGAGTAACTCATACTTTGGGGTCGCACATATACGTTTTCAAGATATTCTTGGCTTCCAACTGCCATTTCCAAGCTTTATATTGCACTATTACTGACAGCGCTGTCACTGTCACAGATTGACTTGACATGCAACTGACAGCACTGTCACTGTCACACTGCACTAGTTCTTGGATTATTATTATTATTATTATTATTTGAGGTGTTTAACGACGCATTGTTTTGACATCTGGCTATGCGGCACTGGTTTAATGGCGTCGGTGAATGAGTGGATGATGATGAGGATGATGATGAACGTAACCTAGCCTAGAAGGGAGGAGGGGAAACCCGGTGCCGGCACGTAGCCTACTCCTGTCGAAGACCAAGGGGACCACCGGCTTAACGTCCCTTCCGAAGGACGGTAAAACGCGAACAACAGGATTCCTCCACAAATCCATGCTGTCGAGAGATTGATAAGCAATGCGAGTGAAGTTGCTGTACTAACTTTTATCCAACCTCTCTCCCGAACAGAACTGGTCACGTGTATGATGGTCACCCATCCAATACCTGACTCAGTGCAGTGTTGCTTAACTTTCATCCCTCCAACCTCTGTCCCGAACAGACTAGTTCTAGGACTGCACTTGTTCTTGCACGTGTATTCGAGCTGGACATTATGTCGTCTGATTGCTGCAAGATCTAATCTTTCGATCATCATTTTGATATCGAACACATTTATATCGCAATAGATTTACTCTGGCATGCTATTAGGCATGCAAGGTGGCATGCAAGGTGGCATGCAATGCGCGCTGCATTTTATCGTAATGCACTATTTGAAAAAAAAAAATTACTTTGCATGCAAATAGACATGACACTATTATTGGAGGCACGTAGTGAAAGTACGTAGGTGTACAGACAACAACTAGCGTACCTCCCTACCTTCCTACCTGCCTACCTATCTACCTACTTGCCTGCCTACGTACTTGCCTACCTGCCTGCCTACCTACCCGCCTACCTACCTACCCAACCTACCTACCTACTTGCCTGCCAACCTACTACCTACCTGCCTGCCTACTTGCCTACCTACCTTCCTAGCTGCCTACCTACCTGCCTAGCTGCCTGCCTAGCTGCCTACTTGCCTACCTACCTTCCTAGCTGCCTACCTACCTGCCTAGCTGCCTGCCTACCTAGCTGCCTGCCTAGCTGCCTACTTGCCTACCTACCTACTTGCCTACCTGCCTACTTACCTACTTGCCTAGCTACCTGCCTACCTACCAGCCTACTTGCCTACCTACCTACTTGCCTACCTAACTACCTACTTGCCTACCTACCTGCCTACCTACCTACTTGCCTACCTACCTACTTGCCTACCTACTTGCCTACCTACTTGCCTACCTACCTACCTACCTACCGACTTGCCTACCTACCTGCCTACTTGCCTGCCTACCTACCTACCTACCTACCTATTGTGTAAATTATCAATGCGGGTTGCGCAAGCAGTTAACACGGAAACCACTTGCTTGGGATGCAAGCAAATAATCTCGCAAGTAATATGCAATAAAGTCATAAGAGAATGATGACAGGTGAGAGAATGAGTTAGTGAGAGTGAAGGTATGGGGGACGATGGGTGCTACTGACGAGGTCTGGTAAGTCGGCTTGAAAGGGCAGCGAATAGAGAAGAGGAGACTGCAGGACTTACAATCAATAGTTTACTGAGTCTCGTGAGAGAAGTGAACTTGTGCCATCGGAGGGACCAACTAAAATGAGCGACCGAGCGAGCGATCGACTTCAGCGCCTTGGGCTCAATAGTCTAGAGAGTTTCTCAATATGCACTGCCAGTGGCGTCTTATTCTGACCCCCGGTAGATGCTGGCCGTTCCGTATCTACCACAAAATACCTGTGCAAAGGATCGGACAGCGAGACGGCCATCAAAAGATGTAACTCCAGGTAAGACGGTAATCCAGGTAAGACGGTCGCACATCGTCCGGTGATCACCATTTCAAAGAAAGGGAACATTAAAAAGACAAGCTTGTCACTGACTTGTACTTGATCGATCTCGGTGATTAGTACCTTAGCAAACAAACATTGTAGTTGCATTTATGTTTACTTCTTGCAAGGGGCATGTATCACTTCAGGAATCTAGGTCGATTGCGCGATATGAGTTGTCTTGATGTAATTTTATGCTTGAGAAGAATCAATTAGAAGACAGAGACAATCTTCCTGTAATGTTAACTACATTGATTGACAGCCCAATCATGGGTTTATTTTTATTAATCCGGAATACTGCTTTTGACAGCGTCTCAAAGTTTTTACAAGCATAGCAAATTTGGTCCAGATACAGGATATTATCGAGGTATCTTCTATCAATCAGCAGCTCACGTGCAGCGCGTGCATCTCACGTGCGGACTCACGTGCGGACTCACGTGCAGACTCTATATTTGGCCACTGGGAACCAGGCGCCGGTGAAAAATCTCAACTCAGCATTGAGATAAACTCAAGAAAATCTGTACAAAGCTAATTATTGCGGTAAAATTGTGCGTGCATAGCACCATTCCACCGAGAATATGGCTGTACAGACGTCTTATCTTGCACCTACGCAACGCACTTCTTGGTGCTGGCATTATCGCACCGAAGCTTTCTCAAAACCAAGTCCCACATGCCGTGGTCGACACCAGTACTCAAGGAAGATCAAGGCTATACCCGAAACATCAAAATCTTCCACTTTTTTAAGGTAAAGAAAGGTTCCAGCTTGCGTTATGAGGGTATAATTACCATGCATGTCCCATGTCAGTTAACCCGCTGGGACCGGTGCTAGTGTCAGTGCAAGTCTCGTTGCATGGGCCGGATATTCGTTTAAGAAACCGTTTATGGAATTCCTCTCTGCCGAGTTGTAATTTAACTACACGCATACTAATTATGCAGGATGGAAATAGCCACTGAACTAAAGGGACAAGCGATCAGTTGTGGCTATTCCTCAGGCTGTCGTATCGGGAGCTTACTCAGGTCTATTGGAGTGGGAGCTTACTCAGGTCTATTGGAGTGGGAGCTTACTCAGGTCTATTGGAGTGGGAGCTTACTCAGGTCTATTGGAGTGGTAGCTTACTCAGGTCTATTGGAGTGGGAGCTTACTCAGGTCTATTGGAGTGGGAGCTTACTCAGGTCTATTGGAGTGGGAGCTTACTCAGGTCTATTGGAGTAGGAGCTTACTCAGGTCTATTGGAGTGGGAGCTTACTCAGGTCTATTGGAGTGGGAGCTTACTCAGGTCTATTGGAGTGGGAGCTTACTCAGGTCTATTGGAGTGGGAGCTTACTCAGGTCTATTGGAGTAGGAGCTTACTCAGGTCTATTGGAGTGGGAGCTTACTCAGGTCTATTGGAGTAGGAGCTTACTCAGGTCTATTGGAGTGGGAGCTTACTCAGGTCTATTGGAGTGGGAGCTTACTCAGGTCTATTGGAGTGGGAGCTTACTCAGGTCTATATCAAGGTTTACTGGATACAACTAATCGACCAAACCACTTGTCCGATCGCGACGAAACAAAAACTAGGCGACTCATCACACTATTGCCAACGGATTAACGCTTTTCAAAATCAAAAATATTATTTCGTCTTATAGTTACACGCGTTGTAAAAGAGTCTGTTCAAGGTGTTTTTTCGGCGATTTTCGGAAAAGAAAATCCGACTTTTCGTAGCAGCTGTGGATCCCAAATGTCTTCAATCTGTTAACACTACCAAACTACACATAAGACAAATACTCGAGCCAAAGATTTTGAAAAGCTTCTCTTCTTAGCTGAGTCCAGTGTTTATAGATTTTTTCTTCAGTATGGATTTTCCGGAAAAATAGCACTTGAAGTAATTTTTCTTAGTAGCAACAGTTTTTGTCAACCCCAAAAGACTATGGAGACGATATAACCATCTTAACTGAATTGGTATCAACTTCAGTATATGCTAAGGGCGAGCCTCTGTCCTTGCCTATCGTAGGTTTTTGGGGGACGGAACCAGTTGGTAGTTTAAAGGCAGGTATGCAGTATTACCTGTTTCGATATATTCATCTAGCAACGTGATCACACTAGTTTTGCCCGAACATGTTCCATGGATGAAACAAACGCAGCTTTACTCGCAGCTGTATCGCTATAGATACATTAAACAGATACTGACGTAATCTTTTGCTAGTTTTTCCTAAAAGAATAATCTCCATATCAGTTGCATATGCACTTTGTGGCTACCACTGATTTCTGGATTGTGCGTAAATAACGTGTCCCAGTAATCTTATATTGTCGTCATATAATGTTGAAAGTTAACTCAAGTGCTGATGTTTTAGGATGAAAGGCAAAACAATTAGGAAAAGTGTAGACTGGTTGGAATAGGGGGGCCAGCCAGCCGCCAGGCTAGAGCAGGCTGCGGTCAACTTCAAACATCTGCCGTTTTATCAAGCGAGGACAAAATACGACGATTGGCACGAATCTGGAAGCATGCGTGCTATTGCTTTAATAGCAGTTTAGGTATATTTCAAGTGCCCGACTCAACTGAACAGAGAATAGATGTATGGATGGTCTACTATAGTGAAAATAACAAACATTGTGGAAGATCTGAGTGGACGTTGTTTCAATTACTAATTAACATCGAAGTCAATGATTGAGGAACTAGCCCAAGTAACGCAACTGTGCGGATTAAACAATCGAATTTTATTATCAGGTTTAAATATGGTATCGTATTATATCTCAGTATCCAAAGGCTAGAAAAATCAACGTTGATAACAAAATAAAAAGGGACAAACACGCTTGTTCGTTACGGCTCGGGCTCGGATTAGTTCCCGAGCCTGAGAGCATTACGTATACATAGGTACTTTGGTTGGTGATCGTCCCTTAAGCATAACACGGTATGATTAAAATTATGAAGCACGTGCCCGTGAAAATAATATCAATTCATTTTCACTTTCAGTTCACGGGAAATTCTTTCTCGGGTGGGGCCATAAGATTTGGGTGAAGGGCTAAGCCCGGCCATGACTTTCGTATAGGTGTTGAGTTTCACTACATTTAAAAGGATAAGTTGCGAAAATACTCGCTTTATCGCGCGGTGATAGTAAAAAGTTTCCTCTAAACTAATAATGTGTAGAGCTGCAATTGCCAACAGATTTTATCATTCTCGTATAGAAACTTAAATAATGTGATGTTTCTTTGTTAGCTACGAGATAATTGAAGTGTGTACCAGTGGCAGATTCCTCAGTGTTCAAACACAAAATTATCAATAAAACCTTACCTGTCTGACGATTCCGAGCTGTCATAACGATCCGTACATCTTTTCTTCCGACAATTTTCTTCATTTTCCTCACAAATCTGAGAAAACTTCACATTTTCTGCACTTTTTTGGTCACAATGCACATCCAAGGCGTGAACATCCAAACTCATCACGCTATTCGAACCAAAACAATGACACAAATCACTCCGTTTACCGCCCAAAAAAAAAGATTCTTTCATATTTTCGAGTATGTCGTGCTTTAAGCAATCCGCTGGCGAAATTGTAAGCAATTTAACATTGTCTTTCAATAAGCAATTGTGTTTCTCCGCGCCCGCGCCAGGCCAACACTCGCGGTCTGCGGCCATTTTGTTGGAAGCAGCTACGGCGAGCGACAGCGAGGTGTACTGCCTTCGTCGTCGTAGTCGACCCCTGCCTGCCTACCCGCTCGTGACGTCACTCCGGAGGATGCACTGGAGGGGACAACGGGAGGATTATCCTGCCATTCTGACGTCACAAGTAATCTCCTCTCCAGTATTTCACTGTCGCGTCAATGGCCAGCAAGTTTGATTACATCATCACACTTCTTGCACTCTCGATCAAGGGGCACCACGGAGTCGAGGCGGAGACCAAGCAGAGGATTTTCAAATAAAATGACCGCTCGTTTGCGTTAAATAATTTCCACTTCCGTTTTTCCCACGTATATAGGATTTAAAGGCACTTAAATTCATTGTCAGTTTAGTTGCAAAATGTCATTTTATTTATAATCTGTTCTTGAACACAATATAGTGATGTAGAATGAAACTTAACATTATTGCAGAGCAGGCTGAAAGATAAAACTTTAAATGTATTAATTACTAGCCCTTAATATTGACAAGACTATTGCTTGGACCCGATATTCTTCTAATATTGGCAGCCATTTCGTTAACATTGATTGATTAATCAAGTAATACAATACTAAGAATAACCAGTACAATACCAGGTGGATAACAATACTCCTTGTACCAGAGAGAGATATATTCTTATTTTATAAAAAGTGCCATGTTTTGCTGCTGTACTCACGATAGCTAATAAAATGATAAAAATAAGGCCATGTTCGGTAAATGGGACGGTGAGTCAATGAAAAGTTTCATAGACAATTCACAAAATGTTTTAAGAACTTAAAGTTACTCATATGAAGATAGATGAAAATGTACCACATCACCATATAACATTATGGATGGCACACTAAAATAATATTGCATTTTACCTGGAATCGAATAGAAATGCCAAACAAATTGCATGTCAAAATCCTACTCCATCTTAGGTCACCAAAAAGTAAAAACCTATTGAAGCTCAAAAATAATGTCACATTTAGAGTAAATACAGATAAACTGGGGATTGTTTAGCACCATCAAAGTATAAAATATGACAACAATTATATGCAAAATATGAGAAATCAGAAATAATTTGTAGTTTTGGAACCATATGCATGCTATTTTCAACAAAAGTACTAAAAAATGGCTCATAAACAATGCAATAGAGCTGTGAATTCAGTTTAAGTTCTAACTTATATTCATACTATGCACAAACAAATAGCATATTTGGGTACAAATAAAGACAACGAATGTTGTCTAATTGCATAATTTTGTTAGCTAGCTGTTTCTTTAGTGAGGGGGCGGCAAATGTTTTGCTTTTACCTTTCCTTGTTTAAAATTTAAAATCTGATTTTTAGACATTTCTCACCGCAAGAATAACTGTCTCGGCAAGAATGTCCCAGCACCAGGTATATGCTCGTTTTGAATGCATCTGCATCTTTCCATGCCACCCATGAGCACCCTCCTTGCTAGCACCCAGCTAATTGCCAGAGCATTCTTTAAAATATTTCATTTGTAATAGAAAACAATAACAGTATCCCAACTAGCACCGCCATGGCCTTAAAAAGAAGTATTTAATATAACTCATCGACAAGGCAAGATATTTGCTGTCTAAACTAGGAAGAGAGATGCATTTACGTGAACTGCTGCCAATTACCAAGTACCCAAGTGTCCATACACTTCACAGCGTTTTGGTAAATATTGCCAATGTGACTTCCACACGACTCACAAGTATAATTTAAGATAAAGAAAAGGAAAAAAAAATACTGATGAGTATAAATTTGTGCCCGGGAGTTAGGAATCCGGCACAGTCTTCATGTCCATAGCGAAGTGGGCATGATCCCGGCTGCCGATCCAGGGTTTGGAGTCAACACTTCGTCCTTCAGGAAGTTCAGGGGAAGATACACCAGATGGCCCTGTGTACAGACAAGAGAATATGGTACACTTGCTAGGATTGAGAAGCTCTGTCAGGCGATCTCAGCATCTCCATGGCTACCAAACATTGAATCTACCATTGAACCTCCTATGCTAGGCCATGATATACCCGTGGTAACATAAGATAGCATTGAGACGCTTTGTCAGGCAGTCTCAGCATCTCCATAGCTACCAAACGTTGCAACACTAAATGTTGATGGCCAGCTTTATTATCAACAATGAGTTTTTTAGGAAAATGTCAGTATACTGTGAAAATCTTTCCTTAGTACAGAATACATACTTAAAAAATCCATCTACGTCTAGCAGAACAGTCATTACTGTAGTCACATTAAAAGATTTCATGTCTCAAGGGTCAAGACCCCTAAGGGGGGAAAGGGAATCTTTAGATGGGGGAATAAAATATGTTCAAACACCAGCGCCTACTAGGTCTAACATTCTTGCAACAAAATATCGCCAGCATTTCTTACGTGAATTCCTTTGATCTTTCTCTTGGCCGCGATCGGATCCGTACGGCTTAGAGAAAATTCTTCCTGATATTTCTTGAGGTTTGCAAAAGTCGTCACAGTATCGGTGGGAATGCAGTGAAACACCTGAAAGTGAGTTTACATTTCAAATAAGTTACATAACCGTCAAATCAAAGCAAGCCGATCTGGTAACTATTTTAAGTGAGGTTAAGTACCTTTTCATAAAGCTCTGTATTGCACCGAGCTGTTTTCGCCCAGACATCGTTGTAGAAGTGGTCACAGACCGGATCAGTGACATCAACGTCACCGGTTCTTCCCAGGAGTCCCAGGTGTTCTTTGAACAGGTGAGTGCGTAGCGACCCGGCATACTTTCCAGCTTTGTACGGCTGTCCATTCATCCGAGAGTCAACAAACTCTCGGTCGCTTACAACGACGGCAACCTCAGAGTCACGTTTCCCGACCAAGCTGCGGTCGTTGATGTTGGCAGACCCACAGATAACGACGTTGTCGTCGGCAATCAAGAGTTTCGAATGAACGTAGATCAGTTCAGAGACCTGGACGGAATTATAGAACGATTTATCTGGACTGTCAGTTGGAGCTAAACTAGCACAAGTCTTGGTTAGTTTCACCAATTTTCATAGCAAGGCGTTGGTTGGACACCTTCAGAACTCTCAAAATCCTTACCCTCACCTGCACCCTCATCCAAATCGCAAGCACCCTAGTCAGATCCTACCCTGACCTATTCCCACCAAACTCCTCCGTTCACTCCCATGCAACGAGGAGAAGACAAGAAATCCGAGCCCTCCCTCACAAAACCTCACTTTTCAAACACAGATACCTTTGTACCAAAATCCACAATCACCTTCCTGTCCTCGTCAAAGACTCCCATACCTGCAGCTCATTTGAGTAAACACTGCATATCTTCCTCCTCAACAACCACTTCTACTCCCTTGATGAATATTACCTCTATAAAAATTTGCAAAACTGTCTTCTGTAAATATGTATTTCTATTTTTATTATTACCTTTATTATCATTGTTATCTCTATTATATTTCACCCCTACCAATATTAGATGCCTACACTAAAGTTAACCTGACTTTGCCCATACTTGTATACTGTACTTATCACGGACAAAAAATAAATACAATACAATACAATACAATACAATACAATACACCTGATTCCCTTTTGCATCTTTTAATCTGGGCGGAACCTGGGTAAACATTTGTTTGCTTGTTTCATTAAGATAACAAAGACTGGCAAATGAGTTGGGAAAGAAAAAAGAAGGAAATGCAATCGAGATGAGAATGAGAGATTGCAGAAGATGAAGAGAATTGCTACATCATTTTGGCTCCTGGCTTGTTTTTGTAAAAACAGTTCATCTGATGCGACAGACAATTTCTACCAATGCAACCTGTGTACGCAGATCCCCAATAATTTTAATTGTTATACTTTGAAGATATTTACCAGTTCATCATTAAGCATCGAATGGTTTCGTAATCCGTAAAATGAGATGTACTCATTTGGTTTCTTGATGCCTGCTTCCACAAGTCTGTTCAGTATTGCATCCTTGCCTCTGAAACATCAAACAGAAGCTTGTAAATATTACCACGTCTAGCAGATCTTCTTGGGTTGGATTTGATCTAAACACAACGCATCCAACGTCAAATTGGAGTGACGTGTTGTGACGTGATATAGCGTCACTAGAATCAGAGTGACTGTGAGTATTCACAGCCTCTTGGTTCTACTCCTTGGAGCACTGTCATTCTCATAAAATATACTAAAATCATCTCAAAAAGCAAGTGTCCAAGTAGCTCAATTGGTTACAGCAACACACGCGATAGGTGGAGATCGGGGTTCAAGTAGCTCAATTGGTTAGAGCAACACCCGCGACAGGTGGAGATCGGGGTCCAAGTAGCTCAATTGGTTAGAGCAACACCCGCGACAGGTAATGATCGGGGTCCAAGTAGCTCAATTGGTTAGAGCAACACCCGCGACAGGTGGAGATCGGGGTCCGAGTCCCCATTTGGGCATCAATTTTTGAGACGTTTATAGTGTTCATAATAATAAAATTGCTAACAATATTAAATATAATAGAAACCCTGACAATAGATACTGAATAAAGTTCCCTCGGCACTGCAATGTACAATCTCCGGCATAGAAATTGCAACGCAAATAATAAACCAAACGATGTAGGGTGGATTTCAAATTCTAATCACTGCATGTTCTACTCCCAAGAATTAGTATGGGAAGTAGAGGAACACGTAGCAGTGTGACCCGACTTTCACTTTGATGTACGTTAGCGTTGAGTGTAGGTTCTAGGTAGAGAAACAACGTCAATGTTAACGTCTCTTTATGAAAGATGGCCGCCAAATGACTACCTTACCGACAAAAATGCAGAGTACCGGAACATCACTTTAAGTGGAGCCACTGTCATATGAAATTTAATTTCGATATTTCTCGTAGGTTACTCGCTTTTTAATATCGTTACGTGTATATCAATCGTTGAGGTAAACATTGATGGAGATTTTTTAAGCATGAAAAGTCTCAAAAGCGAGTTAACCTACGAGAAATATCGAAATTAAATTTCATACGACAGTGGCTCCACTTAACGTGATGTTTCGGTACTCTGCATTTTTGTCGGTAAGGTAGTCATTTGGTGGCCATCTTTCACGCAGAGACTGTAACATTGACGTTGTTTCTCTACTTATAACCTTCACTCAACGACGTTATCTACGTACCGTGAGATGGAAGCGTAGTTCCAATGCGTAATTGCATGAAGCGCAGTCCCAGTTGCTTGTCCGACTTCACCCTCGAAGCCAGGAAGGAGCGGCATTACGACATAAACTCTGAACGTTGATTTCTCTCTGAGGTCAAAAGACAAACAACACAATAAAAATCAACAATACACTTTATATACTAAGGTGTGGAGATCATCAATGTTTTTATCAGCCTTTAATAACATCCCTGTTTAATTGATTGGTTATTGGTGTTTAACGACGCACTGTTTTGACATCTGGCCATGCGGCACTGGTCTAATGGCGTTGGTGAATGAGTGGATGATAATGATGATGAGGATGATGACGAACCTAACCTAGCCTAGAAGGGAGGGGAAACCCGGTGCCGGCACGTAGCCTACTCCCGTCGAAGACCAAGGGGACCACCGGCTTAACGTCCCTTCCGAAGGACGGTACAACGCGAACAACAGAATTCCTCCACAAATCCATGCTGTCGAGAGGTTGATAAGCAAGGCGAGTGAAGTTACTGTACTAACTTTCATCCCTCCAACCTCTCTCCCGAACAGAACTGGTCATGTGTATGATGGTCACTCATCCAATACCTGACTCAGCGCAGTATTGCTTAACTTTCATCCCTCCAACTTCTCTCCCGAACAGTACTGGTCATGTGTATGATGGTCACCCATCCAATACCTGACCCAGCGCAGTGTTACTTAACTTCAGTGATCTAATTAGGAACCTGTGTTTCCAACACGACAAACCGTTCGGTGTGTAGCTTGCAAAGTGTACAACAATCACTTACTTGTGAGCACGAATTATGCGCTTGTACAGCGACTCTGCCACTTGGTTCTTGACACTCGAGGACTGAGAAACGAGTGAAATGAAGAATTGGTTCTCGATGTAGACGTAATGTTTGGCGGCACCGATCACAGCGATGTACGCTTCATGAATACTTTCCTCCCAAGTCTCATCTGCGTCGAGAAATCCAGTACTCCACGCAGAGGCTGACCTTGTCACCTACAACAAGCAGATTATTATACATCAAGGAACAATTGACATTCTGTTACCCTAACCTAACCTAACCTGACCTGACCTAACCTAACCTGACCTGACCTAACCTAACCAACCCTGACCTAACTTAACGTGACCTGACCTTTTGATTGATTAATTTCCTTTATTGGCTTAAATGAAAAACATTAACAAGCCATGAGTCCCGTTAGGGATCGTCAGGATAGTACGTAAAAGTAAAATTAATAAAATACAGTTATAATAATAATGATAATAATAATTCTGATGGTATAGTGGTAATACTAGTGTGGTAGGAACATACCTACAAACTATGATACTAATATAGTAATAATGATAATAATAATTCCGATGGTTTAGTGGTAATACTAGTGTGGTAGGAACATACCTACAAACTATGATACTAATAAAGTAATAATGATAATAATAATTCTGATGGTATAGCGGTAATACCGTTGAGTGTAGGATATAGGTAGAGTTTCAACGTCAATGTTACAGTCTCTGCGTGAAAGATGGCCGCCAAATGACTACCTTACCGACAAAAATGCAGAGTACCGGAAGTTCACGTTAAGTGGAGCCACTGTCGTATGAATTTTAATTTCGATATTTCTCGTAGGTTAACTCACTTTTGAAACTTTTCATGCTCAAAAAATCTTCATCAATGTTTACCTCAACGATTGATATACACGTAACAATATTAAGAAGCGAGTAAATACGATAAATATCGAAATTAAATTTCATACGACAGTGGCTCCACTTAACGTGAACTTCCGGTACTCTGCATTTTTGTCGGTAAGGTAGTCATTTTTCACGCAGAGACTGTAACATTGACGTTGAAACTCTACCTATAACCTACACTCAACGGTAATACTAGTGTGGTAGGACCTGATCTGGCCTAAACTAAAACAGGTAGTGATTATTTCTAATATCTAATCAAGCTTCAGAGAGATGTCTACTCATGAGCAAGAAGAGTAAATGCATCCAGTTCACCTGGCAGTCGACGTTATAAACGTTCTTCCCGCTTGTCTTTGGTTCGTTGACTGCCTCTGCGTATGATTTGGGGAGCAAGTTCGGGTAGATTGGATTCAATCTTGCCTTTTCAAGCTGAAACAAAATACATCTCTATCAGTGTTGAAACATTTCGTTCTAGTTTAAAATATATCCAAGGAGCTACATATATTCAGTCACATCTAAAGTTAGTACATGACCTATATGATGGTTTTTAGACTCATGTCTACTTGATGTAAACTTAGCACTAGTTTTAAGAAAAACTGTTTGAACTGGGTTTTGAATGCTAAGTAAAGAACAACTAAATTTCCCAACATTTAGCAACATGTACTAGTTACTTATTCAAGGGTAAGAGCAGTCCTGACAATTTTCCGATAACAAAAGAACCACGTAAAATTATAACAATTACCTAGTTCAAGCTTCCTAAATGCATCTAAATAAAATAATCAGGGTCAATAACTTAAAAACTAATGTATTGTGTATTTTCTGAAATAAGATCTCGAATACATTTGATTGATTTTATTTTTCCATACACATAATTAGTTAGTTAAAAAACGCCAATGTGTTCGGGATATTATTTCAGAAAATACACAATACATTAGTTTTTGAGTTATTAACCCTGATTATTTTATTTAGATACATTTAGGAAGCTTGAACTAGGTAATTGTTATAATTTTATGTGGTTCTTTTGTTATCGGAAAATTGTCAGGACTGCTCAAACCCTTGAAGAAGTAACTAGTATATGTTACGAAACGTAGGGAAATTTAGTAGCCCTTTACTTAGCATTCAAAACCCAGTTGAACTAGTTTTTCTTAGTACATGACTTACTTTGGCCGCATTCCAACGTTGAATAAAGTGTCTAGCAACATCTCTAGCTGCTTTGCCGTGAACTACTGCTCCTATATCATGCCAAGGCATGCGTGGAGTGGTACCACGGTCCACGAGGTCGACATAGGGCAGTTCCAGGTTAGTGAAGTCCTTCACAATAAAGTTGGTGTAGTCTTTGCCAACCCAGAGCTTCTGAACTTTAGAAAGAACGTCTACAGTGTCAATTTCTTCCGGTATTTTGGGAGATACGGGAGCAGTTGATGCTTCGCTGAGAAATTCCTCTGTCGTTCCAGTCATTGATGCAGCCCGATCAGTCCTTGGAGGAATCAAATCAAGTTAGTACTCAGAGAAACAGACAAAACGGCAAACAAAAAGTTAGGTAACCCTAACAAAAACTACTTCAACTCGGTTTTGAATGCTAAGTAAAGAACAACTAAATTTCCCAACGTTTCGTAACTTGTACCTGTTACTTTTTCAAGGGTAAGAGCAGTCCTGACAATTTTCTGAAAACAAAAGAACCCTCTTACCTTTGAAAAAGTAACAGGTACAAGTTACGAAACATCGGGAAATTTAGTTGTCCTTTACTTGGCATTCAAAACCCATTTCAAATAGTTTTTCTTATATCATATTGGTCTTACGTGTCATGTCCTTCCCCTTCATTTTCCTCTAAGAGCTTGGCCACCCAGTTCTTAGCATCAACTTTCTCTTCTTCCTTCTTTGCCTCTTCTTCCTCTTCATCTGGATTCAACTTCTTGTTGATCCAATCCTTGCCCCTCTCCGTCTTCTCCTTCATCTTGGCCAGTAGGTTTCTGCGCCTGGTCTTGGGTGTATCACACTTGGTATTTTCTTCAACTTCCTCCACTCCATTAGAGGAGCTAACCACGCCCACACCTACCAGGTTGGTGGCCCGTGCCAGGTGTAGTATGGAGCTGGCTGGGTTGCTACCTGATATAGGTTGGCTGGAGGTTTGCTTATGACTCGAAGGTAAGAACTGACCAAGAGTATGTGTTGGAGATACTTGGCCCAGATCTGTCAGCCTGGAACAGTCAAACACAGAAAAATATCTTAACTTATATAATAGGTGAGATCACCATAAGCCCAATTTCAATTTATTTGTCGTAAGATCATTAACATTCATAAAAACATGAAAAACATGAACACAGAATTATAACTAGAGCAATTTACATAACTTGTTAACTGAATAAAAACATTCTTCAATTAGGTACTCACAATGCAATCAATATTCCTTTTTTTCCTTAACATTATTTGGGAGTGCATTATAAAGTTTTGCTCCCGCTTACATAGGGTATTGTTTTTTTGGTAGTGTAAAATTGGTAGTGTTTCTGGTAAGTCATGTCGTTTGATCATTCTCAAGTGTAATGTGATTTAAAACATAATTGATTGTACTAAATATATACAAACAAGGCAAAGTTAAAATATTTATGTTCCTAATTAACACCTCACATGGGTCTTTATAATAAACATTGGCTGTTGGATAAGTACTTGCTCCTGAAATGCATTTAATCGCTCGTTTTTGGAGAGTGAACAACCTCTTTGAACAATGAGCATTTCCATATAGTTTAAAGGTTTTTTTTTCCCGTATATTTTTAAGATTTCCTCATAAGGTTTACCTATGTTTGTGAGTATCCCAGCGACCATAGCAGATGTCAATGCCTCCCAGGAATGCCATGGACTGATCAATGACTACAAGCTTCTCATGGTGGGCCCAGAAGAAGACGCCTGCCTTGGCGTGGTCAGGATGTCTCAGCACCTTGATGTTTTCATGACGACTGGCAAGACGTTGCTTGCTGTAGTAGCTGTTGATACCCAAAGCAAGCTCCACTTCCTTGTACAGCAAAATAAACACCTTCACTCCTTCTTCCTGGAACCAACAAATAGATGGTTAGCCTACAGAAACACAGGTCTTAGTGATATCACAGGAGTTAAGCAACACTGCGCTGGGTCTGGTTTTAGACGGGTGACCATCATACACATGACCAGTTCTGTTCGGGAGAGAGGTTGGAGGGATGAAAGTCAAACAACACTGCGCTGAGTCAGGTATTGGATGGGTGATTATCATACACATGACCAGTTCTGTTTGGGAGAGAGGTTGGAGGGATGAAAGTTAGTACAGCAACAGCAGTTAGGACAGTCCTGAAGATGTCGGACGCCGATGAAACGTCGACTTTTTAGGTCCCTTTAAGGACCACAAGTGAATTACAACAGAGCAAGTCCGTCACTCACCACAATGAACGGCTCTGAACCACTTTACCAAACCATTTATAGTTTTGATAATAATAAAATAAATAAGTTATTGTTAATTTGAATGTGACTCACAGCCTTCCTGTGCAGAATCTCATCGATGCGCCAGCGGTCCCCTGTATCCTCAGATGTCCTCTTCATATAAATCTCTGGACTCAACCACCAATCAGCGATATAAATCTCTTCCCTTGCCAGATTCAGTCCATCAGCCACGGCGGCCATGTAACTTGCCCCATCGACAAACCACCCGGCAAGAACGTTGCTACGTTCCGGGCAGAATGAGTGGTGCTTGTTGATTTGCGTAAAGTCCCTTGCTAACAAAAAACATGTCTGTAATACAAGGTACAGTTCAAAATACCATCAAACAACATCGATTTCACAACGTTCACATGAATCAACCTGAATCAATGGTTCAGCACACTCACATTTAAAAGTTATCAGCTGTGAATGACATCAATTACATAACTGCAAATATGTCTAAAATAGAGGAAGGGTTTGGACAAGGTATTCAGTTAGATAATGCAAGGGCTAGAAAGTGCATGTGGGTATGACAATAAACAATACTTTCAAACAGTGGCGGCTCGTGACTGTTTTTCTTGGAGGGGCGGCAGTAAAATTTCTCCCCCCCCCCCCCCCCCCATCAACACCAGCACCATAAGTAATGAACACTGTAGTAGGATTTCAATATTGTAACATTACAATACAACATGTGATATTTAAAAAAAAATTATCGTTGAATTCTAGCTGTCAAGTCACACATTAGATTATTTTTCATTGGACAAAAACGTACACAGTATGTGAAACTGGGTGGGACAGAAATTCAGGCTAGTAAACGGTAGTACTATTATTTTGAAACTATTAATTGCCGTGGAAAATATGTGCGATCGTGTGTATCGTTCTGTCTCACTCTCTCTCGCTGTTAGCTCAGCCCGGCGGCTGGCCGAGGCTGGCCGAGGGCGGGTTTTCTGCTGCCCTCGCTGGGCTTGCGAGCGACGACAGGCGACACACGTTCAAGGCCATTTCCACGCACTCATAGCCGAGCAGGGAGGACGGCAGCGCTCGCTGCCCCAAAGAGAGCAAGCGGCGGCGTTCAGGCTCTACAGGCAGCGGACAACCGCCTACTGGATCGTCTCGTTGCATTCAGCAGCTCGTGCTGTCGGCGCGACGCAAATAGCGCGTTTTTTCGCATTTCGAAAGTACCACCCATTTTAAAACACACAAAACGCGAAGAACAATAATAATAGTAATTACTAATTACACTTATAATTATTATAATAATAACAATTATACTTTTATTCTGTCGAAAATGCTAGGGAGGGCAGCCGCCCCGAAGCCCTCCCTCACGAGCCGCCCCTGCTTTCAAAGCATTATTACATCTTTGAATGTCTTAATCAAACAGTGCTGTTAAAAAACCAAACAAATGAGTAGTAATTTAAATTGGTTGAAGCTTATAAGTGAGAATCAGTAGCGTTTCAGCCGAAAGAGATGAAAGAATAAATGGAAGATGGAGGATCAAAAGGTTTCCATGCTGTACCAAGGTGTAGAAGTAGGTACAAGCACTAGCACAAGAAATTATGAAAAGCAATGAGACATCTTTGTAAATCTACGAGTAATTATAACTTGAAATCACCTGGTTTCGGATGAAGCTGGCTGATTACTCCACAGCTTCGAAACAACAGGTGGATATAAACGTTAGATTAATAAAAAGTCATTCTTTCTTTAACAAAAACTATTTCAACTGGGTTTTGAATGCTAAGTAAAGAACAACTAAATTTCCCAACGTTTCGTAACTTGCACCTGTTACTTCTTCAAGGGTAACCAACAAACCAACAAATAATATGTGGTTCTTTTGTTATCGGAAAATTGTCAGGACTGCTCTTACCCTTGAAGAAGTAACAGGTACAAGTTACGAAACGTTGGGAAATTCAGTTGTTCTTTACTTAGCATTCAAAACCCAGTTGAAATAGTTTTGTGTTAAAGCTAAGGTTATATCAAGTAGACATGAGTCTAAAAACTATCATAATTCTTTCTTCATTCTACCTTGTTATTGCTATGACAGATAAGGCTGTGAAGTGGATGAACTGAAAATAGATGTGACAATTACCTTGATTGGTTGCAACTTCCTTCAAGTACGCCATCCACTCTTTCCTCTTACGCTTTGTCCAGCACTTGACAAAGATCTGCCTGCAATCAAGATGGAAAAGGACGGTTTGAAAATACCGAAACGTAATGATATCAAGCAGACCACAGTTCACTGATTGGTGAAATAAATACATGATTAATAAAATCTAGATCCATTTAAATGACAAACTAAGAACTAACTTGGGTGTAGACATAAAGCAAACATATGTAATAAATTGGCAGACATTTCATTCCCAGACCAAGCTTTCAATGATTGTAATGTATTGTATTGTTTTGTATTGTATTGTATTGTATTTTTATCCGTGATAAGTATAGTATACATGTATAGGCAACGTCAGGTTGGCTACAATATAGGCATATAATATTGATAAGAGTAAAGTATAATAAAAATAACAATAATAATAATAATTGGTTTAGTTCCTAGAGATGAACATATTTACAGATGACAGTTTTACAAATTGTTATAGAGGTAATATTCATGAAGGGAGTAGAAGTGGTTGTTGAGAAGGAAGATACGCAGTTAAGAGTCAAATGAGCTGCGGGTAGGTGAGTCTTTGACGAGGGCAGGAAGGTGATTGTGGATTTTGGTACAAAGGTATCGGGGGCTGTGTTTGAAAAGTGTGGTTTTGTGGGGAAGGGCTCAGATTTCCTGTCTTTTCCTCATTGCAAGAAAGTGAACGGAGGAGTTAGTTGGGAATAGGTCATGACTGCAGTCTACTCCAAAGGTAACCAACTTGCAATCAATTCAAGCCCAGCTTACCTCGACAGGTTTCTGATATGCAGCCCGTGACCTGTGTGTCGAAAACCTGAAGAAACCTCAAAACCAGAGTCGAAGAGCATGACGCACTTTACAACCCCATCGTTGGGTCGAACATAACCTAGCCACGTTTCCTTGACAACCAGCCAGCGATGTCGGTAAGATGCACATAAGTCGATAGACAGGTGATGGCAACGTAGACAAACACCTGAAACAAGGAGCACACGGGTTGATAGACAAGCGTAAATGTTAAACCGTTGAGTGTGCAGGTTCTAGGTAGAGACAGAACGTTAATGTTAAACCGTTGAGTGTGCAGGTTCTAGGGCGAGACAGAGCGTAAATGTTAAACCGTTGAGTGTGCAGGTTCTAGGTAGAGACAGAGCGTTAATGTTAAACCGTTGAGTGTGCAGGTTATAGGTAGAGACAGAACGTTAATGTTGAACCGTTGAGTGTGCAGGTTCTAGGTAGAGACAGAACGTTAATGTTAAACCGTTGAGTGTGCAGGTTCTAGGTAGAGACAGAAACGTTAATGTTAAACCGTTGAGTGTGCAGGTTCTAGGTAGAGGCAGAACGTTAATGTTAAACCGTTGAGTGTGCAAGTTCTAGGTAGAGACAGAACGTTTATGTTACAGTTTCTGCATGAAAGATGGCCGCCATATGATTAATTTACCGACAAAAATTCAGAGTACCGGAACACCCCGTTAAGTGGAGCTACTGTCGTATGAAATTTAATTTAGATATTTCTCGTAGGTTACTCGCTTTTGAATATCGTTACGTGTACATCAATCGTTGAGGTAAACATTAATAGAGATCTTTTGAGCATGAAAAGTCTCAAAAGCGAGTAAGCCTACGAGAAATATCTAAATGAAATCTTGTACGATGGGTATAGGATAGGAGGAGAGAGTATTTATAAGATTCTCTTACCCGTATCAAAGACTCCACAGAAGTTACATCCTGCTCTGCCAGGCTGAGTTGATCCGGTACGCTTCTGTATCAAACTCTCCTTGCCTTTGATACCAAGCCCGTGCACAAATGACAGGTGGCTCACCTCCATGAAGGTTACCTGAGAGAACAAAACACCTGCAATTACCTGAACTGACCAAACCTAACCAAACCTAACCAAACCTAACCTGACCAAACCTAACCTAAACAATAGCAAAACACTTTTAGACTGAAACCGTTGAGTGTAGGTTATAGGTAGAGAAACAACGTCAACGTTACAGTATCTGCGTGAAAGATGGCCGCCAAATGACTACCTTACCGACAAAAATGCAGAGTACCGGAACATCACGTTAAGTGGAGCCACTGTCGTATGAAATTTAATTTCGATATTTCTCGTAGGTTAACTCGCTTTTGAGACTTTTCATTCTTAAAAAATCTCCATCAATGTTTACCTTAGCGATTGATAAACACGTAACGTTATTAAAAAGCGAGTAACCTACGAGAAATATCTAAATTAAATTTCATACGACAGTGGCTCCACTTAACGTGATGTTCCGGTACTCTGCATTTTTGTCGGTAAGGTAGTCATTTGGCGGTCACCTTTCACGCAGAGACTGTAACATTGACGTTGAAACTCTACCTGTATCCTACACACTCAACGCTGAAACTGCATACGAAGAGTAACACGAACCGTTTCATGATGATTGCGAAACAACTTCAAACAAAGCAAGTTACGCAAATAATCCTCCAGCTGCCGCATTCTCAGCTCGATGTTTTCATATTGCACCAACGCCTCCGGTTTATTTGGAAATCTGCAAGTCAAGTATTAATTTCATTTTTTTTCTTTAAATTTCATCACTTCCTATCTATTAAGAATAAGCAAACTTATTTCGACGTACCTGGGCAAGGCCCCTTGACCCCCAGGTGCAGATCGATGCATTTTAAAGCTGGTTCTTCTCTCCCGATGAGCTCGACTCGGGAAAGGGATGTTCAAACCAGTACGGAATATTTTCAGCTGCTGGTGAAGGTTTTGAATATGCTTATACCGTTTCTTCACGGTCCAAGTAAAGTCTCCGTGCTTAAACTCAATCGTGTAGCTGAAAGAATACAATAAACTGATGAATATCGGAGCGAATGCTGGTGTTAAATTGCTCTAAGATATTGTATTGTGTTTGTTTTTGTCTGTGGTATTTATATTTATTTGTGGTGTTTTAACGACGCACTGTTTTGACATCTGGCCATGCGGCACTGGTCTAATGGCGTCTGTGAATGAGTGGATGATGATGAGGATGATGATGAATCTAACCTAGTCTAGAAAGGAAAACCCGGTGTCGGCACGCAGCCTACTCCTGTCGAAGAGCACCAAGGGGACCACCGGCTTAATTTCCCTTCCAAAGGACGGTACAACGCGAACAGCAGGATTCCTCCACAAATCCATGCTGTCGAGAGGTTGATAAGCAAGGCGAGTGAAGTTGCTGTACTAACTTTCATCCATCTAACCTCTCTCCCGAACAGAACTGGTCATGTGTATGATGGTCACCCATCTAATACCTGACTCAGCGCAGTGTTGCTTAACTTTCATTCCTCCAACCTCTCTTCCGAACAGAACTGGTCATGTGTATGATGGTCAAGTGTATGATGGTCATGTGTATGATGGTCAAGTGTATGATGGTCATGTGTATGATGGTCATGTGTATGATGGTCATGTGTATGATGGTCATGTGTATGATGGTCATGTGTATGATAATCATGTGTATGATGGTCACGTGTATGATGGTCATGTGTATGATGGTTTGTCTGTGACAAGTATAGTATAATAGAAATAACAATAATAATAATAATTGGTTTTGTTTCATGAGATTAACATATTTACAGATGACAGTATTTTTGACATTAACGTACAGATTGGGGTTGAGCAGATGAGTCGTAAGTGACCTCTCATGATCAATTATGTTGACTTCAATATCTGCCCCAGGTATAAACACTGCTCTCTGCACGGCCTTAAATTTGACAGCTTTTTCATATATTCTTGTGAAAGGTATCTCTTGTAAACCTGCAAAAGCAAAAATACAATTTAGAGTTGATTATAATGGGAAGCAGTTTGGATATTTTGGCAGGATCTCTATTCTCTAACTTTTCCCGAAGCGAAAGCCGCGGCAGTGACTGCAAAAAAATTGGTATTCGTTAACTTTTTCTCTGTCCGACGCCGAGTATTTAAAATCTGGGTCAATACGGCTGCGTATTTGGATGAAGTGAGGTTAAAGAGACGTTGACTTATGTGAAGATATTTTGCCTTGATATCTCCCCGATTTGTGTGTTTACATATTTGGGTATAAATAACCATTTTATATTCAATAAAACAACTTTCTGTGATAATTTCTTGTCAGTTTTCAGTAGGCTTTATAGGCTACAAATTTTTTATTTTCTGTTTATTTTCTGGTTCAAATTCACTTTATTTTGGCTTTGGGTAACTGCTATACGTAATTGTGTGATGTCGCAATTTTGATTGGAGATTTAATTTTTAATAGTTAATAAGGGCAATGACCACCAGGGATTTCAGAAAAAAAATTTCCATATTTTCCTAACTGCACCATTGAAGTTAGAGTTATAGAAATCAAGTCTGATAAAGATGATTTAACTTCTGACTAACATTTTTTTTTTATCTGTACTTGCCAAAATAACCTCTAAAACGACTCAACGCAACCTTTAAATGGTTGCTAATATAAACATGATTCCCTGTCATTGATTATATGTATTGCATGCAGCAGAATTACTAGATCATCTAAGTATCTGATCAGTTAACTACTATATTGTACTAATAAACAGTCGCAAGCGCTAGACTTCTAACAAATCTAATCCTTCTTTTATGCTAAGAGTAGCATTGCATGAACAGGTCATTGTAAAAGCTACAACCATTGAATCATAGAAGATATTCATTTTGATATAATCAAGATATATGGGTTGAGTGTAGCATTGAAATGCTAACCCTTAGGAGTAACCACGGTTCCTACAAATCACGTTGCATATTTTACACACATACTTCAAGGGTTCCGAACACAAGCAAATGATGCCATGCAGAAAAGACAAACATATTAGGTACTCAACGCATGCTTTAAGTTAAAATAATGAACAATAGCATGCAATAATACTAACAAGTTGTTAAAATACAGTAATTTTACATACATAAGTACGTAGACTTAGCTGTGAAATATCGATAACAAGTATTTTAAGCTGTCAAATATGAGGAAAAGTAAGAAAATTGTGCAGCAAACCAAAAGTGACAGAAACAAACAAGTACTTGGATATGCTTTCACCTTCAATATGAACAAATCCACCAGCACGTTCCAAATCCATATTTTAAAAAGTAGTCATGACTTTTCTAGAGCAAGGAAATACATAACACTGTTATTTTCCACAAGAAAAATGTACAAATGGGTAACAAAAGTATTTCCCACCGTAGACCTAACTTGATATCTAAATAGAGAATGGTTTCTTACACTGGGAACTCTACGGGATTTTCATAAATATGCATAAAGTTGCATTTAAGTTGCTTTTTTCGTAGGATTTCAGACTCATTTTTGTCAAATGGACACTTTTCATAATACGGTTAGTTAGAGAGGTTCTGAGCCACAGTTAAAGATCGGTTCTGCTCTGATGACATGTTAGGTCCTAAAAAGACGGTTTCATCCGAGTTAGTGCAGCCTATAATAACGACTATCCTGAAGTACGCCACTTCAACGGGGCCAAAATGTCAGTGAATTGCCTCCGTCGAAACATTCTACAAGTTTTTTCTATTTTAATGGTTGTTATTCGCATTAACTTTATGACTTCGTGGTACCTTGTCAATAAAAGTAATGTATGCTTTGAAACATGTAATACATAAGAAAATATTTCAATAAAAAGCTATTTTAAAACGCATCATTTCTTGAAAAATGTGGGTAGCCTAGTTTTTATGGGGAACAAGGATATCTAAAGGTACATACCCAAGAGATCTGTTTCTTCCTTGGTCACATCCAGCAAATTTGAACCGTCAATGCTTGTGGCAGTAATGGCAGAGTCATCGATGGTAAATAGCTCATCAAAGTCGGAGTCTGGAGCTGCCGCTTCATGATTACTTCCGTTACTTGTCATTTTTGGTAACAATATTACAAAACCACCTTGGCATAGAGCTGAAAATGAGATAATTAGCAATTGGAGATGGATTGTTCCTATGTTCTGTTTGAAAAAGGATCACTTAATCTGTAAAAGATAAAAGTGGAAGGCTGCATAATGTGTGGTAAGTATAGCACACATAGATGCATATAGCAGATTATGCATCCTAAAACGCCAAGCCCTAGACGAGAGAGACACTTCACATGTTATCAAACTGATTATCAGATATTTACTAAAACCAGAGCACAGATCTTATGAGCATTAACCTTCAGCCTACAGCAAATTTCTAGCATGGCAACACTTAGTAATACCAATTTCTAAGATAATAGCAAACAAGTTTTACTTTTTCGTATTGAATTACCTTTAGTGAGAGCACACAGCTAATCCCAAAACGCCAAAACGAACACCGATACGGTTAACATTGCATTTTCTGTGGCTTAGCCTACTACAGGTTTTCCAAAACATCACTCACCAACTAATGCCTCAACTGTCAAAGTCAAATCAGATTAGGCTCCATCACTCACGTAACCTCCCTTTTTAATAGATATCTGTATTCCTATCGTATATACTTTATTGCGACTTTTTCTTCTGAAGGTCTCGAGTCGAGTAACAAAAGGCTCTTTATTGGGCTTAATTAATACATGCAATGTGCCAAAACATTTCATACTTATTAAGAGTTTAGCTACATTGCCCTCGCTTGAGACTACATTTGGTCAACCCTGGTAACAGCCAAGATATCACATGACCTTATGGCGAACGCTTTCAAATTCACTAAATTTGACACCCAAATAGAAACATTTTTTAACTGTTTGTTTGCTTAAATGTTTTTTCACGGCTATTATTGTATTCACGGCTATACATTATATTATAAGTTACTATGTTACATTTCCTAAATCTCTAGTTCTTATGGCCCATACAAAAACAATGTATTTTGTCAGTTGGCAACAAATAAATAAACAAATAAACAAATTTGTACCTGCAACAAGTAAGCGCAGAGAGACTCACATTTATTTGCTACAGAGACCACCACATAAGTACTATTTAAAATCATGGAATTGGGTCCAAAACCATGATAAAATTGTGCAAAAGTAGCGCTGGCCCCTCTTCTTTCATCAGAGGTATGCGATTGCGGGTGTTGCAACCACAGAAAAAGTAAGGAACATGAATGGAAAATTGCAAAACAATAACGTTGCTTGCCTAAGGTTTTTAACACTATTAAAACTCAACATATTTACAGAACAAAATATTTTATTCAGACACAAACACCGAGAGAATAGAAACATCGATAAGAAAGCTGTGCATGAAAAAATAGGACCAGCATAATGTTCCAAACAAAGCCATAGGCCAATTAAAATCCATAATCTTACAGTTCTTCAGTCTTAAAAATTGTGCTAAAACTACAATGATATTCCTCGTTTGCATAGGTTTGAAGTTTACAGAGAAACAAATACTAGTAAGTAATATAATAAGTAAATAATAAATATTACTGATAAGCTAACTATCATGGGGTTTGGGGAGAGAGGTAGGCATATATCCTCTTTACTGCTCAATACTCCTTGCAATTATTCCTCGTTAATACATATTTGTCGAGCACTGAAACAAAGGCATTAATTTAAGCTAGTACGTTTAGCTTGTTTCTGAAGCTGAGATGGTGTAATTTCCAACTATGGCAGTTGAGAGAGTTTTTAGTGGAAAATGAATGCCAATTAAAGCACCCAATTATGTCATTTAGGTATTTGCTAAAGCAACAGCCAGACACTTACGATTATAGACGGGTTTTTTGTAGTATTTTCAATCAAGCATGGAGTTGATTACTTTTAGAGAGATCCAGGGATTCTTGCAATGGGGTCCAACATTAAGTTTTGCATTAAAATCATACAAAAATGTATGTCAACTTTTGTAAACAAATAAAACAGCACCACATGTTGTAGGGAAGTTACAGCCATATTGTTTCCGATTAAATAGATCATACCAGACCACAAATATATAATTTAAATCACAACACCTATTTATAGTCAAATAACTAGTTAGGCAAGTCACATGCTAATTAAAATACACATATTAATATGGGGGAATAATCATTTTGCAAACATGGATTCACTAAAAGAGACAAGACCTTGTAATAGGTACGTAAGAATAGCACCCGATCAAACACAAAAATATGTTGTCGATTATGATAAGTACCAAGCAGTAGGATCGGTAATTCACTACTCATAACTTGAATTGATAAGCATTTCGTCTTCTGGGATGGGTTGGCGCTTGAACCTTGATTCAGTTACTAAGTACATGACGAGACTGGCAAATATGATAAGTGAAATCCCTAGCGAGTTCACTAGGATGGCTTCCGAAGGTAAATGTTGATAATCTCCTCTGAAACAACGATTACATTGAAATTAAAATTCAGAAACTCAAGTAAATTACTCTCTACTAAAAGTGACTTCTTCAGCAGCAAAAACTTAGGTTAGGTCACAAGCCCAAATAATAATAATAACGTTAATGTCATAGTAACCTAAAACATACAAGATGCTGGTTTGCATTGTGGTCATTTACACACATTAAAAAACAAAAAAAACAAAAAAAAACATAGAAATTGTATTATATAAAAATTGTAAGCTAAAATCACATGTTATAGGCAGTCCAGCTAAAGGCAGTCCACCTATAGGCAGTCCATTTATAGGCAGTCCACCTATAGGCAGTTTCACCGCTATTATTTTTGCAAAACATAATTTTCCTTATTATTTTATTGCATGCATCAGAAAATTTTTGCACGCAAAAATGTTTGGTCCAACCTTCTCCAAACTTGAGCTTTATTTTAAATCATTGACAACAAATCAACGACAATGCATTATCTCGTGGCACAACCACAGTCACTACCGTCGAAATAATATGATATTACTTAAACAGCCAAATGATTGTCACAACTTTTACCCTAAAATATTATTTTTATCCACTTTTAGTCAAAACTATGTTCCTCAGCACAAGTTCCTAGCTTCACTTATAAATGAATTTATTTTATTTCTACGATAATTATTCTCAAACTGATTCTATGTTTTTACAAAGAACAAATCGCTGAAAATAATTAAGACGTTTTTCGCAAGTTAATTGTAAAATCTCTTTAAATTTGAAACTATTTTTTTATTTATTTTTTGTGAGAAAATAATAAACACATATTTTTTTATTTTCTTCTAAATGCAATTTTGAATAAAATATATCTGTTTAAAATGTTTGCGTTTCATCTCGTACGAAAACGAGGGTCGCCATTTTTTATGACATGAAGTGAAATCTGACGTAAAAAAACGTCAAGAAACAGAAGCGAACGCAAAGGAGACCCAAAATGACGTCAGAACAGAATTTCTGAGGTCACAGCCCGTTTTCATCCCGCCACGAGAATTTATATTTTAGCCATTCTTAAAACAAATAGAAATAGAAAAGTTATGATCGGATTATAAAAAGAAAAAATACCACAGATTTTATTTTAAACGCGTATTTGAACACAATGATAATAATTAAATAATAATATTAAGGAGATTTCCCTATTGTAAAATAAATACAAGAAAACTTACATAGCCCAGATTGCCTTCTCAGAAATCCCTAGGAGTGCAGCGACAACCGCGAAGACGAATCCAGAAAGTCCGAAGAAAATGTGAACTGGGAGATAAGCGGCTCGTAACATGGAGTGCAGTCCCGGGAAGATGAAAGTCACCAATCCAGCAACCCACTGCAACAAAAACAAATTACAAACATACATAACCTCTAAAACCTTCGTGCTCAACCCAATATATTGTATTGTATTGTATTGTATTGTATTGTATTGTATTGTACCTTTATTTGTCTATTATCACAGGGCTTACATTCAAATAGTAAAAGCATGTGAACTCGTCAAGATTAAAAATACTTTATGATTACACATTACAAATAAATTGTCAACTAAAATACTAAGATAGTCATGTGAAATTCTAGAGTAACAACAATCACACCTTTGTCCAATCATTCATGTATAATTTATAAAATTTCTCAATATTATAAAAACCTTTGTATAATAACAATTTTTTAATAGTGCGTCTAAACTTTGAAAAATCAGCAATTGTAGGTACATTGTTAGGAAGATTGTTAAAAATAATATCAAGAGGCTGGAGAATAGTTTTGTTGAAACTTGAAATAAGCAAAAGAGAGATCGCAGTCGCGTGGTCAAGAAATTTCTTTAACAATTTGTAGGTTTTCTAGAAATCTCTTGGCAAGTTCACTTCACAACTTCCTGTGAGTTATGCACATAAAGAACGTGGAAATCGGCATTAGAGCAAATCTGTTTGCATGGTTTTATTTATTCTCAAGTGTTGCTAACTAACTAATAAAATACTCAAACAATTATTCTGCTGGACATTTGTGGGAAACTCAGAAAAACTAACTTTTTTTTGTCGCCATTGGTTTACCAAGAAGTGATGAAGTTGAGTAATTCACAATTTTGTATTTCATCTACATTACTAATCTTGAGAGAATAACAAGTTTTCAGACATCTTACTTAACTAATTACAAATACAATTATTGTTTTTAATTGAGTTACAATGAGTAAAAAACTCCGTCCATGTTTCAACGCCGAAATCTCACCGGTAAACACAATTTTGATAGCGATAATTTGTTAAAATATTCTCTAACGCACGACGATTTCAGAAATATTAGTATCATTTCGATCAGACAAATAGTGTCAGTGAAACCGAGCTAGAATAGATGTCTTTAAAGTATAGCGTCACTGAAATCAGCGCTACTGAGCATTCACAGCATTAACTTCTTGAAGGCTCGTCTTTCTTAACAAATGCACTAAAAACTTCTCTAAAAGTTCGTGTCCGGTTTGTTCCAGCGTTGAGTGTAGGTTATAGGCAGAGTTTCAACGTCAATGTTACTGTCTCTGCGTGAAAGATGGCCGCCAAATGACTACCTTACCGACAAAAATGCAGAGTACCGGAACATCACGTTAAAAGGAGCCACTGTCGTATGAAATTTAATTTAGATATTTCTCGTAGGTTAACTTACTTTTGAGACTTTACATGCTCAAAAAATCTCCATCAATGTTTACCTCAACGATTGATATACACGTAACGATATTTAAAAGCGAGTAGGTATAACCTACGAGAAATATCGAAATTAAATTTCATACGACAGTGGCTCCACTTAACGTGATGTTCAGGTACTCTGCATTTTTGTTGGTAAGGTAGTCATTTGGCGGCCATCTTTCACGCAGAAGCTGTAACATTGACGTTGTTTCTCTACCTAAAACCTGCACTCAATGGTTCCAGTGATTAGAGCTACACACACAATAGGTGGAGATCGAGGTTCAGGGTTCAAGTCCTGGATTGATCATCAATTCTTGAGAGAATATTAGTGATAATAAGAATACTGCCCACCGTACATACAATTTCATACTCAGATGCTTAACTGTTATTATATAAAAGTAAAATCCAATTAGTTCAACGTCTATACTTCTCCCTAGATCATGAAAACTGCAGTAACATAGTTATTGAAATTTTAGACAAAGTAGCCAAATATTTTGACGCATGAAAACCCAAGTGGTAATATTATTATGCTCCAAGCACTCATCAGAAAGTTTTTATAATATCACTACACCAGGTTGTGAAATACTTTTCTGGCCGTGAAGTATTTTAAATATTGGATAGTCTACCTTTGTCTACTTTAAAGAGATGTGGCTATGTAATGGAGCTATTCAATTGGTTTCTACCCCAAGATTTTCTAGCTAGCCAAAAAAGATTGACTTATTTTATGATTACCAAGATAACCCAATAGACACCTAACAAAAATTGCTTCATCATTTTATTTTGAACAATTTGAGCCTCTGCAAATTTCTGATAGATAAGTCAAAGTACATACCTGGCAGGCAAATAAGATGATGGCAATGAGACCAACCCAACTGTGAAGGGTGTATAAATTAGGTATTGGTGTCGGCTTCTTCAGGTTGTGTGTGTCAAAGACAGCCTGAAGCGCGATCACAGCCAAAACGAATGCCGTCACGTGCAGAATCATATGTGCAAGCTTCAACTGTTTCTTCTTGCGGTCCCGCAATGCACGGTACACTAAAATGGCTGAAATAAGAGTGAATTCACCATAAGTATTAAATAGCATCATATATATATGAAATATCTGCGGTATTCAACAAAACCTGTAACAGCTGTTAGCAAACATTAAACCAAATATACATACAATGCGTTACTTAAAAAACGAACTTACAGTTTCCATACAGGAATATCATTCCAATTGTCATCAAAAGAGGGTGCCAATTAAATTGCGTATCCAGATTCGAAGTCCAGGAGAATCCACCCCGATAGTTGCTGGTCCATATGATAACCAATATAACAGCAAGGGATCCGACAGCTTCTGTTATCCCTAATGTTATGGTAAATCCAGACAGCCTCTCATCGTCAGCCTCCATGGTACGACTTCAGAATTCCGACACTGAACTGTAAAAAATTGTGGTGATACTGAGTTAGACAGTAATACCACAGATACTAGCAAAAACAACCTTTGGTTTCACACAGTAAATGGAGGTGTCATGTCAACGCTGGCACATGCAACAGGCTGGAAGGTGGAAATAACACACAGTGAGTTTACACTCTGTGCATCCTGTGAGAGCAACAACTCAATAAAATAACAGCAAATCTAGTGGGATTAATGCTACATACTGCAAAACACACACAACTGCTAAGAATACTCACATTCTAGAAACACAACTTATCTCCCGTTTCGGTTGTACACTCCCTAACCAAATCGTGGCAACTGACAGATGAATCGAAGTTCGCAGCCGCACAAACACCGCTACACTAGGATTAATTTGAGTTTGCCACTTTCTGGGGTGCTTGTACCAACCTAGAAAACATGACACCATGATGCTACTGTTAACTATCCGATTTAAAAGCAACAAAATAATGTTTTTCTTTGGTTGAAACATTTAATAATTTTAGGAAAACAAAATATTTAATGAAAAACAATAGATGTTTATCAACCAAAGTTAAAATTAATATATTTTGGATTACTTTTAACTTTTATCAGGTTTAGGCAGGAAACCAAGCTCGCAAACTGCTTTTTGGCAGCCATTGCTAGAATCCGCTAGTGTACGGTAGGTATTTAGCAGAAGTCATTAGGACTTTTAGTTTTGCATTTAAGTTCTTATTTTTCAATAGAATTAATTTCACGTAAATAAACTGATAAATCCACAAAGAATTTAAGTGCATGATGCATTGTTTGATCATAATATTCTGGTTAATTTCAAACTCCCCGGTGAAGATTGGCTTTATTTTGCATTCTAAAGTTGGCAATGTGTAATCAGAGTCCACCAGCTTGTGGCAAGGTAAGACTAACACAACTGTATATACGATTGTGACGTCACGTGAGGTCTTTGGTCTCAAGCAAAGTCTCAAGCATGGTCTGTCTTGCTGAACGATTGTAGTAGATTAAAAAAGCAATCGACACAACATAATTTCGGAAACATTTCTATTTATTTGTAATTATGTCGAGCGATATCCGATTTGTTCGGTCAATATCACTGACAAACGATTTCTTAGTTGCACTGGGGGTTGGGATATTTTTGGTTATAAAGGAGTCGTGAAAAAAATTAGCAGCTGGCATTGAAATAGTGGCAAAATGTCGTTTAAATTCTGTCATCCGTCTCCTTCAAGTTCAAATATTGTAGTTATTGACCACTGCCTGCTATGGCAGCAATATTTGAGAGGGGAGGGTGAGGGGGTGGCCAGCGAAAACGAGACAGCTGTGTAATGTCACAATATTTACATGAACGCACACAAATTAACTGCACTTTAGCAATTAATTATCTTCTTTTCATTATTCTACCGAAGGCGACCCAGATGAAATTTTTTAAGATTTAATTTTGCCGGGTCGACAGTTTGAATCGATTTGCTCCGGTAATGAAAGTAATAAAAGTATGGGTAAACCACCCAACGTTCCGTTCGAAGTGACGTTAAAATGTTACTATTATAGCTCAGATTTTGTAATCGTTTGTTTCTGTTGAACTTTAAATTTGGTTAATTTTTGGAAATAAGTTTAAAAAAAGAGCACATTCAGTTTATTTCGACGAATTACAGGTTACTAACAATCGGTCAGAGCGATTTTGTGGCATTTACTCAAGTACTTCATTGTAAGGATATGAGATCTCGTCAAAATGTTGTGATTTTCGGAAAGGGTACAAATGAACGTGAAAGCAATATTTTCGCTTAGACGGGGCCTAGTCCCCCCATACCCTGCTAGAAGGGGGTGGGGGTGGGGGGGAGATAGGGTGATGGTGCAGATGCCGCCAGTTATTAATACAATTATTTATCCCCCGTATCAGACGGATTTCCCCACGAACACTTGCATTGATATTAGAGCAGATATTAGAGCAGATATTAGAGCAATACGCTACATATTACAAATCAATTCTTTCAGACAGAAGTTATTAATAATATGCAAATGTACCAATGATCTTCTTCCCTTATATGTCACTGATACGAAACTAATTGGTGCACAATTGTTGCAGATGAGATCAATATAAAATAAGCTTCCGTCGGAGATCAGACTTAATTTGCTTCTGTCTGATAAACATAATAGCCCAACAGTGAAACACATTTACAGATAACATTGCGAGAACCATTCATTAGATGGGTGACTATCAACCTCTCGACAGCAACTTCACTCGCCTTGCTTATCAACCTCTCGACAGCAACTTCACTCGCCTTGCTTATCAACCTCTCGACAGCAACTTCACTCGCCTTGCTTATCAACCTCTCGACAGCAACTTCACTCGCCTTGCTTATCAACCTCTCGACAGCAACTTCACTCGCCTTGCTTATCAACCTCTCGACAGCAACTTCACTCGCCTTGCTTATCAACCTCTCGACAGCAACTTCACTCGCCTTGCTTATCAACCTCTCGACAGCAACTTCACTCGCCTTGCTTATCAACCTCTCGACAGCAACTTCACTCGCCTTGCTTATCAACCTCTCGACAGCAACTTCACTCGCCTTGCTTAACAACCTCTCGACAGCAACTTCACTCGCCTTGCTTATCAACCTCTCGACAGCAACTTCACTCGCCTTGCTTATCAACCTCTCGACAGCAACTTCACTCGCCTTGCTTATCAACCTCTCGACAGCAACTTCACTCGCCTTGCTTATCAAACTCTCGACAGCAACTTCACTCGCCTTGCTTATCAACCTCTCGACAGCAACTTCACTCGCCTTGCTTATCAACCTCTCGACAGCAACTTCACTTGCCTTGCTTGTCAACCTCTCGACAGCAACTTTACTCGCCTTGCTTATCAACCTCTCGACAGCAACTTCACTCGCCTTGCTTATCAACCTCTCGACAGCAACTTCACTCGCCTTGCTTATCAACCTCTCGACAGCAACTTTGCTCGCCTTGCTTATCAACCTCTCGATAGCAACTTCACTCGCCTTGCTTATCAACCTCTCGACAGCAACTTCACTTGCCTTGCTTGTCAACCTCTCGACAGCAACTTCACTCGCCTTGCTTATCAAACTCTCGAAAGCAACTTCACTTGCCTTGCTTATCAATGAAAGTTTATCAACACTGCGCTGAATCAGGTATTGGATGGGTGACCATCATACACACGACCAGTTCTGTTCGGGAGAGAGGTTGGAGGGATGAAAGTTAAGCAACGCTGCGCTGAGTCAGGTATTGGATGCGTGACCACCATCACACGACCAGTTCTGTTGGGGAGAGAGGCTGGAGGGATGAAAGTTAAGCAACACTGCGCTGGATCAGGTATTGGATAGGTAACCATCATACACATGACCAGTTCTGTTCGGGAGAGAGGTTGGAGATATGAAAGTTAGTACAGCAACTTTACTCGCCTTGCTTATCAACCTCTCGACAGCATGGATTTGTAGAGGAATCCTGTTGTTCGAGTTGTACCGTCCTTCGGAAGGGACGTTAAGTCAGTGGCCAATTGCTTAATAGGAAGCACCTGCACGTAGTAGCACGTGCAAGTCACGTGCAAGAGTCACGTGCAAGAGTCACGTGTACAAGATCACCCTGAAACCAATACAAACGCATCCCCCAAGGTTCTCTAATACAGTTTATATTCCCAGAGTCAAATTATTTTGTGTAAAACCAGAACAAATGGGATTTCATGCCAATTATGCTCCTTTTGAAAATCCCCCACTCCCTTTCCTCTCCTCTCCTCTTCTCTCCTCTTCTCTCCTCTCTTAACTCCAACCCCAATCCTCATCCCGAACAAATGATTATTAAAATGTTGATTCCTTATGATTGCCGTTATTTCCATACACATAATTGGTTAGTTAGTAAAAAGCACCAATGTGTTCGGGATTTTATTTCAGAAAATACTAAATACATTAGTTTTTGCGTTATTGACTCTGATTATTTTATTTAGATGCATTTAGGAAGATTGAACTTGGTAATTGTTATAATTTTATGTGGTTCTTTGTTATCAGAAAATTGTCAGGACTGCTCTAACCCTTAATAAAGTAACAGGTACAAGTTACGAAACGTTGGGAAATTTAGTTGTTCTTTACTTAGCATTCAAAGCCCAGTTGAAATAGTTTTTGTTAAGTAATGTTATTATTTCTAAGACTTTCTTTATTCAATGTTTGTAAGTGAAATGTCTGAAGTTTACAGTAGCGACGTGAAAGGGGACTGCGCTAGTAAAGCGTTGGTTGGGGATGCAAGCTGTTACCATCACTGCTCATATCCAGAGCACAGCCATTTTCCCAGGATCAATGATTCGCTCCTGAGCCACGCGGCTGCATCAGCTTTATCCTGCATTCCGGGCTCGATCCTGGAGACTCATGATCGATCCTGGAGATTCGTGATCGATCCTGGAGACTCATGATCGATCCTGGAGAGTCAGGATCGATCCTGGAGACTCATGATCGATCCTGGAGACTCAGGATCGATCCTGGAGACTCATGAACGTTCCTGGAGAGTCAGGATCGATCCTGGAGAGTTAGGATCGATCCTAGAGAGTTAGGTTTGATCCTGGAGACTCAGGATCGATCCTGGAGACTCATGATCGATCCTGGAGAATCAGGATCGATCCTGGAGAGTCAGGATCGATCCTGGAGATTCGTGATCGATTATGGTTAATTTCCTGACTACTTCATTTGTATTAAGTGACAGAAAACTAACACAACGCCACTGGTAAATGTAATCCAGATCAATTGTTCACAGCCTTATAATCATCTACACAGCGTCTAAATATTGCATTTACTTCCTGAGTGTCGAAGTCAATTTATAATAATAATAATAATAATATTGTTTATTGTCTATAAATTGATCAATTACATGAAATTAAGACAGTCAATTTTCTAGCTTATATAAAGATACGTTTAATATTAATAAAGATATGCATATATACATAATACTAAAAAAAAAACTGGTACATGCATGATACTGGTTCACTGGTATACGCCGTTTGAACCAGCATTACCAGAAACAAATTTTCATTTCATTTCTTAAAACACATTTCTTAAAGAATCTATAGTTGAGTTATTTATTAAGGAATCTATCAGCTTAAGAAGTGCATTGTATGCACCATGATATCTTCTTAAACATAACTAACTAACACCAAGCTTTAAACTGATTGTAAGCTGATTCTGTCAAAGAGATTTTACATTTTAAGCACATAACATAGAATACACATTTTAGATATTGACTTATCATATGCCATTATGTGGGTACATGGTTTTTTAATGATAGGTACAATACAAGCAATTCCATTCAATTCATGAAATTCTAGCAAAACTAGCAAAAATCGACAGAAAGATGATTAGAAAAAATACCCATCTGTGTCCATACTCAATATTTTGTTCATTTTGATGTTTAAAAGAGTAAAACGAGTTTGGATAACTTTCAGGCTGCACGTGATATTTTCTTTTGGTTCAGTTGGAAGAAAATGAAATAGTTTCATTGGTGGGTCATGTGATCTGGTCAGCGAATGAGATCCATGCAATGTTGCTTTAGGGGTAGCTCTATTGGGGAATTGGGCGGGGCAAAGAGTAGCAAGCATCGAGTCGAAATCTCCGAAATGTGCAACCTGCCCTTTGTCATTTCCCAATTCCCGAGCACCCATCGCGGGTCGAGATCCTATCCATATTATACCAATCATCTTATACCAATCATCTTATACCAATCATCTTATACCAATAACAAACAAGTATATTTCTCGTGAAGTTACTCAGTTTTCTTTGGTGACAGTGATCTTAGTGCGGTTGGAAAAACTATTTTGGGAAAGCTTCTCGCTGTACCATGAGTTGGTTTTAAAAGACAGTTGAAAGCTCGGATTAGGGACCTGCTTGGGACCTGCAAGGCACCTGCAAGGCACCTGCTTAGCGCCTGCTTGACCCCTGCTTAGCACCTGCTTGGCACCTGCTTGGGTGCTGAAAGGGCAGTGAAAGGGCGCTGAAAGGGCGCTGCTATGACCGGCTTTGGAGAGCAGCCCATGTGGGATATCGGTGCAAGTACTACACACACACCTAGCACAGTAAGTCCCCTTCAATATGTAAACCAAAATCTAAACTCATATCAACCACAATCTAAACTCCTAGAAGTTGACAAATAAGGAAGTGTTTTCTTTCATTCCAAGAAGTTGCAAGGCATACAATCTAAAAGTCCGATAACGAAAATAAGAGACAAGAAGTCAATAAAAAATTAAGAAGCAAATGTTGATTTTGATGAAGTTAATGAAGCTACAGTAGATGATAATTAAGGGTTTGCCCCTGAAATAATGACAAACTCTTTCTTTCCAGCCTGAAATGGGAGGCTACGCCGAGCTGAGTACCTACTCGGCTCTGTGGGACCATCATGGAGCACCGGGACTAACCTACCAGGCATCGCATCCTGAGATCCTTGGTCAACTTGCCACTGAGATTTGGTCGGCACAGGCACCCCATGCTAGTGCACATCGCACCCAATGTATGCTACAACAGAGGTATGCTAATCAACTAGCCACTGGGTTGGTTGGCTCAGGGCCCCATGTTTAGAGCAAAGATATACTGGGATTTAGTTGGTTCAGCATCCCATGTTTAGAGCAAAGATATACTGGGATTTAGTTGCTACAGCATCCCATGTTTAGAGCAAAGATATACTGGGATTTAGTTGGTTCAGCATCCCATGTTTAGAGCAAAGATATACTGGGATTTAGTTGCTACAGCATCCCATGTTTAGAGCAAAGATATACTGGGATTTAGTTGCTACAGCATCTTATGTTTAGAGCAAAGATATACTGGGATTTAGTTGGTTCAGCATCCCATGTTTAGAGCAAAGATATACGGGGATTTAGTTGGTTCAGCATCCCATTCCCATGTTTAGAGCAAAGATATGCTAAGTAATTCTGCTATCAACCAGAGAGACATAATAGAGACATAATAGAGACAGTACTGGCGGTTGTCGATTAAACAAAATGGCGACTCTGTTAGTAATAAAGTCGCTCTGTTCCGATGATCGCCCATGATGTGAAAATTGCACATTTGAGAACATAAAAATTTGGTCTGAAAATTTTGTGAAAATCGGAGCAGGTGTTTAGCCGCTAGAGAGCTAACAAACAAACAAACAAAAACACAACTAAGTGTATTTTTTTGGGGTGTAAGTGAAATTGAAGATTTCACTACGCTCGTGCCGGCACCATAATCTTCTCCTGTCGAAGAGCAAGGGGACTACCGGCTTAACGTCCCTTCCGAAGGACGGTACAACGCGAACAACAGGATTCCTCCACAAATCCATGCTGTCGAGAGGTTGATAAGCAAGGCGAGTGAAGTTGCTGTATTAACTTTCATTCCTCCAACCTATCTCCCGAACAGAACTGGTCATGTGTATGATGGTCACCCATCCAATACCTGACCCAGCGCAGTGTAGCTTAACTTAAATCCCTCCAACCTCTCTCCCGAACAGAACTGGTCATGTGTATGATGGGCACTCATCCAATACCTGACCCAGCGCAGTGTTGCTTAACTTTCATCCCTACAACCTCTCTCCCGAACAGAACTGGTCATGTGTATGATTGTCACGCATCCAATACCTGACTCAGCGCAGTGTTGCTTAACTTTCATCCCTCGAACCTATTTCCCGAACAGAACTGGTCATGTGTGTGATGGTCACTCATCCAATACCTGACCCAGCGCAGTGTTGCTTAACTTCAGTGATCTGTGTCCTTGTTAAGGCAATGCTCGCTTTGAATTATACAAATCAACTATGAAAAGGTCTGCACATAAAATCAGCTGACATCAACTTAAGTTTGTCGCTTAATTTTTAGGTTCGGTGGTCGCTCAAATGGATCAACACAGAGTTCTTGTGCCAGCAAGAAACCTCGACGTCGAGTAGCTACCATGGCTCAACGAAGAGCGGCTAATATCCGAGAAAGACGACGGATGTTTAATTTGAATGAAGCATTCGATAAGTTGCGTCGGAAAGTACCGACATTTGCATATGAGAAGCGCCTGTCCCGAATCGAAACACTGCGACTCGCTATAACCTACATATCTTTTATGGGAGAGCTTTTATCAGGTGGAGACAACGAATCAAGGAAACCAGGAGATGGAACACCTGCAATGTTTCCTGTTCCTGCTCATAGAGATTACATACCGTACACTCTAGGCCAATAACAGGGCTGCTTTGAGACATTTTCAAGTCATATTCTAGGTTCAGTGATTTATTTGTGATGTTTAACATAGCACTGTTTTGACATCTGGTCATGCGGCACTGGTCTAATGGCGTCGGTGAATGAGTGGATGATGATGAGGATGATGATGAACCTAACCTAGCCTAGAAGGGAGGAGGGGAAACCCGGTGTGAGCACGTAGCCTACTCCTGTCGAAGACCAAGGGGACCACCGGCTTAACGTCCCTTCCGAAGGACGGTACAACGCGAACAACAGAATTCCTCCACAAATCCATGCTGTTGAGAGGTTGATAAGCAGGGCGAGTGAAGTTGCTGTACTAACTTTCATCCCTCCAACCTCTCTCCCGAACAGAACTGGTCATGTATATATGATGGTCACCCATCCAATACCTGACCCAGCGCAGTGTAGCTTAACTTTCATCCCTCCAACCTCTCTCCCGAACAGAACTGGTCATGTGTATGATGGTCACCCATCCAATACCTGACTCAGCGCAGTGTTGCTTAACTTTCATCCCTCCAACCTCTCTGCCGAACAGAACTGGTCATGTGGTCTGTGTCGTTTCGAGTGTTAAGAAATACTATTTCATTACTTCTCGCAGATTACTCGCATTTGAGACTGGTTTACGCTCAACTAATCTCTACTTTATGCTAACCTCAACGATTTATAAATTGTATCAATCGATATTTTGAGTCGTCTCTAATTAATTGTAGAGGTTCTCTGAAAAGGACTGCAGCGCCATATTTTGTAGCAGTCACAACCGTTACCACTGGAGGCTGTAAAATCTTATATTTTAGTTTTCATAGAGACAACGAACATAAACTGGTAGAAAGTGACAAAATGCATCTGGCTCTTTTCATGCTCAGATGCGAGTTTGGTAGAAATATAAGTATGGAAGTTAGATTTACTAGAGCTTAATTTCAGAGCTTTATTTCATATAGTTATGAAAACTAGCTTGTTTTGGTAGAAAATTAGACTGTTTTGGGTTTCAACTTTACCATCGTGGTAGACCAGGTGCACGATGGGTGCTATATGTGAGATTGAACGACTTTCAAGGATGGAATCAAGTTAGAGTCGGATTGATGATGACTTTTAGTTGACATTACCTGAGACTTCATTTGGCTCATTTGCCCAGAGCATATTCCTTCACTTGATTAAAGGTAAACTGCTCAAGTATCCATCTTGGTTGGAAATCTGTGCTAGTCAAGAGTACCCTAAACAGCATGGAACAAGTGTGGTAATGAAGTTAAGGGTGCCAGCCCCCAAAAGAAATGTTATCATTTCGTTATTTCTGAAACCTATGTCTGAAAGCCTCGAAGCTGGCTGGACCGAGCCAGCGAAATTAAATTCAAGAACAAATAACAATATTACTTTTCTTTAAATGTTGTTCAGGTGCTGTTTTCCAAGTAATTTAGGATGACAGGAAGAATAGGAAATCATTTCGTAACCCTCTGTGGAATTTTCTGAGTTGGCCTTCGTTTTCTTTCTTCTTTTTTCGTAGAGCCAGCAAGCCATTGAAACACCAATTTCATAGAAACCATAGACAATTGCGTGTTATTACTCTAAACTTACACTAACGCTATTCAGTTGCCTTGTAGTTGAGCTTATTTTATCTTATTCTTTATTCCTTCATTTTCTCTGCGTCTTTCCTTTAGAATGGATTCTTTGGTTCTTTCTGTTCATTGGATTTTCGTTCAAATTCGTACTGTAAAATTGTTGCTATGGAAACTGTACTTGCAAACAACCAAACAATGTGTCTCGATTTTATCTGAACATTTTCGTAAATGTTTAATAGTTACGTAACTATAGGTATGTTATGTATGTGTATTTATGCGTTATTTTCGGAGTTTGAGTTTAGAAAACAAAAATGTGTTTTGCAAATTTGGTTGGAATCGGAGCAGGTGTTTGGACGCTAGGGCGCGAAAAACATGTTGACACAAAAATAAAACACACAAGTAGTGCATTTTTGGGTAATTGAAATTGAAGATTTCGCTTCGCTCATTAATTAAAAGGAAACACCATTTTTGCCCAAACTACTGCTCGCCCCCCATTTTAAATGTGAATTCTGCCACAAAAATTATCTGAACTGAGTTTACTTTCCTCACTCAACTGTAGTAGGTACTTACCCTCGCCAGTATCGGCCACATTGTTATGGTGTATTAAAATGATTATAATAATTATTGTAATATGATTGATTATTATGATGTGTGATATAAGTGGAACTACAATAAAACCAAAATGTGATGTGACTATTGAGATTGAAAAAAAATGTTTGAAAATAACGGATACAAATGATGCCTTTCCTGGTCTAAATTGTGTCCATTTAACTATGTTTCATTTCAAGTTTTAAAATATTTACTTTTCAGCCTTCCTTTTTGACAAGTTTAAATTTACCGGTACTATTTTCACGCTAGTCACATGACTACGGCTATTGTGATAACTCCTTGAGACCTACTTGAGACGCTTGAGCGCTTGAGTCAGAGAACGACAGGCGAGTGATATGGCAGAATCCGTGGATTGTGATTTTCCCTCTTGGGGTCTTTTACCCAAAAAGGAAACAGGAGTATCGTCGTTTCTTACTAAATATCCTAATCACGATGGAAGAGATGTAATAATGGCAATTTTCGATTCTGGAGTAGACCCCGGTGCACCAGGATTGCGGGTATGTGTTCATTACTAACCTCAAACAATCTATGTTATCCCACTTCATGAAACACTATAGAATAAGTTTGCAAAATTGTGAGATTGAAAAAGACACACTTTTAGTAGGAACTAGTGACTTGAGCAATTATCCTTATTAATCATGGGTGTAAAAATATTGGGTTCTCACATGATAGTAGAAAGAATATAATTGTTGGTCTACTATACTACAAGGTGGGCAGTGTCGAAATGGTAGGCAGGGAGAAGGTATACCTAGATAATTTAAAGAAACTGTAGAGCTGCCTCCAGAAGTTGACACTATTAACAATTAAGATTCCAATTCTGATTCAAATATTATCAGCATATTGAAAGATTCCAATTTATGGAAAAAAAGGTTAAAACTTCTAAAAAATGATCGCAAAATAAAAGATTACAAAAAGATCGAAATTCAAATTTCTATTTATTGGTAAACAGTTAAGTGCTCGTTTAAATGGTTATCTGTGCAATATCTAGCAAATAAATTGTGTGTGTATATATTGATTAAAATAAACAATTTCTTATTGTGTCAATACAATCAAGTCTAAATACAGCATTATACTATTATTTAACGGAGAAAGTGATGTTTCCTAGCTTGGAGATATTGAAGCTCTTAACAACAAGTGTCTAATCCAAGTGAAAGCCTTTCCATCATGTCAGCTCTGATTATTTTTACAAATTGATAAAAATGAGTTAAATAAAGATTTTGATTCCATACCTAGGTTCCAAATTACGATTTGTTTCCTTCACTTGAAGAATACAATTCTAATTCCACAAATAATATTTTGATTTTGATTCCAACCCTTGCCTGCCTCTATATTTGTAATTGAGGTATTAAATTGTGATTTCATGAAATATATTTCAGTTGACAAAGTTTAAAAATATGTTCTCATAGTTGAAAATCAGTCTTAGTAGATTTTATCATCTAAGTCTTTGATTCTCGAAACCCAAGAAGTTTTGCAGATCAGCGCTATGTAAACAACATTGCTAAATTTGTATATGCCTGTAGTTGTCACAGAAGTTGTGACAGGTTATTTTTTTTTTTTAGATTACCACCCAAGGAAAACCTAAAATTATCGAGCGCTATGATTGTAGTGGGGCAGGTGATGTGGACACATCGAAGGTTGTCCAAGCTCTTGCTGGTGAGATTGTTGGCATTTCAACTCGCATACTGAAGGTAAGCGAATGATTTTTGGTATCATTAGAGCTTATCACATCAAACAGTTTTGTTACAGCTTCTTGTGTTATTGTAGATTCCTCAAGACTGGAAGAATCCCACAGGCAACTTCCATATAGGCATCAAGAATGCCTACGAATTATATCCTTCCAAACTCAGAGAACGAATTGAGAAAGAGCGCAAGGAAAAGCAGTGGGATGTTGGTCAAAAGACCGCATTAGCCAAAGCAACGCGACAGCTTAACTTGTTTGAATTGAATACTCCAAACCCTGTTGGATTCGATAAGTTAATCAAGGATGACCTAGATGCTCAAGTAGAACTTCTGAATAACTTTGACAAGAAATACCTGGATGTGGGACCGGCTTATGACTGCGTTGTGTTCCACGATGGGATAATGTGGAGGTAAACTTTGTTGTTATGATAAAGTTACCACCGTCATAATCTTTGCATCGACTTGGACTTGAAATGTTTTGTTTGTTTTATGTAGGGCATGCGTTGACACTTCAGAAACGGGGGATCTTGGTTCATCGCCTCTGTTAGGAGAATACACAAAGTGTCAAGACTTTGCTGTTTTGACGGAAGCAGATCAACTGAACTTCAGTATCAATGTTCACGACGATGGAAATACGTTGGAAATCGTGGGAATGTGCTGTTAGTATCTACTTTTACAAGAATCTTTTTAATCATTGTTCTATTCGTCCACTTATTTGTAATTTATTTGGCTTTGTGAGAGAGAATGCCAGGCTTGTTGAGGCAACATGTTAGCCAACTAAAAATTGTGAAAAACACTTCTAAAATCATTTCCGTTGATATTTGACATTCTTCTTTTACTCCAAAGCTTTCGTTGTGTCATCTGGTTTTTCTAAATTTATCGCAACTTTGATTTTTGAGCTATGTTAGCATCATAAGAATTTGCTGCCAGTAATATCCCTGCTGAAATTTGATTAATGCATTGGTTGTACCGTTGAGTGCAGGTTCTAGGTAGAGAAACAACGTCAATGTTACAGTCTCTGCGTGAAAGATGGCCACCAAATGACTACCTTACCAACAAAAATGCAGAGTACCGGAACATCACGTTAAGTGGAGCCACTGTCGTATGAAATTTAATTTCGATATTTCTCGAAGGTTTCTCGCTTTTTAATATCGTTACGTGTTTATCAATCGTTGAGGTAAACATTGATGGAGATTTTTTGAGCATTAAAAGGATCAAAAGCGAGTTAACTTACGAGAAATATCGAAATTAAAATTCATTCGACAGTGGCTCCACTTGACGTGATGTTTCGGTACTCTGCATTTTTTTCGGTAAGGTAGTCATTTGGCGGCCATCTTTCACGCAGAGACTTTAACATTGACGTTGAAACTCTGCCTATAACCTACACTCAACGCTTTCGTTGTGTCATCTGGTTTTTCTAAATTTATCGCAACTTTGATTTTCGAGCTATGTTAGCATCATGAGAATTTGCTGCCATTAATATCCCTGCTGCAATTTGATTAATGCATTGGTAGAACTGTTCGAAAATATAGCTGTCCTCGCTCTGTCATCTTCTATCAAGGAACAACAGGTACAAATATTTCTTTAAGATGAAAATCTTCTTACTTTGCAGCGAGCCATGGTACCCACGTGGCTAGTATTGCAGCGGGATACTTTCCTGATCAAGCAGAGAAGAATGGCTGTGCTCCTGGTGCACAAATCATCTCTCTCACGATAGGTTAGTGGTCACACGATATCAACACATTTACTGCTACTTTGCGCTTTTCAAACACTAACGATATTTACTTTCTAGGAGACAACAGACTGGGCTCAATGGAAACTGGAACAGCTTTAGTCAGAGCTATGATTCGGGTAATGCAACGAAAGGAAGATTCACCTAAGATAGATATTATCAACATGAGTTATGGAGAACATGCACATTTCTCCTGCAATGGGTATGCTTTGTTGATCCTGTTTTATTGATCCTGTTATAAGCATCGCAGTTTATGAAAGTAATTCATATTTTTCTGTCTGGTTGATATCAGTCGAATCGGGGACTTGATGAATGAAGTCGTGGACAAACATGGAGTAGTGTGGATTGCGTCAGCAGGAAATCATGGACCGGCGCTTTGCACCATCGGAACTCCTCCTGACATAAGCACGAACAACATTATAGGCAAGTATCGGAACTCCTCACATATGCACCGCTAAAAACACGGCCTAGGATCAAGATAGAAAAGAATTTGTGATTTGTGGAATGTTGTGATTATGGTCATACATTTTAATTACCTGGTGATAGTAGTTTTTTGTCAATTAAGTGGCATTTGATGGCTGAGGTTGGCCACTGAGTGGCATGCCATTAGGCTGAGTTTAGCCACTAAATGGCATGCCATTAGGCTGAGTTTAGCCACTAAATGGCATGCCATTAGGCTGAGTTTAGCCACTAAATGGCATGCCATTAGGCTGAGTTTAGCCACTAAATGGCATGCCATTAGGCTGAGTTTAGCCACTAAATGGCATGCCATTAGACTGAGTTTAGCCACTAAATGGCATGCCATTAGGCTGAGTTTAGCCACTAAATGGCATGCCATTAGGCTAAGTTTAGCCACTAAAAGGCATGCTTTTTATTTGAACGGAGAGTGTTTTTGTGTACAGGTGTTGGTGCATATGTTAGCCCTGACATGATGTCAGCTGAATATTCACTGAGACAGAAGTTACCTGGGATGCCCTACACCTGGTCTTCAAGAGGTCCCACTGTAGATGGAGACATGGGCGTTTCTGTTTGTGCTCCTGGAGGTGCCATCACCTCGGTACCTCTCTTCACACTTCGTGGGACTCAACTAATGAACGGCACTAGCATGGCATCTCCACACGTCTGTGGGGCCACAGGTATATCATATTCATTCCCAAAGTTTTTCAGGATTTTCTTTTAAAACTTTTTGCGATTGGTTGCAATTGACGGCTCGTAGTGAGTGAATGAGCTCTGGAAGATTCAGGGGCAATTTTGGGCTCATTTCAGTGGTGCATTTTTGGCATTTTTTTTTTTTTTCATTTTGGTAACCTTTTTTTTCTTTTCTGAATATTGCTGAATTTGATTAAGGTTTCAAGAGGTTGAGCAAATCTGGTAATTTTGGCTCCAATGAGGGGAGAGGGTGGGGACAAAAATCTGAAATTTCGTTCTTTTCTCTTGGTCCTGTTTCACAGTTCTTATGTCATGGCTTTGAAACATAAGAAGCTTGTTGTGCTTTGTCTTCCCACACTCAGGGGCAAATTTTGGGAAAAATTATATTGTGCATTTTGATTCGTTTCTAGAGTTTTTAAGATTTTCTTTTGAAACTTTTTGCAAATTGTTGGAATTGACGGTTTACAGTGTAGATTCAAGGTTTTGAACACCTGTGGCAAATTTTTGATGACTATGGGAAATGAAATGTATGTTTGATGCTTATTTAGTGCAAAGTAAGATGCTTGTGAATCTTTAGATAGTGTGTGCCATATACACTAGTGTAACTCTAATCGAGTGACATGTGAGCATTGACAAGCTTTGATAGGATTTTAATAAACTAAGATGAATGTAATTTTCTACAGCTCTGTTGATATCGGGAATGAAAGCCGGCGGATTCAAATTCTCACCGTACAGCGTGAAGAGGGCGCTGGAGAACTCGGCTCTTTTCCTAAACAATGTCGACCAATTTGCTCAAGGTCATGGATTACTCCAGGTAAATCTCGCTGCTGAACTTTCACTCTGAGCATGAATTTGTCGCTAAAATATCTGAACTGGTTCGGTCATGTTTCCCACGAGTTTGACAAACTTTCGAGGAAAAGTTACGAAATGCTCTCGACAAAGAAACTTGGACCTGGTTTGGTGAAGTGGTTCAGAGCCGTGGGTGAATGTTGTGATAAGTAACGGACTTGCTCTGGTGGGATTGACTTGTGGTCCTAAAAAGGACCTAAAAAGACTTTTTAGGTCTTAGTCTTTTTAGGTTTTAGGTCTTAGGTTTTTTCTTAGGTCTTAAGAGCAAGTCCGTTACTTACCACAACAAACTTGTACATGTTTTAAGTTAAATTTAGATTTGAGAAGATAGTATATGATGTGAACATTGTGTCTCAGGTGATATTAAAAATATCAGAATATAAGGAGAGTCCACCATACTAAACAAGAGTCCTGCAGTTGCAGTTTAGTCTCCTTATTTCACCTCAAAATATTGATTTTAATCATGTTCTTACAATCAAAGTATCAATCAAAGTTTTGGCAAGCACGTAATTGGTTCAAGTAGCTTTATTTCCCATCTCAAGCGGCCAAAACTTCTATAATATCTTCAAAAAAATATTTTAGGAATTATGTGAGGTTATATTGAGGTTATGTTCAATCAAATGTTGACAGGTAGAGAAAGCATTCGATCACTTGACAAGTTATCACGAACACATCGACAGAGACGTTCGATTGCAAGTCTCTTGCGGTCCTTTCAACGCGAAGGGCATCCATTTACGAGGGGGACTGCAAAACAAGGCAAAGGAGCATTTTATCAGCGTGGAACCTTTCTTCAGCGACCCTGATAACATTGGTAAGCACGCAGTGGCTCTTAATTATTATTATTATTATTATTTGAGGTGTTTAACGATGCATTGTTTTGACATCTGGCCATGCGGCACTGGTCTAATGGCGTCGGTGGATGATGATGAGGATGATGATGAACCTAACCTAGCCTAGGAGGGAGGAGGGGAAACTCGGTGCAGGCACGTAGCCTAAGACCAAGGGGACCACCGGCTTAACGTCCCTTCCGAAGGACGGTACAACGCGAACAACAGGATTCCTCCACAAATCCATGCTGTCGAGAGGTTGATAAGCAAGGCGAGTGAAGTTGCTGTCGAGAGGTTGATAAGCAAGGCGAGTAAAGTTGCTGTACTAACTTTCATCCCTCTAACCTCTCTCCCAAACAGAACTGGTCATGTGTATGATGGTCACCCATTCAATACCTGACTCAGCGCAGTGTTGCTTAACTTCGGTGATCTAACGAGAACCGGTGTTTCCAACATGCCAGACCGTTCGGTAGTGGCTCTTAAAATGCTTACCGAAACAACAATGAAATCGATTCAACTGTCAATTTCTTTGCAGATCCCAAAGTGAAAATAAACTTCACGCTTAAGTTAGCCCTAACCTGCAACGAGCCGTGGGTCCAGTTCCCAGCACATTTCAAACTAATGAACATCGCGAGAATGTTTAATGTGAAGATCGATCCATCAGGACTACCAACTGGAGTCCATACAGCCAGGTAAGATTCAGCCGTCACGTCCTGCGTGTTAATCTACCTGTTGCCAACCTTGCAACATAGCTAGCAAATCTACCCATCATCAAAGAATCCTCTCTACGCAGCACCTTCGACTCCTACCTACGAAACTTTCTCATCCAAAACCCCTTCTACAACGTCGAGGAATACCTGACCTCTACACCACACCATCTCCCCCTGGCCCATCAACAATGAATTCAATGATGATATTGACGACTTAGAACAAATGATGACTTAGAACAAACCATCTAACTATTGATGCCAGTTCCTAATCATTACTTTTAGTATACCATTATTATTGACATTATACATAAGTTATTGTCATATTAGAACCTAAGATTATTATATTTTACAACCAATACTATACCATTAAGCCAGTATCCTTACCGTTACAACCACTATTATATTTACCTTTTTATTATATTATATTATAGTATATACACCTCTACGATTATTACTATTTTACCACCTTTATTGACTTTATGTTATAAACGGTACAATATTACCATGTTACCTACTTATAAAAATCTTTACTAGAATAGACCCATACAACTACAATGTAATTGTCAGTAGCCAATTAACAAAATACAAAAATACCCAATTAATAAAACTGTGTCTTGTTTGTGTTTTCAGTATTAAAGCGTACGATGTTTCATGCGTGGAAAAAGGGCCGATCTTCCGAATTCCCATCACCGTTGTTAAGCCGCTGGAAGTTGCCAGAGAACAGATTCGTCCGGAGTTGAACTTTGGAAACTTGGTTTACAAGCCAAACACAATGACTCGTCACTTTGTGCTGGTCCCTCCAGAAGCTACTTGGGCAGGTGAGTGCACCAAAGCTGGACATAAACTCTCCCAACTGCGATGAAATGTGCATCGGTACATTTTTATTATTATTTGTGGTGTTTAACGACGCACTGTTTTGACATCTGGCCATGCGGCACTGCTCTAATGGCGTCGGTGAATGAGTGGATGACGATGAGGATGATGATGAACCTAAGCTAGCCTAGAAGGGAGGGGAAACCCGGTGCCGGCACGTAGCCTACTCCTGTCGAAGACCAAGGGGACCACCGGCTTAACGTCCCTTCCGAAGGACGGTACAACGCGAACAACAGGATTCCTCCACAAATCCATGCTGTCGAGAGGTTGATAAGCAAGGCGAGTGAAGTTGCTGTACTGACTTTCATCACTCCAACCTCTCTCCCGAACAGAACTGGTCATGTGTATTACGGTCACCCATTCAATACCTGACTCAGCGCAGTGGTGCTTAACTTCGGTGATCTAACGAGAACCGGTTTTTCCAACACACCAACCCGTTCGGTTGCATCGGTACAAGTTGTAGACTGGGACGTTTGTGACGGGAAGAAAAGGTTTAATGCGTGATTTGTTTCCTTTATTTCGCAGTGCTTAGACTTCAATGTGCGGAGAAGGATAAAACAGGGAAATTCATTATCCACTGCGTTCAGCTTCGACCAAAACTAGTTTGCAAGACGCTTGAAAGTCACAAGATGGTCAACGTTTCTTCTAACATTGACGTCGCCCACGGTTTTCAAGTCAGGGTGAGTCGACGCCAGCTGATGCCAACCTGTTTCAGTGCAGAGGGATTGCGGAATGGTTTTTAATTGCACGATTGATTTTATTTTCTTCCAGGGTGAGCTTGTTCTCGAGGTGGTTGTAGCCAAGTATTGGTCCAGTCTGGGGGAAATGGTGCTCAATTCAACCCTAACTTTTCATGGAGTGAAACCTGATGTCCCCTCCCCTATCATCATGCAAGGATCGGATGGCATTTTGTCACTCGAACTTCGAGCTGGGTTCATGAGCGAAGAGATTGCGCCTGTGGTTTCTTTAAAAGCCACCGTACAAGTCCTCAGGTAATTGAATCTTCTGTCGCTGCTTCATTTTATACCTTATGTTCAAGTTCCTGACATTTTACAGAGAAAGGTTTTTATAATGTTTAAGGCCTAGTATTTCTTGTGGTATGATTATTATTGTTTGCTGTGTTAAGTGAGCCTGACCTTACTTAACAAAATGGTGGCAAACATCTGCCTTCTCTTGGAAACAAATTCTTTGTCCAAATGAGATGGTCAGCCATAGTCAGTCACTTGTTAAGAAACTTCACGATTCTTGTACACTTTCAACAAGAAACCTTACGTGTTTTCTTAAAGTTAAAACCAGTTTAAAGCAAGGGATGATCCGTGGAAATGCCAGCGAGGCTTGCAATGATCCACCTCTTTCTTAACCTACACGAAATACATTTCAAAAGTGACAATTTTACAGGCCAAGTGATTCGAAGGTGGTCCCACTTACGTCTAGAGATGTTATTCCTCCGGCAAGGCAGATCTACGAACTACAACTCGTCTATAATTTCCACGTTGGCAAAGCCACCGAAGTCACCCCAAACAGGTACTTTTTATGTTTTAATCCTAACCTATCATCCTGATCCTAACCACTGATCCTGGTGTGTACATGAAGGACTCTACAAAACCATTATTCCAGAAATATAAAATTCTACCACTGCCTTGCCTTTACATTTATTCAACTATTATATATATTATATATATCTTCGACTAATTAGTAATGTTTATAACTTAAAGACTGATGTTTCAAACAAAGGACCAATTTCCCATGGAATTAAATTGTTTAACTTATTACCATATGATTTGAAATGTAAAAAAACTGACGAAGAATTCTCGACTAAGCTAAAAGGTTACCTGTTCAAAAATTGTTTTTATTCTGTTAATGAGTTTCTATATATAAGTACTGTGTAAATTAGTTTATATGTATATTGTTTATTAGTTTGTAGTTTACCCCTTGACATGTCTCATACCATAATGGTCAATCGTGATAAGAAAAGAATTATTATCATTATTATTATCATGACAAAAAAAAAATGTTGCTGATCTTTGCTTGTGCTTTTAGCCCACTGCTGAGTGATCTTCTCTATGAGAGTGAGTTTGAATCCCAACTTTGGATGATGTTTGACTCAAACAAACAGCTGATGTACACTGGAGATGCATATCCCGGCAAGGTAAGCCAACACTAACCTGATCCAGGTCTACATATCAATACGAACGGCACATTTTCGATTACAACATCGTTTCAAACTTTTCTTATGGAACTTGTGGCACAATCTGTATTTTTCTCTGCGTAATTTTGTCTTATTTCAGAGCTAGATTGATTCACGTGTGTAAATAGCCATCGTAATGGCGTTGTTCAGAATCAGATGTCAGATATTCTAAGTGTTGGGACAGTATTCTAAATTTGCATAATATGCAGCCAACATTCGATTCTCAGGAACTACCGAGTTGGTGAATAGGGGTACCGCAATGCTTCAAATGCGGGGATTAAAATTCAGTGATGAGTACAGTTGCAAGATTGAAAAATACAAATTAAGATTTTCAGGTTATGGTTTTCTGAGCCGTGGTATTAAAATCTAAAAACATGTTCACACCTCAAATGCGTTTGAGAAAAATAAAAATTGAGGATGTCAAGATGATTTTAGGGGTTTTTTTAGTTATCAGTTGGCCAGCATGTTTTCCCAGATAGAGCGGGGGTGGAAATGTTGACCGAGTTTTCTGTTTTTCCAGTACAATGTGAAGCTCGAGAAGGGCGACTACGTAATCAGGCTTCATGTCCGTCACGATCGCAAGGAGTTCCTCGATAAACTAACCGATCAAGTGTTGCTCTTGAGCCAGAAGTTGAGCACTCCGTTGTCACTGGATGTTTACGCTAGCCAGACACAAGCGACCACTCAGGGGAAGAAACTGCTCTCCGCAATGCTTATGCCCAACCAAATCATGCCCATTTACATCACTCCACTAAATAACGACAAGTACGTATCTCCAACCATCTTGATATTATTATATTATTATTTGTGGTGTTTAACGACGCACTGTTTTGACATCTGGCCATGCGGCACTGGCCTAATGAAGTCTGTGAATAAGAGGTTGATGATGAACCTAACCTCACCTAGAAGGGAGAAGGGGAAGCCTGGTGTCGGCACGTAGCCTACTCCTGTCGAAGACCAATGGGACCACCGACTTAACGTCCCTTCCGAAGGACGGTACAACTCGAACAACAGGATTCCTCCACAAATCCATGCTGTTGAGAGGTTGATAAGCAAGGCAAATGAAGTTGCTGTACTAACTTTCATCCCTCCAACCTCTCTCCCAAACAGAACTGGTCATGTGTATGATAGTCACCCATCAAATACCCGACTCAGTGCAGTGTTGCTTAACTTTGGTGATCTAACGAGAACCAGTGTTTCCAAGATGCCAAACCGTTTAGTAAGAAATGAACGTGCTAGGACAGCTGTTACTCTACCCGCATCTCTCAATGTGTTGATTTGTTTTTCTTTGCTTTGAAGAGCGTGCAAGGGAGCAACTATGGGCCAGTTCTTCTCAGGAACTATTTCTTTTGCCAAAGATGAGATTGGTAAGAAAGTAGATGTGTACCAATTTAAATACGTCTTGCCAGAGCCCCCGGCGAAGAAGAGTTCTTCACAGAAGAATGCTGAGGCTAAAGACAAGACCAAGTGGGAAGAAATGGTGGAAGCTGTTCGTGATCTTAAAACGCTTTGGCTCACCAAGATGGGTATGTTGATTCCGTGCTGATTTTGTGCTGTTGCTTTCTGTTACTTTCTGGCCTTGCTGTTTCTACCAAAGCTTTAGGAAATTTGGGAGAATCATGTTTATGATGGATTGTGACTTTTCAGAGCTTGGGGAGCAAACAAATGTTCTTTACGAAGAACTCAAGACTGAGCACCCCGACCATCTCCCTATCCATACGGCAATGCTTCAGTTGCTGGACCCGTTCGACGTAAACGATCTCCCGCTAACCAAGCGCAAGGCAAACATCGACCCCACGGTGTTGGCAAATAAACAGACTCAGATCAGTGCCATCGTCAACTTAATCTTGGAGAAACTCGACTCGATGCTTGTGCTTGCATACATGGGCACAAAGTGGGACGCAAGACCTGATGCTGCCAAGGTGAAGTGCACGATGGAACGGCAGAAGACGGTTCTTATAGATGCTTTGTCACGCAAAGGTGCATTGCTTTGCAAGCTGATTCTTGCTCGGGGGAAGGAGGCTGGAGATGCTGATCCTGACCAACTGGCTAATCAGGTTGAATCTGTGTGGAGTGAATACGTCAAACTTGCAGATCCGTTAGAGCTAAAGGTAGACATTGTTATGCAGTTATTGTGATTAATTGTCATTTTAAGGTTATGTAGTTTTCCTATATGTTATTGCTTGTTTTAGGCTGGATATTTCCCTGTGTGGCATTCACTTGTTCACAAGCAACATGGTCGACTCATGAAACTGCTTTTAAAGCACGGAGAAGACAAACCTTCGTCTGGGTTGGACTTACGGGTTGCAGAGACGGCTCAGCTGTTGGGGTGGACTCACGTTGCCAGTCACATGACGTCTGCAATTCCTGTGCGACATCCCACTGCATATCGCCCGTTCTAACGCGACTAGTATTAATGTGCTAACCTCTGTTACATTACGCATGTATTCTTGAAGGAAGCACTGACAATTTTACCTGGGCTCAAATTTGCCCCACACTTATACCGAAAACAAACATAATTCGGTAATTTTGCTTTTCTTACTCAGTTTGAAAGAAACCAAACATTTTTTTTTTGTACATTTCTTATTATATCTTTTTTTTTTTGTATTGTCTGCCAGGCATTCATACTCTTGATTCACTAATTATAATTCAAATACGTAATCCTCATGTTCATTGTTGCTGCCACAATGAGTACTTTTCTTTTGTCGTTTGTATTTTAAAAAATTGCTTTTCTAAAGAAAGCAGTAAAATTAAAATGCATTTGTGAAGTGTTTTCTATTATTGAGTTTCCTGTGATCCTATGTCCTGTTTTTTATATGGCTTGGTCTTTGTGTTTATATTTATCAGTATTTGAAATGGTTCTTTTACCCAATTTCCCTAACCACGGAGATCGTGGGTTATTTTGTGGCATGCCTTTACGCAGTTGGTATTGAAAGTCCATTGAGAATCTCATGCGAGTAAAACGTTCATGCAAACAGAAATTAAACCCATAAATAATAAAATAATATTAATATAACAAAATACCGCATTGCAAGCATTTGCAATTTAAATAAGATTTCATCCTAGTACAGCAACGAATCCATCGTCAAATTGGAGTTATTCGAGATTGACAGGTTGTGACGTGATGTAGCGTCACTAGAATCAGAGTGACTGAGTATTCACAGCCTCTTGGTTCTACTCCTTGGAGATCCGTCATTCTCATCAAATACACTAGAATCGTCACAAAAAGCCAGTGTCCAAGTAGCTCAATGGGTTAGAGCAACACCAGCGACAGGTGGAGATCGGGGTTCGAGTCCGCGTTTGGGCATCAATTTTTGAGATGGTTATGGTGTTGTTAATAATAAAATACCTCGCGCATTGCAAGCGTTTGCAATTTAAATAAGATTTCATCCTAAGATTCCTAAAGTGTGTTTATTTAGTTGCTACTGTTACTCGTTTTCATGGTTTGGAAAACGTAGACGGGTCAATTTTTTATAACATCAAAATTTAGTTACGCAAAGTCGTAAAGTGACAAACCATACTTTCACCAATTAGCACCCACCATGCGCGGTTGTGTACACCTGTTCCAAGAGTGATTTGGTGTATTCTTGCTATGATCATTATGGAAGGAATTGATTATTTTGAAACGAAACGGTAGTTTTGAACTTTTAAAAAAATAATTGGCATTAATGCATGAATAAATGTCATTGGCTTACCACTGTAATATGGATTTAAAACAAGATTATTTAGGTTAAATATTTCTATTATTATTATTATTATTATTATTTGTGGTGTTTAACTTAGCACTGTTTTGACATCTGGCCATGCGGCACTGGTCTAATGGCGTCGGTGAATGAGTGGATGATGATGAACCTAACCTAGCCTAGAAGGGAGGAGGGGAAACCCGGTGCCGGCACGTAGCCTACTCCTGTCGAAGAGCACCAAGGGGACCACGAGTTTAACGTCTATAATTTTTTAGAATAAACAATAAAATATTTTTACATATTCATTATTATTAAATATACTTAGACTATCTGTGCTTAGACTGTACTATAATGTCATATACTATTGTTTTTTGTTTGTTTATTTGTTTATATTGCTCGTTATCACAATTGTACATAGAGTTTACAGGATTTGAGCTCGACAATAATTAAAAATATAATAAAATAAGGTAAGAATATAAAAATAAATTAAGTCAATAATTAAAAAAAAAAAAAAAAAAGAGCATGACAATATTTTTCAACTACCGTGTGCTTGGTTATCTTTTATTGCCCTGTACACAAGCGCATGCAATGGGCAGCTGATTGCAGCAAGTCCATTATATATCCTGTTGATTCTCTCATAACTAGAATAGTAAAATCTCTGCTAAGTCACCAACCAACTCAAGTGAGCAGGTACCAAGGAATTCCCTTATTTGCAAATGTCCCCGTTACAAACTTCAAAAAGTTGAAACGCGGTAAGTCTGAGTTGAAAACACAAAAATGTGCTCTAAAATTTGGTTAAAATCTGAGCAAGCATTTGGCCGCTAGAGAGAAAATAAACAAACAATACAAAATTTTAAAATTTTAAATCTGGGGTAGGTGACAACTACCAAGGTCAATGGCGGTTAGAACTTTCCAAGAAAACGTTATAAGTTAAGAGACCTTGCTTTGGACAATATCACTCCTTAATCACCCATTGAACAAAGTTGTGTACACCCCTTTATTTTCTATGTTTCAGGTATTTTCAATTTTTTTTTTCTAATGTTTCTTTAATTAATCAATCAAGAGTAAGTGGTCAGAAAACTTTTATTCGGCATTGGCTAGGATCTGCTATCTGAATCAAATACAATCGCACAAATTAATTTACAACATTTTTTTTTTTTTTTCGGACTCCAGAGAAATTCCTGAAACAACTTGAAGTGTGGCTCGAAAGTTAACTTCATTAAAATTTTCCATCTTTGATGATAACTTTATCAACAATAGATTATAAACTTCTTTAAAATAGTTTCTTGCAGCTGAGTGTTGTTTGTCAGATTTCCTTGGTTTATTTGGTTGTACTTGTGTTTACAGGGCAGTACGGGACAGTACAGGACAGTACAGGACAGTACGGGACAGTACAGGACAGTACGGGACAGTACGGGACAGTACGGGGCAATACGGGACAATACGGGACAGTACGGGACAGTACGGGACAGTACGGGGCAGTATGGGACAGTACGGGACAGTACGGGACAGTACAGAACAGTACAGGACAGTACGGGACAGTACGGGACAGTACGGGACAGTACGGGACAGTACGGGACAGTACAGGACAGTACGGGACAGTACAGGACAGTACGGGACAGTACGGGACAGTACGGGGCAATACGGGACAATACGGGACAGTACGGGACAGTACGGGACAGTGTGGGGCAGTATGGGACAGTACGGGACAGTACGGGACAGTACAGAACAGTACAGGACAGTACGGGACAGTACGGGACAGTACGGGACAGTACGGGGCAGTACGGGACAGTATGGGGCAGTACGGGACAGTACGGGACAGTACGGGACAGTACGGGGCAGTACGGGACAGTACAGGACAGTACAGGACAGTACGGGACAGTACAGGGCTGGGACTGGGTTGCTCATGGCTGGCAGATTTTCGCTTGTACTAGTGTTTACAGTACAGTACATGAAAGTACAGCACAGTACAGTATATTAAAGTACAGTACAGTATATTGAAGTACAGTACAGTACAGAACATGACAGTACAGTACAGTATAGTACAGTACATGAAAGTACAGTACATGAAAGTACAGTACAGTACATGAAAGTACAGTAAATGAAAGTACAGTACATGAAAGTACAGTACATGAAAGTACAGGGCTAAGAAGACTGGATTGCTCCTGGCTGACAGATTGTAAATGAAACCCTTCATATGCTACGCTGCTTGGGAGATATTGTACAGGCCCCAGGGGCATCTGAGGGCGCCGACAAACCCCACGTTACCTGTCTGTGAAGTCAGAAAGAAGCCATATTTTCTCCATACACCAATCTGGCAACCTATTCACCTAGCAATACCCAGCCTTGACGTCGAAATCATTCTTTTATCCATTAGAAGTCTCCAATGAAGACTTTGTTTGATAACGAGAATTTCATAGAAACTGTTAGATTTGCGGTGCAAAGGCTTTCGCTAGAGGGTGAAATTCTTAATTACTTGCTGATGAATGAAACAGAAACACTTTGTTTCCAAGCTCCATGAAAATTAGATCCAGTCGAACCATTTCATGCCGGGCACTGCTTGAAGTTCCCATCTACTTATCTATATTAAAAATACCCACACACTTTTTCATGTGGCCTAATTTGGACTCGCTTTTATATACGGTACTAGAAATCATGGTTATTATGAATTGTTTATTTTACAGTAATTATCTTTAGAAATATGATTATAATTATCTATAGAAATTATCTATAATATTCTCTATAGAAAGATATAGAAAAATTGTGCATGGAAGTTGAATGCTGCGGTGGTGTTACCCCCACCCCTTCCTTCAGAAGGTTCTCCTGACTTCTCGAATGAACGTCCCGCGAACAGCCGTCCCGTAAGAAGACGCTCCCTCCCACGCACTTTGTTGGGGTGTACACTTCAAATGCATTACGTATTGACAGACAGAGCACTTCTTAATTCCTAGCGTCGCAGTGATATTACAATGCACCTTGAATTGCATCAGCGAATCAAAAGAAATCTCAATTTCATCGAAACTTGGATTGTTACCAAACATTTGTTTATTCAAAGCATTCCACTTCTTCGTTATTTTGTGTTTTTGAAATGATTGCCAATTCATCGTGGAAGATTGTGCAAAGGGCAAAGGAAAATTGTTAGAAATGGCTGGGTCATGTTAAATTAATAAAATAAAGCGTATCCCCTTTCTTTTTAGCTAATTCAATTGAAAAGATGAATTATATAGGTGAAGGGTTTCATCCGAAAACTCATACAGCATCAATCGCAAGCGTTGATAAGTAATTCCATCTTTCATTATTTCGTGCTTGATTTGGAATTGTCTGGAATTGACGTTTCCATGTCTTGAAATGAACTCTGTCGGTAGAAAAAGCGAGGGTGAAAAAAAATGTTGTCACTTGAAAGGTTTCTCACATTTCGATTCATTCCATCACTCTGCGCATTTCTACCCCTTCCTAACGTCCTAATTTACATGGCACGGAACCTCAGGCACACCTTCAGTCCAAAGAAAATCGCTACTAGCATACTTTCCCGATCAGTGGAGTGACGGGGGAAATATGAATAAGTCGCTACATTTCACTGTCAAGTGGTGTTTCTTTGACTCTTCGAACTTGCACTAAATTGAGCATCTGAAATAATTTTATTGGTGTGTTTAGCTCCTAGCTAGTGAGTGAAAGTATTTTTGAGTCCGTGTCGTCTGGTATTGGCCTCGGTGAGGGTCACCAATTGCCAGTAGGGCAACGATGGAATTGAAGCCTCGCGAACTGAATGAAGAAGACAATACTCGAGTGTCTCAAACTGCTTGTGGCTTTTATAGCAATGGCCTTTTCAACACAATCTCTGATTCGAACAGTCCATTAGTGTCTCCAAACTTCCTGGCTTCTACATCGGCGATGCTTGGTGCCTTCTCTTCATCCAAACTATGTAAGAAAACTAACAAATATTCTTGTTGGTTGTTGGTAGGTGAATTCGATTTCAATACTAAACAGTGCAAATTTCGTTCTCACAAAATCAGTTGACAAAGGCTCGCCGTGCACTTAATATTCGTTCAAATGTTCGTTCGCGCCGAACGAATTTATATCGAATCTGAGATGTAAGATCAAAAATAAAATACCTGGAAATTCCTCTGTTCTTTCTTGCAAATCTTCAATAGCTCTTAGTTAATAGCTCTTAGCTCTTACTGTAATAGTAATAATGAAAGTGACCATCAAGATGATGAAAGTTAGCCTCCCAATCTTAACACAGTGGAGTAAGGGTGAACCACCCATCCTCAATTTGCCTTGCCCACCACCACTCGCAGTTTAAATCATTTTTGAGAATTTGAATTGCATTGCAAGTATGCTTCGTAATTTATCAGGCTAAAAAAACAAACGCGGGAGTAGTGTTCGGGGTATAATTCAAGAAGTGTTCAAGATGTTATTAGTTGGTGAGGTAAAATGGGTAGGTGTATTGAACGATTTGAGTCAAGTGCAGCAGACAGGAAGGATGTGCTGGGTCCGTGCTGGCCTAGCCTACAGAAAATAATACAGAACTGCAAGTCACATCTGAATTGGATTCGTAGAAAATGCTATTTTCTCGGTTGCCAACAAGAGCTCCTCGAAGATGATATGGAAATGAGCACTGATAATTTTGCTTGGTGATCTTGCAATTTGACGTTCGCGTATTTTATGTATGCATGAGGTTGAGTATTCGTAGATATTTCGAAAGCAATCAAATGTGTCAAGTCTTGACAAAAATTTCAAAAAGCCACAGTGGCCTAAAATGGGAGCCGGCAGAAGCCCGGCCTTCCTGGGTGCTCTGGAGACTAGGATATCCCGTGATGTAAAAAGCCTCCCCCCCCCCCCCCCCCCAACCCACCAAGAACAGATTGTTTTTCTCGTGACAGAACTAATGGTTCACGTATTGGAACCATCCCCGTATTGCATATCCTGTTACAGAAACAATTCAACCCATCTCTAGGTATTATTGTATCCATGGTTGATGTTGCTACATAGTTTGCGTGGTGCTGCATGGTTCAGGCAAGATGGTGCTGATGGTGGTGCTTATGGTGTTTTGTTGGCTAGGTTACAGTGATTGCAGCGTATTGGGCGAGGGAGATAGCCCGGCGAGCTCATTGCAAGGGGTACCAGGAGCAAGTTGTTTGGACGGCCTACAACCAGGATCACCAGCTGTCAGTGTCCCTGACACAAGCTCTTGCCACACTGTGGGTGGTCCAGTGAAACGAAAGCAGCGCCGCTACAGAACTACCTTCAGTAACTTGCAGCTGGAAGAACTGGAGAGGGCTTTTCATAAGACTCATTATCCAGACGTGTTTTTTCGGGAAGAGCTGGCGCTCAGAGTGGATCTTACGGAAGCGAGAGTTCAGGTGGAGATTTGATTTTTAATTTTGTTAATTTATCACTTATCATATGAGATAAAATGATCACCGATATAATTTGCACGTTTCGGTAGGTATGGTTTCAAAATCGTCGAGCGAAGTGGCGTAAACAAGAGAAATTCAATGCCAAGCAACACCAGTTTATGAACCAGACGACAACATCAAGTTCCACGCCTGGAATGACACCAACTCAAGGTCAGGAGCATTTCCTTCAAAACATGATTCCCTTTTGTTCACCTGTGTTCACCTGTGTTCACCTGTGTTCACCTGTGCTCACCTGTGCTCACCTGTGTTCACCTGTGTTCACCTGTGTTCACCTGTGTTCACCTGTGTTCACCTGTGTTCACCTGTGTTCACATGTGTTCACCTGTGTTCACCTGTGTTCACCTGTGTTCACCTGTGTTCACCTGTGTTCACCTGTGCTCACCTGTGTTCACCTGTGTTCACCTGTGTTCACCTGTGTTCACCTGTGTTCACCTGTGTTCACCTGTGTTCACCTGTGTTCACCTGTGTTCACCTGTGTTCACCTGTGTTCACCTGTGTTCACCTGTGTTCACCTGTGTTCACCTGTGTTCACCTGTGTTCACCTGTGCTCACCTGTGTTCACCTGTGTTCACCTGTGTTCACCTGTGTTCACCTGTGTTCACCTGTGTTCACCTGTGTTCACCTGTGTTCACCTGTGCCATGTAGAGCAGGCTAAATTGCTATCACGGAGCTATGTTTGGAGTTGATGGAGGAAGACAGGCGAACTATTCTACCAATAAACTGATAGGAAATCGAGGGAATCGTGAATCATGGAAGTGGGGAATTACTGCAAACCTCGGCGGCTGGTTACCCAATGGAATCTGAAGGAATTTAATGATCCAGTTCTGACCTTGAAACGGTCCACATACAGACTGAAAAGATACCATTAAAATTAGTACATAAACACATAACTTTTATTCAGTAATTATAAGTTCAGATTATTAGAAATGAGTAATACTGAGTAGAAAATCAATTATTACAGAGATTTCCCTTTGTTTCAGGCGACGGTAACGGTGCAAGTAGCATTTTGGGCTCGTTTTCCCCCGGTACAAACGCGTCGTCTAACACTGGCTTGTTCCTCGGCATGGATTGGGGTGGTTTCCCCTCGTCTTATCATATTCTCACCCAAAACAGCATCAGCATCTCGAAATCTACTGATGATGACGGAGACATCGACGCCGACCTACTACGTCTGAAACCGCTCATGCGAAGAGATCGCCAATCTCCACTTCTACATTCCGAATGACTATACCTATCTTATAAGTAATAAACGAAATTTATGTAGCAACAGGAATACGGAAAGCGCGTGATTAGGTATTGTCGTTCTTTTCTAACAGAAATCTTAAGGCAATCACTGTTAGGTGATCGCTGTGTCTATTTAGAGGCGAAAACTAAGGAGAATAACCACAGTGGCGCATGTATTCGCTGTTTTAGAAAAAAAAACATTCACTGACTTAACTCCTAAATCCTAAAAAACTAAAACAAAAACATAACATGACACTTGCAGTGCTGATGTGTAATATGTATGGTATAATGAATCGATTAGTAATGGATAAAATGAATCATATACGAATGGACGAATGAAAAAATACTTACAAACTTTGTTGCTCAATTCACACTATTACAATTTACTTACTTTGCGTACTTTTTATCTCAATCTCCAAATTCTGTGAAGTAACATTCTGGCCTAAGGCGAAGCGCTTCCAACGTCAAATAATTCCTAACAGACTTTCAAAGTGTAATTTCGATTAATTATAATGGCAGAGCATGCAATAAATAATAACGCAAATACATGACTTTTACTGGTACATGTATGACTTGGATGACTGTATTTCAGTTACTTACTGGATATGATTATCATCTCAATCTACCCTGCTTTGCATTACCCTTCTTTTACAATTTCTTTCCCGGCTCGTAGCTAAGCGTTTAGTAACCAAATATGTGACATTATTGGTGTCAATAAGGTCAATTGGCCGACCAGGCATACTTCAAACTGTTTCTAATGCGTCTCATAGAAACCAAGTGTGGTCAATTCTCCTTCCGCTCGCTTAGAACGGATTATACCAACAACCGTCACATATTTGAACAAATTTCAAATACAGTTCCTGCAACCATAGTATCGCCACCGTGGTAACATATTTAATTCGAATCTCCAGATGATATATTTAGAATCATTGCCCATCCGAGATTTCGTGGCGGGAGGTTGACATTGTTTTAGATAGCGAGTAGCAGTTGAACCGTTGAGTAGAACGAGAGCGGCAAGCCCAGCGTGTCATGTGTCGTTAGTTGCTGACTGTCTTGGGGAAGAGTTGGGTGGGAGTGCAGTGTCGGCTAGTGTTGGCTAGACAGTCCAGCATACAAACCCTTAGCTAGCTCCTAGTGTTATTGTCTGGGCTCAGGGTAAGGTATGCATATAGATAGTAAGGAAAACTAGCAGTATCTTTGAATACGACTTGCGCGGCTGTTTGGACCACCACAAACGCGACCAAAGCAGAGAACCGAGAAGACTCAACACACGTGATAGCTGTCTATTTAACATATTGGTTCAAAGATAGACATGGACCATTCTACTCTGGTTCCCGATGCTGTGCTCACAGGTAAATTTGAGTTTAATTTCATATGTAAGCGTGAGAAAAGCGTATGACTGTTGGACGTTTCAGCTTAATTTGCCTCAACGTCGGTGATCTAAAAAGCAAAGTATGTTTATTTCAATAATATTTATTATATTAAAACTAAACAACGAAACCGTAATAATTGGTTCCTGGTTTGCTTTTGTTTTGGAAAAAGAAACAATTACAATTATGTACAATTATGTACCTACTCTAAAATGATCGACTCTAATGGCAAGCAATATCTCAGAAGAAGTAATTAAATTGGAGTTTCAATGGGAGGGAATATAGTTCCAATTTTATTCATATTGTTCGCATACGAAATGTCATAGAATGTACCAACCCGGTGTTAAGTACCTACACGATGGGTAATGATAAATGATCTTTCACTAAATAAATCTGAAACAGTAATGATACAATTTCATCCTAAAAATGACATAAATACATTATGGAGTCCTCTTTTTACCTACAAGGGGAAAATATTGCATTGAAAAATTTAATTTCTTAGCATAGTGCAATGCAATTGCAATTGCAGTGTAATTGAATAATAGAACATATTGATACAAAATTTAAAAGTATGTCATCTGGATAGTTTTTGATCTAACATATAATGCAAACTTGCAAAAACAGCAATAACAGCAATAACAGCAAAATTAGTGTACCATTTACATGTTCATTCCAGAATGACACATGGTATTTTATTATAGGAATATTCATACCATATGATGAGACTTTTAATTTCTTTAGAAAGAGTAAGAAGATATATAGCTATTGCTAGTTTTAATCCATGTAGAGCTGGGACATCTTTTAAAGATTCATGTAGACCTATTTATTGTATATATTGTCGACTAGCTGGCAGCAAAGGTTAATGTTAAAAACACATGGTGAAATTAAAGTTCTTAAAATTGATACATATGCTGAAAGTAAAAATGCAGTTATATACGCCCTAAGGTAAAAGGAAAATGTTCTTAAAACAAAATTTGAAAAGATTGTTTTCAAACTTGAGAAAATTAAAAAAAAACATCCTTCAAAATCAATGTAAAAAAACTTACTCAAAATGCTTTAGGTTTATTCAAATAGGAATTTTTTAAATTGAAACAAACCAAAAACGATAAAAATGACTGTGACGAAATAGATCTTAGAATGAGATTTATTTACTTGTCTATGTCCTACTATGGATGGTTTTCAATCAATAAATCAATTGAATTGAATTGTAGGTAATCACAATTGTACATTTTGCTACGAAAACTCATCATAAATGTCAACACTGTCTTTAGGCATACAGCTTCAGCCTACACATTACTCAAGCGGATATCCTTTCTTTGATAACACACTTTTCTGTTTCACATTTTTAAGATAAATGCAAACCATTTATTTAATCTTGCTACTAACTGAAATAAATCCAATACATTCCCAATTGTTTATAAGGGGAAACGTCAATATGGAAATATTTAATACATTTTCCAGCGTTAATTTCGATTGGTCTTGAGTCTTGTCTTCTATTCAAGTCATGCTAAGACACTAAGAATATCCCTATTTTTATTAGTTTAAGGAAGTTCCATGTTTCAAGTCGTTATAAAATGAAAATATACTGCTTATAACGATTGCTTGAAAAAGTGTTCTAAATGTTCATTAATATTTTTGTTGGGTTTTAAATTCAATTAAATTAAATTAAAATTAAAAATAAACCTAAATCTCATTATTGGTATGTGTTATTGCTCAACATGCTAAAAAAAAATAGGTACCTATCAAACCTAAATAATAATAATTGATAATGATAAAATATTAAATAATGTATTTTCTCCAAGGGATTGAGATTACGATGTGGGAAAATACTGGGAACCTCATTATTTTGCACCTAATTTATTTCTATATCTATCTGTTCGTACTTATTTTTATAGATGTAAGCCATTTCATTGGCAATGTTCTCTCTGGAGAGAAATTGTCAGAGGTAGCGTCACAGAAGCGTGAGAATGTGCTCAAGAGATTGACAGTCTTTGTTTCTGTGCCCGCAACAAATCAGTACTTGGACATGAACGCAGGAGCAAATAAAGGTACGTAGATTCCAGCCAGCGAGGTCCAGATTTGTTGTCTGGATTTACATAAATAAATGTAAACGGATTTGGGTGTTTTTTTCCAGGGTTGACTCCTGGCTTTCAACTAAGTGGTCACCAAGCCACGATAAAGAACGAGTATGTTGGTGCAGACAACCAAGTTTGGGAAGAAGAAGAATATGAAGAATGTCCTGCAGAAATGGAGAACTTCAAAATAGAACAGCAGGCTCTTGAAATGCAGACCAATGTTTTAAAAACCCCCACAATTTCAGAAGACACCGTGAAGATGCAAAGAGCCGCATTGGAAATAAAAAACATCTGTACAAAATCAGGTCCCCTGTTGCACAAAAAGCGCAAATACTTGATAGAACAATTCCTTCGCTGTTGGGGAGCAATTTACGAGGGCAGTATTTATTTCTACGCGAGCGCAACAGCGTCCAAGCCTAATTGGGTCATAGACCTTGAAGGATGCAAAGCACGAGCTTTGCTCGACCTAACGAAGGACGTGAAGAAACGTGATGCTTGCTTTGAACTTGTTTGCCCCGGGAAGAAATCGTTTCAGGTTTGTTTCAAAGTTACCTTCTTTAACAAGAAAAATCAGGCATTGATTGGCTTCTAGGAGACAATTCAATGTATAAAGAATATATCTGTGAAGCCATAACACTAAAATGCCCACAGATAACTGGTACCTGGTCGTTTTTATCACAATCCAAAATAAGAATGATTTGAGGAAACAACGTAATGTGTTGAGACATAATGTGCAGTAATAGTTCACAGTGGACAGCTATTGAGATTGGATATTAAGTGATATTCAGGTGAGCTTCTTGTTCCAGCTGGTGGCCAGAACAGCAAAGGATATGCAACAGTGGGTGGCAATTGTCTGTAATGAGGGAAAGAAATGTGCCACCCTTCCCACCCGTAGACAACTGCCATCCATTCCGGGTGACAGCGATAATGAAGATGAATACGACGATGTAGACTCCAAGAGAATGCCTCGGGTTGAACTCGAGGTTACAGAAGAGATCTACGATGACATAAAATATACTGAAAATTCAGATGATGATTCCATTTACGATGATATTGGGGAAATCTGCCCCAAAAGTGTTTTTAACAACAAGGCAAAGGACGAAACGAATACCATACAAAATGAGGAGAAAATATCTAAGTTATTTAAGAATCAGGAGGTGGCAGAAGAGGAGGATTTCTATGATGATATTGACGTATTTGAGTACAAAGTTTCTTCAGAAACAGTTCCATTAAGTGATGAGACCCTCAAAGTGGCAAAAATCAATGAGGAGAAAGCAGATTCAATCCTAAATAAAACGAAAGAGATGGAGTTGATAAACGAGAAAACCGCTGAAGATGAGGATATATACGATGATGTTGGTGTCCTTATGAACAGAGAGGTTTCAGAGAGCAATGTTTCAAAACAGAATTTTGCTGCAGATATCCCAACTAAGAAAGAAGCAAATAATCTTCCTGGCCAAATTGCTAAAAACACCCCTCTTAAAAAATTTCCCAACAAAGATTTTGACAAAAATAAAATTGCTCATGAGATCAATTTGAAAAATCAAATTGGCAAAAGAATTTTAAAACCGGTTATGCTGCCTAAACCAGTATTAAAAGCCACAACCCCCTCAGCAGCAGGTACTGCCACTAGCAAAAACAATATCCAAAACCTAATTCAACAGATGGAAACATCATTGCACAAGAAATAAGAAATTGTCTGGATTTGCCTTTGCACTCCGTTCAAAAAACAAAACTTGCTTTTATCCAATCTCCACTTGCAACTCTTTGTATTCACATACCTAATATTTGTCTAATTTCATGAATATACGCCACGTTCAAAAAATCATATTTTTCACCAACAAGTTTTGACCGTGAGAAAGTGAAACATAAGGAACTTTTGGGGATTTGCATTAAATAGATGTAAAAATCTAGGTTTGGGACCAAATAATGCTACAGTACGCTATGAGACTCATAATGAGGTCCTCATTCTTTGTAAGCTGGTTAGGTTAGGAAAGACTGAGCCTGGTACTATTTCCTAAAATGGTTACAAATCTGCATCGACCTCTCGACTACCGAAATGCACATGAGCCAGCTGCTAGATTCCACTGCACTGCTGCTTCAGCATTTAACTAACCTCCCAATCTGATACATAAGCATGGGGCTCAAGTAAATCAACTAACTTGATTAAGAGATAACCAAAGCAATTAATAGGTTAAGAATAACTCTGTTATGAGCATACCTTTCTCTCCAGTTGGAAAAGCAGTACCAAAGCATTGTGCATACATAAGGTGCAAGTTATGAAGCTATTCTTTGTATTCTTGTTATATTCTAGACTGGAATTGCAAACAAACCATTTCGTGGTCATCAATATACCGTTAAACTGCAAGCAGTCACACTTACTCCAGAATTAATTTATCGAATTAATGAAACTAGTTCTGTACATATCGAAAAAATAAGCACAAAATTCAACAGTAAAAGATATTTATTTTACATTCCTGTTTTGCTCAGGAAATTTTCCAACTGAAACATTAAAAATAAAGTGTCAAATATAAGAATTACATATTGATCAACAGTTGACAGTTAAATAAAAACAATCTTTTAACACATTTAATTGTTGCTTTTTTAACATTGAAAAATGAGCATACCAACACTCAACATGTTGAACTGAACGTTTAAAACAAAATTGTTCAGCTGAAGTAATCAAAAAGGATTTCAGTTTTAAAGAACCGTCTTTGACAAAATCTAATATTGAAAAAAACAAAGCTGATCTGCCCAAGAATCAAAAGACATTTATTGTTATGCAAATTTATATAAATATATGCATTTGCTTATAGATTGACAAATACCACAGACATTACTGAACAAGAAATTATTTTCACTTACGTGATACGCAAGAAAATACTATTTCTACTCATGAGGGATGATAATTTGTCAAATAGAATAAACTGATGTAAAGGAAATTGTATCAAATTGTGCAAAAAACACAAATATAAATAAGTTCTATCAAAATGTAAACATAAATGAATAAAGTCTTAATACTTGGTTATTTGGATTGAAGCCTTTAATTGAGTGAAGGAGTAGTTCCTGACATCCAAGCTAATTCAATGTTTGGCCATTTTGTTTGCAAGCATGTGAGCATTGGATTGCTGTCCAAAACACATTTCATATCACACTCCAGTAGCACTGCAGTTCCTTCCTGGTAGCAAACCTGGAACAGAAACTCATTGATGGTCACTTGGTCGACATTTCACTTGCTTTGGGGCAAAAATGGGGTAAGACTGCTTTTGCAACAAACCCTACGAGGCCAGTTTTGCATCGTGCACTTCATAGTTAAGTTGACTGCATCGGGCAAACCTGACACCGTACTATCGTTGAGTGTAGGTTCTAGGTAGAGAAACAAAGTCAATGTTACAGTCTGCGTGAAAGATGGCCACCAAATGACTACCTTACCGACAAAAATGCAGAGTACCGGAACATCACGTTAAGTGGAGCCACTGTCGTATGAAATTTAATTTCGATATTTTTCGTAGGTTGCTTTTTAATATCGTTACGTGTATATCAATCGTTGAGGTAAACATTGATGGAGATCTTTTGAGCATGAAAAGTCTCAAAAGCGAGTTAACCTACGAGAAATATCAAAATTAACTTTCATACGACAGTGGCTCCACTTAACGTGATGTTCCAGTACTCTGCATTTTTGTCGGTAAGGTGGTCATTTGGCGGCCATCTTTCACACAGAGACTGTAACATTGACGTTGAAACTCTACCTACAACCTACACTCAACGGTACTATCACCCGTTGCACTTGACTTGCATATCTCAACTTCATCTGGCAGTCGACTTCAAGAACATAGCACAACAGAACTTGGTTAGAGGGCCAAGAGAACAGCTTTACCTAACCTAACCTAAACCATGTGTGCAATGAAATTAATTATATATGCCAAATATGTAATGTTGTATGCGTTGGGTTTTTGTGAACTGGAAGTGTTTGGAAGTGATCGACCTTCAGGCTTACCTTGCGATCCACGTGGGAACGTGCAAGTCCGTTGTAGTGGAACAAAGTAAACGTGTCCGGAACTGATGGCCGCTCATCCGGGAAGAACTCGTCAAGAAACATGTGTAGCAGAATTATACCGAGGTTCTCAGGGTCCAACTTCTTTATCATGATTTCAACGCTGAAAAACGATGAGAAATAAAATCAGCAATGGCTAACCTTTGGGCCCAAGAAACTGGTTTCGAATCCTGTGGCACATTACCAAGATCATTTTTCATTAAAAAGGTAAGTGTGCCAAGAGGTTGGTAAGGAACTGGGGATGAGGAAAGAAGGAGGGGCAACATCCTGAAGTAAAATGGCCGATTCAAGTGAGATAAATACGTCTTAAACTCCCTTCATTTGTTGTACTTAGTCATTTCTTAAAAAATTGCAACTTTTAGGCACAGAATTGAAATAATTGAAAGCAAGGACTTAGAATAGGGAAATCTCTTTAAATTTGAAACTATTTTTTATTTTCTTCTAAATCCAATTTTGAATAAAATATACCTGTTATAAATGTTTGCGTTTCAATCTCGTACGAAAACGAGGGTCGCCATTTTTTATGACATGAAGTGAAACCTGACGTCAGAATGACGTCAAAAAACATCAAGAAACAGAAGCGAACGCAAAGGAGACACAAAATGACGTCAGAACAGAATTTCTGACGTCACAGCCCGCTTTCATCCCACCACAAGAATTTATCTTTTAGCCATTCTTAAAACAAATAGAAATAGAAAAGTTATCATCGGATTGTAAAAAGAAAAAATACGCCAGATTTTATTTTAAACGCGTATTTGAACACAATGATAATAATTAAATAATAATCTTAAGGAGATTTCCCTATTTAATTAAAGCTATCTGAACAATAGGTGGTAGAATATGATAACCAGACTACGCTGTTGAAACGTATCACCGACTTTATCTTACTTCTTACTGCTGGTTTTGCAAACTGAATCAAGGGTTTAAGTGTTAGATGAAATTGATGAGCAGCGTAAACTTACTAATCTTTCTCGCAGACGAGATCGAGTTGGCGCAATACTTCCTCGAGATTCGATGTCGATATGAAATTATTGCCCTCTGGGTCGTGACTTCGAAACACCCTGCGGGCTTCTTCATTGACAGAGTCTGGGAATACAAGTCGCTTGTCTCGAGAGAAAACCACTGCAAACACGAAGATGACAAATAATAGAAGCGCTAATACCAACCTTTCAACTTGAAAGCCAATTTAAAACCAAGATAAACTAAATGATGGTTTTTAGACTCATGTCTACTTGATGTAAACTTAGCACTAGTTTTAACAAAAACTATTTCAACTGGGTTTTGAATGCTAAGTAAAGAACAACTAAATTTCCCAACGTTTCGTAACTTGTACCTGTTACTTCTTCAAGGGTAAGAACAGTCCTGACAATTTTTCGAGAACAAAAGAACCACACGAAATCATAACAATTACCTAGTTTAAGCTTCCTAAATGCATCTAAATAAAATAATCAGAGTCAATAACTCAAAAACTAAGGTATTTTGTGTTTTCTGAAATAAAATCCGGAAAAAAATCGGCGTTTTTTACTAAATAACCAATTATGTGTATGGAAATAATGTTATGTATAAATATAAATAATGGATAAATATAATAAATATTAAATTATGGCTTGAAATAATGTTTAAAGGGAATTAACCTGTGAGATGAGTTTCACTAGCCAACACCCATATGGGCTGACGTGGATTCTTCAAGAATGTGCCAACCTCACAGTAACGCAAGTGTTCCATGAAAGCAAGGAAGCCAACATCTCCTTGTTGAGCAACTCCTTTCAATTCTGTGAACAACAAATAACATACAATTCTGTGAAGATTCACACAAAATGTGCGACCTGAGACCTGATCATTCTTACTTAGACCTCCAACGTCTTGGTCATTGTCCCAAACATGACCGACAGCCCGGCCAGTAAGCATCAGATTTATCAGACTCTGACTGCCGTAGCCAAACGTAGAATCAATCAGTGGTTCAGTTACGTCATTCACTTCCTCATAGAGTGCCGACATACCTGCATGACAGGAAATTTCATCGGATATTATCTCCTAGGGAAGCTACGTACACCTCTAAACTCTTAGAATTACAAGTAATGAGAAGATTGTATTGCTTATAGTTAGACTATAGAGAAGGTTTATGAGCACATGGCAGCTAAAACTTGTTCTGATAAACCAGTATTCTTATCAGTGACTGCTGGGCTCATTAATCAGGATTAGCAATTGCCACAATTTGTTTATTTTTAATGCGTGAGAGAAAATAAGGACATGATGTTACATAATTATTGGTGTTAATTATTTTGGTGATCAAGAACAATCAACTCAGGTTACCCAGCAAAGTGGGTATCCTGAGGACCTCGGAGATTTGCTTCCATCGTAGCAAACAATGGCATCTGTCAGTTTTTATGGATTTTTTAAGACAAGACCCCAATGATAATGCAACTGGTTTGTCATTTAGGTAAGCACATGGCATGTCAGGTGCTTGGTACTTAACTGTCTTCCCTAAATTCTAGATTCCATGAAAACTACACGGGACCTGAGCTTTTTAACCATATAACGAGTCTAGAAGTGTACTTAATTAACTTAGTTCATGAAATTGATGTAATTAGAAGGTTTTAAGAAAAAATACAATGCAGAGGACGATAGAATTAATTCCACTGAACACCGTTTGGCTCGAAATTACTTTTGGGATCTAAACATAGCAGATATTGTCGACTCTTTTGTGTGCAACGTTTGACTGCAATCAGCTGTTTATGGTTTAGCTTAAAATTGTTTTTGAGGAATTATTATTCTCTAAAAGTTGTTCACATTCAGATTTTACTAAAAAATTTAATATTTTTAAGCAAACTTTTAAAACCAGCGTCTTTTTGGAACAGCCGCAAAGTAAGCTGTTTAGGTACCTTTTTAGTTTACATACCTTTTGTCAACATAACTGAATATAAGAAAAAGAGAACACCAAAAGTGTTTTGTAAAATATCAATCCTTTCTCGAAGGAAATGTTGTACATCTTGGATTTTCTCGAAAGATTTCATTCTGAAAATATAAAAACACAAAAATTAAATGTCAAGCAGACAAAAAACAAAAAACCACGTATTAATAAGTAAAAATACTGTAAGTGTCTCGAATAGAAGAAGCAAATAATACAGATGAGACATAAATGGGCTTACATACCTTAAATGCTCGTGAAAATGTTTGTGATCTATGTTGAGATAAAACTTCGTGGAATCTGTTGCAGCTTTCGGTCCTTCAGGCTGAGTAGCAGGATTCACAGGCTGAGTGTCGTCAGACGAATGAACGATTATAAATTTGTCGCCGCTATGAGCTTGGCCTAAAATATCACAAGCAGCTGACACCAGGAAATCATTTGCAAGCTGTGCATCCAACTAAAAAACAAATGGAAAGTCAGCTTTTAATCGTTGATGTATTGTTGAAATTTTAATAAGCCATTGGAGTTTTAAAACTAATTTAAATATCTAGTACCTGTAGGTATTTATTATTGCGATTTTAGTAAAATCTTATGACCCAAATGGAACTAGTTTCCAGAGTGGAGGTAGGATGTATTCAAGTGTTTCACTGTAATGCTTTGAAAGGTTTTACGGCCCTGAACAGGGTCTGTTACCTCAATGTTTCGGCTTTACCGTGAAACTCCTTAAAAACCTAGAACTATTTGCAAGCTTACGAGCTAGGTAATCTAGAACTAACAAAAATGACTATAAATATGCGAGTTTGCAGTACCTGTTTCCAGTTACAATCCACACCAAGAAGCGATTTCAAAATGAAAGCCTGAACTGGTGCAAGAACTGCACAAGGCCCCCCCTCACTTTGGACAAGAGCAGTAGGTTCTTCTGGCCCAAAAATAAAACCTGGAAATTTAAAATTCAAATATCATAAAAGAATAGACTAGATCTGAGTCAGGGACTGACACAAAAAACTACAGTGTTTCTGGGAACTGATTCAGCATGATTACTACCTGACTACTAAGCAATTAGGCGGAAGTTTGATCAGTACCTTCGCTACCTAGGCATGGCACAGAATTTTAGATCAGTACCCAGACTTGCTAATAAGCACATATTGTGTATTTAGAAGTTATTTATTAATGTCAGTGTTCTTTGGAGCAATCACTTATATTATGCAACATTAAATACTTCTCCATAAGATTGCAATATACCTTCTTTTAAGGTTAGAGGTAACTTTTAATGCTTTCATACCTTGCGACCACCTACGAAACACATCGTCTTTTATATCTGGTCCCCACACAAAGTTTATTATAGTGTTAAAAGAGTCGTGCCGGGTGGCCAGAGAATCTGGTCCTTCTGCCATAGTGTGATAATTACTACTCGGTTGTATTAAAAATCGAGCTAAACACTACTATTTAAAAGGCTCGGTCCAAAGCTCGGACGGCCCGCAACCTGAAAATTTTCCGCCTCTTCAACGACGCTGCCGTGAGGATTAAAATAACCCGCGAATCACACACCATTTTCAAAATGTACATTTGCTTCGTTTACAGATTTCGGAGAAACTTGGCGGAAAAAATCTGTTTCGTTTTAGATAAATCATTAAATTTTCTCAGACATGTAAATATTCCTTTAATGGGTCTTGCAAGTATAAGAAATAATATGTATTTATATGAAAATTATGTTTTATCTCAATTTCATCTTATCTAATCATTGCGTTTTTTTGCGTTCTGGATAGGACACTTAACATGCTAGACTTTCGATTATAGTACTATCTCTCACAAGTATCTTAATAAATACAATTACTTTTTAAAAAGTGATAAATAATGTCGTTTTAAGTGGCAATACGTGATACTTAACACATAGATCTTCTTATCCTAAAGTGAAGTGGATCTAACTTTAAGAGCGTGTGATTTTTTTTACATATTTTTTTAAATTATTTAGTGCTATGGCCTCAACATATTCCTCGGTGTAAGATGTTTTACATTTCTACCTTCTAGTTAAATCATTATCTAGATCTATAGGCTAATTTTGGTTCTATACATTATGAGATAAGTAACTGTTCACTGAACCATCGTAATTAGCGAGATTGAAGCTCTTGAAAACTCTTGAAGTAGATGGCCTGTCAGGTGTCAAGTGTACAGGGTTCGACCCCCACTTTTTCAAAGTATGGCTTATAAGAACTCAATTGTTTAAAACTTGGTCCATTTATCTATCAGTTTACTCGGCGGAGACACTGCTGCGGGTTCCTCTAGCGAGCTGGATATTCTCTTGCCAACGTAAGTCTTTTGATACAATGTTTATTATGTTGTATTATTTTAATTGGTACCAGTTGTAAGTGCTAATTTTGCAAAGGAGCATAACCACACTTTTACCGTCATGGTATGGATGCCATTGTTTCTGATATCATTACCATTAGTTCACGATTATGTCACAGATTATTCATAATAGATTGACGTGCCTATCATGCCTACACAACATTCGATACCACAATTATCCTGTCAGCTGACAGTGTGACAGTCACTTTCAAGGAACAGAAGAGTACGTGGAAATACAGTTTAGATGCGTTGTTTCTAATGGGTTGTTAATTTTTGTTCTCGTTCATGTCAAATGAACAGAATGGACCGAGCAGAGGAACCACAGCAGAACTCTAACATAGCAGCCATCTCCAGCGTTAGTGGACACACATTCCATGGCGCATCAGATGAAAATACTCGGCTTGCTGCATCAAAAAGACAGTTTTCTTCGGAAGAAGAACTCATCCGGATACCAGATTCGGAAAAGGTATATTAAAGCTAAGCTTCATTAGAGGGTTTAATTTCAACACTCATATTTTGACTAAAATCAATTTTTTACTGACAATGCTGTATTGGTCGCTGGTACATACTAGGCAATCCTTGGTGATCCAAGGTGGAAGATACTGGGGTAGGTTACTAAGGTGTTACTTTTTCTGATGATGGATTTAGAAAAATAGTTTGTAGCTTGTTGTTGCTTGCCAATTTTATTTTAATTTCATGTATACAGATGACCATTGAAGCCTGAACGACCCTGAACCAATGCAGCGGTGCTACCGTCCATGTTGTTGCTCAACTCATGTTATACTATCATCTACTTGCAGAGCGGGTTCAACTTCCGGAAGCTATGGGCCTTTACGGGTCCAGGGTTCTTGATGAGCATTGCCTATTTAGACCCAGGGAATATCGAGTCAGATTTGCAATCAGGAACTGCCGCTATGTACAAGGTAAAAAGCTAATGATCAAATTTTGTTGAATTTTTTATGTTTTAAAGTAGATATGCATCTGATTTTGTGTATTTCTCTGTGTCAGCTTCTTTGGGTTCTACTTTCTGCCACAATTCTTGGCTTGGTAATGCAACGACTGGCAGTACGGCTCGGAGTTGTCACCGGCCTCCACTTGGCAGAGATGTGTTACAGACAATACAGGAAGCTACCAAGGATCGTACTGTGGATTATGGTGGAAATAGCAATCATTGGCTCGGATATGCAAGAAGTGATTGGCACTGCAATCGCCATATATCTTCTGTCAAATAGAGCGTAAGAAATTATATTTCTCTGCAATTTTCTACCTTCATATTTCTTGAAGTACCAGGAAGGTTAAGGGTTTTAAAATGTTTTTTTTGTTTTCTTTGCAGGGTTCCGCTTTGGGCAGGAGTCTTGATTACAATTGTAGACACATTCACATTCTTATTGCTTGACCGATATGGCCTCAGAAAGCTAGAACTTCTTTTTGGATTTCTCATCTCCGTAATGGCTGTCACTTTTGGCTATGAGGTATGTTACATTTATTGTAGTAAAGCTAGGTAATAATGATTATTGCTCAAATAATTAGATAATTTGCATAAAACATCCACTGATAGGAAAAGGTGCCTCGCTAAGTCAACAAGTATAATAAAATGCTAACCTACGGTATTTTAGCTGGCGTGCAATTGCTAGTTAGATTAATATTTTCCGTGCCGATGTTGTATTACTTGATTGAACTGTTATAGATTAATCTAGTTGCTAATTGGGTGAAATCGGTTGGAAAAGTATGATAGTCTGACTTGTACTCTACCCAGTGTAGCCATTTCAACATGCAACGTATGCTGCGAAATCTGATTTAAACTGCAAATGCTTGCAATTAACAAAGTATTTTATTTTAAGGAACACTAATAAACCTCTCAAAGAATTGGTGCCCAAACGGGGACTCAAACCCCGTTCTGCACATGTCGCGGGTGTTGCTTTAACCAACCGGTTAGTTCATTAATTGGTTAATCGATTGGTTAGAGCAACACCCAAGACAGGGGGAGATTGGGGTACAAGTCCCTGTTAGGTCACTAACTAATGAGATTTTATTAGTGTTTAAATTAAGATGCAACACATTGTTTTTCTTATCTTCTTTTCTTTTACACTAGGATAACATTGAAAGTAGTTTCTTATTTTTTATTAATGTAAGATAGCTGTAAAATGTGTATGAAATGTTTGTGTTTGTTTCCAGTACGTAGTCTCTGCTCCTGACCAGGGTGCCCTGCTCACAGGAATGTTTTATCCTTGGTGCAAGGATTGTGACACTTCAGCCATTCTCCAAGCCGTGGGCATAATCGGTGCTGTGATCATGCCACATAACCTATATCTTCACTCAGCTCTTGTGAAGGTATCAACACTTTGTCTCTTTCTTGAAAACTACTTAGTATTGATTGTAATGAGCTTTTAATAACTTTTAAGATAAATCTGCGAGACTAATGCACTGTGATACTGTTTCAGTCTCGAGATATTGATAGAAGAAAACCTGAAAAGATTGCAGAAGCAAATATGTATTTCTTTGTGGAGTCTTGCATAGCTCTTTTCATCTCTTTCATTATTAACGTGTTCGTTGTAGCAGTTTTTGCTCATGGACTTTTTGAGAAGACAAATAATGATGTGGTAAGTAATGATAATAACATTTTGTGCCTCCTGATTTAGTCATTCACGTTTTATAGCCACATGAAATGCATCTTGTAATACCTTCTCACTTTCAGGTGGCACTGTGTGCAAACAGCAGCATCACTCAATCAGACATATTCCCGGTAAGTTGAACACAATTTATTAAACGCTTCGACTTGTGTGAAAGAATTTGAAACCGACCCAAATAATTTCTTTCCTGAGTCATAGCACATCTGTGATTTATGCATATGAGATTAAAAGTCACTTAGCCAGTCTGGGAAGTGATTGTCCCCCAGTAATTGGTAGTTCATTAAATTCTAACTTGTCATGTTTATCTTGAATGCATGGATATTATCGGAAAATTGTCAGGACTGCTCTTACCCTTGAAAAAGTAACAGGTTCAAGGTTGTTATTTACTTAGCATTCAAAACCCAGTTGAAATAGTTTTTGTTAAAACTAGAGCCAAGGTTACATCAAGTAGACATGAGTCTAAAAACAATCATAATGTATGGAGGTACTAACCAATATCATGGTTCTAGGCAGCATGGTGCAAAGCAATGAAAGTAATAAATTGTATCATGATTATATTAAGATACGATCAAGATACTAATGGTCTTGTTCCCAACAGCACAATGATGAACTTGTTGACGCAGACATCTACAAAGGCGGAGTCTTCTTGGGATGTGCATTTGGAGCAGCCGCGATGTACATCTGGGCCGTGGGAATATTAGCAGCTGGGCAGTCAAGTACGATGACAGGAACATATGCTGGCCAGTTTGCGATGGAGGTTAGTCACTTATCAGACATATCATGTCAATACCAACATCATATCAATACCAACATCATATCAATACCTACCAATACTGACCGACCGGTTTGGCGTGTTGGAAACACCGGTTCTCATTAGATCACCGAAGTTAAGCAACACTACGCTGAGTCAGGTATAGGATGGGTGTCCATCATACACATGATCAGTTCTGTTTGGGAGAGAGGCTGGAGGGATGAAAGTTAGTACAGCAACTTCACTCACCTTGCTTATCAACCTCTCGACAGCATGGATTTGTGGAGGAATCCTGTTGTTCGCGTTGTACCGTCCTTCGGAAGGGACGTTAAGCCGGTGGTCCCCTTGGTCTTCGACAGGAGTAGGCTACGTGCCGGCACCGGGTTTTCCCTCCCTTCTAGGCTAGGTTAGGTTCATCATCATCCTCATCTACTCATTCACCGACGCCATTAGACCAGTGCCGCATGGCCAGATGTCAAAACAGTGCGTCGTTAAACACCAAAAAATAATAAAAAATAAATACCTTACCAATACTGTACCTAGCTTTTTGCCAGCCACTGGAAAGTAATTTTGAAATCTTTAGTTGATTACATGGAGCAACCAAGGCATCTATTTTTTAATGAGTGTTTTCCAGATTTTGTATGAAAGCATTTTTGATACTTGTTTTGGTAATAGGAAGTAATTTCTTTAGATGACCAGATAAGCAAGGTCAGTTAAGTAATGGTTGGATATTGGTGCAAAATATATTGAGCACTACAACAAAAAGCAACAAAAACTTAAAATGAACGCTGAAATAGGATTTGAGTGAGACTGTAGTCATTTTTAGATGTCTTATGGGAAAATCCTTTGTGATTTGCAAGAATGGGACTATTGGGATTAGAATTAACGGTTTTATTTCTATTTCAGGGTTTCTTGAATCTTCAGTGGGCTCGTTGGAAGAGGATATTGTTCACCCGGACGATCGCAATCATCCCCACATTTTTTTTGGCATTCTACAGCACGATAAACACAATGTCAACGATGAATGATTTACTCAATGCTATCATGAGTCTCCAGTTACCATTTGCCACAATTCCAACAATTGCATTCACCAGCAATGTAGCCATAATGGGAAGTTTTGCTAATGGAATGTAAGTGTTAAATACCATTTAACTGTGATTGTATTTGTATTCATTTTTCTCGTGCAAATGTGCATTTGCTGCACTGTGGTAAGGTACATACTACATAGAACCATGGAATACACATGGAATGTATATTTATAACTATAGTCCATAGACCAACAAATAATTATAGTTATGAGTACATAAACATCTAATATTTAATTACAAATATAGTTACACAAAATATAATTGCTAGGAACACATAATTGCTAGGAACACATAATTGCTAGGAACACATAATTGCTAGGAACACATATAATTTTATTTATTTTATCTAATGTTGTTCCTACAATTAGTTTCATTAATTAGTAGGTACTAGGAACTTATTATTAGTGTAGGAACTTAGTACAAACCTAATACCATATTTTTGCTCTTATTCCAGGGGAAACAAAATTGCTTCCATTTGTTTGTCGGCGCTTGTGATCGGAATCAATATTTTCTTTGTGATTCACACGGTGATGGAAAAAGTGAAGGTCTGGTGGGTGATAATCCCTATCAGTTTATATGCAGTGATATACCTTACCATGTGTGTATATCTGGTGATTCACATGATCACCAGCTTGAGTCATACGTGGCTCAATGACCATCCGGTGAGTTACAATACCAACTAAACACTCAACTAATCACTCGACTACTGGCAAGTTTTCATTTGCCAGCTCAATTTGCTGCCCCCATAGCATCATACTGTCCTTGTCTGGCATAACACTGGAAGAATTGTGCAAGAAATGGGTACAATATCTTATTAATGTCAACGCTTTTACCCTCTTAGAAATGTGATCCTAACTGAAACCTTTGCCCTAAACATCATTCCAACTGGACACCCCTACATTCACAGCTTCGTGCATTCTTCAGCTACTTGGATATCTGTCATTTTTCCAGCACAAGCTGATATTCTTTCACAAAGATTCTGTCCAACAAACGGAAATTACTAGATCCTAGCTTCAAAGTTGGAGACGTGTTCGATTTTTACACACTTTTGCAAAGGGTAGCAGTGTTTAAAATAACTGGAACTTAGCAAACACAATTTGAGTTACGTTTGTAGATGAGTGTAGTTCATCTTCTCTTCAATTTGTCGCTTACATTTCTTTATTTTTTTGTTAGGTTAGGAAGTGTTAGCATGCGTTGTAACTTGTTTTGCTGAAGACAGGTCGAAGCAAAGAATGACAATCCTAGCTGGCGTGCTTTTTATTAGCATTCTTCAGCTACTTGGATATCTGTCATTTTTCCAGCACAAGCTGATATTCTTTCACAAAGATTCTGTCCAACAAACGGAAATTACTAGATCCTAGCTTCAAAGTTGGAGACGTGTTCGATTTTTACACACTTTTGCAAAGGGTAGCAGTGTTTAAAATAACTGGAACTTAGCAAACACAATTTGAGTTACGTTTGTAGATGAGTGTAGTTCATCTTCTCTTCAATTCGTCGCTTACATTTCTTTATTTTTTTGTTAGGTTAGGTAGTGTTAGCATGCGTTGTAACTTGTTTTGCTGAAGACAGGTCGAAGCAAAGAATGACAATCCTAGCTGGCGTGCTTTTTATTACGAGGCAGTGAAATTGAAGATTTGCTAAGCTCATCAATAAAACACTCTGCCCATTGCAAGCACTTTCATTTTAAACAAGATTTTACAAGCACAATATCTTATCACATTGGTATTTTACAGTTTGTAATAAAATACATCAGCAGTCCAGTGCAAGGAGATTTGACCACAGGAACACTTTCTCCAAGCACGGGGGATGTGTCAGTAAACTCATACTCACGGTAAGAATTTATATTACTTTCAATTCTTTATCTTTGCTGTCCAGTGTTCTGTTTAGGTTATGTAACTTGTCTAGCTTTGGTGCAATTATCATGTACTTCATGTTCCATTTTGTTACATGTTACATTACAGTTAATTTAAAAAAAAATTGTTTTCTTTTAGCTTCATAGAAGATTAAAACGCTACTCGATTCATCCATCAATCACAAGTTGTGTGCCATGGCTAGGATTTGTGATCCTCTAGTCCAATGTCCGATGTCTCATGTTGATTTTGTTTGTGACTGACCCAGGCAAGAGGGTTTTCATGTTGGAATTTAGATATGAATGATAGTTAGAAAGCATCTTTGGTCAACATTTAAGATTTAATCAACGTTTAAGATGCATATCATACTTTGGAGAAAAGAATGGGTTTTCCTTTCTGAAAGACGCTACTGTTGTTACAATCAATGGTACAATCGTAAGGCAGGGTAAAGCCCAAATATAATCATCACGATTGGCACACTGAGTTCACTTTAACGGAACTTAATTCCCCAGGTGCTGTAGAGGAAGGAGGAATACTGTTTTCGAGCGTAGTACAACGGTAGTACCATATTTGCTGATAATAAAATTTAGAGCAAAGCAACAATTGTATTCAATTTAGGGGATGAAAACGATACATTAGTGGGGGGCTTATAGTACAGCTTTTTACCAAAACATGGAAGATTTTTTTACTTTTTACTATACGGTCAAGTGTAAGCGGGAAATTTTGCTCACCGCTCCTTTGATTCGTTTTGATTCGAAGATAACGTTTTGATAACTTTATTTTTTTTGCCAGAGGCCCAAAAAGCAGATCCATTGATTGGAACCAATGTGATTAGTACCGATTAAGTTGCACACTTTTGTGTTAATGACATTTTTGGCAACATTTTTCATGTCAAAATCAGTGGCACTTCGCTAAATAAATCTGAATAATCTGCGGGATTTCCATTCGTCCAATCAACATTTAAGCTTTGGAAGTTTAAGAAAGATTTGCAAGATTTTCACTGCTGGAAAATTGTATCCTGTACATGTCTATCTTAATTTGGTCGAGGTGAAATCTGTGATTTTTAAGTGGTCTGATACTTGCTTCTAGCCTTTTAGATACTCAAACCCTGAAAGATAATATTTTACTATTTTACTATTTTACTAATTATAAATGAAATTTTTTTAAACATGTTAAACCAATAAAAATTACATTTTAGAATTGATTTGTGGTTCATGTCAGAAGATTTGACAATGACCAGGTATTCTGTGTATTAGCTATTATAGGAACACAATTCATTGTTAAGTGTCTTCATTATTCCCTGTAGTGTAGCCTTTTCACATAGATTGTTTTTATAGAAAGTGGAGCATTGGATTTAAAGTTACTGCGTACTTAACCTATAAATAAATAAGCCCAATAGTTGACGGAAGCAATGCTAAAATTATAAATGTGCGTCTGCAAAAGCCCTGCAGCTATGACACTTTTCACAGGAAAATCCAATTGAAACAATAACTTTTCTTCAGCTATCACTTAAATCTGATCCAACTTTTGCCGTACCCAAACATTTGTAACAGATAAAAGGGTTTATGGACAATGGATACATTCATAGAATTCATGCGCATCCTTTTACAAAATTATTGATGTGCATGCATTGTGAAGGTAAATTTTTCTTGAAATGCAATCCCTCCCTCAGATTTAGAAGCCAGTAGAACTGTTTGGGTTGAATGGAATTGAAGGTAGGTTTGTGAAAAGCAGTTTTCGCAGAAATCAACTGTGTAATCTAATTGACACTGAGCAGAGTTACGAGTTAATAATAACTGTGTACCTTGAAAGCATCCAGATGGAGGCTGGAGCAAGTAAGTCATCAGTAAGTAAGTCGTCAGTCATTGCATGTTATCGAACACAACTTGCATTGCAGAGTGCACATGCAATCAGATTTTCACGGGAAATTCCTCCAAAAACATCAACTAGATCCACAAAATTGTATTTTTCATCGCAACACTATATTTTATTTTGAAAGGCATAGCTTACGGATGCCTGGTTGATGAATGCTTCACTAAAAAGACTGAACAAAATCATGTAAAAACGCGCTGCACATTGTGTTATGACGGAAATATGGAATTAGTGGCATCTCTTGTTATCTCTTCCCTGTAAAAACAATTTGTTTTTGGTTGATTTCCACAGAAGTACGTCTTCAATCAATATGGAAGAACATGGTGATCGTCCGTCTTCAAACTGGGATAAGAAAGAATGAAGCACTCGTAAATATTTTGCTCTGAAAGCAGGATGTGATTGAAGCTCTGCATCGTTCAGCAAAACAAACTTTTATAATGTCGATCAAATGGGTCTCATGCTGTGTTGATGCCACTTAACCTTCAATTACACAACGATGTAAAAGAATTAGCTTGGTTAACAGAGTTTTAATCATGTAAATGATCTGTTCAAGGGCCAGTTGTCTTTAATAGATGTGATATATTGATTACCAACTGATATGAAGATGTGTTCAAGGGAGAGATTTCCTTAATAGATCTGAGTATGGTAAGACATGAGATGTTATGCAAAGCAATACTTCTCAATAGTTGTACAAAACTTGAGAAAGAAAAAATTATGATCTTAATTTATAATGAAGGATGAATAATAAAAACACAAGATTTTTGCCACAAATATATTTATTAGTCTTTTCTCTCAAAAGTTTCCCATCACTCAATAATGCATTTAAAAATGACAGATGCCAATGTGGCTGTGGCATTTATAAAATGTCCTGAAATGATAAATTTAGTTATAAGGTAAAATCGCAGCGAAAGTAAATTTGATTCGGAATGAAGAACGGGTCCTCTGGATGTGATGGTCTCGTGGCAAGATTTGGAAGTACGGGAAGCCGTCTTACGCTTCACCTCTTGCGAGAGGAAGTCTGTGGTAATTGTAAAAGTCGCGCTGTTTCTGCCATTTACTGCAGCCCACGAACAGCAAAAGAAGCACCAAAATTGTGATGATGGTTGAGGCCATAAACTCTGTGAAAAAAAAACATGAAAGTAAACATTAATTATTTAAATATGTTAACAAAGACCACTAAGGAGATATTGATGCCCAGGGACCCAATCTAGAGCTTGGTACAAATATTATTTGGCATGCTTTACCTGCACTCCAATTTTAGAAACCCTTTTTTTTTCCTTTCAGCATTTTTCTAGTACAGTAATATTAGCACAACGGCAATGAAAATGTGGGATTTTATTTTCTATTTACAATAAGATTTACTTAAAGCCTGTGGCACATTGGGTGCACAAAATGATCATCAAAAACTATGCAACTATGCAAAAAAAATCAGCTTTTGTTTGATCATTTTAAGCACCATTGATGAGAATTCACATTTTTTTTTTGTGGTTCATTACAGGTTATCCTTTAGTTTTGATGTGGCTTTTCAATTAGCGCATCTGCAGTAATTTTAAAACTAATTCTTAACATGTCTCACTTTTACCCACATTGATTCTCAAAGAGACTTAAAATCTTTATTTTAATAAGAAATGCTGAGTTTTACCGGTAAATGCCCTGGTTTCGCAGAAAGGAATGCGTTCAAGCCTCTTGTAGCACTCGTCTTCCCAGTCTTCAGGTATGAGATAACTTGTCAGGTCTTCAAACAAATCAAGGGGGCACGCTGGGGTGCAGCCCGGAAGAGTCAGAAGAGCGGGCTCAGCAGTAGTTGAGTTCTTATACCAAACCTGTCCCAAGCCACAGAAAACAGAGAAAAACATAAAACATTTACTTCCTTATCTTTGCCAAGTATTGGTGTTCTTGTAGTTAAGTTTTCCAATAAAAATGTCCTGAGAAAATACTAGATCTTAGAATAATATCTTACAGTCACGATGTATTCCATAGCCACAGTTTTGCGCAGCTCGATCAAGATTGCTGCAGTGTATGGAGGGTTGTGTGGAATGAAGTTTTCCAGCGCCATCAGTATATTTGCAATCTAGAATCAAGTCATTCAAATCAATTACTTCTCAAAGATCAAGAGATGGATCATCAATAAATTAATTAATCTAGTAATAAATTAATTTAGTAGATATATCACGGTATGATATAACTTAATAGAAAACTGACTTGTTAACTAAATCTTAACTTCACAATTTATTGCAACCAACAGGAAGAAAAAATGTGTTCATTCCATTTTATGTATCATCCAAAGTTGTAAATAAACTTCAATTCTATTCTATTCTATTCTATTCTAACATCTTTGCAATATGTTTCAAGTTTCTTACGGTAGTGTCGTGGCCAGAGTACATGAACATCTTCCTGTCTGGGGTTAGGGTGCCATTAGCCTTCTTAGTCATGTGCTGGACTATTTCTCCCAGCAAGGGGCCACATTTCAAGCGTTTCAGAATCAAGGTATGAGCCGGGATAGTAAAGCTCAATGCAGCCGGTTTGATCATTTTCTTGGGAAACACGCTGCCGGTCCACTCAGGCAACGTAAAGTTGTACAAGTTCTAGGAAACAAACGTTGATAATTAGAATGAAATCTTATTCAAATTGCAAACGCTTGCAATGCACGGGGGATTCCTCCTTGAAGAACTGTCATTCTCATCAAATACACTAAAATCGTCTCAAAAAGCCATTGTCCAAATAGCTTAATGGTTAAGAGCAACACCCGTGACAGGTAGAGCTCGGGGTTAGAGTCCACTTTTAGGCATCCATTTTTGAGACGGTTATAATGTTGATAATAATAAAAAACATTGATAATGTTTCGTTCTGCGATAAGAGTGTCACTTCCAGGATTAGTTGTAATTAAGTATGTGTTACCTCTATGAATAGAGTGTTGTACATGAACTCTACACCTTGGAGGTCGGTAAGATTCTTTCCGGAATTAGCAGACACGTAAGCCATCAGTTCGAAGTAGTGGCGGTTCAAAGATTGGATTTCTTCCGAAGCTTTTACACGATGCAACTCTGTTTCGTACCTCGGGCATTTCTTTTTGCCCGCCAAAATCTACAAAAATACAATAAAAAATAAAAAATAATGCAGGGTTGCTAGCAGTGCTAAAAGCTAGGGCTTTGCAAGAACAATTTTAGTTCAATTATAGATGAGCAATTAGATCATACACTACTTACATGATCGAGAGTCTCCGGTAAAGTGTGGATGGGGATTGGCTGCCAGGTAACATTGGGGTTCCACACCTGAGGCCCCACAGGTGGGTAAAGGCCAGCCAGGTTGCTTGCAGCAGACATTAAAGTGCGGTCTACGTCAGTCGAACGGACCAGGATGTCTTCTTTAGCGTAAGTTGCCGGCAAAAGATCAGCATACCTGGCTCGGAACCACTGCCCAAGCTGGAAGTGTTGTTCCTTACCAATCTGGAAAATAAAGTGCATAAAGAGGAATTTGTATTTGTATTTATTATTATTATAATACCGTTGACTTGTACATTGTACAAAGTATGGGTATCGTCAAATTAGGTGCTAAGATTAGAATAATGCTATATGATCCTATAATACATGATGAGTAATAAATGATAAATAATAATAAAGTAATAATGACAGTATAGTTAAAGTGAATAATACAGATATGATAGAGAGGAATGAACTATTTTAATGATAACAACTTGCAAATTGCTTACGTGATCGCTCTAACAAAGAGCTATTAAGAACTATTATAGAGCTTCTCACAGCTGTAAGGCAAGAATATTTTAGCAGGTGCCGTGGTTTGGCAAGACTTTGCTCTTCGTAAGAAAATAATTGATATCGTTGATTGTTATTTGGTTGGTTATTTCAAGAAGTTAACGTAAATTCAGCAATGCAGAGTAAATGCAGTTTTTGTGCATCTGCTAGGATTGCCATGTAGTGATAAAAGCATGCTTTTTATGGAAATACATCTCAAGTACCTAGCAGCATGAACTGGGTAAGTTTACACCCTATTTTTTTAACACATTTCGTGGATTTGGTTCCTGGCAAGAAAGGCAGGAATCGTGAAACTCACATTAGTTAGCTGTCCGAATCCTGTGGGCCAGTTGCTCACGTTACGATACGGATCTTCAGGGTACGTGTCTACCGGGGTCCTGTCTCCATGGCGATAAATCTGTGAACCAAGTAAAAGAGAATTCAGTTGACATTTAGATATGCTACATCAAGACAGTATTCAATTAGTTGGAAGATGCTTGAGTTGGAATCCAACCCACACTTAAATTGGAAGAACTCTCTTTCAATAACCAATAAATGACTTAACAATATACTGGCTTCTTGCAAAACTTCAAGTGCTCATTTGAAATGATTAAATAGTGTATTAATTAATAATTTCTTGCATAAGATATTTTCATATGTCTATACATGTTTATATGGCATATGTCCATACCTCCATTTATGACGCAAGTATCACAAAAAAAATCACAAGACTAAAATTCCACTTATTTTTATTGTTTGAAATGTTTAAAATGTTATTGCTAGACTGGCTTTTTAGCCAGCTGCAAAATAAATTTTTTTAAATTATTTTCAGGCATTTTCTTAATCTACGGTGAAATATTTATAATATAATAATGGCTCCAAATGTTTCAAGTCTCGATGCCAGGATTAAAAATCCTCTCCCCCCCCCCCCCCCCCCCCGGCCCCAAGCTAAATACTAACATATAATCATAAAAATTCTAAATACAGGAAGAGGCTGAAAATATTAAACTTTTCTTCGACTATTTAGATTGTGATACAATAAAAGGAAAATCACTTACAACGTTCACAAGGACGACACTCCCAAGATCTTCTTCAGAAGGAAAGTTCCCTTTGGTATCTGCTCCAGCAGGGAAGACTAGGAAGGTGAGTATCACCAGAATATAAAGACCCAACATCTTAGTGGTATTATATGAGATCTCGGCCTAACAAAATAGATACAATAAACCACAAGCTCTACAGAAACACTCTGAGACACAACTTTAAAATGTTCACCAGTTTTAAGCTGAATAACTCTCAAATAAGTTGGAGCAATTATCAATGGCTTCGATCTAAAAGATGGAATTCAGAAGAATAAACGAGCTTGTTGGTGGGAACGAATCTAGGTAGCTGAGTGCACCTGAAGATGTAGGTATCCAGGCTGCCATGCAAGAAATGTGCACTTACAGAAATGAAATTTAAATTTAAATTTTACATGATACATATATTGATTAAGAACGATAATACCTAAGTAGTGTCACAGTGTACTTTGAATATGATACACAAACAAAAATTATCTACATTCTCTGCAAATAACTAGAATGTGTCACCTTTACACAGACATTTTAATCACTAACTCTCCACATGGAACGATATGTCATTGCCACCTTTGAAACAAGCAATAAGTTTTCTCTGGAGCCGACTGGAGTACGAGCGCTAGTAGCTTTTACGACGGTACTTCGCAAACACACCGCTACAAGAATGAAATCATTTCCAGTCAAAAGGTATGGAAATCGGATCAGATTGATTGAACGAACTAATACAAATTAAACGATAATAGATTTAAGAAATTTTTGCAAATTATTATAAACAACATTTACATTTATAGATGTTATAAAACCCTCGACAGCGTGAATTTTCGGAAGAATCTTATTTCTGAATTGCGAAGTCCTTATGAAGGAAAAGCGATGTTCTTGCTCCGGCATAGTTGCTTCCTTGAACAGCTGTTCTGTGAATGCTGTCACATCAATCTCGTTCGAATGTGCCATTGTACCACTTAACCTCAAATCTTATCTCAATGTGTAATGTCTACTCGCTACCCGTGTTCGATGTAAGGGTGCGACCGAATCAAGAAAGTGTTTACTATTAGGTGTTGTCCTTAACTCTTGTCGTTTCAAATAGCGGTGAAGAAATGTGGGAAATATTTCAGTATCTTCAAAGTCCTCACTTAGTTGCCAGAATTCAGGCATATTATGGTGTTGTCAAGATTGATAATGCAAAGAAGTCAACGCAGAGCATGCATCATAGCTCGAATTCCCTAAGCAAAGAAAACATAAAACACGATATTTCCTCCAAAAGAAACATCAAATCTGCTGCGGAATCCACACTCCCAGCTGGCACGAAGTTGGAAGATGATGAGGCCAGCGCCCGAATTAACGGCCCTGATGAACATGAAGATGACACTTTTTCATCAGCATCTGACGTTGACACAAATGAATTCAAAATCACCTGTCCTGTGTGGCATTACCTATTCCTTCTGGGCACTGCATTGGGTGATGAAATCTTTTATGCAACTTTTATCCCATTTTGGTTCTGGAATGTCGATGGCGCAGTGGGACGCAGGGTTGTCATGGTTTGGGCCATAACTATGTACATAGGTGCGTTCAAAACTTAACTTTTCAAAAAATATGTCATTTTTTTCACTATGGAAACACATGCATATATTTGTTTTTACAGGTCAAGGTATCAAAGACATTGTTCGATGGCCCCGACCTCGATGCCCTCCAGTTGTGCAGCTTCAGAAAAAGTGGGCATTGGAATATGGCATGCCATCTACTCATGCAATGGTCGGAGTTACAATTCCTTTCTCAGTTATTCTTTACACAATGAACCGCTATCAGGTTTGTACCTGTTTACATCCTGTGGTATGCTTTATAAATATGTATTAATTAAATTATCTGTATTTGGATTCAACATAGCTCTGTCAAATACCTTCCTGGAAAGTTATGGACAATTCCCGGCATTTTGTGAACGCTGGTTAAGAATGTGGACCAATTAGTTATTGCTAATAACCCGAGAAAGATCTAACATACTTAACCACCAACATAAATTTGTTCAATACCAATCAACAACGACTTATTAAGATGCCACCTGACTTGTTGAGCTAGACAAAGAGTAGTGGCAGTTTTTACATGAGGCCCTTTACGCACTGTGTCTCAAAAACAGAGTCGCGAGAAGAGGTTTCGATCTTCCTCTAGTTCCCTAAAACCTTTATATAATTGTATGTACTTGCAAAGCTTGTATCGCCATGCTCAGTATGAGTAGGCCTGTGATGCTACAATGAGACCACTGGAGGCACATCTCCAATTTAAGAGACAGGACTAAACCACGGTATGCAAGAATTTTGGCTTCAGAACGTCGGCATGGGGGGGGGGGCCAGACTGAAATAAGACGAATCTCTAGGCATACCTACGCAGTTTATCTCCAATCTCTCATACATAGGCAGTGTCTCTCCGATCCCTAGGCATTTTAAATCCGATAACCTAACCGTCGACTTTATTAACATTTTGTTTTCAGTATTCTGTTTCTCTGGGAGTTGTTCTGGCAGTTTGCTGGTGTACTCTGATATGCACAAGCAGGCTGTATTTGGGAATGCACACTGCTCTGGTAGGTTGGATCCAATATTTGTTCATATCTATATGTGTCTGGTAGTTGAACTTGGAGGTTAGATGTTCTATCCCTTGGATTTTTATTGCAGGATATAGTTGCAGGTCTTGCGCTAGCAGTGGTGCTAATGATTCCTTTGGTACCAATAGTTGACTTGTGCGATCACTATCTTTTGACCAATCAGTTGGCTCCGTTGATACTTGCAAGTATTGCCGTCTCGTTGGTTGTCTTCTACCCAACTTCTGATCGTTGGACCCCCACGAGGTAAGATACGCTGTACAATACGTTTATGTTTACATTTTCAAAAATACTTGTTTCAAGTTAGGAACATATAATGTTGTATTATTAGTGACTATCCTATTTCCAAGATATTAGCTGGTATGAACTATCCTTCTCTCCCCACCTTATTACAGTCAACCCGTGGCAGTTTTAGTCAGAGGGAGATGGTCATGATTTCAGTGAAGGGGGATGGGGTTCAATGTCTGCATTTCATTTGGGGGATCCCAAGTTCGATCCTGGTGGCTGGCTATCCTGGTAGTGAGAGCGCCATGTCTGCCTTGCATTCGGGAGGTCCCAGGTTTGATCCTGGTGGCCGGCTATCCTGGTAGTGAGAGCGCCATGTCTGCCTTGCATTCGAGAGGTCCCAGGTTCGATCCTGGTGGCCGGCTATCCTGGTAGTGAGAGCGCCATGTCTGCCTTGCATTCGGGAGGTCCCAGGTTTGATCCTGGTGGCCGGCTATCCTGGTAGTGAGAGCGCCATGTCTGCCTTGCATTCGGGAGGTCCCAGGTTTGATCCTGGTGGCCGGCTATCCTGGTAGTGAGAGCGCCATGTCTGCCTTGCATTCGGGAGGTCCCAGGTTCGATCCTGGTGGCCGGCTATCCTGGTAGTGAGAGCGCCATGTCTGCCTTGCATTCGGGAGGTCCCAGGTTCGATCCTGGTGGCCGGCTATCCTAGTAGTGAGAGCGCCATGTCTGCCTTGCATTCAAGAGGTCCCAGGTTCGATCCTAGTAGCCGGCTATCCTGGTAGTGAGAGCGCCATGTCTGCCTTGCATTCGAGAGGTCCCAAGTTCGATCCTGGTGGCCGGCTATCCTGGTAGTGAGAGCGCCATGTCTGCCATGAAGTAGCACACATTATTGTTACGATTGTAATGTTGAAGTTGATGTGTGTTTATTTCAGGTCTGATACTACGATGGTGCTGAGTGTTTGTGTGGGAATCCAGGTTGGGGCGTGGACCAACTTTCAGCTTGGAAACTTGCACGAAGCTTCAACTCTACCTCCCTACGCTATCATCTGGCCGTCCTATGAAATGCTTGGTCTCGGTACTTTGCGCACAGTAATTGGGTTCAGTTGCATCGTGGCTACCAGAGCCATCTGTAAATCAGCCTCCTACGCAACTGTCTGCGCTTTACTGCGATTGAACTCCAGGGAGTTGAAGAGATCCAAACATAGCATTGATAATCAACAGAAGAATATAGTCGAGCTTAGCTACACATTTATAACGTATTCACTTCTTGGCTTTAACACTTCTTATTTCCTGCCTAATGTTTTTCGTTTACTGGGCATTGAAAGACCTACTTTTTACACGGAGATTTGAGTTTTTACATATTTAAGCCTGAGGCTGTGAAATTGTTTGCTGTTATGGTCAGTGCAACTTCGGTACTATGTTTTGGGTAGCAATCTAGTTTAGTAGCAACGAGGGGTAGCGAGGGTTGCAGCTCTACTGCCCTGATCGTGTCTGACAGGTCTAGCTAATTTCCTTTACCAATCTAGCACAGTATGACAGAATGACACATATCCAATGCAACATATTACTATAATTATTGATTAGTAGTTGAAATGCCAAATTTAGAGATTACTAAAAAACCTTTGTGACATGATTTGTACAAATAATTTGATGAGTAAGAGTGAAAAATGAGACGCTTAACGCTTGTACAGCTAGCCACAATATGCACGTTACTTACATGCATTCTGGTGGCCCACAACGTACACTTGAAACTCACTTTAAGTTCACTTTGAAAGAACATATCCAAAACTTGTCTCGGCTGGTATTTACAATCGGCTTCCGCAAGAGACTCGAGTGCATTTTTCCTTGCAAACAAACACTTATAAAATCAGGCTGGCTCTAGTCACCAGTGTTCCAAGTACCTGGCAATGGCATGGCTGGTAACTAAATTTGAAATATTAAAATACAGGTCAGGCAGAGTAGGTAGGGTTAGGTTAGGTAGCATTGGGCAAGTCTAGCACTGGCAACTAATGCAACAACGAGGAACAAGAGCTATCAGGCTAAGAGCTTTGTGTTTGCCCACATGTTCTTCACAACTTGTGCCCAATAAATGGCTTTATAAAACCAATAAAATGGTAAAAAAACACAATTTCAGGTGAGATATGCGTGCGGCCACTTGGCATTCACATTGACTTCACGTTGTGGGGCACATTATTGTGTTTCCAGCTGGAGGCAGCGTTGCAATTCATGATCCTTAGAATCCTGGAGGTTTTTAAACTATATGTTGGCTGCGCTGCTGGAATTGCAATCGAGTTCTACAGGTTGATTATGGTTCCAGTACAATGCTATGCTCCAACTCTTTCAAAGGGTTCTGGTTCACTGCTATAGCTTTCAGAGGGATCTGATTCATTAGGCATTTCGGTTCTTGTGAAATCCTAGATCCAAGGGGCTCCAAACTGTTATTTTATTTGTACCTACCCCTACAATGATCTACAGCATATCAATGGCAATGCGATTGTGAAGGAACTGGAGGTACATTGTAACAGTTATATATTTGACCAAATTACAATCACTGCCTTAGGATCATCTAAAAGAATTAAAAATCTTTTAGGTATTATATACACTTTGGTAAAGGTGAGCTTTGCATCAAATTGGAATTAATTAAAAGCTGGTATTTATGAAGTGAATGGAGAAGCAGTAATGTGCTCCACAACAGTTAATACAATGTTAGAAAGGCACGTTTCTACTGGAAATACAATTCCAAACTGAAAATGTTGACCATTCTCAGATTATAAGTGTTGTTATAGTATTATGGTATTTCTTTAGTCTAGCTGGGTTTCTAGAGTTGGTGTAGAACCAATTAAAGTAAAGCAAGTTTGGGTTCCAGAACTGAATTTTTGCTCCGTTTGGATTCCGATTCCGTTCAAAATCCAACCGAATCCTGGTTGAATGGCTAAGTAGTTGATTAAATCTCCGATGAAATTCATCCGCAAGACTCATCACATGGTTTCAGAGTTCCCTGCATTTATTCGTATTCGAAAATATTGCATTTCTAGCAACCAGTACAAAACTTTGCATAGTGTACCTAGTTGAATTCAATTAAATGTTTATTAAAGATGGCATTATTTACATGGATTTTGCCTTTATCGTAATGTTTAAAAATGGGCCTTTATTACTGTAATGCAAACTTTTCATTAAATAAAAGTCATGATATAACCAATTAACCGAGATAGTTTCTTTGACAGATCATTTCATTAAGATGAAATACTTAAGTTAATTATGATATTTTGTGTAACATTTTTTTCATTAGCTATGTTTTCACTGCATTACATGTTCATACATGGCATAGAAGAATTTCTCAGAATAAAAATGAAAAGTATTTTGTCTTGTAGCACCCAGTTGAGTGCTGTTTAACTTTGGTGATCTCAAAGAACTTGTGTTTGAAACACCAAACCATTCCTTCATTTTTTCACATAGTTATATTTTCAGGTGGATTATTTGTTAGGTAAGTTGTGCACCTCTCTTGTTTATGTGTGACTAGTTTTAGATTTGGTTTAGATTTGGTTCAGATGCCTCGTAATTTTGAGAATTCAGAGAAAACAATTTGATATATTCGGCTTGTTACTCCTCCTCTTCCTGCTGCTAACGCTGCTGAGTGCTAGTTTAAAAACTACGCCCACTTCATGTGAACCAAATATCCACTGAAAATACGAAGATATTTCAGAAATTTCTGACATTTTTGTTATTTAATGGTTGGTCAAAAAACATATCATCAAAGTGGAAACCCCAGAAAAACACGTATAGATAATTTAAAGTAAAAAAAAATCATGACTCACATATCATTTTATTTCTTATTTATTTATTTTTATTTTCCATTGCACTTACATGATGATACAATTTACATGGTAAAAGCACACTCCATCACGGTTTTAAGAATAAAAGCAGAGTTTTGGAAATTGCCAGGTTTATAAAATATAAATCGGAATATATAGCTCTGTACTTCATTACATGACAGTTTATTTTCTCTAAATATTCTTTGACGCTATAGAATCTGTGGTTAGGTTGGCAGTTCAAGAGACCGCTAAAAGATCTGGGTTCCAATATTAGAGCGGTCTCCAGCTGTCGCTGAGAGGCAGCTCGTAGAATAATGTAGGTCTTCACAGGATCTTGTGTTCTTCTCATTAATTTTACTGTATTTCGAGAATTATTTTGTGTTGTCTTTTACTAAGAGCAGTACATTCAGCAGGTGCTAGCAGAGATAAAGGATAGGAATTTCCTATCCTTTATCTCTGGTACTAGTATGGTAATGTTACGATCAGTTTTGTCACAAATATTATTGGATACCTTTCTTCCCACTCCTTGTATAATATGTAGTGCTCATTTCTGCTTTATAAAGATTCGTTCTGGAAATGTTGACCATCCCCAAAGAACAATGTCATAGGTAATTATGGATTGGATGTTAGCAAATACGCGATTCTTCGAGTATTTTCTGAGTGCGTAGCAAGCCGAACTGAGTATTTTTTCTAAGTCTATCAGATATATGTTACTAGTAGACCCACCCACTGCATACGCAGCTGCCATGTGAGAAGTGACAGTTAAGAGCGATGTGATTAATTTGAGTTGATTTCAGCAATTTCAATACCTAGAAAAATATCTTTTTGCCAGCCTTTTTGTAGCGTAGCAACGGAAATTCAGAGCTCAAGGTTGCCATCCAATTGAGATTGTCGTTGCTACGCTACAAACTATTCTGTTGCTACGCGCTACGAATTCGATAGTGAAAAATGCATTGTTGTCGGACATTTGCCGTTGATTTTTTTTGGTATTTTTCAACATTTCACCACTAAAACCCGATCGAATTGCGGTGAAAATGCCACAACAGGATGTAAACCCAAAAAACAAACCGATCTAGCTCAAGCGCCGGCGTTTTCGACCAAATTTTACGATTTCTATACAGATTTAGTGCAATGAAACATCCCAGCCAACCAACCAGCCAGACACAAACTATTTCGGAGCCTTAGCAACGGATTAAGGCTTTTATATAAGGTTAATAATGTATCTGTGTCTATCATGTATGTTATAATGGCTATATCGGTACAGCCGCAACTGTACAGCTATATAGTTTCAGCAAAGGCAAGAGACATTACAAAAAAATAATATCCATATTTTTGGAATGCACTTTGCACACTTGTGACACGAGTTGATTTCAATCTTGGATGATAAAAATATCATATTATTAGCCTTGTGATTGGGGCCCAGCGTCAATCCGAAGGCACTATCATTTATATATAGCAATGTCGCCAACTTCAATTTATAATCTTTGGTTAAATCTACCGCGCTTTGCGACTTTTTGGTCAAACGTGTGTACAGTCATTTTGCACGGCAGTACGCACGGCAGTCAGTCAGCTGTTAATGACAACAAGCTAAAATCTAAATAATGTGACCTGAAATTTACGTTTTTATTAAGACATGGCTTGTTTATTGAAGCCAGTCGCTAATTTTGCTGATTTAGAGTCAGTTAGGCTCATTTTGTTTCCAAGCGAACGTAAACCACGTAAGTTAAAAGCAGAAGTTGGTAAAACAAGGTTTAAATGTATTCTTTGTCACAGTCCCCATTGACCACTCGATTGCCATTGTGTTGGTTAGGTCAGATCATTTTTAAGGCTCAATACGTATTCAATAAATTTTCTTTGTGGGTTTCTTAAAGTGATATCTTCAGACCCATAAATCCACATGTCTTGTGTCACTTTAAATTGCATGATTTTCAGGGCACCATGAGGATGAAGTGTGGGTTCGATCAACCGAAGACAGAGAAGAACCGTCAGTGTCAGAGGCCAGCTCCCCCGTTGATTTAAAAGACTCCAGCTGGCTACAGAAGTGTGAAATTTCTCTTTCATCCACTTCCGAACTACTAGTTATGTGCCGGAATAACATGATGGTGATTTTAACAAGTGAGCTCAAACATCAGAAATATAAAATTGTACATTTGTAGGTAAAAGGAAATTCGGGTACTTTTATTAACTCAATATTTATTTTCAGCCAAGTGGAACTCCCAAGAAGAAAGTGACGTTAAATCAAAATTACATGTAACTTGGCATGGGAATCCTTGTCAAATTGGGTAAGATTTGGTGATAATTATTTATTAAGTACCTAACCAACCAAGTTTACGAATGAATACTGAAATTAACCAGTAGAAATGACTTATATAAAGTACCATTTGTTTGGTTCCAGGGAACACATAACATCAGTGCTTTGTCTGCCATTGATTTCTCAGGGCAAGAGATCTTATTGTGGGCCGGATTGGACTTGTATTGTTGCTGGATTTTCATCGGGTTGCGTTCGGTTTTACACGGAAGTAAGTATAAATGGTACAAAATTCAAGGTGCCTGGACTGGAGATACCTAACAGATTATTGTAAAGGCTTTCACTAATTTCACAAGAGAAATATAATCCCACTTGGATTCTGGTTACCAGAATACGGGTAAAATATTTGAGATACTTTCACTCCACCTTACTTAGTGCGGTACAGAGATCAAAGGAGCAGCCAGTTTACTTTTTTACACCCCTTTTACGGTTTTAGAAATAAAACATTTTGATATCCTTCTTATCTGAGGTGACTTATCATTAGACTGGCTTGTGCCAGACTCCCAACTAAATTTTACACCAGTAGGTCCTCTGATTAAATAATGTCTAAGAAATCTAGGATCAAAACTGTGATGAAGTAACTCATTTCTAGAAACATGAAGCAAATTGACAGATTGAACCAGAGCTATAAATGACAGGGCCCCCAAAGAATCAGATTCTGCGATATCATTTTTGTCGGTTTTTTTAACCATCATTTGTTGTTGACAGAATTGTGATCTTCTTGTAAGTGAAATGCTTCATAATGAACCTGTGAAACATCTCAAGTGCCAGACTTTCCAAACTCCTCACGACACTACGTCTCCAGAACCAACGGAGGAAATTTACGCCGTTTATTCATCGGTAGTTTGCATCATTCCTGGCTTTGGTTTGTTCCAAACTCTACGTGCTTGTCGCAACCAGCTGGCCAGAGGTATACTATCATCACCTTCATCTGAATACCATATTTAGTTTTATATAGATTTTATTTATGATTTTATTAGTGGCTCCAAAGTCAATTTATGTTAATTAATCTGAACTTCTCTCAGGTCATTAGTGACAGATGTCAATGTGTAGCAATTAACAGCATTTGTTTCTAAAAACTGTAACGCTTTTCGAATTGACTTGATCTAAAGGAAAATTATCAAATTAAACTGCAAATTAATAAAAGTACATGAAATTTTACCTTCATAATTGCAACTTCTTGCAGTTGAATCAAACGTTGTTGAAAACACCCGTTCTATTTTACAACGCAGCAATATCTTGGATCCTCAATCGATTTATATTGGCTGACTTTCTTACAGTAAGATTAATAAATTTGTTTTTTGCAGTGCAAGCCAACTGTATGGAAGTAATTCAGGCGCCTCCGTTAGGCTTGAAGAAGTTTGGTTTTACTGAGCAGGAGTTGGTAACAGATTGTGAAGTGGTAGGAAATTCAACTGAGAATACATTTGACCACCTGATGACTGCTTCAGTTTGTGGTGGATTTGATTCGTGGTATCGATCGAGTGCTCCTCAAACATCGCTGGTAATTTCATCTGGAAAGAAACCTTTTGTTGGGTTCCACTACTCTCTGGAAGGAGGCACAACTCCAGTTCTAGCTGACGTAGCTAAAGTGATGGCCAACAAACTCAAGTCTGCCATCGGCAATGCCGTCCCGTAAGCTCTGTTAATACCCAACATGAAGCAATATCATGCAACTTTGAATTAGAAGCGTTTTGTTCAGTGTTTTTATTCCTTGCAGAGGCTGGCTGTCTGGTGCAAGGAAGAGCAGTCATCTTGATAAACCAAAGGAAATGCCATCTGAACCAACTGAAACAATGGAGTGCAGGTTAGCATTGACTTGACCTAAGCTAGGGCGTTTAACATTAGCGCTGTGACTCTGACTTAACCTGTAAACCCAATGACAGGGTGTTTAATATTAGTGCTGTGACTCTGACTTAACCTGTAAACCCAATGACAGGGCGTTTAACATTAGCGCTGTGACTCTGACTAAACCTGTAAACCCAATGGCAGGGCGTTTAACATTAGCGCTGTGACTCTGACTAAACCTGTAAACCCAGCAGGGTGTTTAACATTAGCGCTGTGACTCTGACTTAACCTGTAAACCCAATGGCAGGGCGTTTAGCATTAGGGCTGTGACTCTGACTATTCATTTAAACCCAATGGCAGAACTGTATTGCTACCGACTTATATACTTACTGGCTTGTATTCCTCTAGGTTTGGTCTCTGTGATAATTGGAGGTTAGGCAATCGTCTTGTAATCTCACCGAATCGTCGACTATGTGTTGTCACTGACAGCCTTGGTCGTGTGATTCTCATCGATTGTAAGAAGGGAATCGCTGTTCGAATGTGGAAAGGTGAGTGAAGATTTTAGTTGATGTACATTTTAAGATGCAACTAGTTGACAAGGTTTCCATCAAGTTTATTTCCGTACTGAACAATACTCATTTCCGATTGTTTTTAGACTTGATTTATCTACTTGATTTATCCTTAGCACTAGTTTTAAGAAAAACTATTTGAACTGGGTTTTGAATGCTTAGTAAAGGGCTGCTAAAATTTCCCTTTACTTAGCATTTTCTTTTCTTAAGGACACTTTAGTAGCCCTTTACTTAGCATTTAAAACCCAGTTCAAATAGTTTTTCTTAATACTCATTTCCATTTCATATTTCTAATGTTGATCGAAATAAATTGGTTGGTGCATATTTTTAATACCATCAAAATGGCTCATTAGTAGAGCCAAGATTTTACGGTGTTATGATTTCGATAATTTCGTGGTAAGCTTTTTGGATTTCGGTGTTATGGCGGTGTTATGGAAAAAGTACAGAATATTATGTCTATAACAGATTTCAGACATAGGTGACGAAAAAAAGAAAAAACGTGTTTTTAGCATTAGTTTTATCGAAATTTTAGTGCTAATTATTTGAATTTAAATCTAAATGAATCTAAATAGAAAAAAGGGGTTTTGCGATCTACATTCGAAAGGAATGAAGATTTAGGGTAAGCACTGGGATCTTTAATAAAGAAGTGATCAATAATAATTACAATAAAGCAAATATTTAGTGTAGGTCCTCAACATCGGTATTTGTTAGGGACTTGGAACAAAATTAATAGCACAAATCAATATTTTACATAAATGCCACCATGAAATACATTGTATGGCAGTAAGAGCGACACCTACCACTTGTTAAACTGAACATTGAACAAGTTTCAATGGTAGCTTCCCTAAAAAACCTCTCTGCATCAACACTGTTCACTGGGGCCCAAATAGTTTGCTAAGTCAGAACTGCAAATGAGAAGTTTGAGATTTTTATGTCCATTAGAATTTGAATTAGACCCACTGCACTAACAACATACTTTGCAAGATTGTCTTTTTTCTCCCAGACAAGTCTGGTGTTCCAGATTCCACACATGAAAATATATCCATCACTCACAAAGAGTTGCTTTGCTTGATCCTCAAAAGTCAAAGATTTATTACACCCCATTGAAATTTGAAATCCCAGCTAATCTCTATATAGACTGAATGCACGTGGTGCTGGTGCACACATGGCAAGGAGGGGAAGATTCAGCCAACCAATGGCAATGGTTTCCTACTGCAAACATTTTGCCCCACTACTTCTACCCCCTAAACTTAGGAATGTTGACAGCATTTGATGAGAAACAGACCTGAATATGACAAATTCATGGAAATGTGTGTTTAGAGAGATAAAATAAACATTTGAAATATTTTGCATGGAAATAAGTGGCTATTTCGCAAAATACACATATTTCAGTGAAATAGCTTCATTATCTCTTAATTTAACATAAAAACAAACAGGTTATTTTATTTGTTTATTTATTTTCTGTGAAATATGGTTTGATAAAAATGAAAAAAAAAACGATTATCTGAAATTTAAGATAATTGGATGGGAAAAGGCTCATTTCGCGATGATTTCGCGGGAAATAGTTGATTTCGTTGTTATGGATGATTTTTCGTGAATTTCGCGTTTTGTCGCGATGAGCTTCTTACATATTTGAGTTGGGAATTCAATGAATCGCACTCATTTGTAAGAATAACAAGAGATAAGAACAATTCGCGATTTCGCGCATCACCATATAATCGTGGCTCTACTCATTAGACAAATCTGCTTGCAAACTTAAACATTCATTTTTGCTAATAATTAAGTTTTTTTTTTCAATCTAAATACGTAGAAAACTTGTAAAATAATTTGGTTCACTTGAAAACGAAGCAGCCCAAAGTATTGATTGAGATGAACTGTTTTGCTGGTATATGATGGCAATATGTCTATGTCTATAGACTCTATGCTGACCATGTCTATGCCAACAGGTTATCGAGAAGCGCAGTGTGGCTGGCTCGAGGCTATGGAAGAAGGAAAGAGAGGCCAACGTTCCAGCAGGAATCCAAGGACTGCGTTATTTCTCGTCATCTACTCCCCAAAGAAGGGAATCATTGAGATATGGGCAATGCAGCAAGGCCCTAAAATAGCCTCATTTTCAGTCTCCAAAACTGGACGGTAAAATTTGAACAAAGTTAAATATAAAAAGGGTGCTTGGTTTCCCGAACTGTTGCTAATTCACCATTGAGAGTCTCGTAGATATTTTTATCAGATGTAATTTTATAGTAAACATTTACAAACTGTAGGTTATTTGAAAAGAGCAGTAAAAACTGTAGAGACAGCAACAACCTGTGGAGGGACTTCATTTACAAGTTCAGTAAATTGCAGGTGTTTTGTTGTCAAAGTCACTTATTGTGCTGTTTTACTGCATGCTTTGAAACAGTTCTTAATTAACACGAGATAATTTCTCCTGCCACTAACAGTTTAATAAGAGGGAAAAGTGTTGATAAAATAATCAAGTTATTACCGAGTTAATTGGCAGGATTGAGTAAAACTATAACCTCATTGTCTAAGACTCATTAGCTGCCTCTGGTACTGATTGAAACATGTTTAATACTTCTCTGAAAATGCTCTTTACATTTTGTTGTTTGTTTTCCCAAAGGCTGCTTTACATTGATTATGGGCTGATGGGGCTGAACAATATTCAGCTTAAAGGGGGCAACTACAGCCAAACTCCGTGCATATTTCTTGACCAAAGCGGTTCCATCAGAGAAATGTCCGTTCCATTCCACTTCGCTCTGTGGTAAGTCACGATCGTAGCCCCGCGAATGCAGAAAAATGTTTTTTAATCATAATTTTTTTATTGTCTCATCGAAAACAATTTCTTATTTTTCTTACCGTAGTGCAAAGAATAGCAAACAAGCGCGAGATGTCCACATTCTAAAGAAACTGAAAATGTTTCTGAAAGCTGAAGAGTTTAGTGAAGAAGCATTGCAGGAGGAAGTAGTGAAAACACTTGCAGAGCTTACTAGCACTGAAATTCAACTGCAAGCCCTTGAATTTCTTTCTTCCAACCAAGCTATCTCCCCAGATACACTCTGGATTGCTTGCAACATAGCCCATGACAAGTGGCAAGTTGGTAATGATGCTGGTAAGTAGCAGCGTTGAGTGTAGGTTATAGGTAGAGTAACAACGTCAATGTTACAGTCTCTGCGTGAAAGATGGCCGCCAAATGACTACCTTACCGACAAAAATGCAGAGTACCGGAACATCACGTTAAGTAGAGCCACTGTCGTATGAAATTTAATTTCGATATTTCTCGTAGTTTAACTCGCTTTTGAGACTTTTCATGCTTAAAAAATCTCCATCAATGTTTACCTCAACGATTGATACACACAAAACGATATTAAAAAGCGAGTAACCTACGAGAAATATCGACCTGAATATACATGGCATTGCCATGTCGCCAAGCGATTGCTTTGAAGGCGGATTTTTTGAATGCTAACGTGAAACACACGTTATAAAATGTTAAAATGTGGTTATTTTCAGAATCTCAGCAAGTGTCTCCTGCAATGAAGCCGCTGTCAGAACTGATTGATAAATTACAACGTATTGTATCTCTCTACCGCTATTTGTTCGAACTCAATCAAAAGCCTCCCGATTATTCCACCGTCGTAGACAGCATTTTAAATGCTTCGGTGCTATCTGAGAAACTTTTCACTCCGCAACGAGAAATCGATATCCTGTTGAATTTAATCACAACGATTCAAGCGTTGAATGTGAAGAGTGTTTCAAAATGTGAAGGTCGAGTTACTTTCAGTGCTGGAACTCAGTCGCACTTCATTGAATTTGTCTCATGTTTTGAAACACGCACAAACCAAGAAGAAGCTGTCATTAGTTTCAAGGAAGGATTGTTGGAGGAACAGCTTAAGAGAGCTAGTAAGCACTTTTTCAGATATTTATTGTGTTAGCTAGACCATATCTTACCTTTCTAACAATTTCCAAAACTGTCATCTGTAAATATGTAAATCTCTTGGAACTAAACCAATAATTGTGATGGTTTTTAGACTCATATCTACTTGATGTAAACTTAGCACTAGTTTTAACAAAAACTATTTCAACTGGGTTTTGAATGCTAAGTAAAGAACAACTAAATTTGCTGACGTTTCGTAACTTGTACCTGTTACTTTTTCAAGGGAACTCTAACCCTAGACTAACCTCAAAGAGATACATAAGGACCCTTGAAGAAGTAACAGGTACAAGTTACGAAACGTTGGGAAATTTAGTCGTTCTTCACTTAGCATTCAAAACCCAGTTGAAATAGTTTTTGTTAAAACCAATTATTATTATTGTTATTTCTATTATACTTTACTCTTATCAATATTATATGCCTATATTGTAGCTAACCACACTTATATACTAAACTTATCAGTTATCACAGACAAAAATATATAATGCATTACATATCATAGTTGGTTATTAGTCAACAATATTTAATGTGATTTTCATTTGTCTCTTGTAGGTCAGTTATTATACCAAGGCACATTGTACAGTGATTGCAGCATCGAAGAATGGAAAGACGCTGTCTTCAGAAGTGGTATTCTTCCAGCTGATCTGATGAAACTAGCTCTCGTGTTTTGGCTAAAACGCAAGCAAGGTGTTGCGCTTGAAGTAGAGATGCTTCGTTTTGCTGAAATACTGACAGCAATTTGTACATTAGCAGGTCAGTGGAAGATGTCTGTCTTATCTGCATTTATTAAACAATGCACATTTCTTGCTCCTCATTTAGGAGAAAAGGGAAATCTCTTTAAGATTACTATTTAATCATTATCATTGTGTTCAAATACGCGTTTAAAATAAAATCTGACGTATTTTTTCTTTTTATAATCCGATCATAATTATGTACGTAAGTCAAATGGTTTAAGAAGAAGTGTGTAAGTAGAGATAGTGAAGGGCAATATGAAATAATTTTTTAACATATGCCTATTTGTCGGAGGAAGGTTAGACAGGTGAAAGTTGGTGAAACAACTTGATTCTCCAAGCTTATCAACCTCTCAACAGCAACGTCACTCGCCTTGCTTATCAACCTCTCGACAGCAACTTCACTCGCCTTGCTTATCAACCTCTCGACAGCAACTTCATTCGCCTTGCTTATCAACCTCTCGACAGCAACTTCACTCGCCTTGCTTATCAACCTCTCGACAGCAACTTCACTCGCCTTGCTTATCAACCTCTCGACAGCAACTTCATTCGCCTTGCTTATCAACCTCTCGACAGCAACGTCACTCGCCTTGCTTATCAGCCTCTCGGGTTTCCCATCCACCCTTCTACACTAGGCTTGTATATCATCATCCTCACCATCATCCAGAACTGGTCATGTGTATGATGGTCACCCATCTAATACCTGACTCAGGGCAGTGTTGCTTAACTTTCATCCCTCCAACCTCTCTCCCGAACAGAACTGGTCATGTGTATGATGGTCACCCATCCAATACCTGACCCAGCGCAGTGTTGCTTAAATTTCTGATGTTTCAGACTTGAAGGTGGTCTGTGTTGGATCTAACGAGGCTTCTCCCTGGTGGCGTAATGTACGGGTCTTCTTATGCGATGCCACTGAACCCTTCATGGGTCTGACTGCCGCTATCGTTTGCCGTGCTGTTGCTCTTCAGATGGAAGACAACAAGGATCGAGTGGTAAGTTTATCTATCAAGCACAAGTCTAACATAATCTTATATCATTTACAGGGTTTCAGCTTGCTTGTTCGATTAGTGCACTTACAGTAATTTTAAAACAATTTTTTTTAATTATTTTTCTGTTCTCTGTTTGTGATAGGTGCGGAAAGAAAGTGAATCAGCTGTTGTCGAAGTGACGCCAGGAACAGTTGGGAAAGGTGATCTGGAAGCACCGAACACCCTAGACACCCTAGCACGAAATGCCAGTGCTGAGTGGGAGAATGTTTCCATCGATATGTGTCAGTGGAGTGTACTCATAGGTCAGTTGGAGGATGTAGCACTACTAGCTACTGTTCTACGGTAAATATCATTGAATTTCACAGAAATAAGAGGATATACAAGCTAGTTTGATGCTATTAGACTATACTTTGATTTGTGTTGAACATTTTCAGTCAGAAACCAGCAAAAGAAAAGACTTGTCCAAGATACTGCATCCCGTTTAGCAACATGGAAGTTTCATTGAGTCAAATCTTGAACAAAGGGACAGGTTCGGTGTCGGAGCTTGTTGCAAAGTGGATCAGTTTCTCCTGTGTTGAGCCTGAACAGCTGATTGATCTGACAGATGAGCAGCTGGAGGGATGCAATTCTGCCTCTCCAAGCAAAGTGGCCAACGAGGAAGGGAAACAGGAGAGTTTGGAGATAGGAGCAGATGCAACGAAGCACAACGAAGTGAACTCAGAAATACTCGAGTGCATTTCTATTCTGAAAAAGCATTTCCCTTACAGTTTGTCTTCTAGTGTTTTGCTGACTAATATTTGCTGGGAATATATGCTTGCCTGGCATCAAGCATTTGATGCATTGGAACCTGCTCTTAGCTTTTTGCAAGCTGTACCTTCATTACCTGTCAAACAAGGTGTGTTTAATGGAAATATCAATTAACTATTGAAATGTTGAAATGATATTTGACAAATGTTTGATTTTTCTCACAGGTTTGTGTAATCTTGTTTGGACGATGCACTTGAAACAGAGGTTTCAGACGGCGGTGCTTTTGATGCAGAAAGTTGGGAAAGCTCCCAGAGAACGGCTGATTAGACAAGAAGTTTCTATGTCTGAGACGGAGTTGCAGCATTTCTTCGGCATTTCTCAGAGATTCTTCGATCTTTTCATGGAGGCAGGTGCAATTATCACATGATTATTATTAGTTATAAACTAATAATTAATTTGACTTGGGGAAAAGGAAAGAAAGAGACTCTTTATCTTTTGCAATCAACGGTTTCTACCTTGGTCGTTTGCGTCTCATTCTTTCTAAGTCCCCAATTCATTTCCCACTCTTTTCCCACCTCATTAGTAATTATTTGATATTTTATATTCCTAAGACTGGAGAGTTTGAACTAACCTTGGCATTCCCTGAAAAAGAATGTGTCCCAAATTGTGTTTTTTTTTTTAAAGTATCTCTTAGCAAGGTTGTGTTCAATAAGCTCAGATTATTACTGCAAGACCCGTAAAAATTGCAGACTGGGGTAAGAATTCCCGATTTCGAAAAGTGTGCTCGTCTTAAAAAATTTCCTGTCAATTGCAAGGAACTAATTACTATTGTTAAGGCAAGATTGCTGTGTGTACTGACAGTGAGTTTCCTTGCAGGTGATTTGTTCTACGGAAATAGTCGCTGGAGATTTGTATCCAAATCGTAGCGAGGAACTCTGGCGAGACGATGCTTGTTGTCCTCCTTCGTTAGTAGACCTTGTTCTGGAACAACGTACTGCAGAATATGATGTCGTCAATCTTCATCATCAGCTGGCGCTTGCAATGCACATGATGTTGGTGCTAAATATCAAGTGCACACGTCCTCTTTCAACTCTCTTCGACAACTCGGTAAGATCACTAGTAAACTTTGTTGATTGATTTTTTGATTGATTGATTGATTTCCTTTATTGGCTTTTATTAAAAAAAAAAACATTTACAAGCCATGAATCCCATTAGGGATCGTCAGGATAGTACATAAAAGTAATATTAATATAATACAATTATAATAATAATGATAATAATAATTCTGATGGTATAGTGGTAATACTAGTGTGGTAGGAACATACATACAAACTATGATACTAATATAGTAATAATGATAATAATAATTCTGATGGTATAGTGGTAATACTAGTGTGGTAGGAACATACCTACAAACTATGATACTAATATAGTAATAATGATAATAATAATTCTGATGGTATAGTGGTAATACTAGTGTGGTAGAAACATACCTACAAACTATGATACTAATATAGTAATAATGATAATAATAATTCTGATGGTATAGTGGTAATACTAGTGTGGTAGGAACATACCTACAAACTATGATACTATGATAGATCAACTATGATAGAAGAATATGCAACTCACAGACCATGTTAGGAGAGTACGCAGTAGAGAGGAAAGAAGGAATGCAACTAAGGGAAGTTGAAGAAGAAGAGTTAAGTGGGGGACACTCTGCACTTTTCTATGGACCAATTTTCTAGAGAGCTTCAACTTCTAGACACAATTCTGAAATGTATCTTTTTTAATTTGAAACACGGGCAACTCTATGAATTGAATGTTTAACGTTTTCATGCATTTTTGTCACCTGCAACTGACCTAAATTGTCTCACCTTTTCAGAGGTGTTTTTATTTGTTCGCTATCTTTAATAGGTCGTTAGTTATAAGCCCAAATGTTGTGAAAGACGTGCAATATTAACATTCAAAAGTGATAAAGTTCGGACTGTTATTGCGCATGGACAGTTCTAGATAAAATTTAGATTTTTTTTTCTGTTCTAAGCCTACTTTATTTTTATTGCTTACAGTTTTTAAGATTTCAATTTGGTGCTACAAAAATGATTCTGAGTGAGACTGTTATTTTTCTGTTAGGGCCAAGCCGTCTTCTTCTCTGACTTTGCTGGTCATCCAAGTGTACCAAGTCACAACCCTGACCAGAAGCTCCTGGACATCCGGTACCAATTCCTGTTCCGGGCAATCTCAGCTGGAACACAGCTGATTCGACTCCCGGACTACACAAGTGAGACGGATGAAACCCCTCCAGACCCTTCCATTGCTGTCTTCTGGATGAGCAAATGTTATGCTCTCGGAAACGACTGGGGGGTTAGCAGTGATAAACTACGCAGGCATCAAGTTTGTGAGCTCTACTCAAGTGGATTTGATCAACTGGCTGAAGAGGTAATCTATACAGTTTTTATAAAGCATATGCAATTGGAACCATGAGTAGGTTTCTTTTAGAATTTAAGAAGAAATATATTTGATATCTTTGGTTATGAAGTCAATTACTTTGCTACATGTACTCAAAAGTAAAAAATATTCTTCTGATATAATGTAAAAAAAAATATTTAAACCTGGATGTACTTCATGTTAGATTGAGGCAAGTGAATAACTGTAACTGAATAAGTATTTATTTGTTTGTAAAGATTTTATTTTGCTACAAACTAATAGGCATATATATATATATTATATTGCTTCACACTTATTTATTCTTTTTAAATAGTTTTTCCAATTTAGTTAAAAATGTTTCACTAATGCTGTTTGCCTGATAACCACACATTCTGGCTCACACCATTCCTCCTTGGATAAATTGTCTTGCCGTGATAATTCTTGTGAGGTTTGTAACAAAATTGAAAATCAATGTGTTCGTGCTTTTAGATAATTCCTGCTGTCGTTGATTTGTCACTCCTGGCATCTCAACTGATGCTTATTGTGGGCCAACGCATCAATTACATCATTTCTACTTCTTCTGATCTTGGAGAAAAGATTTCAAAACTCAGTCCTAGCCTCTCTACTTGGCTTTCCTATAGCTTGGTATGTTTCTTCAGTTATTTCATTAGTTTTCATTGTGGAGAACATATTGTCTATTTTGCAGAATGTTGACTTCTTCATTTAGTAGTTCTGATGATAACCTATTCATTTTTAAGCAGATGTGCTGTAAATATGTATTTTCTGTTATTAGGATAATAATTTGAAGAATTGTACGTGTCCTTTGGCTGATACTGCACAGCTCCTGGTGCACGTATTGCAATACCTTCCAGAGAGCCACACGGATTATAATCTTGCTCTTCAAATGGTTGATGCTGTCCATTCCTTCAGAGACTCGGATGGCTCGTGACAAAATCATCCAACACGAGGTGTTTTTGTTTTAGATTGTTTATTTTTAAGTTGAATTGAACCCAATAAAAGGCTACATATATGAATGCCATATTAAAAATGTTTTTTAAGTCTACTATTTCATGTACCTGAAAAGTTCCAGGGAAGCTCGAACCTACTGCGGACGAAATTTCTTAGCTCATTTTAGTTGTATCACTGGATCGTAACTTTTTTTCCGCTTGAGTTTGGCGCAGAATCTTAGCAATGCTGTAGTCCTTCCTTCGATTCCAGAATGTTACAGTCTGGAAATATGGCTGTCAAGCCATGTGTGTCCGGGCTCTTACCATTGAAAAAGGTCCAAATTGTACCACTAGTCTCATTATTTAAAACATTTGTCTGTAATTTTCACAAGTTCCACGACCGTAGACGATTTTTTGGGACTAAGGTCCCATATATCTGGGCCACCAGACCGGTGAAACCAAAAAGACGTAAGTATAGTTGTGAGGTTATGATATTCTATTTTAGATATTCAAGTAATTCATAAAAAGACGAGAAATCTTATTTGAGCAATCTCATTCCTTGGTAGTCACTCTGTCACAACACAATCTACTTTTCTAATTTTTTTATATTGCTCTAACTATATTTGCAGTTCTCCTAGCTGCAAAGTGCCCAAGTTTGACTTTCGATCGGAAATTTCGCACATCAGATGGATTAAATAAAGTGAAACGGGACTACTATGAAGTGTTAGGCATTTCCCGAAATTCATCTTCTAAAGATATAAAGAAGGCCTATTATCAATTAGCGAAGAAATTTCATCCCGACACAAACAAGAATGATCCTGACTCGGGCAAAAAATTTCACGAAGTTTCCGAGGCTTATGAGGTGAGATTATAAAAGTAGAAAACCATTTTAACTAACTTTCTGATACATTTTGAATAACTACACCAAAAAATCAGATGACGTTGAAAGTCCATCCTTGGCACGAGTTAGCTCCATATGATTTTTTCAAGTCCGTAGCTACATTTTAGCATTTAGCAATGATAAAATCTTGACGCTTTTGTTCTAATTATTAATTAACGATATTCAAAAATGCGTAATTTTAGGGCAGCTTACACTATTTGCCGACAATACTTCACACTTCTTAACTGAGAAAGTGAGAAGTCTCGTATCCAACTTGGCAAATGCAGAAGTAAACCAAAAGACCAGTTGGTGTGATAAGAACAAATTTATTAATAATTTACTGGAAACAGTGTCAATTTCAAGCTCATTAGCAAACTATTGACCAGTGCAAATTGATTTAGATGCAAGGTAAAAGCATTGATGAGGTTTTGCAAATAAAATTTCTTAGATTACTGATAAATAACAAACTAGACTGGGTAAGCCATATAAAAAATGTTCCCAAACAGATTATCTAATTAAAAAACTGTAGAATATTGTTAACTATTAAACGGTTCTACAAGTTTACTACGTGTTCATTCACTACAGGCTAGGATTGAGCTATGGGGTAACTGCGACCACTCAGAGCAAATGTTCAAACTGCAGTAAAGATCAATCAGAATCATTGGGAAAGCAAGCCGAGAGGACCAGTCCATAGCTGAATATCATGTTTTAATGCGCTTCCAAATTATGAAAATCTCAAGAAAAATTTCAAAGAAGTTTAAGTTGTTTCTAGTCGATAAATGTTTTTAAAGCACAAAAGAATATTTTGATGAAACAGGTTGAAAAGCTCTGACATAAGTACATATTTTACTGACTAAATGTCATGTATTTGATCACTCTGACAATAAATTATTATTATTATAGGAATTGGCCCAGAACCAAATAAGGATAGATGCTTCTAGATTTTTCGCTTAAGGATGTCCGTTCCAACCCCCTGGCCATTTTACTACCTTTTCCATAAAAACTGGCATATCTCGTTCTTTCGATACTGACAAACAAAACCAGTTGTAGGTAGATTCCACAGACTTTTCAATTACTGATAAATTTGATCTAAAATGTCTTAATTTTTTATGTATTTCAGGCTGTTTTTCATATAATCCATCTTTTTTAATTCCCATTGGCCTATTGACACATTTATTGTCTCATAGATATTGCATTGCACCATTTATTGCTTGTTAGCATATCTAAATTTACGTATGGTACTCATCAACTCAATCAATTAGCTTGCCGTATGATAATTAAGTACAGTGAGACACTTTTCTACTTGATTTCTTAAACCATTGCAAGACCAGCTGAAAAATGTGTTGCACTCATGTTTTGCAAAATGAAATAATGTTGAGTCTGACATACTGTAATTCTTGTGCTTTTTCTTCCTGGCGGTCAAAGTGAAACCGGTTACTTTTCTCAGGTACTGAGTGATGATGTGAAACGGAAACAATACGACACTTGGGGATCTACAGATCAAACAGCTGGGTCTGCTCAACGACCGCAGGGGGCAGGAACTCAAGGCCAAAATTTCCATCAAAGTTGGGAATTCAGGTCATCAATTGATCCAGAGGAACTTTTTCGCAAGATCTTTGGCAATGCTGGCTTTAAATCTGGACGCTTTGGTGCAGATTTTGGAGATTTTGCAAATTTTGCAGAGTCTTCTTTTGGATTTGGAGCTGCCCAGGAGGTTATTTATTTATTTGTACATTTGTTGTTCTGCAACTGACCAAAATGTCGGTCTTAATTCAACATCTTTTCATGCTACTGGCATAGCAAAGCTTACCTAGCAAAGCTTACCTAGCAAACCTAGTTTACCTAGCAAACCTAGTTTACATAGCAAAGCTTACCTAGCTCAGTGCATTAATCTTATTCTTTCGATGCAGGTGATAATGGAATTGACATTCCCCCAAGCGGCTAGAGGTTGCAACCGAGACGTGGAAGTGAACACAGTGGACACTTGCCCGAAGTGCAGGGGATCTCAAGCTGAGCTGGGCACGAAGGCAGTGAGATGCAGTTACTGCAACGGCACTGGAGTCGAAACTCTATCCACTGGCCCGTTTGTCATGCGCTCGACCTGTCGATATTGTCACGGGACTCGCATGTTCATTAAGTACCCATGCACTGAGTGCCAGGGCAAGGGGTCCACCGTACAGCGGAGGAAAGTCACTATACCCGTCCCTGCAGGTACGTTTCATTACATTATCTTTTTGTCAGGTGTTACAGGTGTAACACTAACAACCTAACCTTGTAACACTGGGGAACCAGTTTATCTCACTTCTTGTCATTTGATCTTGTCATGGCAGTAAAATGAAATCCCTCTTAAACGTTCATGTACCAAGATTCCTGATGCCAGTTACCTGATACCAAATTTCACCATATTTATACCATTTTTTACCAAATTACCAATCCTAACCCTCACATCCACACCGAACGGTTTGGCGTGTTGGAAACACCGGTTCTCGTTAGATCACCGAATTTAAGCAACACTGCGCTGAGTCAGGTATTGGATGGGTGACCATCATGCATATGACCAGTTCTGTTTGGGAGAGAGGTTGGAGGGACGAAAGTTAGTACATCAACTTCACTCGCCTTGCTTATCAACCTCTCGACAGCATGGATTTGTGGAGGAATCCTGTTGTACGCGTTGTACCGTCCTTCGGAAGGGACGTTTAGCCGGTAGTCCCCTTGGTCTTCGACAGGAGTAGGCTACGTGCCGGCACAGGGTTTCCCCTCCTCCCTTCTAAGCTAGGTTAGGTTCATCATCATCCTCATCATCATTCACTTATTCACCGACGCCATTAGACCAGTGCCGCATGGCCAGATGTCAAAACAGTGCGTCGTTAAACACAACAAATAATAATAATAATAATAATAATAACCTCACATCCACTCTAATTCAAACAGCTGCTACCTTTGTTTATAGTAAACCCTGACTTGTATCCTCAGAATCAAACCAGATCAAACTTACAATTTCACAATAATACCCTCAATACCAAGATCTTCCAAAAAAAAAAGCCCACAGTCACTATGTGTGTCCAATTATAATAACCTCCCTCAACATATAAAATCAGCTTTCTCTTACAACCAGTTTACCACTCATCTTTAATTCCATCTCATCAATTCTTCCCTTAATGAATTTTTAGCTATACATTGACCAGTACTGTCGCATTACGTTGTGTTTCTTTTCTTTATATTATTATTTTAAGATGTGTTGTATTTAGTTGGAATATTATGACTTTGTCTATATTATGTACAACAATAAATAAGTAAGATACCAGATACCTGATACCAGATACCAGTCTGCACAGGTTTTATTTTAAATATTGGCCTGTGCAGTCCTTGTTTTAAGCATTGTATGTTTTCTGTTCTTTAGGTGTAGAAGACGGCCAAACTGTACGAATGCCCGTAGGCAAGAAAGAAATATTCATAACCTTCAAAGTGTCTGAATCGGATTATTTTACTCGGGATGGAGCAGATCTTCACACAGATGCTAGCATCAGTTTGTCCCAAGCAGTTCTTGGAGGAACAATTCGCGTTGAAGGGCTTTATGAGGATCAGACTATACAGGTACGTAGCTACTTTCCCATCTTTCCCCTTCCCTTGCTGATTCCCAGCCGTTCCAAACAAGTCTTGAGTGGTTAACTGCTTGCCTAGCTTGCCTTGCTTGCCTAGCCTGCCTAGCTTGCCTAGCCTGCCTAGCTTGCCTAGCCTGCCTAGCTTGCCTAGCTTGCCTAGCCTGCCTAGTTTGCCTAGCTTGCCTAGCTTGCCAAGCCTCCCAGAAGCAAAACCAATGTCATGTTGTGAAACTTTTAAAGGGAACATTTTCAAGTTGCCAATTTATTGTTTGTTTGTTTGTTTATTGAAGCTTAGGAGTCCAATACATTAATAATAATTACTAAAATTAATAATATATATTTAGTAAATATGTCATTGAAAACTTCAAGAAATTAGAGGCTGTACTATTTGTCTAAGAATATTTGTCTGGAGTCTTTATGCTTTCTTGACAAATACTTCCAAATGCACACCTGTTTGTGCAAAAAGAACGCTACCACCAACTCTGCTACCATTGTGACTAAATTATAATAAGTCAGAGTATCACTTCTTCTATTATTATTAAATTGTAAATCAATACTGATTTGGATCAAACCTAAACCTTCATCAAACAAAAAGGACTCGCCTGTTGCTTACCATATCAACACCTGTGTTTCTAGTTCATTTCTAGTTTAAAGCAGCAGCAAATTTCTTTAAAAACAATCTTAACCTTCAGTGGTTTCACTGTCCACCGTTTTATCAGCCAATTCTTTCGATGCAAACTCAATAACGAAACGTCCAGTAAAACCTGAACTTGACGTATGAAGTCTTAGATTGAACATTGGCTGGAATCTGGAATAAAAATCGAATGAACCATGTCATTGACCTAGCTAAATTAGTTTTTTTACTAGTTCTGAAACCTGTAAATGAATAAAAACCTTTAGTATTTGAATTAATTTACAGAAATTGCAAAACCACAGATTTTTTATTTCTGCTAGGTGATCTGAGACTTGTTTGATGGCTTACAGCCTTTGAAATGTTTAATAATGTGTAATAATGTGTAATAAAGCTATAGAATATTATCAGCGTAAAGATAAAGGGGTTCACTTCTTAACCAACTAAATTTTGTTGGTTCTTCTGTTTCAGATAAGTCCTGGGACATCGTCTCATACAAAAATTCATCTACGTGGCAAAGGAATGAAAAACCTCGGATCTTTTGGCTACGGGGACCACTACGTGTACTTACGGATAGATATTCCAACGGGTTTGAGCAGAATGCAACGAGACCTCATTAAGTCATATGCCCAGCTCGAGACTGACACGCCAGGCACTATAAGAGGGGTGAACCCGAACAGAAAGGGTGAGGATCACTTGACACTTCTTTGTTTCAATCTCAACTTTCCAGGAACGGCGTATTTCTTGCAGAATACTAATACCGTTGAGTGTAGGTTATAGGTAGAGTTTCAACGTCAATGTTACAGTCTCTGCGTGAAAGATGGCCGCCAAATGACTACCTTACCGACAAAAATGCAGAGTACCGGAACATCACGTTAAGTGGAGCCACTGTCGTATGAATTTTAATTTCGATATTTCTCGTAGGTTAACTCGCTTTTGAGACTTTTCATGCTCAAAAAATCTCCATCGATGTTTACCTCAACGATTGATATACACGTTAACTTACGAGAAATATCGATATTAAATTTCATACGACAGTGGCTCCACTTAACGTGACGTTCCGGTAATCTGCATTTTTGTCGGCAAGGTAGTCATTTTTCACGCAGAGGCCGTAACATTGACGTTGTTTCTCTAGCTATAACCTACACTCGACGCTAAAATGCCACTTTGATTGCTGTTGTGTTTATATTGAAAAAACTAGGATTGTGTGCAACTTAATGAACAAATATGCAGTTAATGCTCATCTTGGGATTTCCTTATGTTCACAGAAAACGTCAAAGAAAGTGAGGTGGAGAAAGAAGCTGAAAGTCCCGGTTTCTTCTCTAGGATCAAGAAAGCTTTATTAGGATAGGTAAATGGCCGCCAAAAAGTTGCACGCATTTTAGCAACAATGAGAAATAGTATTACATTCAATTGATGCATTTTAGATGAAGAAGTATCTTGACTTGTTACCATTTAATATGTTTAGTTCAATAAATTTGTTAAACCAATCTTTAAGCATTTCTAGATTTCATTCCTTAAACTTAGAAACATTACTTCTAGCAATTTATGAAAAAACATTGGTAGAACATTGGTTATAATGCAGAGCTGACACTGATAAACAGACATTGGTAGATTGTATTTTAAATTGTACTTGTACCTATCCTGCCAGATGAAACATGTATGAAATCTGATTGCCCACATAAAATAGGATATTTAAGCAAAAATAAAGTGAGTTGCTGGACCTTGTGTTACGATCTCAAGAATGAAACTAAAACGGCACTCAGATGGTAATCAACAATAATTAGGCAATAATAAACTAGAGCCTGAAATGCAATCCTTTTTCCAGCTAGGAATAAAATTTATTATAATATACAGTGGTGCAGTGTTTCATAGCTTTGCTCTGTTGAGATTGCTTTGCAAGAGTTTCATGTGGAAAACAGCCGATATAATCAGCGATCACAGTGCTGAACATGTGTACACAAACACAGATGAAACGTTGGCTTGCACTTAAGTCGTTTTGAGAGCAAAGCAATCTCAGCAGAGCAAAACCAGTCACCGAACAGCAACTTTTAACCACGTCTTAGTTTCACATAATACAATTAAAACAAAATTCTGAAAACAATTTCACAAATTAAGCCAAAAGTCTTTCAAAGTCTTGAAAATGCCGAGTGCTTTGAATGAAATGTCTGGTTCATAGATAGGTTTGTAGAATAAAGCCAATCCTTAAAACAAGTCATTATTAGATATTATGGACAATGATCGATGTGACATTCTCATCAAAGCTCACTCATCAAGTGTGCATTTAATTTCATATAACGATCACTTTAAATAAATGTCTAGACTTTGCAAGATTCCCACGCAGATGAATTAGGATTGCCAATGAACAAATTGTCCAGAGGCGTTATTTATTTTCACAGAGGTAGCTGGTAATATTCCTCTGCATTATTATTATTATTAAATTATTATTATTTCAAGATCACCTCAGCAGTTGGAAAAAACAACAAAACATAAAAACTGATTTACAATACAGCAAGTTATCTTTTCTTACCTTAATATTTAGGCTTTTTGAATGCAAAATCATTAGAGGTAGAAACTGCAGATGGTCCTTTGCGCTTTTGTATAATATTCTGAATTTTCTGCCATTCTCGATCCAACTCGGCCTTTTCATTTTTCTCCTTGTGATTTTTTCTGGTCCGACGTCCGTCAGCCATTTTCACTCCGTATTGAAATGCAGCTTTTGGAAGAGCTTCCTTGTTGTTCATGTAGTCGCTGTATTCCTCTTGAGTATCGAAATCCCAGCGACCAACGGGGCCCTTTTTATTACCAAGATCCATCTTTGTGTAGTCGACTTCATCATCTGAATCATCAATTGCATCTTGCATTTCTTCCAGCCCAGGGTAACATTCTGCATACCCCTCGGGTTCAGCAGCAAGCCTTGTTAAAAGTTGTTGGGAACGACTGGCATTTTCTTTAACATAAGAGGATTTCTTGACTTCCTCTGACTTTCTGCTTTCTATCCTCGTGCTATCAGCACTGACCCAGTTTTCTTCCGGCTTCTCGAAGTAAGGTCCTCTCTGTTTCTCACGATTTTCAGCCATTTTTGAAGTGGATGGGGTGTAATCACCAATTTCACCATAGATGCTCTCTTCCTGGGGTTTTTCAAGCTTTATATCTTGCACAACTCGGCCTTTATCTTTTTTACGGGATTTTTTGCTGTGGCGACCGCCTTGCCTCAAGTAGGAAAGTATTTGAGCCAACTTGTTGATTACAATGTCGTTGGTTGTTAATGTCGCTGATGTTTCCAGGCTCGGACAGTCAGCGCGGCTTCTAATAACCGTGGTAGGAATGTCGCTATCTGCAAACTCATCTTCCAAGTCAATCACATATGCCATACGACCCGGAGCAAATAACTCATTTTTCTCGAGTACTTTTGATGGGAAAGCAGCCCGGTAAATATTACGCCCAATTTTAGTTTTGAATTCCATCTCTTCAACTTCATCTTTCTTTTCCTTCTTAGGTTTTACAAGTTTTTCTAGTTCATCTTCTTCTTCTTGCTCTTTGTTTTGTATTTCACTGCGTACCTTTTGTAACAGCGCATAATCCAGTCCTTTGACCAAGTGAGTGTGTTCCATATCTCCTCCCAAGAATTTTGACTCTTGAATCATCTGTCTCCTGCGTTCAGCTTGATCCATACCTGACTTCAGATCTGGAGCAACTGCTCGATATCCACTAGCCGATGACATCGGATCTTCTGCCTGGTAATCTGGATTAGCTCCATCTCGTCTCTCAACAGCCCGATCGCGATATTTTTTGGCCAACTCTGCCATCTTATCATCTTCTTGTTTCTTAAGTTTGGCATAGAAGCTTTTCTTTTTACGACGTCTTTCTGCTCGGTCTTCACCTTCCACAGTCTGTGCAGGTATGGGAGCATCACGATTACTGCTGACGGGAGCATGAGCTGCCGGCAACGACGATGGAACTGACGACCGAGGAGTCATTAACAATCTCCTGAAGTCAGCGTTAGTGAGACGCTCCGACCGCTCCACATCATCTTCGTGATCCTGATTAGGCATTTTCACTGGAAATCCTTAGTAGATATTTAAAAAAAAAAAAAAATCAGAATCTGAAAAGGGAGAGCTCAAGGTTAGTTTTGGTTTTTGATACAGCTTATGAGGATTCAAGTAATTTTATCGGAGAGAATAAGTGTATAATAATAAAGATATCGTTATAAGTCGTTATTAATTGTTTTTGTTATTGACGTTATAAATTCGACACTATTAACTCGGAACAAAACAAATATACATACCAACGCCAACGCAAAAATTTTTAGGTTGGTGTACAATGATTGGTGAGCAGCATTGCCAAGTCTCATACATAGAACCTCGGTGACTAGAGCATAAAAGTCCCCAAAGATTCCCTTTTCAATACACAAAATAACATCCATGTGTCTTTTGGGGAAAATTTTGTTTTAAAAAAAATTATACCTGATCTTAGAGACGATTTCTTTGCGTCCCTCCGTACAAGCATCTAAATCAAATTCAATGGTTATGAGGAATGTAAATTTGGCAATGTTGCACGACCACATATGCTTTTGATCGAGCGGCAGATTCAATTTCAAGATGGTGCATGTTTGTCAATGAGTTACAAGCAAAGATTACAACTTACATACTCAGTCCTTATCTTCAGTTTTTCCACACTGGATGAATTTGACCATTAAATATTGGGTGCAAATATACTATTTTTCTGATAGGTAAGTAATTGAAGCTTTTGGAATTGTAATTGTTCCTTTATTTCCATTTTTCTGAAGAAAACACTTTTTGATATTATGACATATTATGTAGGAGCATGGAGACAAGTCTAAAATTTTACATTGATACACATAGGTTTTTTCATTAAATATCATCGTCACATCCATTCTAGTAATAGAATCTGCTGTAGTTACAAATACAATTCCTGTAAGCTTCAAATTCGTCTAATGTATACAATGCATGGTTCACTAAAAACATTTTTGTCGATTGTTTAAAAGCCTGTCTACTGAGGTTTCTGATTTTGTTAGTCTCAGGTTAATTGTTGAAAATCTTTGCTCTTAGGCTTGATGGTGTTTTTTCTGCGATAGTCAGTCTTGTTCTCGGTTGTCGGGAGTTGTTGCCTCTTCTTGTATTAAAATCAATAAAATCACTTTGCAAAACTTGCAAAACTTGCAAAACTTGCAAAACTTGCAAAACTTGCAAAACTTTCAGGATTGTCAAATACAAATAAAATTAAATCTATAGATTAAGATCCTACCGGATATAAAGACATGTCATAGTTAAGATCTTGAACTTTATAAATAATGGTTTACATGTTTGTCTCCTTCCTGTACGACTGATTATTCTTAGGGCCCTTTTTTGCTTAGTGAAAATATTTTTAGCTGCAGAAGACCAGGCGCTGATTAAGCATTTCTGTTTGTTTTTAAGATTATACTCCACATCCCATGTGGGACTAGTCTAATGGTGTCGGTGAATGAGTGGATGATTATGAGAATGATGATGAACCTACCCTAGCCTAGAAGAGAGGAGGTTACACCCGGTGCTAGCACGTAGCCTACTCCTGTCGAAGACCAAGGGGACCACCGGCTTGACGCACCTTCCGAAGGACGGTACAACGCGAACAACAGGATTCCTCCACAAATCCATGCTGTCGAGAGGTTGATAAGCAAGGCGAGTGAAGTTGCTGTACTAACTTTCTCCCTCCAACCTCTCACCCGAACAGAACTGGTCATGTGTATGATGGTCACCCATCTAATACCTGACTCAGCGCAGTGTTGCTTAACTTCAGTGATCTCATGAGAACCGGCAACACCCGATTCTGGGGGCTATGAAATGGGCTAGTTTTATCTTAGAGTAAAGAATGGGTTAGGTTTAGCCGAATAAGCTTAGAGGTATAAAAGGGTGATTTTTTGCTAGAAAAAATGTTTGTTCTGGAATCACGCTCGATCGCGTGTCGGGTACAGTTACTTTTTGTGCAAAAGTTGGAAATGGAGACTTGCCCGGGACTACTTGACCGACTTGCCTGAGGCTAACTAAGAAATACATTCTTTGGGTTTACTATTTTTAGAAACCCAGAATCACGAACATCTGTTACCTTTTTGCTTTGAAGGCTAGCGAAGTGCTAAGCCCGGTTAACGTTTTCAAATATTAGCTGGGAGTGGTTTCGATAAAAGCAACCGTTAGTCACAATGCGTTAAAAGTCATTCCTCACAAATTTATTATTATTCATATAAAAGATTTCTTTAATTATTTTTGAAGTCAATCCTAAGATTATATAAGATTATAATAAGATGAATTCTTTTGACCGAATATGCGATTTGTTCTAAATAAGATTTCTTAGTATTGGAACATATTATATCATTGGATGTAAAGCATGGGGTTGGCAATGACGTAGCTGTTTATATTATTATTATTATTATTATTTGAGGTGTTTAACGATGGACTGTTTTGACCTCTGGCCACGCGGCACTGGTCTAATGGCGTCGGTGAATGAGTGGATGATGATGAACCTAACATAGTCAAGAAGGGAGGAGAGGAAACCCGGTGCCGGCACGTAGCCGGCACGACCACCGGCTTTACGTCCCTTCCGGAGGACGGTACAACGCGAAAAACAGGATTCCTCCACAAATCCATGCTTTCGAGAGGTTGATAAGCAAGGCGAGTGATGTTGCTGTACTAACTTTCATCCCTCCAACCTGTCTCTCGAACAGAACTGGTCATGTGTATGATGGTCACCCATCCAATACCTGACCCAGCGCAGTGTTGCTTAACTTTCATCCCTCGAACCTCTCTCCCGAACAGAACTAGTCATGTGTATGATGGTCACCCATCCAATACCTGACTCCGCGCAGTGTTGCTTAACTTTCATCCCTCGAACCTCTCTCCCGAACAGAACTAGTCATGTGTATGATGGTCACCCATCCAATACCTGACCCAGCGCAGTGTTGCTTAACTTTCATCCCTCGAACCTCTCTCCCGAACAGAACTAGTCATGTGTATGATGGTCACCCATCCAATACCTGACTCCGCGCAGTGTTTCCAACACGCCAAACCGTTCGGTAAATATAAATGTATTTTTTAATCATCAGGCGTATCAATATCCAGGTTACCGACCGAAGTCCAGCAAAGCATTGATTGATCGAGTACATTTGATATCCAACAGATTGCGCTGGGGGTCACGGTGCGTCTTAACACGATAAGGTGTGTTTGGTGAAACTTAACAAATAAGAGTAAATAGGGGCGCTGTGCTCGTGCATCGGTCTTAGACTGGCGTTCCTCTAGTCAGCCTCTAAAGCCGTTCTCACGTTAGCTTGCAGCAAATGGTTAGAACCCATATTTTTTAGTTATCGAGTGCTTGTGCACTGCTAGGTGTGGCGACCTAGTACGTTTGAGCTGCTAGATGAGGTGGTAGCTCTTGTTTGCAAACTAAACAAAGGGTGCGGTCGATGTCTTGTAATACTACACTAAGCCAAGTTTTTAGATATTGAAATTCAAATCGGTTAATCTTTCTTTGCTATGTATGGCCGTCTGCGTGGAACAATGGTATAGTCGCTGCTTCGGTAACGATGAACTTACACGCTACATGGATCAAATCCACACGACGGAGGAACCATTTTACCATTGGAATACGACATCAAACATCCTCCAGTGGCAGCTGGAGTCGGGAGACTTATATCTCAAACATGCAGAGCTGAACACGTCCGCTTGGTCGAGCGGTTAAAGGCATGGAATCAATTGGTCACCTCCTCGAGGAAACGCGCAGCTACTAGGTCCGGTTCCCGTTCAGACCACCTCTTGGTTTCGATATTTTTTTGGGCGAATGATTTAGACAGTAGCAAAACTGCAAACGTCAACCAGCGCCACCTGTTGGCAGAATCTGGTACTGCCTTCTGGATGTTTAAAAATTTTCATATTTTGTTCGATACTTTGATACCCCAGAGACTGGCAGTAGTACCAGATTCTGCCAACAGGTGGCGCTGATTGAAGTTAACACTAAGTACCTGCCGTTCCTATATACTTGATGCTAGACTTAGGAGCTGCACACGCGGCAGAGGTGGGGTTTGGGTTCGTGGTAACGTCCCGCAAAATAGGCGGGTGCGACTGGCGTGAAGCGTCAGGAGCGCCCGGCAATTTTGCTAGTATCTAAATCATTCGTCCAAAAAAACTCCAAACCGGAGTATGGGTGGTGTTTGGGGAAGTGGGAAACAAGTTTGACGGACGTGACTGGCGCGAAGCGCTAGGAGCGCTTGTCAATCTTGACACTGTCATAACCATGTGCCAACCAAAAAATTGCGAAAATGTACGAAGGAACCGTCAAAGGTATCCGCTACCTGGATCGAATGTTCTCGACGGAGGAATCGTTACTGTTGCAATACGGCATCCAACAACCACCAGTGGTAGCGGGAGTCAGGAGACTCAGGAGTCATGTAGCGTCACAGTGAGCCGGATTTTCAAACATGAAATTAAATAGGTTAATCTTTCTCCTCAGTACACGGCCGCCTGTGTGGCACATTGGTATAGTCGCTGGTTTGGTATCGTCAAGGTACCCTGTAGCTGGATTAAATCCGCTTTACGGAATCCATTTTACCGTTGGAAAACGGCATCCAATATTACCAGAAGAAGCTGGAGTCAGGAGACCTATATATTTCAAAAGTGCATGAGGACAGAAATGTCAGCTTGCTCGTGCGGTTAAAGGCATGGAAACAAATGGTCACTTAGTCGAAAGAAAGTGAAAGTACTAGGTTCAAATCACGTTCATCCCAAAACGTTGTGGGGATTTTTTTTTGTTTTTTTTTTAAGTTGAGACAGTAGCAAAATTGCTGGGCGCTCCTGGCGCTTCGCGCCAGTCGCAACCACCAATGTTGCGGGACGTTACCACGACCCCAAACCCCACCTATACCCCGTGTGCAGCTCCTACGTCTAGCATCAAGTATATAGGAACGGTAGGTACTTAGTGTTAAATTCAATCAGCGCCACCTGTTGGCAGAATATGGTACTACCTTCTAGACGTTTAAAAATGTTGATTTTTGTTCAATAGTTTGATACGTTATAGACTGGCGGTAGTTCCTGATTCTGCCAACAGGTGGCGCTGATTGAAGTTAAAACTATGTACCTACCGTTCTTATATACTTGATGCTAGACGTAGGAGCTGCACACGAGTCGTGGGAACGTCCCGTAAAGTTGGCGGGTGCGACTGGCGCGAAGCGTTAGGAGCGCCCGGCAATTTTGCTACTGTCTAAACTATTTGCCCAAAATGAAATCCAAACTGGGGTATAGGTGGTGTTTGGGGTAGTGGGAAACAAATTTGGCGGACGTGACTGTCGCAAAGCGCCAGGAGCGCCCGTCAATCTTGCCACTGTCATAACCATGTGCCAACCAAGAAAATTGCGAAAATGTACGAAGGAACCGTCAAAGGTATCCGCTACCTGCATCGAATGTGCTCGACGGGGGAATCGTTACTGTTGCAATACGGCATCCAACAACCACCAGTGGTAGCAGGAGTCAGGAGACTTCAATATCTCAAAAATGAACCATATTATAATGTCTGTATGCTCGTGCGGTTAAAGGCATGGAAAAAAATAGTAACTTCGACGAAAGAAAGTGGACATACTAGGTTCGAATCACATTCTTAATACAACGTTGTGTGGATTTTTTTTTTCTTTTTGGGGCGAATGGTTAAGACAGTAGCAAAATTGCCGGGGGCTCCTGGCGCTTCGCGCCAGTCGCACCCGCCAATTTTGCGGGACGTTCCCACGACCCCAAACCCCACCTATCCCCGTGTGCAGCTCCTACTTCTAGCATCAAGTATATAGGAACGGTAGGTACTTAGTGTTAAATTCAATCAGCGCCACCTGCTGGCAGAATCTGGTACTACCTTCTGGACGTTTAATAATTGCTCATATTTGATCAATTGTTTTTAAGTTCGATGGTAATAAACCAAAAAGCAGCTGCGCCGGGATCGAACGCATCACCCGCGCGACACGAAGCACAGCGCTTACTACAGAGCTACGCTCCACGGTTCTTAGGTACGGGAAATAAACCAACTAAATTGCTAACAATTCAATTTTCGACTGAAGTAACCAATATATTTCCTAATTACCAACTTGCTTCTCTTCTTCATAGTTTGGTAATACAAAGAACACTTACCATATGTTCATCTTGACTCGTGGTCGAGCGGATAAGGTGTGTGATTGCAGTACATGGAGGTACGCGTTCGATTCCCGCCGACTATCTTTTATTTTTCTTTGTTAGAAGTAGTTTGGCCAAATATCTGAAGCCATCAATCGAGAAGAAAATTCCAGTTACAGCGCCGAAATAGAAGGATTTGCCCCATCATAGTTGCATAGTTGCATCGTTGCATAGTTGCAGGGGCAAGATCTAGCGCGATGATGTATTACAGCGCGAATGGAGAAACTCCAGTGGAACTTTGTTGCCGGATCACAGCTCCTCCAGGTTTTCTTCATTTTCAATTTTTAACCGAGCATACAGACGTGTGAAGTCGCACCGTGAACCACAGAGAAATCTTTTGGCTTTTATGTTGGATATTTTGGATATTAATGGATATTATAATGGATATACGTACTTTACATTTAATATTTACTCTGAGTAAATGAAAATATAAAACTTGTAAAAATCGTGATACATTTATCTTCTATCTACCTTCTGCACTCTTTCTTCTGTGAAAAATTCAAGGAGGTACCCCCCCCCCCTTCATTTTCTAGCAAATGAATGAAACAGAATTTTGGTAAATGTTAGCTTTTTTTGTCCATGGCTGGGCGTTCTCTTCGTAGGGGCGTGACCACCCTGCGGCACGAGTGGTGTTGGCGACAACAAAGAGGTATTTTTATGCGTTAGATTGGCGTTAGATTTTTATATTAATCAGCCTTTTCAACGTCAAAATCATCGTTTTATAAACCACGTTTATAGATGTTCCCTGCCCTGTCGCTTCGTCAAGTCAGTTGGGTAAGCAACACTGGTTCGCGTTGAATACCTGCTCGGAGGAACAAAAGGAATTTCTTTTTCACCTTTGCCTCGGGGACACTTTATGTTTCCTGTACCTAGAGAAACTAATTCGCACTAATTTGTGACAGCAACTGAAGGGATAGGATTATTGCTGTTGATTATATGCTATTTCATAAGCCACGATTTTATAAAATAAAACTTTAAAAAATTTGTTGTGGTAAGTAACGGACTTGCTCTGTTGCGATTGACTTGCGGTCCTAAAAAGGACCTAAGAAGTCGACGTTTCGTCGGCGATGGCGCCGACATCTTCAGGATTGTTAAAAAATGTGTCACCCAGAAACCCACCAAACTTAAGATGCAGTGTAATGGACGAGATCGGATTTTTTTTCCTGGTTTCTCAAAATCTTTCTTAGAATATTTTGTTTGTTTGTTTTTGTGTTTTGGAATCGGAATTTAAATCAGCATATTTATTGAAAAAAAAGGATGTGCCTTTTTTATTGGAATCTTTATTGATAAATCATGGGATACATATAGCGAAATAATGTCACACAGGTTCCGTGAAAATCTTGCTGTTCTCGCTACGAAACATTCCAGACGCCGGGGTGGTCACCTACAAGCAACAACACTGAATATTACCTGGGTGTGTTCATGAGATCACCGAAGTTAAGTAGCACTGCGTTGGGTCAGATATTGGAAGGGTGATCACCGAACGGTTTGTCGTGTTGGAAACACCGGTTCTCATGAGATCACTGAAGTTAAGTAACACTGCGTTGGGTCAGGTATTGGAAGGGTGACCACCGAACGGTTTGTCGTGTTGGAAACACCGGTTCTCATAAGACCACCGAAGTTAAGTAACACTGCGTTTGGTCAGGTATTGGATGGGTGACCATCAAACACGTGGCCAGTTCTGTTCGGGAGAGAGAGGTTGTTCGCGTTGTTGTTCGCGTTGTACCGTCCTTCGGAAAGGACGGTGGTCTCTTCGACAGGAGTAGGCTACGTGTTGGCAACGGGAACCAGTGCCGCATGGCCAGATGTCAAAACATTGTATCGTTAAACCCCAATAATCAATCAATCTGTCCATGAGACAGCTCCATAGCTCCTCAGTGCCGGAGTTAGGGGAGCTTTGAAAGGTGTCCAATGTCTCAGTCTTACGTTGACGGTTAAATACTTGCATTTCTTTAGAAATACACTTCACGATTTGTGATAACTGCAGAATAGCAAAAATACTATATTTGATCGACTTAAGCAATAAGTGGACAAATGAAACGTTATCGGCAGTCACGTCTGAGAAAATTCCCAACCAGACATATTGGTGCTTGGTTATTTATTTATTTGCGGTGTTTAACGACGCAATGTTTTGACATCTGGTCATGTGGCACTGGTCTAATGGCGTCGGTGAATGAGTGGATGATGATGAACCTAACCTAGCCTAGAAGGGAGGAGGGGAAACCCGGTGCCGGCACGTAGCCTACTCCCATCGAAGACCAAGGGGACCACCGGCTTAACGTCCCTTCTGAAGGACGGTACAACGCGAACAACAGGATTCCTCCACAAATCCATGCTGTCGAGAGGTTGATAAGCAAGGCGAGTGAAGTTACTGTACTAACTTTCATCCCTCCAACCTCTCTCCCGAACAGAACTGGTCATGTATATGATGGTCACACATCCAATACCTGACTCAGCGCAGTGTTGCTTAACTTCGGTGATCTCATGAGAATCGGTGTTTCCAACACGGCAAACCGTTCGAGTGTTACGAAGTTACTGCTAGTGCCACTGAATGTGGTCAATCTCCGAACTGTACCTGATTATTTGGGCGCATTATGAGAGTTACTCTTGTCTCGTTGGTTCCAAGCGATGCCAGAACCCCGAGCTCTAGCACCCCGACCTCCAGCACCCCGACCTCCAGCAGAGTTACTGCGCTCGAATGATGATCCCAGTGTGAGGTTTGAGAGTCCCAAGTTCTCAGTGCGCTGGAACATTGAAGTGGTTATAATATCATTTTCAGGACAGAGATTTGTGGCAAAGGTAGGTTGGTGCATACATATTTAGATGACTATGACAGTGTTTTTGGTGTCATAATAGGAAACAAAAAAACATGTAACATGGATGAAATTAAGTGTGTTTAAAGCGTTGAAACCCCTTAGTGATAAGCATCAAATAATTAAAAATGATTCCAATAATAAAAAAATAAAAAAACAGTGTAAAAAGAGTGTCTTTGGAGTTACTACTATTACAAATTGAGATTTTTTTAAAATTAATAAAATTTTAAAATAAATATATATATATGGAAAGGAAGCTAGACTGGAAAAATGTGCAACCGAACCGGGATACGAACCCGGGACCTCCCAATTGCCGGTCGGGTGATCTACCAACTGAGCTATCCGGACACACATATTCCAGTTTTCGCGGGGGTGGGATAAGGGATCCCCTCGAGGGGGAAGAAGCCGAGGTGACTCGCATGGACGAGTTCATCAATGGCCACAGGACAGAATGGTCTGTCACTGTGAGAACCAAAAAACACTGCAACAAATATATGTATTTTTTTTAAAATAAACGTGAAGTAAATGGACGATACCAAACTCTGAATAAAAAATAAATAGAAGCAAACATGATCATGCATCGTTTTCTTCGCATTTTTCTGCATCTCCAATGTTTGCTAGAAGCTGAGCTGCTAAAAGTCAACATGAACTTTATTCGACTTCGACTTCACGACTTGACGCCATACAGCAACAGAATGTGAATTATAACGAGCTGCCCGATTTCAAGATTAAAATACATTCTAATATTGACTTTGAGTGTCTTACAGCGTCTTAAAATGTTATATTCAAACAATTGGGGGGGTCTTGTGCGCGGTGGATTTCTGCACGACCCAAGCCTGCCCCCCAACTCAAGATTTTACGACCAAGGGTTGAGAATGGATTCTTAAAAGCGGTGTGCATTACAATTAATCTGATTGTAGGTATCTGCTGCTGAAGATGAAACGAGACTGGGGAATAATCATACCCAATTGTGCCTGTCGTTGTAAGGGCTGGTTGATCTGGGACTGGTGCCGTTCCGAGCTGGCCAGCGTTCTTTCACTGCACTCCATGCAGTTGCACTGGAAGACGTCTTGTAGCTTCTTGCATCCTGTGAGAAGAATCTAGACTCGGGTACGATGGGCTCCGTTCCTCCGACCGAGTGAGATTCAGTTCTCCAGTTCGTTGACAAAGCTCGCTTCTCATTTCCAACAGAAACTGACCTTGGAACGTCAGGCCTATATGACCTTGGAACGTCAGGGCTATATGACCTTGGTACGTCAGGCCTATATGACCTTGGAATGTAGGGATCCCCCTGGGGTTGTGTCGTATTCCTCTGGCAATAAGGCTGTATTATGGGCTCATTTTCGTTTTCGACTTTTGCCTGATCACAACTTTTACCTGAAACCAACAGTTTTTCATTACAGGATGCAATTTTTGTTTTGTAATTTAGAAAGTATGTTTGTTGGTTTAGTTTTATTCTGAAAACATTGAACATAATTGTTTGGTTTTGATTTGTTGCATGCTAAGAAGTGTAAAATACTAACTGCGGCTTTGGCTGTTTGTTTTTTTGACGGGTTGTTTAACTTCTCTTCGGCGACGCTCGCGCCCTTGCCTTCGGAACCATGGGTGGGTGTAAACGAACGATTCGTGCATGATTTCTCTCCTTGAATCTGTGAGTGTCACTTCCGAAAGTTCCGGATACATTAAGGTCCAAATGATCACAACTGCTTTACATTTCTTTCTCACAAAATCTTTTGTTTTTGGGTGGGCACACCTCGATCGGCAATAGTCGTAAGTAATTTGCAGTAAATTTATCGGGCGTCCCAATCCCATAAAGATATTGCGATGAATCTAAACAGAAAAAAAAAACATTTAGAATCAGTACCAAGCAATAAATGGAGGGTTTAAATAGGAAGACCAAACACATAATACATTTACCGTGAGATTTTGTGAGCCAGGATCATTGTTGAAAACTTCCATGATGTAATCCAAAGCCTTGAAAACATTGTTCTTTTGAAACAAATAAAACGAGCCAATCTGAAGCAGAATTCTTTGCTTGAGGTAAGCATCGGGAAATAAAGTGAGCATATGTGTTAAATCAGGTACCGGGTCGTATGCTTTTTTGTTTTCAAGATAGGTAAGCCGTATAAGGTCCTTCCACCCAACAAAAATGTTCTTTTCAGCTGCCTTCTGAAAGAAAATCAACGCCGTTTTCGGATTTCGATATCCTCTTTCATTAATCAGGGCCCAAATGTGAAGCACCATCGGGTTTTCGGGACACCAATCCAAGACTTTCACCATAATTTTATTAGCCAAACCAACATCATTGAAGTGATCTGGTAACTTCAAAAATCCCAGTGCACATCTGGTGAGCACGTGACTGCAGGTTGGAGCCACTTCGTAAGCAGCTCGGTAGTTTACATTACTCTCATCCAATAGTCGAATGCACTTTGGTGACAACGGCACGTCGACCTCTTCGCACCTTCCAAGTCTAAACGCCATTTCCCTCTGGCATTGTGCCACGTAGACAATGTAGTACGGCACCTGGCCATTTGTCAACGTAACAGCAAGTTTGTGGTGCTTTAACTCGAAGTCGGATGGAACATCAGTGTATGTAAAGACCCGTCGCAACCGTCCCGTGCATTTCCCATACAGAAAATGCCACTCAGCCACTTCGTTATCGAGCTTCATAGCTTCTCCAGCATAGTCTAGTGCCTGACGCATACCAGGCACTCCATACGCCATGAATACGGCGCTTCGTATCCCAATCAACATGGATTGAAACTCAGGGACCCGGATGTTTTCTTTGAACCTAACTAAGCAGTCTTCCAGCAGAGTGGTTCCTCTGGCTAGAAGGCCCGGCATTGCTGCTAAGATCCAGCCACGGGAGGCGACTACCACGTGCTCGAGAGCCTCTGGACAGTACACAGACAAGGGGTTGTCCCAAGACATTATAGCGTCGATGTCCTCATCGCATTTGATCAGTGATTCCAGAGCCTTCTCGTGATTTTTTAGCCCGAACTGTTCAAAACAAATGACGAGGTCGATAGCGAACATACGCCAGGGCATGTCGGTAGTTTCTAGTGACTTCCGCTTGCCGAATGCTTCCGTCAGAATAATTGAACCATCGACTCGTAGAGATTCTAGACTCCAAAACATCGGGAAGTCCAGTTTGGCGAATTTGTTCAGAGAGCTTGACTCCATTTTCCTCGATATGTCTCCTAAAAAAATATTAAGTACGTATAGATTATTAGTCATTAGATATAAGTAAAAGAAAGTTCGTTATAGTATAGTTGATGTATTGTTAAAATACGCAATAATGTCTGTGGCCACCTGATGGCGCTTTCGACCGCCCTTAACTATAAACACCTGCAGTGAAATATTTACGACTTAAAATATCGATAAATGTTTATTAGTCAACGAGGTTAGCATTAATAAAGATTAGTCTCAAATGAAAGTAATCTGCAAGAATCTTTGTGTCAGTACAGGAATTATCTCTCTGGGATTGCGCGGACATGGTTAAACATTAATACAGAGACTCTGACTAAACCTGAAACCCAATTCTTTCCCAGGAGGGATGAACACACAAAGGAAATGTTTTCAAACAAGATTTGGTAAAGATCACCCAAATCATCTGGGTCCCGTCTAATCTGTTCAATGTAGTATTGACATAATCTAGTATTGACATAATCAAGTATTGACATAATCAAGTATTGACATAATGTAGTATTGACATAATCAAGTTTTGACATAATGTAGTATTGACATAATGTAGTATTGACATGATGTAGTATTGACATAATCTAGTATTGACATAATCAAGTATTGACATAATCAAGTATTGACAGAATCTAGTATTGACATAATTCTGGTGGAGTGAATGCAATTAATAACCACCATCTCAATATGGCCGCTAAACTGGCGGTCGCAGGCCATGCGGGGCTTGTGGGCCGTGCGGGCCTTGCGGGCCGTGCGGGGCTTGTGGGCCTTGCGGGCCGTGCGGGGCTTGTGGGCCGTGCGGGCCTTGCGGGCCGTGCGGGGCTTGTGGGCCTTGCGGGCCTTGCGGGGCTTGTGGGCCTTGCGGGGCATGTGGGTCTTGTGGGTCTTTAGGATATTGAAGGCCTTGCGGGCCGTGCGGGGCTCGCGAGTCGTGCGGGGCTTGCGGGCCGTGCGGTGCTTGTAAGCCTTGCGGGCCGTGTGGGGCTTGTGGGCCGTGCGGGGCTCGCGGGCCGTGCGGGGTATCGTGCATTTGTCACTCATTGACTGGCTTCCATGCAAAGGCATTCGAAGGTATCACCGAACGGTTTGGCGTGTTGGAAACACCGGTTCTCATGAGATCACCGAAGTTAAGCAACACTACGCTGAGTCAGGTATTGGATGGGTGACCATCATACACATGACCAGTTCTGTTCGGGAGAGAGGTTAGAGGGATGAAAGTTAGTACAGCAACTTCACTCGCCTTGCTTATCAACCTCTCGACAGCATGGATTTGTGGAGGAATCCTGTTGTTCACGTTGTACCGTCCTTCGGAAGGGACGTTAAGCCGGTGGTCCCCTTGGTCTTCGACAGGAGTAGGCTACGTGCCGACACCGGGTTTACCCTCCTCCCTTCTAGGCTAGGTTAGGTTCATCATCATCCTCATCATCAACTCATTCACCGACGCCATTAGACCAGTGCCGCATGGCCAGATGTTAAAACAGTGCGTCGTTAAACACCACAAATAATCATAATAATAATTCAATGATATCGTGCATTTGTCACTGATCCGTATATAGATTCCATGCGTTCTTGATATGCATAATATAACATCGATCGACACGTAGATGCACGCAGCTGAATCTAATCGAAGTGTTCTGTTTCCTACAAGTAGAGGAAGGTAATGTTAATCGGCCGGTTTGGAAAGTGTGAAACTCAGTGCACAGGTAGACTATGATTGGTGAAAGTGTGTTTAACTGCCAACAGCTCGAGTAAAGATAGCCGACCACTTATCAAGATTCAGTGTACTTATACATCGATCAAGCAAATGATTCTTCGAGGAATCTTTAAAAAAATATCTCTTGTATTTGCAGTGAATGATGTTGACATGACTTCCGAAATTTGTTTACTACGTTCCCATCGAGATTGCGGTATAAGAGTTTTTCCATGTAAAGACTAAACATAGATTGTCCAATGTTTGAAACTAGTTGGATTTTATTGATTGATTGATTCTTGGCCATTTCTTAAACAAAGAAAGATATAAAGACCACGTGAATCATGTAATTAAATATAATTGGTCAACAAATTACACTTACATGTATAACTACAATGTACATCACTACAATGTACATCACTACAATGTAAAAAAAGGAGGTTAATAAACATTATTATTATTGGTATCGATTGTTTGTACTGAAAAATACCATGCAAAGATATCAGTAGCATTAAATTCCTTTCTAATAAAGAGATTCATTGTTTTCGTCTTGAATTTTGAAGTTGTCTTAATTTTCAAATCTGCCTGCAATATTTTGTACAACGCCACTAATACCTGTCTCACCAGTAAATTTATTCCACACAAACTATTCAAGTCAATATTTAAATTCTCCTTCATTCTTGTTCCATTTAAATGATCACGTGTTGGGAATTAAATGATCAAATCATAAGTCAACGCAAGTAAATAAGAAAAGCATCTGATATTTTTCAAATATTTGCGATATTGTCTTCTTCAATCGTGATGTGGATCTAAATTCTCGTTTTTTCCCGAGAAAATGTTATTTTATTTTCTTCCTAATTCTTCCCCACATCTCATCTTTTATTTAAAAAAAGCTCAAAGTAATATTGATTGATTTGTTGTGTTTAACGACGCACTGTTTTCGCATATGGCCTTGTGACACTGGTCTAATGGCGGCGGTAAATGCGTGGGTGATGATAAGGACAGTGCTAAACCTAGCCTAGCCTAGAAGGGAGGAGCGGAAATCCGGTGTCGGCACGTCCCTTCCGAAGGACGGTAAAACTCGAACATTGAATATTACAGTATCTACGCTCATGTTTTTACTGAACAATAGCACTTATTTTGAAAAAGAAACTGGAGTTAGGTTATGAAGCCAATTTTAACTAATTTTAAGTGTATTCTAGCTTAACTTCGGTGATCTAACGAGGACTTCTGATAAGTAACTCGTGCCCGGCATCGGGCAGTTCATCACAAAGTGTTAGTCGAAGATCAATTACAGAAAATGTCTTAGTAAATTAGTAAATATTGGATGCACATTAAAAATGCGGCAAAGATGACATAAAAGCACCACAATTTGAGTGTGCTCCGAATATTTGAAATGATAACGGTTAGAATACAACAGTGACGCAAAGCATATTTGCATAACTATTTAACGGTTTTGTAGCTCGTGCAATTATACAGAAAATTGCAGTAACAATTCTCTGCTTGGTTTATATAATACAACAATAATAAACTTCTCGCTTTCTGCATTAGCTCCAGCAGGCAAATAGAAAACTCACCGCGAACAGAAATATGAGCTACATACTTCCCATTAATGAGAGCGTATTATTTAGGGTACATTTATGAGGCAAAATTCTTGATCGAGTGAAAATATATCTAATGATTTTAATAAACGCGTGGATTTAATTGTATACATTCTTTGAAATTAATACGAGACGAGTGTGGAACATTTATACGATCGAAATTAAAGTCTGGAAAAACAATGTTTAAAAAAAATTTTTTTTTGGAAACATGTATTTCTTGAATTGAGTACGCTTTCGACGGTCTAGAACGGATTTATATTGTCCATGGTCTTCAAGTCAAGGATCGCTATAGCACTGAGGCACATAACCCTAATCACAACTTATGAAACTTGACCAAAATCTTGCACCGAAATCCCAAACGAACTTAAAATCCTTTAACTAAAAGCATAAATGTCATTCAGACATACAGAATTCTAAAGCCGGAACATAACAGCAGGACCACCTCATGACCTGCTTACATTATTATTATTACATAACATTTATATGCTATTGAATGCTCTATCTAAGAGCTCGAGTTTTTAACAATAAATCATTTATAAGCCAAAACATATTACAAAAGCTGACTGAAAAATATGAATATATTCCTTCCGAGAAAATCACAATGAGCCCTGTGACATTAATGTAATGGCGTCGCTGAGTTAGAAGGTGATGGTAAAGATGATGATAAACCTTACCTAGCCTAGAAGGGTGGAGAGCCTAGAAGAGCCGGCACGTATCTTACTCCTGACGAAGAGCACCCCCGTCCCTTCCGAAGAACGATAAAACGCGAACAACAGGATTTTCGTGCAAGGCGAGTGAAGTTATTCTCTCCAACGTCTCTCCCGAACAGAACTGGTCTTTGAATCTGATTTATTTATTTGTGGTGTTTAACATGGCACTGTTTTGACATCTGGTCATGCGGCACTGGTCTAATGGCGTCGGTGAATGAGTGGATGATGATGATGATGAGGATGATGATAAACCTAACCTAGTCTAGATGGGAGGAGGGGAAACCCGGTGTCGGCACGTAGCCTACTCCTGTCGAAGACCAAGGGGACCACCGGCTTAACGTCCCTTCCGAAGGACGGTACAACGCAAACAGCAGCATTCCTCCACAAATCCATGCTGTCGAGAGGTTGATAAGCAAGGCGAGTAAAGTTGCTGTACTAACTTTCATCCCTCCAACCTCTCTCCCGAAGAGAACTGGTATTTGAGTGTGATGGTCACCCATCCAATACATGAGCCAGCACAGTGTTGCTTAACTTGTAGCAGTTATGTGTACCTTGAGGAGCTCGGAGAGCGCGTTGCTCGAAAGAGAATAAAGAAAGTTTCCAGCGAGCGGTGTTGAGGTCTGCAGGCGGCGACTAGGAGACTGACTTTCAGTCTTGCAAGAACCGTGGTCGCGTGAGTTTGTCTGGCTCGGTGCTGTCGCTCGGCAGTGCTGTCCGTGGTAACCCCCCACCCCTCCGTGCCAGTGTTCTGTTCTCACAATGTTCCTTATCTGAAATTCAAAGCATATGTTGCAGTTTCAACTCTGTGTTGAAAGTGGATTACGAAAGTGCTAGTGGCCAAATCACTGGATTAACTATTTTGGAATACTATTGAAGGTGAGTGATTTTTTTTTTTGGGGCTTACACAATTGAAAAAATTTTGGGAAAGCGTTGGAAATATTATTTTATTTTTGATATCTGTTATATATTTTTTTTTTGGATACGACTTATGATTTCGGTAATTTTGAGCGGACGTCTCAGCTTCTGAATTGAGATCTGTCAGTTCAGCGTGGTTCGAGAGAATTTGGGAAATCACTTTATTAGAAAATCAGTGATTCCAACCTCCGAAATGAAAATGCATCGTGCATGTCCCAAATACCGCGAACGGTTGTTTACAAAAATGTTGCAAATTTACTTTTGATTTCATTTGGTGGGATTTAAAGTTTCATGTCAGTGAAGCAGAGTATTTATTCTCTTAGTGACCTTTCCAAGCAGCCCCAGTGGCGAGCGATGCAGTGGCGAGCGGTACAGCGAGGTGCAAGAAGCACGCAATTGATACACTATTTGCCAATTTGTGAACATTTGAGAAGTTTCACCGCGGCAGCTGCGCCAAGTCTAGGCGACGGTGCCGAGTAAATGCAGGAGAAAATGCGGTCACCAGTGAAGTTTCAAACATATCCGTGTCACGAGGTAGAACTAGGTAGCCCAGGTAGCCCAGGTAGCTCAGGAGGTACAGGAGGCCCAGGTAGCCCAGGTAGCTCAGGAGGCCCAGGAGGTACAGGAGGCCCAGGTAGCTCAGGAGGTACAGGAGGCCCAGGTAGCCCAGGAGGTACAGGTAGCCCAGGTAGCCCAGGAGGTACAGGTAGCTCAGGAGGCCCAGGAGGTACAGGAGGCCCAGGTAGCCCAGGAGGTACAGGTAGCCCAGGTAGCCCAGGAGGTACAGGTAGCTCAGGAGGCCCAGGAGCTACAGGAGGCCCAGGTAGCCCAGGAGGTACAGGAGCCCCAGGTAGCCTAGGAGGCCCAGGAGGCTCAGGAGCCCCAGGTAGCCCAGGTAGCCCAGGAGGCCCAGGAGGTACAGGAGGCCCAGGTAGCCCAGGAGGTACAGGAGCCCCAGGTAGCCCAGGAGGCTCAGGAGCCCCAGGCCCAGGTAGCCCAGGCCCAGGGCCCAGGGAGTTCGATACTTATTTAATTTCTACCAAGACAACGGACGGCCGACCAAAATATCACGTGTTTTTGACCATAATTAAACTGTTCGAAGGTTTGGATACAACCTCAGAGACCAAACAATTTGAGAACAATATTTCGGCATATTATTTCAAACATTCTTGTAATATGTTAATATACCAGAGTTGCAGCTTTCCATGCTCAATGACAATAAATATCAGTAAATTCCGTTCATTTTGTAACATCGAGGGTTTGCAGGGGTGTGCACTAGGGTTGTTCAGGGTTGTTCAGGGTTGTCCAGGGTTGTTCAGGGTTGTCCAGGGTTGTCCAGGGTTGTCCAGGGTTGTCCAGGGGTGTCCAGGGTTGTCCAGGGTTGTTCAGGGTTGTCCAGGGTTGTTCAGGGTTGTTCAGGGTTGTCCAGGGTTGTCCAGGGTTGTCCAGCGTTGTTCAGGGTTGTTCAGGGGTGTCCAGGGTTGTCCAGGGTTGTTCAGGGGTGTCCAGGGTTGTTCAGGGGTGTCCAGGGTTGTTCAGGGTTGTCCTGGGAAGGCACCACGTACTGGCGAGTGTTGTTTTGTCAATAAGTTGATAGGTCAAGCCTAGTGTGTTACCAGTATTAACTATCCAGCTCTCGCTGTTATTGCTAACTAGCCTGAAGTCAATGCTCTCAATCAAAAACTCAGCAGAGAAAGTTACTTGCTAAAGGCCGTCAAGGCAACTAGTAATTATCCAAGATTGAAACCTTTGTTGGCAAATGGCAAACTATTTTAAACAAGGTGCACTACACTTTAGACGGTATTTGGAGGTAAAGCTTTTAGAAATTCAGGTGCATTATGTATTGTAGGTGATGTGTGTGGTACAATGTTTTGAAATCAAGTGAAAGACAGTGGCAAGGAAGTGTTTTATACCCATTGTCCCATCAGAGGTTGCATTGGATATGTGCACAAGAAAATACGATGCACAATAAGCGATGAATATGCGATGCCAGAGCTGCGGAATCTATTGACTGCGAGTTTGGCACTTTTGCGCCGTTTTGACCAGATGACAAAAATGGATAGAAAGGGAAAACGAAGAAGAATGCTAATTCATATAACCAATGCAAGATGGGAAGTGAATACATTAGTTTCTTAGTAGCTTAGTATACTTGACCCGTGGGAGAGCACGAATAAAACCACTGCTTTTTAGTGTATTTTCTAAAATACGGTATGCAAAGCGAAAAGCGTTGTTGTGAGATTGAAGTTTTGCTGCAAGTTTAAGTAACGCAATTACAGATCTTCTAGCTTCGCTCCTGAACAGAAACTGCGATGTGTTTTGAGGTGTCCTGTAAGGACGTTGAAGACAAACGCAGTGAATAAGAATGTACACAAAAATTGTAAGTTTTTTTTTTTTGGTAAATTGGATTCCGTTTTGAAAGCAGATTATGGTTGACGTGAAATCAAAGTTTTCAAAATCAAAGACTTTAAAGTAGAATACGGAGATTTTTTTTTGTTCGAAATCAGGGTTTTCATTGCACATGCTTAGTTAATACTTGGCTTCGACTCAAGCCAAGCGATAAAGTTTTTATTGAGGTTCAAAACATCTTAAAAAACCATTGCATAGAGAAAGACTGTGGTCATGGTTGATACTATTTTATTGTTCAATTGAAACTTCGGTGTCTTCACACAAAGCCTCCAAATATGTGCATTTTAGCGCCTTTTCAAAATATCAAAATCTGATTGAGTAGCAACCATAGACAAACTTTTCCTCTTTACACTGATTTTTCAGATCTTTTCAAGTAATTTCAGACCACAAAAGTGTGACCGCGAGGACCTCTGCTTGCATAGGAGGAAGCATCACTCTTAAATACTTGACTCAGTGTGCAATGTTGCTTCACTTGTGAGGGTTTTTCTAGGTTTGGCTAAACGCGTGCGATAAAATTGACCACAGCAAACTTCTACTAAATGTACACATTTGTCTTCTACGAAATTACCGATATATAATGTAGATCATTCCAGAGTCCAGGAAAAACCAAGTCAGCTCAAGAGTATATCGCTTGGTGGTTGTTGAATGCCACTCTTGCATTTGTTCCATTGGATCAATTGGAGATCTTAATAGGGAAGTAGAAGTCGACATCGGTAAAACAATCTTGGATTTGCAGTACTGATTCCTGCCCTGACTCCTACCTGACTCCTGCCCTGACTCCTCCCTGACTCCTGCCTGACTCCTCCCTCACTCCTCCCTGACTCCTGCCCTGACTCCTGCCCTGAATCCTCCCTGACTCCTGCCTGATTCCTTGAGTAGGTATTGGCTTCCGACGCCTTACATGTTGACGATTAAATAAATTAGCGAATAAGTGAGCAAAAGTAGGAATGTGAGATAATGAAGGTGTTCATGGCGTCCTTGTCAGTGGAAAGTGGAAAGTGGAATGTGGAATGTGGAAGGTGGACAGTGTACAAGCTTACCGCGAGGCTACGGTGAATATTAAATGAATTAATAACGGACAAGCACACGGTACCGAAATGCGCTTGAGCCTGCCAAATCATTTGCACGGCTTTTTCTGAAAGTACGTCATGAAACAAAGCGATAGTAAAACGAGGAGCGCAGAGCAAAGCGGAGAAAAAGTAGAAGTGAAACTCGATTTGCCAAGATTTGTAGGAGATATCACGGCTACTGGGTTCCGATCAGTATAACAAGTAATAAAAGTCTTCTTGTTCTATCGTTAGTGTCGTTCGAGGCTCACCAAATGTAGCAATCGTATCGAACAAAACGTTCATTGGAAGGAACAGGAAAAATTGCTAAGGTGATGCTAATAAGATAAGGAAGGAAACTTAGTGACTTAGCAGTCTCGTTCAGTGGCTAGGCGTGTTGATTCAGGCAAGAATTAACATATCGGCAAGCAGGCATCAGGGGCTGGCGACAAGAAACACCATTTTTGTGTGAGTTTTTTTCTGTATTGCACCTATAAAGTACGAATACGATACCGTCAATGTTGATCAGATTATTTGCAAAGGTATGTTTACCTATTCGAACATGAACAAAGCCATATGGTTAGAACTTGAGGACAGCATTGTGATGTACCTATTCTGCATTTGATCAACATTCATGATGGCAATGCTTCTCCCTCCTCTCTCAACCTCCCCTTCTCCGCTATCCATTCACCACACTCACAACTTTCTTCCTTCGCCCAATTTCTCTGGCGGGGACCAAGCTTTTCACTCGGCACGAACCTATCTGCGCCTGTTGCGTCTCTTGCTGCTCAAACGTATTCCGTTTCTCTGACATTGATTGCTTAGCTCTACATAAACCTAGATGACTGCAGTTTACAAGTAATACCGACATCAATTTCAGGGGCATGCTACCTTCGCCAGTCATTAAAACAACCAATTGAAATCCTAATCACTGGCAGTCGTCATGGAATAAGTGTTATGAAGAAATGCTTGCAGCATTGTAATGTATTCTGCGGGACCAAACAGCTGTTAGTGCTGTTGTCGGGTGTGCCACATAAATGGGTGTCACTTTCACGCAGTTTTGTCATGAAGCATGAAAAGAAACCCCGTCGTTCGCTCAAGTAGCACCAACTTCATTTTGAGTCGCTTTATTTGAATCCTGAGTGTGGTTTCATTGACCAAACATTTGAGCACCGAGGAATGAAATGCGGATTACAATTCTGCAGAGCGAACAGCGGACTCCAGAGCAAACAGCGGATTGCAGAGCAAACATATGTAATTCGAATGACGGTTGATTTTGGGCTTTCGAAGCAAGCGCACGAGATTGAAAATCTTCTTTAATGAGACAACTGCACTGGGGATTGAATCGTTTTCCATCTTTCATGCCGTCATACGCAAACATAACATTAAAGAATGCAAACAAATTGATTGTTCCTTGATTTCGGCACGTATTAACTGCAATCAAGTGCTCATCGAGGATTTTTAGGCTGAGAAAAGCACAAACTTAGGTTGAATCGTTCAACTGCTAATACGTGTCTGGAGCATGAACTTAAGCAGGATGCGAACATTGTGTTCCTCTAAGTAACTCAGATATACAGAATGTAAACATGTCCAGACATTCACGTACAAAGCAATTGGTAAGAGAAATTATATTATAGCTTTATGATGCAAATATTTACCAAGATGATCGGGTTTCTACAAACAAAGAAAATAACGACAAAGGTTTGCGCACAATTCAAGTCCAAATTCCATCTGTTTTCTTGCAAGAATGTTCAGTTTGAACTGGCACACGTTTTACTGATCATTTTGCTTTATTTTATTCTAGAAAATAGCACAAATTCGCGATCTGATCGAAACATTTTTCCAGAAAAATAACCGGCGATTATTAAATGTCCTGTAACTAAGGGGGTGGAGCCAAAATGCATCTTGGGCTTGATCTGCGACTAGAATACTCCAAGAACACGAGACAGAAATATCTAGACATTGTTCTGAATATCATTCTTTAGTGCTGTCAGCAATAATATTCACGAACCAGATTTCATCTGAAAACATTGGATATAAGTCACTCAAAGCGATATAAAAAGATAAAAAGTGAAGCACTTTAGCGTGGGTTTTGCGGTGGATTGATCACATAATGGTGTATTCGATGATCTATAGGGGGTTTAGAAAGGGGTACTATCAGGTATCAGGTCTAGCCAAGTCTTCTCGGGTACTATTTTACAACAGAGCTTCTAGGCGTTGCTAAGCGCAGAATGATGACGGGTACTTTCCATATATAGGCACAGAGATCGCATGGTTCGTTCCTTGGTGTAGTCTGGAGTCCGTGGTCCAGTCGCCTTCGCTTGCAATGAGTGGGTAGCACCCCCCTCCTCCCATCTTCACTGCCTCCCTCCCGTTGCAGATGCAGTTCATCTCTGCTGAGAAACAAAGTCTCAACACGAACAGCCCGCGAATTAAACTCACAGTTTTAAATCGGTGCTAATATTGAGAAGTATCTAATAGAGATGAGGTTCGATCAAGTTATTAAATTATCCCAAAGTGTGTGACCCATTGAACAACGGGGTCCCGAAATTCACCAGAAAAATATTTTTTTGCTAAGTAAAAATCACTGTCAGGCGTTTTGCGCCTGACATATATACATTCCCAAGGGCATTTTGACCCTTTATTGTTCTTCCAATCCATGGCGTGGGTTATATTCTTCCCCTAATACACATCGGTGTGTTGGGTTGCAATCTCTTTCAAATCAAATTTTAAATAAAAGTGGAAAAGGAACAGGAGGAAGATTTAAGAAAACACTTGATACGTTCAAAGATACGTTTTGGGGCGATGTTTTAGTTAATGCGTGGCCAGGTTTTGCCAAATTCTTCGTTTCTTTTTCAGAAAAATATTAGATTTTTAGTGCATATTATTAAAATCCCACAGCACTTTAACTAGGATTTAAAATATGGCCAAGCCGGGCCTTAAAGCGAAAGTCACGACACATTTGTTAGATACCTGAAATTGGAAAGATATTACAGGATAAAATGCAGTAGAACTGCAGTAGAATATTTTCGGAATTTTCGGAGCTAATCGGGTTAATTCTGGGCTGGACGTAAAACACTCCTCATAAATAGTTTTCTAGGTTATATTAAGATTTGGGAAGTATTTCAACATTTTGAGAATACTCGGTGGTAAACTCTAAAAAAATCAGACGGACAGCAATCTTTTCGTTACGCAGGAGAAAGAGCATCGATATATTCATCAATATATTGGTATTGATCAGAAAAACGCTTAGCAGCTTTAGTTTGTACTTGGTGTGCGTGATTAATAATAGCAACAAATGAGAAGCAGCGTGAAATCTTTAGTGCGGGTAATTCAAGAGATTCAGAGGTCATTGTTTCAAAAGAGACAGCGGACTTGCTGTTCCTTCACAAAGGTCGTTCGGCACTGGGCTGTGAATAGGTAAACGGGATGTAAAGAGAGATAAAGGCGGAGGTAATTGTTCTTCAGTTATTAGCAGTAGGTAGTGGTAGGTATACAGGTAGTGGGAGTCAGGTTCATTCAAATCCTAGTGTTTTATTAATAAAAAGAGGCTGAAGCTGAGCTAAGACGGCGGCGGCGGCGCTAGTTCATACAGTTTCCTGTCTTGAGTTGAGTGGGAGTTTCCTTGGACTACTTCACTTTCGCCGGCTTAATCTGATGGAAAAAACGAATTGCTTCGTCTGGTGGCTCTTCATTTAAGCAATCAAACGAACAGCTCAAAGAATTCCTTTTGTTCGCATTTGTAACAGAACATTTGAAAATATGTTCATTAGTGCATTGAATCGAAAATATTTTCCATTAGTGGATTGAAATTGGCATATTTTGAATCCAGCCTCGACAGGTCTTCTATATAATACACCTCTGTAGCACAATTCCTCGAGCAAAAAATCTCCCCACGCTACGTTGTATTGAGATATGAGATGGAACCAAAATAAAATGACCATCCAAGTTCGGAGAAAAGTACCCACGTTCGCTTGGAGTATCGGGTTTGTATTTCTAGACGTATAATTTCGATGATTATTCTCTGAAGAGAACACAGAGACACATTTCTATGTGAGTGATGTCGGTGCATGGGTCTGATAATGATTCAATGCTGGACTACTGCTAGTAAGTAACCTGGTCAGCACCACAATATTATAGATATATATACACGGTTCAATGAACTCTGTCTTACGCTCAACTGGAGCTCTCAGGCGTTTTTTTTTGTTTTTTGTAGGGGTACTTTTTTACAACCTTTCTGGTCACAAGGCCAGGCTACTCATGAAAGCACACTCTTTCAAATAGGATCGTGAATAATAACCAAAATAACACCCAAAGAAAATTCGATCTTCGGTCATGATTAAGATATTTGAAAAAAGAAAGAAATGTCAGTTGGTGACTTGTATTGATATTTCAATATCACATATCTCTTTAAGAATTATGTGAACCGTTGGGGGTTCCATACCATATCGGGAGGAGAGACGTCATTTCACTCCGAATGCATAAAATATATAACGAAAAAAACTCTAAATCAGCTTTAATCAGTGGTTATAAGGTTTCTAAGAGTTTGTATCGCGCACTTTCAATCCACACTCTTTCACTTCGCACTTGGTATTATCGGAAATTCAGGATAAAATTTAAACGGTATTTTGTTTACACAATTGTAAGAGTCTGACACCTTTAAATATTGACTGTCTCTCTCATACTTGTTTATGATCGAATCGTTTAGTAAAACCGCAGGTAAAACCTCAAGTTCACATCCGAATTTTGTGATAGCAAATCGGTTAGAACATTCAAAATCGAATCCAAGCATACAAATTAATTACAAAAATCAAAGAATTTCAATATTTGTATTTATATGCCTATGTCGATGACGTTGCTGATGTTGCGCGATTCATAGAACAAGGTTTCCAGAGCAAGATTTCTAGTGATATTCTCGAAGATGACATATTTATCACTGGTTATGCACATTTATCACTGGTTATGCATGTTTATCACTGGTTATGCATATTTATGGTTATGTTAACTGTTGTTCCTTCTGAACGCCAGGAGTTTGGTTCATAACAAAAGATATGTACGTGACAGGCGTCGTCATCTATTACTGGCTAACAATTCCACGGTTTGACTTCTTGGGAAGTTGAAGAAATAGTGAAAAGCGATCAAGCGGTTGGTAGTAGGTTGGGCAGCCACTCCCGACCCGATGGTCCCGATCTCTTCCCCCCAAACGATTTATTGGCGTGCAAAGATCACAGACGTTGATGCCGTCGTGGTTGGTACTAGTTCGTTCCCTCGACCGTCTGTCTGCAATACGCGGTGTCTTCTGTTCCAGTGGTGGACATCCTGAACCCTGCCCCGCGATGATGGTATCTCGTAGGCGGATTCTGTCCCGATCCAGGGATGACCTCAACTTGGACTCTACCTTCACGCCGCCACAAGCGGAAGAAGAGGAAGACGTTTGGTACCAAAGGGAGAAACTCTACAAGGTAAGGAGACCATCGATTCAATTACACTTTAATTGTGCGAATTGTTTTCACAGAAATAAAGGCGTAGCAATTTTTCTTACCGATTATTGCAGAGATATTTCTTGGATTTTAAATGCCTAAAACATTCCATAGAATATTGGTAAAGACTTTGTTTTGAAATTCATTTCTCTATACTTGAGTCATTTGTAATACCGCAGTGAAGAAAATTGAAAAGGTCATATAACAATGCATGGGCGCATTCGATCGATTTCATCGATGCGTGGCTTGCCAACAATTCCACCCAACTTGCATCTTTTACCCGACGTTCCACATTTGAAAATAAACGGATTAAACATAAGTTATAAAACATTACTACACTAGACTACACCAATGCACAGACCATTCTGGAGGCTGCAATAACCTTTTCGTGCAGCTATTTCATTGCACTTTTTATGGAATAGGGCAAAGCGAAATAACTTTCACTTAATTTAACACGTGATGTTAATTACCTCGGTGAGGTACGGCTGGGTAGGAAATACATAAGGGACTATGTCTCATTTCTTATGCGCTAGAAGACAAACTGTCGACTCACTGACGAAAGATCACGGAAATTGAAAAGTGAAGTCTGACGACAATTTTCAAATAGGAACAAATCGAAAAAATGCACCCGTGAAATACTCGTGCTTCAGTAATTTATCACAACGTTATAGTTGTTTTGTAGTTATTTTTATTATTTTATTGAACACATACAGTACCTATCTAGTAATAGCAATACATGATTGTCAAACCATGACAATCAAAATAAAAGCAAAGCGAACGAATTACATCATATATCGCACACGTCTTAACTTTGAAGGAAGGCTTGAATGTACAGCTAGCTGTAGATACAGTTTCTGAGCGAGGCAAAAAGTATAACTTTCACTTGAAACTCAAGGATAGCAAGTATGGAGTTGTATCAAATAACATGCAGCCGGCACGGGATTGTTGGTTGAAAACAAGACCAGTCCGGCCAACTCACGAGAGTCAAGAATTGGGTCAGTTTCGTTCTAGCCAAAGGATCTACCAACCAAGCCAATATTAAAATGTTTGAGCTGCTAGAAACTAGAAGTTCAACTGTCACTGCAGAGCATAGAGCACCTCTGGCTTTTCAATGAATTTATCTTGAATACAGGTCACTCTAGGCAACGTACGGGATTTCTGTAATCGTCCTTAGAGACCCTACGGTGACACAGAATCGAACAATATTTGCAAATCTAATATCCATTTCGCTCTCTTGAGGAAACAGCGTTCTGCGAAAGGTTACACGCAAAATCGGATACTTCTTTCATCAGTATCTAACTAGTTCGTCATTCGTGATGATCTCTACTTTTTCTTAAATACCACGCATTCTCCGTCATTTGCCATTTAGCTATTTCATCTGGAGGTCACTGGTGGCTTATTACAGAGTCCACAAAGGTAGGTTTGTAAAAATATCTTTAGCAATGTATCCGAAACAGTCGTTAAAATGTAGCTTCCAGATTTTTTTTTTAAATTACAAATTAATTGTTAGTATGTGGAAATGAAGGTAAAGTGCTGGCAGTCCTGGCAGTGCCGGCAGGCTTTCTGGGCTAGTCGGGCTATCTGGCCTGGCACTGGCTACTTAGCTCCTCTAGGTCCTCTAGCTCCTCTAGGTCCTCTAGGTCCTCTAGCTCCTGTAGGTCCTCTAGCTGCTCTAGGTCCTCTAGCTCCTGTAGGTCCTCTAGCTGCTCTAGGTCCTCTAGCTCCTGTAGGTCCACTAGCTGCTCTAGCTGCTCAGAGCATTTGCACGATATGCCGGCCTAAGTCGTGCTGACAATTATTATTAGCAATGCCACGGTACGGAATCTACTAGATATTTCATTAGTACACTGGCCTTGCTCCAATTGGGATTACGTTGAATGTGAGAGGATCACATTATTAGTTCTCTCCCTGAACCTTCCAAGTTTAACATCTTGAACATCTTAAAACAACTTGGAACATCTTGGAAAGGATGATAGGATTTTGATCGATTGATTTGTGATGTGTAACAATGCTTAGTGTGCTTGTTTCGCTCCATGCAAAGGAGCGGACACTCGTCGTCGCCTCTGTGCTGAACATTCCACGATAGATTGTATATTTTGTTTCGAATTCGAAGTTAATGACAAGGTTCAAGACAACCCAAAGACAAAGTTTAAAAAATTAGCGTTTAAGATTCTGGGGCATGTTTTTACGTTTACGTCTGTTTTAAAAGTACGAGGTCAGGTAGCGAAGAGATCGGGCATCGGAAAGTGGCGCCGTATACCCTGAAGTTTAGTCCTCAAGATATTAGAAAGATTAAGGATGAGTGGGTGATGATGATACGGATGATGGTGAATCTTAACTAGCCTAGAAGGGAGAAGGGGAAACCCGGTGCCGACACTTAGCCTTATTAATTTTTTTTCCTCTCAATCCTAAGCCGTGTATGCGGTTTCCTTCAAAAAAATTTTCAAAAAATTTAGAGGGTGACGGGAATAATTCCTGTGAACATCTCTTGGCTCAGATCGACTTAATTTTAGCACCGGGGTAGCACCGGGTTAGTACCAGGGTAGCACCAGGGTAGCATTGAGCGAGATGGGATACGCTACATGGAGTTCTAGATACTCCAACCTAACCGGTGATAGAACAAGCGATGCAGGAGTGGCTTGGGATCGGCCAACGCGTCCAAGAACGTCTTGTGCACGTCTTGTGCATATCTATACTGACTCAAGACAGTTTTTTATCTGGCCCAATGCCCGCGATATCGCTTGTGAAGGCATGTGCATTATCATACCACAGAAAGTATACGTCTCCTATTTGCAGTAAAAAGAAAATGATATTCAAATAACGGTAGATATCACCGTTTATAGTATGAAATGTACATGTATCTCATTGATTGTTTAGTAATTGGTCTAAATTTATGGCATGTATGGGGTAGCAATATCGTGAGTGCGGCTAGCGTGGGCCGGCCGTGTAGGTATTGGGCAACCCAATTAGCACACCTGAGGCGTGTCAGCATTGCAAAAAGTGAATGAGTACTTGGGTAATACTGCACGTAGTCTAAGGAATGCGATATTAACAGAGCTTGCAGCGGTTTTAATGCCACAACTAACTTTAGATATTCTTCGATATGCTTTACGTGGGCGACCACGTCATCTCGAAGCATATACGTCATTGATCAATTGGATTGATTACAGTTATTTTGATTGCGTGCTCCGAATAAAAGTGCATTTACTCGTTACTCATTGGTAACTTCTGTTATTATTTATCTCGGGTCCCATTTGGAGGGAATTTTGAACAGTTTGGAGGGTGGCTTGAAGGGTAGTCCACTGCTTTATTTGATTCTGCAAGTTATTTTGGAGCTCTATGGGTGACTGATCAGCGTTAAACAAAACCCACGAATCAAGCAATGCTCTCGCATCAAGCCGTTCTTCAATTAGATAGAAAAATAAAACTGAGCAAGTTTCTCTACCAATTTCTCACGTTTCTCTCAAGAAAAGCGAAATCGAATAAAACTGGCGCAATTATAGCGCCTTCCGTTCACAGAGCATTTTCAAAACTGTACTAAATGTCCGTGAATCTTGCTGCAGCTAAATGACGAACATTTCTTTAGCTTCTTCTAAGATTGCATTTTGTCTTAATTTCTTCCGAATCGGCCTACTTGTGATGCAGAGTGTGACGTTCTGCATGTGGCACAAGTATTTCATATTAGCACAGATATATTAGTGTTAAACCCCGTCTTGATGTCCAAACTGCAAATCTTTAATAGTTGAACATATAAATATTATCTTATTATACAAATGATCTTCCCTTTCGATTTCAATTTCATCGTCAGCTAAATCATTTCAATGGGAATGTCATTGTTTCGCCTTCGCCTCCGCTAGCACACAAGATTTAGATAGAACATTTAATGGATGAATAATAAATGAAGTACCTTTAAACTAATGTTCTTGACATTTCGATTCTTACCTAAACTACTTTTAGGTGTGCTTGGCGGCGGTGGCCTTCAGCCTACCAGTTACTTTCTCGATCGGGTTTTCGATAATGTGGCAATTTAGCGTGACTGTACCAGTGTGACAACACTGCGGAATACAGTCCAGAATAAGATGTCTCCTCGCTCTGCCGTTTTATAGCGCATGTCCCTAGATTCAATAACGATAGACATCGCTTAAGTGCGTCGTTAAACGAACACCTTCTAGCAAGCAACTGATTTTGGCAATGAAGACATCGATGACTTGAATACCTCTCTTTCTTGATGAATCGATTGATTACGTGTTCATGATTGCGTTCAGGTGAATTCTCAGCTCAAAACAAAGGTTCAATTCTTCCATTGCATACATTGGACCAGAAGCTGTAGAAATATTTGTGCCTCTAGCCCAACAGATCAAGAAATAAAAGCATACCAGGCATATTATTTAGCATAATATAATCGTACCTAAATACTATATACCCTGCACTTTTATGACAACCGAAGAGAAATAACATATTATTATACCTTTGCAGACAGCCTTGCTGTTTTTATTATATTTGGCGACCTTAGAAAGGTGCTTTCAGGTGATAAGCTAAGCAAGCAATCTATTTTTTTGGCCCTGTATTACCGAGCCGCAGGCGTTCGGTCGTTTTCCTCGGGAGTAAATTGCTCTGGTTTTTGGCCCGATCTGTTAGAAGCTAGGCGACCTCAGCGAACGTCCTTGTGAAATCCAGTGCTATAGGTACACACCCTGCACCTAATAATAACCTACTGCTCTGCTAGCTACGTGCAGAGCGGATCGCCAGCTTTAGCTACGAAACTCGACCGCTTAATTGAACATTGGCTACCATTTTGTAATACAGGCAGTGGGAAAAGTGTACGTTTTGTCGATAAGTAAAAACATCGTTGAAAGCGATGTAAGTTTTAACAGGTTTCGTGAAATGAGAGCAATTGAAGTTGTAGCTGTATTTTTAATTGATATTTGCAATCACTTGCAATCTACTTGCAATCTCGTGTACATTTATATGAGTTGATTTATTTTTAGTGTATGGCTGCAGAAGGCAGCACACGTATAATTCTTCACTCTGCCACTTCGATACCTACACAACTAGATTTAATGCTGTGAAGTGGGGAAATCAATTGGCGTACTTTACAAGTCAATCATATATTCTTGGAATGCAAAGCAGAAAATTGAGCCCAGCAATTGTTTTATTCGAGCGCATGCAGTTTTTTATAACGCACGCATAGAAATAGAAACTTGTGAGTCAAGAAATCTCAATCACTAGAGCTGCAGAACCGAAAGGTTCGGCGTGTTGGAAACACCGGTTCTCATGAGGTCACCGAAGTTAAGCAACACTGCGCTGAGTCAGGTATAGGATGGGTGACCATCAAACGCATGACCAGTTCTGTTCGGGAGAGAGGTTGGAGGGGTGAAAGTTAGTACAGCAACTTCACTCGCCTTGCTTAACAACCTCTCGACAGCATGGATTTGTGGAGGAATCCTGTTGTTTGCGTTGTACCGTACTTCGGAAGGGACGTTAAGCCGGTGGTCCCCTTGGTCTTCGACAGGAGTAGGCTACGTGCCGGCACCGGGTTTCCCCTCCTCCCTTCTAGACTAGGTTAGGTTTATTATCATCCTCATCATCATCCACTTATGCACCGACGCCATTAGACCAGTGCCGCATGGCCAGATGTCAAAACAGTGCGTCGCTAAACACAATAATCAATCGTAATCAGCTAGAGCTGGAGACAGCAGCGTTAGAAGGCAGTGGAATTCTAAGAGAGCTGGGCTGGCAGTTGCTATCTCGGTTTTGCCATCGCATGTTGCAGCAGTCTGAAAACTTGCTTGAAAACGAGTTTGATCATTGTAAAATAACACGCTGACCCACCGACCGACTAAAGAGAGAAACAGAGTTTGAAAGAAAGAAGTAAAGCATTCAACTCGTTTCATCAGCATTGTGTGTATTGAAATCATTCTGGTAGCAAATTAATTCGACAATTATTTAGGCATTTAATAGGATAGCTAAATCGTGGATTACCGAGAGATGATCACAGAAACGTTTAGACAACATCTAGGCACCCATTTTTGTCTGTAGTGAAAACTTGTCTGGAAGCGAAAACTGAAATCTTTGTCCGCATTGATTACTGAAGTAAGACAAGGATAAGCTATGAAACCTGTCCAACATGATTAGCAATGGTAATGTCTGCGCTAGAGAAATACTGGCCACTATTGCTTAGCGTGAAATATTAGTTACTTTCGTTGCATTTCCTTCCGAAAGTAGGTACCTGCCTGGCATGCCAGCAAGGCGGAGGTAATTTGAAGAGTTAGTACAGGAAGTGGTGAGTAAAATAGGAGGTATTCTTCTTTTGTCTGACGCCTCGTTTCGATGTTTTTGAGTTGTTAACAATTCAGCGGCGTCCATCGGATTATTGAAGCGCGACTTCAGTTAGACCGCAACGCAGATTTCACTGGTCTCAGCCTCTCTTTGCTCGCCTCTATTCTAGCCTCTATTCTAGCCTCTATTCTAGCCTCTATTCTAGCCTCTCTATTCTCGCTTCTCTATTCTTACCTCTACTCTAGTCGCTTCGCCTTCGCTTACAACGATGGACACTTAATTTAGTAAACGCCGCGAAGATCAAGTTTGCAATCAACATTAGCTTCTGTTGAAGCGTGCCAAGTAGAAAATTGCCTCATTTACACCTGAGAGACGAGTGTTGCGTTACGTCACTCAATTTAATCACATTTCAACGAGAAATGATTGGACCGGACGTTTAAGTAATCATACAAGCTATGTGGCCACACTATTCCCGGGGAAGAGGATGTTTATTTGAGGAGAAATCTTCAAGGGATCGACTGGTGGAGATCGATTACTTGTACGCGATAATGTCTTCAATGCTTGAGTTAGATCCGGGAGGTAGCCTTGTCACCTTGTAGCAAGGTCCAATCGGAATTCAAATGTATACAATGTGGACATGTAAAAAAAATGCAACTGCAAGGTTTGGGAGTAGATAGATTGAGTTGGATTCCGCCACGCCCAAAGGTTGAGACTTAAAGGAGGGGCCCGTATTGCTAGCTGTAGTACATTGTTAGCTATTTTGTTTAGTTGTAATAAATACCATATATACTTACTAGAGGCTATTCCGATTGTAGGTATAGGTATTATATAAAGGTAGGCATACCAACTTAGTTATCGCAAATATCGTGATTTTCAGATTAAGAACTTTCGCTTAGCTTGCTAAGAAAAAGAAAGCGCGAGTTATCCATAATTATATAGATCAATTGCTAGTGCAATTATCATGATAATTTGGTCAAATTTATATAAATTATGGCTGTAATCGCAACCGACGAGTAAGCCCAATGGGACTGAAGCCAGTTTCACTTCAAACAAGTGAACTTCAAATAAGTGACTAGATGGACGTATTTTGGTGTTGTTTGAATTGTTCGAAACCACGGTTTAAGCTAAGAACATTCTCCATGCGAGTACATAACCGTCAGCTCATTAGTTAAGCTTTGAGTCGACTGGAATTCGTATGTAATTGAAGAAGCAAAATCTGTTTTGCTAATGTTGCTGCTAATTACTGCTCAAGAACGTTGGTCCGAAACTCATTATCAACAAACCAACCGTCAACAAATCACCCTTTAACAAACCAATTGATTGGCTTCATAAAAGATATCGAAATTCCAAAAACGATACACTTTACTTTTGTCGGCGATACGATCTTTGGGAAACCCACTAACCTAGCTCGACTTGTATACTTGAAACCAAAACAAACCTCAAGCCATCCATTTGTGTTACACTGGTAGACAGAGAGGAAAATAGTCAATTATGTCCCATTTTACACAGTTCTTGGCTTCAACAACGTAAAATAATGCCGAGTTGTACAGTGCGTCAGCTGTGCCCATAGTTTAGAATCAACTTGAGAAAGAAATGATTCTATGATCAAAGGTAGATGATCCACCAGCTGTTGTTTGCTAAAGCATTCGCTATTTGCGCCATTTTTTTTAATCAAAGGCCAGCTAAATCTAACTAAATCTAGATCTAGATGTTCTTGTGTTAACAAAATGATTGCTCATTTTCAGGATCACATCCAAGAGGTGCTGGACAAATGGACCCAGATCGACGACGAGATCTGGGCTAAAGTGATCGTCTTGGAAAGAAATAGAAGAGTGGCCAAAGCTTACGCCCGTGCTCCAGTTTTGACAGTTAACGGAAGTGACGATGGATTTGATGGCTTCCGGTAAGTTTTTATACTTCGGCTGCAATTTGAAATGTCTCTAGCGTGAAACTATCCTATCGCAACGCTGTGAAGCAACATGTTAAAAACTCAGTGGCATTCATTTCTTCAAGTTTTCAAGTGGAAAATAGGAGGTAGAAGGACATTTCAACCCTTCTCGATTAACTATCTTACTGATCCAGATGATTTCAAAGATGTCAACTCTGTTCGAGCACCAAATCGTACACTTTTTAGAGATCAAATCATTTGTCTTTTTTCCAAACGTCATCTGAGGTATTAAAGTTGAGTTTTCTCTGTGAACAATGATTTGATATGCTTTTCGGTTGTGCTCTAGATAGAAGAGGTTTGCGGCCCTAAATTGGGCTTTTAAATCTCGACGTTTCGGCGAGGTACGTCTCGCCATCTTCAGGAGAATATTACTGAGTGTTTTCGACTGTGTGGTTTTATGGTGGAAGGTTGCTTGTTCGTTTGGTTGCACTGCGGTCCTGTTATTATTTGAACGATTTCTTAAAAACCACAGAAAAATGAAGAGAAAATTAAGTCGATATTAGCCTCCAGCTGATATACTAGCACGAGATTCTGCCCAGAGTGTCACGACAAAGTTTTGTACCGTTATCTAGTACATTGAATTGAATAATTCAAGGCTGACTGCATCGCACATTATGAATTGCTTGCTAACTGTTCCTATATACCAACCAGATCGCCGTGAATATACATATGGGTCATTTCACATAATACCAGCACAGTTGGAAACAAATTTTGACCTTCAGATTCTTTTCAAAATTTCAGCGTTTGTTACCCAAGTCACCAAATGCTCAGGATATATATATTTTAATGTTATGCCAACTAGTGTGGGAGATATGACCTTTCAAAGTTGGGCTCTTTTAAAGATCCAAGCGTGCAAAGGTCCGTATTACAGTCGATATCTAAAAAACTATCCAAGTTACAGACTTGCGGTTTTCAGGCGTAGAAAAAGCGTTAAAAACTACGCTGAAAACAGTCGCGAAATTTTGGAAAAATCCTAACTTATTGTTGGTATACATGTGATTTTCTTTCATCGAAACTTCAGCGAGATTGAAAATTTTGCACGACGCTGCGTAAACATGAAAAAGTAAAATATTAATGAGTATTTTTAAATTTTAGGATCGGATTATGCGGTTTTGATAATCCCATGCGAGACCCGAAGACCGAGGAGCTGAAACGACATATCGGCCATGTAAGTAATCTTGCGTTCTTTGGTCTCTAGTAGCCAACTTTGAGGAGAGAGACGTTGGGATTGTAGCTTGTCAGAATGGAACAGCTGAGACTGGAACAGTTGAGCAATTTGTTGAGAAAAGCTAGCACCAAGGCAAGGCTCAAGAAGTAAAGAGTATCCATTATCCAAGACGTATATCAATGTCAGCGTTGTCAAGTGAACACCATCTTGCACTCAATGTCTCCTCATTGCACCAACCCTAGTTGACAAGCCAACCCAAGGTATGCCAAGAGCTACAAAAATGCACTGTCAAGGCTGTTGCACCAATTAGATATACCCTAATTGAACGCATTCTATTTCATAAATTACACATTTAATCGAAGTTAATTAAAACTGGTTATAAATGAAAGGAATGCAGGTGAAAATGGTATGCAAAGTTTGCTTGCACGCATATACTAACTTAAAGTGCTTCTCGCCGTTTCTCAGGGTGTCAAGGTGAAAATGGACGACCAGGGCAACATTTTGGTGAAGCGGGTCTCGAAATGCAATGTGTACGTGAAAAGTACGAGCTCTGGGGAAGAATCGAGCATTGGGAATGAAATTCTCAAGCTGCCAAATTGCGCGCTGGAAATGGAAAAGCCCGTGAAAGTAAGTGCCGATACCACCCGCCTCCTCACCCTTGTGAGGGATGATAAGATCGCAAAGTATAGGTTTTAACAAACAATATGCCTAGTCTATAGTTTCCAAACTGTCTTCCCCCTTGAAACCCTTGCATATTGAAGTTTTCTAAACTTTTTAAATATAAATGTGAATGCAATGCTGCTCACTGATGTTTTTTTTGTTTTTTGTAAAGTGGACAACTGTAACAAAAGTTCATAATTTTGATTCTTATCTTTATTGAAAAGATAATTTGTTTGATGAAAGCTAAACGCAAGCAAACATTTGGATTTGGAACGAAACAAATCATAACCTAGTAAAATTCATGTATAAAATGAATAAATGCTGTTAATGAGATGATGAACATGATGCTCCGATATCAATTTGTCAATATTTGGCTTCAAATTAGTGAGGTTAAGTTGCAAATCACCACGTTCAGTGATTTGCAACCGATTTCTTTCTTTTGAAAGCTGATTGGTCACTGCACTAAAACCTATTTCCACGAGGTGTGAAGAAGTAAATGCCATTAAAACTTTCTTGCGATAGCCGATAAAGCAAGAACAGAATATCTGTCAGAAGTTAGAACTGCTGGTAAATCTTTCTAAAGTGCATCTTAAGTTCTTTGTTAATGCTTAACTCACACTGAGTTACTATGCGTGTAGTCGAAATGGACTCAATTTTCTTTTTTACCTGAAAGGAACTCCCTTCCAGTCCGTACGAACCACTTTGAAAAACTATTTAGCTACTCAAAAAAGCGTTTATTTTTGTCACACTAAAAGTATGACTCATATTAGACCGTTTTTACAATATTTTCTGACCCACGCATACGAGAATAAAGAACAAGTGGACCATTTTTTCCCCAGGCTCCACTTGAACGGTGCTCTGTTTGCAACGCTTTTGCAGTATTTTACAAAGTTCAGGTAGAATAATTCGGACTGGACAATCAAACTAATTACCATGCGTCACGTCTCTTTGCAGCTGTTCGACATGAGGAAGTTCCAGCAAAATGTGCAACGGGAACTGCGCCGAGCTTACCCAGATAGACGCCGCTTGGAGTGCCAATGCCTGAGTGCCGTCGCATTTGTCAAGAGCGAGGCAGAGATTCTTGACTGCCCCATCTGGGTGCTCATCATCAACGTGGTTGCTATGGATATGCTCAAGTCCCGCCTACCTCCAGGCAAGAAATACCGCATGGCATGTCATGCAAAGATGCGACCAAAGATTAAACCCTTAAAAACAATTCCAATCTCGAACAAAAAAATCCGAGTTCAAAGGAGTGTGTCTTTGTGTGGAGTTGTATATGATATTTTTTCCAAGTATCTAAACAACACAACATTACGCATCATTAATACTATTCGCAAAGCATTCGATGAGCTGCGTACGATTGCTGCGTGGGACGTAACATGAGGTAGACTTAGATGGGATGATCACATATTTTGCATGGCGCGTCAGCAAAAAGCTTAACTAATTGCTGAAGAATGAAATCAAAAAGTGTGTTCTTATATTGTGTGGGTTGGTATCGGTGCTCACAGGGCAGTTCTTAGCTATCCTCGTCATCTTCTTATTGGACTGAGGTCCCATGGCTTTGCTTTGACTATCATTTTGCTGCAGGGTGTATGCGTTAGCAGGAAATGCAAATTTGGTGAATTGTTTGGTCATCATTACTTACATCATCTCCGAAGAGGTTGTATATTAAGGTATACGTAATCGTGAATGTTGAGAAGAACAGACAACTAGCCGCAAGTAGATGTTTTAATGAGGATTAAATGATTCTTCTCATGATCTAGATTCGAAGCTGTTCAAATGGATCAATCTCGGTTTGTATTCAACTCTCTGTATGGAAAATTGAATGGACAATTGATTACTCCAGCAATGCCCCACATAAAAAGTCTGGCCACGCATCTTATAATCACGCTTGAAAAATGCGTTCGCCTCTTCCGTTGTCCGTCACCTGTTGGAGGAGTTCCCACGCAAATAAATAATGTCCATGGTGCACATTGTTTGCTTCTGCAATCGACGATGATTTCGTTTTCGACTTAAGGCCAGCGACACGAAGGGCATTTCGCAGTGACGCAGTGGGCGAAAAAGCGACGAACTGCTCGCAAAATCTAGCCGACTAACTGTTTTAAATTGCACCTACTATCAAAAGGAAATTATATTTTTACAAACTACTTGCGATTATCAGTCACAAGGATGAAATTAACAAGAATAAGATTAGTTATAATTACGACAAATATATAAATTCCCATGTTTTTGTTCGTATTTCGAGGCGTGGGTCGAAGCAAACACTTGGCGGGAAACTGTCAGTTATTAATAGTTTAAGTTGGTCACTTTTTGCATAGTTACTTCCTATTCGGTCACAGCTAGAAGCATTGTAGAAGAGGACAGAAGACCCTCTTATAATTGACTATTTTCCTCTCTGTCTACCAGTGTAACATAAATTCATAGGTTGCGGATTGTTTTGGTTTCAAGTATGCAAGTCGAGCTAGGTTAGTGGGTTTACCAAAGATCTTATCGCCGACCGAGAATAATATGTGTATTTTTTGAAAATTCGATATTTTTATGAAGCCAATTGATTCGTCTCGTTACACAGATAAACCTCGATGTTCGTTTAAAACTGGGGGATGATAAATGGACAGGTTGTGCTGAATTTTGAAGGTTGTTGTCAAATTATTTTTGGAGAATTCCTGCCCATGATGATAGCCAGTAGTGGAACTTGCGAGCGGGGGCGGACTTTGCTGACCATGTGTCTTCATGTTACAGTAAAACGAGTGGTAGACATCAGGAATCGACCCAGGATCCCCATCCCAGACGAGGACCCTTACAGCGTGGCAGGAAGCGGTGGATCTAGCGGCAGCTCGGGCATCGGAACTGGAACCGGAACAGGCACCGGTATGGTTGCTGCCACCAGGGAACAGCTGTTGCAGCAACAGCAGAAGCTATTGCAACGCAGAAGCGACAAGCCACCGAAATTGCCACCAAGGGACAGCAACGGTTATCCCCATGAAATACCTAAGGTAAGGCTTCGTAGGTTACCAGTAACTTCCGAACTCGTCCAAATTGTTCCAATAAATGACTGACAATGTTGTCTTCTTTGCAGCCTGACTATGACGACATCGAGGAAGAGAATAGGCTCAAGCCTTTTGCCCTGTCTAGAGGTAGAGACAAAACTAAAGACAACAAGAAGTACGGTAAGTGAACACATTCGAAATCAGGTTCTATTTGTCTTGTTCCTACCGAAACGGAAGCAGGAAGTGATTTTCTGTTTACTCCAGTTAAAGAGAGTACGGGTCGCAGTGCTAAGTGTTTTCGAAGCGAACTGTTAGTGGGCCTCCTTGGCGATATCGCGATAGTCGTGGATCGTATTTTACCTGCCGATTGTGAAAGTGCATGCTATAATTACATGTAAAAACAATGTATTTATTGACCAGCCATTGAGAATCGAGATCATACACGTGGCAGGCTCTATTCAATATGCATGACTGACCTAATTGACATGATTGACATGATTTACCAGAGCACGCAGAGGCAACAGTGCAAGGAAATGACACTTGGGACGGAAGTCTTCCGAAGTCGAGGATTTTAACTTAAGAACTTTGCTTTGTAGATGACCCGTATTATTGCGGGATGAGGGCTCGAGTCCCGAACTTCAAGACAAAGACGAAGGACGTCCGAGTCTTCCCCCAGCCAGGACTTCCCGTCCAACAGCAGTATCACCACAGCCATATGATGAACAATAATAACAACAATAATAACAATAACAACCATCGACAGCCCCAACCGATGATGTGGCACGCTAAGAGCTACGAGAGCGGAATGGGTAAGAGGAATTATCACACAAACAGAAGATGCACCTAATATTATGACTTATCAGTTGTAGTTTTTTAATCTATGGCGTTTTTTTTTTTTTTTAGATTCGGAGGCCTTGGACTCGCCGTATAACCATATCTACGGTCGACTGCCAATTCCCACGAGGGCGTATATTCCACAACAGCCAAGAGCTATGTTTATAGGAGAGTGGGACTAAACGAGATCTTGCCACGCAATCAAATTCAGATGCACTATCTCAGATGCACTATCTCAGATGCACTCACCATATCAGAAACTTTGACATTTCCGACAGTACATATATTTACTGACCCCACGTGTAAATGCTGAATTTGATTTTATTATTTAATGTGTGTATAAATGTTTTGTCGTACACATAATTGACCAGTACCATTTATAATGATGAGTTAATACACCTATGTTAAGACGTCTAGGTATGAAAAGAGGTAAATCAAATGATTTACTTTTGAGAAACCTAATTTTTTTATATAATATTGTAACGTTAAAGTTGTTACACAATCCAGTGCTAATTTGTTTGTTAAGCATTGCATGTTTGTTTTGTACCAATTTACTCTTTTATTCGATGGAATGCCCATATATGCTATGCGTACATGTAACTGACTTACTAACACAGCGTGCCTCTCCGCTTTTAAGTTCTAGCTGTTAATGACTATTTAATGAAACTTGATTCATCTTTGTGAATCAAGAATAGCATGTGACTCCAAACCCCAGGCTCATCTTCTCATCTTCTCAAGAATATTATCAGAATGCCACGACAATGATAATGAGAGGAATATTATTTGATATTTTTAACATAACCTATAGGTTCGTGTTTAATGCCTTGCAAGGCACTCACTGTTTATCCAGGAAGTTTGTTTTGTATATGAAGACCTAGTAACGGAGTATATCCATGTACTACACTCATTTCATAACCTACTGGACTTGACAAGTCAAACGTAAGACAAATCCAGAGTGAAATATGTCTCAACTTGACATACAAAATGGATAACTAATCAATGGAAATTTGTCCGACACGACGGAGTCTCTGACATATTTCAATTTAACTGAAGTGAACTATTGTTGCTGTCCAATAATGTGTTTTCTTCTTATATTTTACCAAGTGAATTGTAAGAATTTGGTACATTTTTGGATATGTTTGTTGTACGTAATCAATTAGAGATCTGATATTTTTAGTTTCTGTCAAGAGTAGCTTGGGCGTAATGTTTTCATTTTAAATTCACAATACTTATTTTTATTATTATATACCGAAGAAAAAATTTACAATAAAATGGTGGCGGAATGAAGTGAACTCCGTTTGTTTCTGTTTACCTAAATTCCTTGTAGAGGTAACTTAAGTGATTGTTTCCATTCGATACCTGACAAGAAAAATAAGAATCATGTTGTTTAACTTTAACTCATGGATGATGCATGAATGCAACACGAGGGCACCGTGAAAATATTATCCCAACTCCAACTCCAACTCATAGCGGATAGCTGATGGGAGTTATTGCCCCTGTAGGTAGGCGACCCGACCATCTTATCTGACAGGCGGCAAGTCGACCTCACGGGATAAGACAGCACCAACAAGTCTTTAAGATGGAGCGCAAATCCGGATTGAGATTGTAAACCTAGGTTCCGCAGGTTCCGCAGGTTCATAGGTTGCTACTTCATGTCTTTTCTCCCACAATGTTAAGTCTCATGAATCTCATATTTTTCCCAAAACTTGCCTCGTTCCTACTACCGGAAGTTTAAAGTATTAAGTTTTCGTTGATTTGCAAAGAAGTATCTGACAGATTTCTTGCTTTGTTCAGTAAGTTACGTTCCCCAAATAATTCAGTCCAACTACTGGTAAGTGGTCTTCCCCAAATAATTCAGTCCAACTATTGGTAAGTGACCTTCCCCAAATAATTCAGTCCAACTATTGGTAAGTGACCTTACCCAAATAATTCAGTCCAACTACTGGTAAGTGGTCTTCCCCAAATAATTCAGTCCAACTATTGGTAAGTGACCTTCCCCAAATAATTCAGTCCAACTATTGGTAAGTGACCTTACCCAAATAATTCAGTCCAACTTTTGGTAAGTGCCATTCCCCAAATAATTCAGTCTAACTTTTGGTAAGTGGCATTCCCCAAATAATTCAGTCCAACTATTGGTAAGTGACCTTCCCCAAATAATTCAGTCCAAATATTGGTAAGTGGCATTCGTTGATTGAAACGATAAGTCACATAGGAAGGAAACTAGGCTCGTGCCTCGGACGTGTTTGTATGCGACATGAATTATTAATTTCAGTCCAGTAAGTCAATGCTAAATATGATGAGAAAAGTGTGCAAGACTGTGCCGATTGACCCCATTGCTTATACTTAGTGTTAATACCAGACAACGAGCACCCAGCACCCAGCACCGACTTGCAATGCTCTCGACGCAACCGTCAACGGCACTTGCTCTGCGTTCGAGCACCAGCAACGGTCATGTGGTACTTGATTTTCTTTCAAGCTTTTGCGCCAGGTGAGTTCCAGGGTTTGAAAAATAAGTGAAATGTGATGTGACATATGTATTTGGAGTAAATCTTTACACGGATGCGATTGTGCGTGTGTTTTTTGACAGGCGGTGCTCAAATCGTGATTCAACAGCAAGAAAAGAACACGATTGGTCCATGTGTGTTACAGTTATTTGCCAAATGTGACTCGGAATTTATCCAATTTAAATTGTACAACAAGTAAGTAGACTATTTGAAAGCTTAATTAGGAAAAAGTGTTAAATTATTTGTTCAATGATTGTGTATTCAAACCAACTAGACAGCACAAGGAGACGTTCATCCGTTTGAATGTCACTGCGCCAGACGCTGGGGAGGGATTTCACGCTTCGCTGCCCATGAAAATTATTGTTCACGGGTACGGAGGAGCGTTTGACATGTATAACCCGACTGGGAAAATCAAAACGGGTGAGTTACGTTCACCATGGTTACCCAGTACATGCTATACAGTAAACCAACGAACAGTTGCTAGCTTATCTAGCGACTTACTTTCCAGAATGTGCATGTTATGAAAACATTGTCTACTTCTGGTTTTGTTCCGCGTGGTTCACAGAGCCGTCGGAGTGACTTACTGAGTCACGCACCGGCTCATTTTTGCTCCCACCGTGGATCGAAAATGGCCTAAATAACGCCCCAGAATATTTGCAGCTTACTTGGAGCAGCAAGACCGGGATGTGAACGTTATCGTGGTGGACTGGACGCTTCTAAGCAACACTCCTTGCTATCCAGTAGCCGTGATTAACACTTGGCATGTGGGCAAATGCATAGCTGAGTTCCTCGATGCCATGGAGTTTCAGTACCCGACATTTCGCTCCAGTGAGACTCATGTTGTGGGATTCAGTTTGGGGGCCCACGTAGCCGGCTACACCAGCGAGAAACTCTACGCTCGAAAAGGATTTAAGTTGGCGAGGATCACAGGTGCGACCCGGCATATACCAATCTTATTTATTTATTTATTTGTGGTGTTTAACGACGCACTGTCTTGACTTCTGGCCATGCGGCACTGATCTAATGGCGTCGGTGAATGAGTAGATGATAAACCTAACCTAGCCTAGAAGGGAGGAGGGGAAACCCGGTGCCAACTAGGCCCCCTAGGCCCTATTCTAGCCGGGGACCAGCCGGAATAGGGGACCAGGGGGCTAGGAGACCACCTAGCCGGAATAGCACCAAAGGGACCACCGGCTTAACGTCCCTTCCGAAGGACGGTACAACGCGAACAACAGGATTCCTCCACAAATCCATGCTGTCGAGAGGTTGATAAGCAAGGCGAGTGAAGTTGCTGTACTAAATTTCATCCCTCCAACCTCTCTCCCGAACAGAACTGGTCATGTGTATGATGGTCACCCATCCAATACCTGACCCCAGCGCAGTGTTGCTTAACTTTCATCCCTCCAACCTCTCTCCCGAACAGAACTGGTCATGTGTATGATGGTCACACATCCAATACCTGACTCAGCGCAGTGTTGCTTAACTTTTATCCCTCCAACCTCTCTCCCAAACAGAACTGGTCATGTGTATGATGGTCACCCATCCAATACCTGACTCAGCGCAGTGATACCTAACTAAATCGTCCTCCCACACACACAGGTACACATCGTCATAAGGCAATTTTTTAAATATCTCCCACCGCTTGGTAGCCGTTTCTATGGTTTCAGCTTTAGCAGAAATTTGAGCATCTTTTCATTGCCACTCATTTAAACTATTACAGCGCTAGCTCCATGTAGCGCAAGCTTATGTTGCCTGCATAATAAATGATAGAATTCAATGACCAATGCCGAGTTACCAGAAACTTGAAGGTTGCACGTGATCTGTCACCAGGACTGGACCCAGCTCTCCCTCTATTCAAGACCATGGCAGACACTTGGAAACTAGATTCCGGAGACGCTCGTTTCGTGGACGTCATACACACGAACGTTGGCATTTTGGGCAAAGTCGAGTCGACCGGCCACGCAGATTTCTATGTCAATGGTGGAACAACTCAAAGAGGTTGCAAGGGACATAAAAGTAAGGAAGCTTAATTTCTTATCATCTTTTGCACGCAGTTTCTGTATCTATCGGGAAACTTACTGCCCTTCCTGACGGTACAAGTGTGTCAATCCAGAAGGGGCCAACGTGACAGATAAACATGTACTCTGGAAAATAAACTCGATGTTATTTTGGAAAAAGCTAAAATTTGAAATCGTGGTGCCACTAGAAGTGGCTGTATCCCGGATGTGTGAAGGCTCGAGATCTTATAAATGCTAAATAAAAATGCATAAATGCATTTGTATAAATGCATAAATGCATAAATGCATAATATTGGACGTTGTTTGTGTTACAGATCCATCCCTGTGCAGCCATCTACTGGCGCCGGTCTACTTCGCTGAGTCTATTGGATCACCGAAAGGATTCTGGGGAATTTCCTGTCCTAATTACTATCAATACGTTCTTGGCTGGTGCCCTGAAAATGAGAACACTAAACTGCAGCGCGTGCCGATGGGCGAAAAGTGCAGTCCAGGGTAATTGAGAATACAGCACGAAATCAGGACTTTGCCTCATGTTCCCCGTCTTCTACAGGACTTTGCCTCATGTTCCCCGTCTTCTACAGGACTTTGAATCATGTTCCCCGTCTTCTACAGGACTTTGAATCATGTTCCCCGTCTTCTACAGGACTTTGAATCATGTTCCCCGTCTTCTACAGGACTTTGAATCATGTTCCCCGTCTTCTACAGGACTTTGCCTCATGTTCCCCGTCTTCTACAGGACTTTGAATCATGTTCCCCGTCTTCTACAGGACTTTGCCTCATGTTCCCCGTCTTCTACAGGACTTTGAATCATGTTCCCCGTCTTCTACAGGACTTTGCCTCATATTCCCCGTCTTCTACAGGACTTTGCCTCATGTTCCCCGTCTTCTACAGGACTTTGCCTCATGTTCCCCGTCTTCTACAGGACTTTGAATCATGTTCCCCGTCTTCTACAGGACTTTGCCTCATGTTCCCCGTCTTCTACAGGACTTTGAATCATGTTCCCCGTCTTCTACAGGACTTTGCCTCATGTTCCCCGTCTTCTACAGGACTTTGAATCATGTTCCCCGTCTTCTACAGGACTTTGCCTCATGTTCCCCGTCTTCTACAGGACTTTGCCTCATGTTCCCCGTCTTCTACAGGACTTTGAATCATGTTCCCCGTCTTCTACAGGACTTTGCCTCATGTTCCCCGTCTTCTACAGGACTTTGAATCATGTTCCCCGTCTTCTACAGGACTTTGAATCATGTTCCCCGTCTTCTACAGGACTTTGAATCATGTTCCCCGTCTTCTACAGGACTTTGAATCATGTTCCCCGTCTTCTACAGGACTTTGCCTCATGTTCCCCGTCTTCTACAGGACTTTGCCTCATGTTCCCCGTCTTCTACAGGACTTTGAATCATGTTTCCCGTCTTCTACAGGACTTTGGGGGTGTACTTGGTGACAACTGGAGACAAGCCCCCCTATGCACTGGGCTAGCGGCCCATGCAGAGCCCATGCGGGAGCCATGCGAGGGGGCCTATGTGAGGCGGCCCATGCGAGGAGAAACCAGCTGATTGATTAAACAATGCAACTAATTGAAACATGTTTTATTCCATTGACCAGTTTTTAAACATTTAGCATTATGTAAATATGTATATTTGAATTAATATTATATGTATTTATAAATTAGAATAGAACACTGACTGTCTTAATATCATGTATTTGATCAATTTAAAGACAATAAAATTATTATTATTATTATTGTGCGAGCGCTTGTCAAGGTGTATTGACACGCACTCGTGCGTGCTCACAGCCTTCCAACGACGAACAAAACGCTCGATTCATGTTTTGCCGCGTCGATACGAAGCCAATATCATTGTGTATTATCTTACACGTGCTATTTCCCACAAACTCAACCGTCGCTTTTTCAAACCGACTGATTTGTTTGGCCAAAGCAATTGCTAAAATTACGGGACGTGCTGATGGGTTCATGAAAGTACATGACCAAAGCAGTCGAATACACAGAGTGCAATTAATTTGACAAGCTCAACATTGAACAACAAGCACAACAAAGAAAGGAGTGATGCCTGAATATATGTCAGAAAGAATAAATATGAATGTGAGTAACAGAGAAAATAGCAGAAGTTCAAAGAAGGGGAGCAATCATTGTTGAATATTTTAAAGGTAATAAATATAGAAGTAGAATAGCATTTAAAGGAGTGAAAGATTACAATTGTTTCCCAAGAGATGTGAGAAAATTAGACATAGAAATGTTTCAGTTAAGGTTAAAGAAAATGTTGATAGAAGATAGGGGGAAAAAAATTTAGAAGAGCAGAATGAAACTGTATGATTTAATGTTTATGATTATAATTTAATTTTATGTTATTATCAAAATCCTATTTGAGAGTACAACAGCTAATGTGAAAAAATGTATTTCAAAATAGCATCTGCTAAATAAAAATGTTGCAAACATACATACAAGATTCGGCAATTCTCTGGGCTGATTGTTTCTTGATAGAAGATATTTTAAGGCTGGTCACGGATATAAACAAAAGAGCGAAATTATTCCTAGGAGCGTACTTATTTAACCTTCGTTAGAAACATGCGCGTTGCAATTTCTTCGTGAGTTTTATCAGAAATATTCCTCTTGCAACGTCCCATTGCCGAGTATCTACACCCTATACTTATGTAAACGCACGGTTGACAGGGAAAAGTAGGTGACACATTATCATTTTTAATTAATCTACATGTTTATAAGATTGATACTCATTAAACGTCGACATTTTCATATGGAATAAAACGGAGTGTTGACTGAGATTAGTGACCAATTGTTTTACGCAAGCCTAGGACAATGATGCACTTGGGGGCTTGTTGTTTGTTTGGTTGTTTTGTGGTTTTACTTCGCTCGGGTGATACTCTGGAGCTACCAGGTGAAGGGTCTTCGTGGATCTTTTTCCCAGACGGGGAGGGGATCCCACACAGGGTCTACCTCAACTCAACTGGTCAAGTAACAAGACTTAACTACGAGAATTACATATCATTCCAACTCTACACCAAGTAAGTAAAGATGAATTCATTATTTCATCGTTTTTCAAAGAGCACTAAGGTGACCACCGGCTTAACGTCCCGTCTAAAGGATGGTACAAAGGGAATTACAGGATTCCTCCACAAATCCATGCTGTCGAGAGGTTGATAAGCAAGGCGAGTGAAGTTTATGTAACCCCAAACCTATATCCCAAACAGAACTGGTCATGTGTATGATGGTCACCTTTCCAATACCTGACTCAGCGCAGTGTTGCTTAACTTCGGTGATCTCACGAGAACCGGTGTTTCCAACACGCCAAACCGTTCGGCGGTCACCTTTCCAATACCTGACTCAGCGCAGTGTTGCTTAACTTCGGTGATCTGACGAGGACCGGTGTTTCCAACACGACAAACCGTTCGGTGGTCACCTTTCCAATGCCTGACACAGCGCAGTGTTACTTAACTTAGGTGATCTCACGAAAACCGGTGTTTCCAACACGCCAAACCGTTCGGTGTGATGGAAGTAGGGTTATAGTGACAGGGTTTGTGGTCAGTATTGGCAGGGTGATATTTAAGGTTGCATTTAACGATCTTGGAGATGCATATTTTGACACTGATGTGTATTCGTGAAGACAGAATCCTGAAACTGGTGAAACGATTCACGCGGACAATGGCCGTCTCCTTAAAGCGAGCAAATTCAACCCAGAACATCGCACCAAGTTTGTCGTACATGGATGGAAATCTCACGGAATGAGCAAAGCAATGCTGAGCATTAAATCAGGTAAGACATTTTAATTCCCACTTTATCTAGAAAGACATAAAAAAATATGACGATTTTGAGTTTCTAACTTAAATTTGTGGCCAACTCGTAAGTTTCCTCCCAGAAAAACTGGCACAGAAAGTGAAACCTGCTTTAAAATCCTGTACCATATCTAGGTTTTAGAACCGTTTTACCCACCATCCAATGCTAGAGCTTTAATACCAAACTCATACATTGATAGAGTTGAAAACAAATATTAATTGGTAAATTAATTAATTAGACTTGTGGTACAAAACACGGCGTCAGGTAGTCGATACCTTGTAATGCTTTTTGTATTCTACTGAATTGTCGGCTGCCAGGATCGCTTAATCTTATTGATCCTTCGAAAACCCAGGCGATAACTCAAAGCCTTCAAAGATCTTTGCCAGTATAGGGGTCATCTATATTGATAATTACCTGAAGCCAGTGGCAATCCATTAAATGAAATGTAATGCAATTTTTTTCTGGTCTACGCTAGCATACCTGGAGTCTGGGGACTTGAACGTGATTGTGGTGGATTGGGGTGAGCTGTCTGCCAGCGTCTTCTACCTCGGGCCGGTGTCAAATACGTTGCCAGTTGGAAATCATATCGGCGCAATGATTCAGTTACTTGTGAGGGAGGGGAAAGCAAGACTCGATCAAATACATATCGTTGGTCATAGTTTGGGAGCTCATGTAGCGGGCTTTGCAGGGGCAAGTCTTGCTCCGAAGAAACTAGCAAGGATAACAGGTTGGTACTTTACTCAGTGTACTCAGTCAAGTAGCTTATTATTATTATTATTTGTGGTGTTTAACGATGCACTGTTTTGACATCTGGCCATGCGGCTCTGGTCTAATGGCGTCGGTGAATGAGTGGATGATGATGAGGATGACGATGAACCTAACCTAGCCTAGAAGGGAGGAGGGGAAACCCGGTGCCGGTACGTAGCAGACCAAGAAGACCAAGGGGACCACCGGCTTAACGTCCCTTCCGAAGGACGGTACAACGCGAACAACAGGATTCCTCCACAAATCCATGCTGTCGAGAGGTTGATAAGCAAGGCGAGTGAAGTTGCTGTACTAACTTTCATCCCTCCAACCTCTCTCCCGAACAGAACTGGTCATGTGTATGATGGTCACCCATCCAATACCTAACTCAGCACAGTGTTGCTTAACTTTCATCCCTCCAACCTCTCTCCCGAACAGAACTGGTCATGTGTATGATAGTCACCCATACAATACCTAACTCAGCACAGTGTTGCTTAACTTTCATCCCTCTTACCTCTCTCCCGAACAGAACTGGTCATGTGTATAATGGTCACCCATCCAATACCTGACTCAGCGCAGTGTTGCTTAGCTTTCATCCCTCTTACCTCTCTCCCGAACAGAACTGGTCATGTGTATAATGGTCACCCATCCAATACCTGACTCAGCGCAGTGTTGCTTAACTTTCATCCCTCCAACCTCTCTCCCGAACAGAACTGGTCATGTGTATGATGGTCACCCATTCAATACCTGACCCAGCGCAGTGTTGCTTAACTTTCATCCCTCCAACCTCTCTCCCGAACAGAACTGGTCATGTGTATGATGGTCACCCATCCAATACCTGACTCAGCGCAGTGTTGCTTAACTTTCATCCCTCCAACCTCTCTCCCGAACAGAACTGGTCATGTGTATGATGGTCACCCATGCAATACCTGACTCAGCGCAGTGTTGCATAACTTTTATCCCTCCAACCTCTCTCCCTAACAGAACTGGTCATGTGTATGATGGTCACCCATCCAATACCCAGGCAAGTAGCAAACAAATACATAATTGAGATGAAATCTAATTTCAATTTAAACGCTTGCAATGTGCGGGGTATTTTATTATTATCAACACTATAACCGTCTCAAAAATTAAAGCCAAAAGACACTCATACCAATCACATATCACTAAAGTCGTCTCATAAAGCAAGTGTTCAAGTAGCTCAATGGGTTAGAGCAACATCCGCGATAGGTGGAGATCGGGGTTCGAGTCCCCGTTTAGGACATCAATTTTTGAGACGGTTATAGTGTTGATAAAAATAAAATACATAAATAATTGACATAATGCGAAGATATGCTGCTGGAAAATAACTTTTTAAGATGAAAAAGAAAGCCCTTGGGGCTTTTTTAGGTGGATCATTTCATAGTCTGGTATTAATGTCCTGGTTTGTATTATAATTATCGTTGAAAAACATTACCCTACACGCCTCTATCGGTACTTGATTAGCAAAGCATGGACCATGTATTTCCAGGACTTGATCCTGCGAGTCCAGGATTCGCACAAACAGCCGAGGATCGACACCTCGACAAAACGGACGCCAACTTCGTGGACATCATTCACACGTGTGGGGGTGTTTTGGGCTACTCTGCCCCCCTCGGTCACGTTGACTTCTACCCCAACGGAGGTATATCGGCACAGCCAGGATGCTGCTGTCTTCCAATGTTTAATGGTATGTGTTTACAGATGGTAGATTTGTACCTGATTCATCTACAGATGCTTTTATATTTTGTAGTGTTTAACGACGCACTGTTTTGACATCTGGCCATGCGGCACTGGTCTAATGGCGTCGGTGAATGAGTGGATGATGATGATGATGATGATGAACCTAGCCTAGCCTAGAAGGAAGGAGGGGAAACCCGGTGCCGGTACGTAGCCTACTCCTGTCGAAGACCAAGGAGACCACCGGCTTAACGTCCCTTCCGAAGGACGGTACAACGCGAACAGCAGGATTCCTCCACAAATCCATGCTGTCGAGAGGTTGATAAGCAAGGCGAGTGAAGTTGTTGAACTAACTTTCATCCCTCCAACCTCTCTCCCGAACAGAACTGGTCATGTGTATGATGGTCACCCATCCAATACCTGACTCAGCAAAGTGTTGCTTAACTTTCATCCCTCCAACCTCTCTCCCGAACAGAACTGGTCATGTGTATGATTGTCACGCATCCAATACCTGACCCAGCGCAGTGTTGCTTAACTTTCATCCCTCCAACCTCTCTCCCGAACAGAACTGGTCATGTGTATGATGGTCACCCATCCAATACCTGACTCAGCGCAGTGTTGCTTAACTTTGGTGATCGAACGAGAACCGGTGTTTCCAGCACGCCAAACCATTCGGTCCGATGTAGAGAAGTCCAACATAATGTAGATTTGTATCTGCTTCATCTTCAGAAACCGAATGGTTTGACGTGTTGGAAACACCGGTTCACATTAGATCACCGAAGTTAAGCAACACTGCGCTGAGTCAGGTATTGGATGGGTGACCATCATACACATGCCCAGTTCTGTTCGGGAGAGAGGTTAGAGGGATGAAAGTTAAGCAACACTGCGCTGAGTCAGGTATTGGATGGGTGACCATCATAAAAATGACCAGTTCTGTTCGGGAGAGAGGTTGGAGGGATTTAAGTTAAGCTACACTGCGCTGGGTCAGGTATTGGGTGGGCGACCATCATACACATGACCAGTTCTGTTCGGGAGAGAGGTTGGAGGTATGAAAGTTAGTACAGCAACTTCACTCGCCTTGCTTAACAACCTCTCGACAGCATGGATTTGTGGACGAATCCTGTTGTTCGCGTTGTACCGTCCTTCGGAAGGGACGTTAAGCCGGTGGTCCCCTTGGTCTTCAACAGGAGTAGGCTACGTGCCGGCACCGGGTTTCCTCTCCTCCCTTCTAGGGTAGGATAGGTTCATCATCATCCTCATCATCATCCACTCATTCACCGACGCCATTAGACCAGTGCCGCATGACCAGATGTCAAAACAGTGCTATGTTAAGCACAACAAGTAATAATAATAATAATAATAATAAATTTACAGAGGCGTGCAGTCATAGCAGGGCACACGAGCTCTTCGCTGAGTCGATTACATCGTCTCGCGGCTTCGCAGCTCACAAATGTTCGTCGTGGAAACAATTTCAAAGTGGAACTTGTGCCAAGCAACCGCTCGCCACTGTTTTTATGGGAGATTCCGAGACTTCGTTCAAATACAAGTAACTGTTCCCGTTATCATGGTTCTTAGACTCATGTCTACTTGATGTAAACTTAGCACTAGTTTTAACAAAAACTATTTCAAATGGGTTTTAAATGCTAAGTGAAGAACAACTAAATTTCCCAACGTTTTGTAACTTGTACCTGTTACTTTATCAAGGGTAAGAGCAGTCCTGACAATTTTCCGATAACAAAAGAACCACACAAAATTATAACAATTACCAAGTTCAAGCTTCCTAAATGCATCTAAATAAAATAATCAGGGTTAATAACTCAAAAAACTAATGTTTTACCATGATTATTTTATTTAGATGCATTTAGGAAGCTTGAACTTGGTAATTGTTATAATTTTGTGTGGTTCTTTTGTTATCGGAAAATTGTCAGGACTGCTCTTACCCTTGATAAAGTAACAGGTACAAGTTACGAAACGTTGGGAAATTTAGTTGTTCTTCACTTAGCATTGAAAACCCAGTTGAAATAGTTTTTGTTAAAACCGTTTCCGTTGCTTAGATATTATAGGAGCACGCACTAAAGCACGCACTAAAGCACGCACTAAAGCACGCACTAAAGCACGCACTAAAGCACGCACTAAAGCACAGCACGCACTAAAGCACGCACTAAAGCACGCACTAAAGCACGCACTAAAGCACGCACTAAAGCACGCACTAAAGCACGCACTAAAGCACAGCACGCACTAAAGCACAGCACGCACTAAAGCACAGCACGCACTAAAGCACGCACTAAAGCACGCACTAAAGCACAGCACGCACTAAAGCACGCACTAAAGCACGCACTAAAGCACGCACTAAAGCACGCACTAAAGCACGCACTAAAGCACGCACTAAAGCACAGCACGCACTAAAGCACGCACTAAAGCACAGCACGCACTAAAGCACGCACTAAAGCACGCACTAAAGCACAGCACGCACTAAAGCACGCACTAAAGCACGCACTAAAGCACGCACTAAAGCACGCACTAAAGCACGCACTAAAGCACGCACTAAAGCACGCACTAAAGCACAGCACGCACTAAAGCACGCACTAAAGCACGCACTAAAGCACGCACTAAAGCACGCACTAAAGCACGCACTAAAGCACGCACTAAAGCACGCACTAAAGCACGCACTAAAGCACGCACTAAAGCACGCACTAAAGCACGCACTAAAGCACGCACTAAAGCACGCACTAAAGCACGCACTAAAGCACGCACTAAAGCACAGCACGCACTAAAGCACGCACTAAAGCACGCACTAAAGCACGCACTAAAGCACGCACTAAAGCACGCACTAAAGCACGCACTAAAGCACGCACTAAAGCACAGCACGCACTAAAGCACGCACTAAAGCACGCACTAAAGCACGCACTAAAGCACTCACTAAAGCACGCACTAAAGCACGCACTAAAGCACGCACTAAAGCACGCACTAAAGCACGCACTAAAGCACGCACTAAAGCACAGCACGCACTAAAGCACGCACTAAAGCACGCACTAAAGCACGCACTAAAGCACGCACTAAAGCACGCACTAAAGCACGCACTAAAGCACGCACTAAAGCACGCACTAAAGCACGCACTAAAGCACGCACTAAAGCACGCACTAAAGCACGCACTAAAGCACGCACTAAAGCACGCACTAAAGCACAGCACGCACTAAAGCACGCACTAAAGCACAGCACGCACTAAAGCACGCACTAAAGCACGCACTAAAGCACAGCACGCACTAAAGCACGCACTAAAGCACGCACTAAAGCACAGCACGCACTAAAGCACGCACTAAAGCACGCACTAAAGCACGCACTAAAGCACGCACTAAAGCACAGCACGCACTAAAGCACGCACTAAAGCACGCACTAAAGCACGCACTAAAGCACGCACTAAAGCACGCACTAAAGCACGCACTAAAGCACGCACTAAAGCACGCACTAAAGCACGCACTAAAGCACGCACTAAAGCACGCACTAAAGCACGCACTAAAGCACGCACTAAAGCACGCACTAAAGCACGCACTTTACAGGCTTTAATGGATTTTACTCTTTTTTTTCAGCACAAATGCCAATGGTATTTACTTTCTACAAACGAGCACCTCATCGCCGTATGCTCTGGGATGAGGGAAAGAAATCAAACAGCTGACAGCTCTCACATCCTAATTATAGTGCAAATATTAGTGCAAATATTAGTGCATATATTAGTGCAAATATTAGTGCAAATATTAGTGCAAATATTAGTGCAAATATTAGTGCAAATATTAGTGCAAATATTAGTGCAGCTATTAGTGCAAATATTAGTGCAATATTAGTGCAAATATTAGTGCAATATTAGTGCAAATATTAGTGCAATATTAGTGCAAATATTAGTGCAGATATTAGTGCAAATATTAGTGCAATATTAGTGCAAATATTAGTGCAAATATTAGTGCAAATATTAGTGCAAATATTAGTGCAAATAATAGTGCAAATATTAGTGCAAATATTAGTGCAAATATTAGTGCAAATATTGGTGCAAATATTAGTGCAGATATTAGTGCAAATATTAGTGCAAATATTAGTGCAAATATTAGTGCAGATATTAGTGCAAATATTAGTGCAAATATTGGTGCAAATATTAGTGCAGATATTAGTGCAAATATTAGTGCAAATATTAGTGCAAATATTAGTGCAGATATTAGTGCAAATATTAGTGCAAATATTAGTGCAAATATTAGTGCAATATTAGTGCAAATATTAGTGCAGATATTAGTGCAAATATTAGTGCAAATATTAGTGCAAATATTAGTGCAAATATTAGTGCAGATATTAGTGCAAATATTAGTGCAAATATTGGTGCAAATATTAGTGCAGATATTAGTGCAAATATTAGTGCAAATATTAGTGCAAATATTAGTGCAATATTAGTGCAAATATTAGTGCAAATATTAGTGCAAATATTAGTGCAAATATTAGTGCAAATATTAGTGCAAATATTAGTGCAAACATCGAGAAATGAAACTAAATTTCTTCTATAAATTGCAACCGCTAGAAATAAAGAAATATTTGTCTTGAATTATAAAAATGACCAGTCCGTGGTTTTCAGGTGATTCAGCTAATATTAATTTGTTATTGACTTTGAATTGAAAACAACAATAACCTTCTATCGCAATTGTTAGATTTAAAATATCAAATACCGACATGTTGGGAAATTCCTTGTTGACATCAATCATTTATCAAGTAGAACATTAAGATAAATGAATATCATATTATGATTCGCTAATTTAATCTGCATCGATTATCTAAATGTTTGTTTGATCGCTAAATAAGAGCTGACTCAAATCTTTGTATATAAACTAGTTTCACAGTCGCAATCTTTTATCATTTTCAATATTATTGTGAAAAACAGAAGTGAAATCAATCTAAACATGAGATCTGGACTCAGGATCTTCTTGAGCTTTGCGTTTTTCTCATCAGCTGCTCGTGCTTCAGGTGAGTTTCCGATCAATTTGTGCAATTATTTATAGAATTTCATTTTTTTATCAAATTGATAAGAAAAATGACTGGTTTTGTGTGAAAAAACGGCGAAATTTAACTTATTATAGGAACTACAAACACAATAAATCAACTGTCCAAGGATGTCAAAGCATTTCGTTGCCAAATCGAACACACAAATTATATAATTTAATTAATACTGATTAATTAACTTATTCTTATCCAATAAAATACTTTCTTACGATCCATTGTAATACTTTGCCCCCCAAGCAATTCCTCCCACTCCCCTCTCATTCACCATTCTAAGGAACTATGAAATTAAATAAGTTACCATGAAGTTACCATGAAGTTACCATGAAGTTACCATGACGTAACCATTAAGTTACCATGAAGTTATCATGAAGTAACCATGAAGTTATCATGAAGTTACCATGAAGTTACTATGAAGTTACCATGTTATTACCATGTTATTACCATGTTATTACCATGAAGTTACCATGAAGTTACCATGAAGTTACCGTGAAGTTACCATGAAGTTTCTATGAAGTTATCATGTTATTGCCATGAAGTTTCCATGAAGTTTCCATGTTATTGCCATGAAGTTTCCATGAAGTTTCCATGCTATTGCCATGAAGTTTCCATGAAGTTTCCATGAAGTTTCCATGAAGTTACCATGAAGTTACCATGTTGTCCGAGCGTTATTGACACTAATTTGTTTGATTTTAGTGATCTCTGATGGCTCCCGACGGCTGCTCATACCTGACAATACTGGCAAGTCAACAAAAGCTCTGTTAGGGAAACCAATAGACAAAGTGCCTCGGGCGGTAGACCTTCCCACAGATGTTCGCTTCCACCTTTACACGAGGTAACCATCAATTTTATTTTTATTTATTTATTTGTGGTGTTTAACGACGCACTGTTTTGACATCTGGCCATGCGACACTGGTCTAATGGCGTCGGTGAATGAGTGGATGATGATGAGGATGATGATAAACCTAGCCTAGAAGGAAGGAGGGGAAACCCAGTGCCGGCACGTAGCCTACTCCTGTCGAAGACCAAGGGGACCACCGGTTTAACGTCCCTTGCGAAGGACGGTACAACGGGAACAACAGGATTCCTCCACAAATCCATGCTGTCGAGAGGTTGATAAGCAAGGCGAGTGAAGTTGCTGTACTAACTTTCATCCCTCCAACCTCTCTCCCGAACAGAACTGGTCATGTGTATGAGGTCACCCATTCAATACCTGACCCAGTGCAGTGTTGCTTAACTTTCATCCCTTCAACCTCTCTCCCACACGAACTGGTCATGTGTATGATGGTCACCCATCCAATACCTGACCCAGTGCAGTGTTGCTTAACTTTCATCCCTCCATCCTCTCTCCCGAACAGAACTGGTCATGTGTATGATGGTCACACATCCAATAACTGACCCAGCGCAGTGTTGCTCAACTCCGGCCAAACCGTTCAGTTGTAAATATCAACGTTACCCACGGCTTACCTTGTATTAAAAAACCAGTTTGAATGTGGTTATTTTGAGAACTACTGCTTTTGTTAGATTAAGTAGTCATGAGTCAGAGTATCTAACAGTTATCTATGTAATCTATGTTTTAGATCAAATGCGATGCTTTCTGAAAGAATTTATGTAAATGATAGCAATGCACTGGAGTCATCGTCGTTCGATCCAAGTCGTCCTACAAAGATAATCGCTCATGGATTTTCAAATGATATCGACAGCGACGTAATTCAGCTCATCAAAAATGGTTCGTCTGTCATTTTTTTACTGAAAACGCATTAACTTTTGTATTTATTTATTTATTTTTATAAATTTCATTGTATTGGATGCCGGTCCATGCCCTCAAGTAAAATAAAAACAGTAGTTATTTTTACAAGGGTTGAAAATTGTCATCATGTTAAAAACTAACATAAGTACACAATTAAAATACACTTTCACAAAATTCTATCATATTTACACCAGTCGTCGCAAGTACATTCGTTCTTTTCTAAAAATGCATCAATACTATTAATCAATGTGTTATTAAATAATCCTTTACCTTGTTTTTAAAACTTGTTCTGATTAATTTTATAAGGTTTTTGAGCCTGAGTGGCAGTCAATTATAAAATGAAGCGCTTAATTATAAAACATTTCATCTACTTATTAAAAGATTATCTTGTTTTTAGCTTATTTGCCACTTGAAAACGTGAACGTGATTGGGGTTGATTGGGGTACGTTGGCTGCAGGACCCTGGTACAATGCAGCTAAAGGACACGTGACAGAAGTCGGCGACTTTGTGGGCCAACTCGTCAACTTCCTCGTACAAAAAGGAGCGAAATATTCTGATTTTCATTTGATGGGACACAGTTTGGGCGCCCATGTGGTCGGGGTGGCAGGTGCCCACGCCAGGGAAAGAGTCTCCAGGGTGACAGGTAAGTTGGCTTCTCTATCATGTGCCAAGGGGGTTTAAAGAGTCATAAATATATCCACCGGTGAATGAAGAAACTAGGTGAGAACTACTTAGCTGACCAAAATACTGGTCGTTCAGAGATGGGATTACTCTCAAAGAATGATTTACATGAATCGATATTTTGAGGTTTAGTAATTTCCTGTTTAGAGATTTTGTTTAAAACGACAACCACGACCGCCACAGCCCTTAGCACGTGCTTGCGGCTCGATTTCTCAACGTAATTTTATCTATTTTATTTATTTGTGGTGTTTAACGACGCACTGTTTTGACATCTGGTCATGCGGCACTGGTCTAATGGCGTCGGTGAATGAGTGGATGATGATGCGGATGATGAACTTAACCTAGCCTAGAAGGGAGGAGGGGAAACCCGGTACCGGCACGTAGCCTACTCCTGTCGAAGACCACGGGGACCACCGGCTTAACGTCCCTTCCGAAGGACGGTACAACGCGAACAACAGGATTCCTCCACAAATCCATGCTGTCGAGAGGTTGATAAGCAAGGCGAGTGAAGTTGCTGTACTAACTTTCATCCCTCTAACCTCTCTCCCGAACAGAACTAGTCATGTGTATGATGGTCACCCATCTAATACCTGACTCAGCGCAGTGTTGCTTAACTTCGGTGATCTAACGTGAACCGGTGTTTCCAACACGCCAAACTGTTCGGTTATCTGACTAAACTATACGCTGTGTGTTCCAGGTCTAGATCCTGCTCTTCCCCTTTTCGGGGATAATTCGATAAGCGAGCGTCTGGACGCGACTGACGCAGACTTTGTTGACGTTATTCATACTTGCGGCGGGGATTTGGGATTTCTTGACCCGATCGGCCAAGCGGACTTCTATCCCAACGGAGGGACACCACCCCAACCGGGGTGCGGAATCATTGATGTTGGAGGCAAGGGTTTCTATTGTTTAGGTAGAGACAGAACGTTAATGTTGAACTGTTGAGTGTGCAGGTTCTAGGTAGAGACAGAACGTTAATGTTAAACCGTTGAGTGTGCTGGTTCTAGGTAGAGACAGAACGTTAATGTTAAACCTTTGAGTGTGCTGGTTCTAGGTAGAGACAGAACGTTAATGTTAAACCGTTGAGTGTGCAGGTTGTAGGTAGAGACAGAACGTTAATGTTAAACCGTTGAGTGTGCAGGTTGTAGGTAGAGACAGAACGTTAATGTTAAACCGTTGAGTATGCAGGTTCTAGGTAGAGACAGAACGTTAATGTTAAACCGTTGAGTATGCAGGTTCTAGGTAGAGACAGAACGTTAATGTTAAACCGTTGAGTGTGCAGGTTGTAGGTAGAGACAGAACGTTAATGTTAAACCGTTGAGTATGCAGGTTCTAGGTAGAGACAGAACGTTAATGTTAAACCGTTGAGTGTGCAGGTTCTAGGTAGAGACAGAGACAGAACGTTAATGTTAAACCGTTGAGTGTGCAGGTTCTAGGTAGAGACAGAACGTTAATGTTAAACCGTTGAGTGTGTAGGTTATAGGTAGAGACAGAACGTTAATGTTAAACCGTTGAGTGTGCAGGTTCTAGGTAGAGACAGAACGTTAATGTTAAACCGTTGAGTGTGCAGGTTATAGGTAGAGACAGAACGTTAATGTTAAACCGTTAATTGTGCAGGTTCTAGGTAGAGACAGAACGTTAATGTTAAACCGTTGAGTGTGCAGGTTCTAGGTAGAGACAGAACGTTAATGTTAAACCGTTGAGTGTGCAGGTTCTAGGTAGAGACAGAATGTTAATGTTAAACCGTTGAGTGTGCAGGTTCTAGGTAGAGGCAGGACGTTAATGTTAAACCGTTGAGTGTGTAGGTTCTAGGTAGAGACAGAGCGTTAATGTTAAACCGTTGAGTGTGCAGGTTCTAGGTAGAGACAGAACGTTAATGTTAAACCGTTGAGTGTGCTGGTTCTAGGTAGACAGAACGTTAACGTTAAACCGCTGAGTGTGCAGGTTATAGGTAGAGACAGAACGTTAATGTTAAACCGTTGAGTGTGCAGGTTCTAGGTAGAGACAGAACGTTAATGTTAAACCGTAGAGTGTGCAGGTTCTAGGTAGAGACAGAACGTTAATGTTAAACCGTTTGAACCTGCACACTCAACGGTTTAACATTAACGTTCTGTCTCTACCTAGAACCTGCATACTCAACGGTTTAACATTAACGTTCTGTCTCTACCTAGAACCTGCATACTCAACGGTTTAACATCAACGTTCTGTCTCTACCTAGAACCTGCACACTCAACGGTTTAACATTAACGTTCTGTCTCTACCTAGAACCTGCACACTCAACGGTTTAACATTAACGTTCTGTCTCTACCTAGAACCTGCACACTCAACGGTTTAACATTAACGTTCTGTCTCTACCTAGAACCTGCACACTCAACGGTGTAATCAATGCTTTACGTGTTGTTATTTCTCCCAAATCTTAGGCTCCTGTAGTCACAGCAAAGCGTACGAGTTTTACGCAGCATCTGTACTCGATGCATCGAAGTACTCGGCTTACAAGTGCGCTACTTTGAGTGACGCTGAGACAGGAAACTGTGCGTCTGTCTCTTCCGGGCATATGGGGGCAGTCGCCGACCCTTCGTGAGTTCGCCCTACCAATTCCTCGAATCGTGAATGAATGAAACTTTATTAAATGCCTTGAATTTTTACAATTTCGGTGGCATATCTCAGAACGATTGAGAATACTTAAGTCCAACTTATTTCTCACACTCTTTTTCTAAATAATCGACATGATTTCAGATTCTCGAATGCCTTCCGAGGCCGATCATTCCACTCAGCTGTATATCTGTCCACCAATGAGTCCATGTTTTGAATCCTTCTTCCAAGTATTTTCCTCTTAATCTTATGACAGTGGTCTTTCCTACTCTTATAGTTGTTTGTTTCCAATCTGTTTCCGATTTCCTGCCAAGCCTTGTCCCCTCTGTATGCTTTGAAGATTGCAGCTAATCTTGCCGCTTTCTTCCTCTTACTCAGTTTCATCCCAGTTTCTAAAGCAATCCCGTAATAAAAAATGATATTTTACAAGTCAAAATCCACACCTTGAAAGAAAATGTGCCACTTCTGGCCGATTCGGCTCTAATCCTCTAAATTAACAAGCATTCCAACCAAACTTTTCAAGGTGCATTGCAGAATTGGGTACATCTCTGATTATTAAAGGTTGAGGATTTTAAAATACTATGTTTCTTTCCAGAATGCAGGGATTGTTTCATTTGGTGGCGAAATAATCTCGTGAATTTCCACGCACCACGAAAGAAAAAACTAACGAGGAGAGCTTTCTTGTTTCGGGAAATACCGCGCCATTTTCTTTGATCTTGTAATGGAAGAGTGAAATATTTTACACCCTCGTGAATTAATAAAAGATGAAAAACATTGTGTTGTTTTACATAGGTATCTAGATTTAGAATTATTTTGTGTGAAGTTTAACGGTTTTCGACATTTTCTTTTCATGTGTGACATGAATCTTTCACGTAGCTTTCAGTCTTTTCTGAGCAAGAAACTGACGTCAATGACCGTGTGTCGATGATGGTACAGTTCAGACTCAAGCTTTTAAGACTTCAGTGACTAGGACCTCCTATGCACCACTCGTTTAAAAAGAGAAACAGAATACCCAAGTGCTGGATTCACTTTCAAACAATATCATGTTATTGCAACCAGGCATTATGTCAGAAATATTTAAATTATGTCATCATATCAGCTATAATAATTATGGTGTAATACAATAAGTACAAGTTTATAAGGTTTATCAACTGTCAGAAACAGCTGACTTTCAATGCCTGTGATTGGTTGTTGCCATGACAATTGAAACTCCCACTTTAGCTAGGAAATACAATTTTCTTACTGGACATTAATATCCTGGATAGAAACAAATAAATTGACAATTTTTTAATTTTTTCAAATGTTAACTTTAAGATTTAATTAAACAAACTCGGTATTTTTGTGTTCATTCTTATACGTAGAGTTTGTCTACAACGTTACGCCGCTTCTTAACTCGATGCAAAAATATTGTAGCTTTATTTGCAATATGTCACTAAAAATCAAGTTTAGTAAAAATAATCTATAATAAACTAATTTAGTATGATTCGGCCGCTGAAAAATCTGTATTCTGTGCTTGAAAATCTTGCAATAGAAGTTTAATTCACTGGTGATTTGCATAAAAGTTGGAAATAACATTTTAGCTTGGAATTGATTGCGTCATCTTGTCTAGGCTGGGGTTGAATAATACGCGTCTTATTTTAATCAATATCTCACCAAGTTAGCATTAAATCGGCATGTTTTTAATACCATTCGAACAACAGGATTCCTCCACAAATAAATACTGAATGTACCAGTATAAGTAAAAACCTTCTCGGAAAGGATGAGTGGAATTCTATGACCATAATTTTGTCAAGAATACGATAGGAAGAATACGCGCCAATGGGTTTTCTTTCTCAAAACTTGGAACTTATGAGAAGTGGAAAACTCTGGACACAAGCATAGGGGAGGAGGGGTTGTCATGTTTCGATGCGTACGTAAGTGCATAAGTACTTGAAAACAGAAATAAATAACAAATAACATGTCTCTTCTCCATTAATCACTGATACCATTCATTATCGACTAATTGATGTCACTTTAAATAACATGTGCCGATGGCAAAACGATTACCTTATCAAAACCCTATTGTGGAAGATTAAAAAATCACAATTAAAATCATTAATCGCATAATATTCGCCCTTGAAGTAAACAATCTATATTTTTGACAATTTCTCGTATAAATGGGATGATTTTTGTTGTTGATCTGGCCAGTAACTTGTAATCTTCTTGACCAGCAAGACTCGAAATGAAGAGCTTTTCGTTAGCTTGTGTTTTTGCACTAGTTGCAGTTAGCGCGTCGGGTAAGTTATTTTGGGTTTTTTTTTTTTTTTTCGAAAAAAAGAACCAGAATTATCATTTCAGAGTCTGAGTTCTGGATCTTGGTGGCTTTCTGACGATAATGTCTTTCTTTTAGTCAACTGGAACAGTGCTTACCACTGGTCCAATGGTCAGCGACAAGAGTACAGCGATGATCTTGAGTGGATTATGCTAACTAAAGATGATGGTACACCAACATTGGCGATCCTTAAGGGACCCAAGATTGACACGAGCCCCAAAGACTTGGCCACCGACGTTCGTTTCTGGCTCTACACCAAGTAAGTATTTTCTCAATGCGATGGTAATTTCTTGTCCATTGCAAAGCTTTTCTACCAGTAAATCACATGGTATTTCATTCTCATTCGAAAGGGATTATTTTCTTATTTATTCATGCATCTCTCTTTGTGAAAACTTTGAGTTTAAACTGTAATGTAGTCCTGTTGGTTCTGCCATTTTTTCATTGGGCCACCGAGGGCATTTCACCGAGGGCATACTGTCGCTAAAGACCTTAACTCGGTACCCAAACCCCGGTACCCAACAGAATATGTGTGATCAATTCGCTCTGCAACTCTTTGAGATGTTATTGATGGTATATTTGAATGAAGTTCTTGACTCTAAAGAAAATCTTATCAGCAAATCGGAGACTTCCTTAGCAAAACAAAACCCACTGTAAAGCGGTCTTGAGAAAACCAAGGAGGAGAAAATGAAGTTGACTGAGGAGTATTGTCGTTGTCATTTGTCGTTGTTGAAATACAATCTCATTAAATGCTTTCTTCTCACCAGATCAAATGCTAACTCGGGATACAGGCTTAGCGTTGGAGACGTTGCTAATCTTCAAGCATCTAACTTTAATTCTGCTAATCCCACGAAGATCTTGACCCACGGCTTCACAAACAATATCGACAGTCCTATCATTCAGGACTTGAAGAATGGTGAGAAATATTATCTAATTCCTTATATCTTGAAATCGTACAAACGGCCACTCCAACAGTTCATTCTGTGACCTAACCTGAAATATTGTTATCTTCGTTTCAGCTTACCTCGCAGTTGGCTCTTACAACGTGATCGGAGTTGATTGGGGAGATCTTGCACAAGGGCCTCTTTATAACCAGGCTCAAGCAAATACCTATCCGGTCGGTCAGTACGTCGGACTCCTCATAGATCATCTTGTCAGTAATGGAGGGTCCTCATACGCCAAAACTCACCTAATCGGGCACAGCCTGGGAGCACACGTGTCTGGAATCGCTGGTGACAGCGCGCGAGGAACTGTCGGCAGGGTCACTGGCCTGGACGCCGCCCTACCTCTCTTCCCCAACGAGGATAACGCGCACAGACTTGATTCTGGAGATGCGGCGTTTGTAGACAGCATCCACACTTGTGGCGGTTGGCTTGGGTTCAATGAACCGGTAGCACACGCTGACTTCTACCCCAATGGAGGACAGTCTTCTCAGCCCGGTTGCGGATCTGACTTGACAGGTACGAAAACAGATGGCGTCCTCTGCCGTCAACGCCATCTTCATATTTAGCGAGTGATTCAAATAGGCACATCGGTTTTTTTAATTCTTTCCCAAATTTCGACAAAATTAGATACTATCTCTGGTGGTCATGAACCATACAGCCCACATTTTTTTTTTTTTTTTTTTTTTTATCATCTTTTTTAATAAATGACTGCAAGGGATATTTTAGAAGCTATCTGTTCATATATTAAAGCATAGCAAGTTGTTTCTAGTTTCAGGTGTGCTTTCATATATGTTTGTTTGATTGCACAGGTTCATGCAGCCACGGCAGATCATACGAATTCTTCGGTGAGACAATCCGTAGCAACGGCCGCTACCCTGCACATGCCTGCACGTCACTGAGCAATGCCAATGCCGGTTCCTGCGCCTCCGGCACAAGCGGAAACATGGGAGAAGGAGCTTCTTCTGGGTAATTGAATCGCTCCTTCAACCACTTAGGACCTAAACAAAATGCAAAACTATTCCCGCAACATGAAACTAATTATTGTCTTCTTCTTGCAGAATGCGTGGACTGTTCTACCTTGCTACTGAATAATGAAATAAACTTACTAACACTTATTTTGGTTTAACTATCTGTCAAATTATTTATGAGAAATAAAAGTTAATTTACCAATCATAGAATATTTTATCATGCCCATGACCTTGTTTTACCCAATTTAAAACAAGTGAGAGATAGGAAATAGTAACTAAATTTGATAACATGCCACCAGCACTTAGATAAGGCAAAATATGATCAAATTCCTTGTGCATGACAATGTTACCTTTCCTACCATTTACTTAGGGAAAGACGATATACCACATGTAAACCCTTTACGAACCAGTTGTGTCAAAAGATCTAGTGTGTAGGTACCCAAACTTTTTCCCTGGTTGGATCCTTGCTGGTCTTTTCATTTTCTATAAGAACTTTTTAAATAAAAATGTGAACTGAATGTTGCTCACTGTGAGTTTTCTTATTTTGAAGAGTGGAAAATTTTCAAAAATGCTGCCCAAGTGTTGCAGGAAACAGGAATATCTTTTTGAAGCCAGAACTGCTGGCGATTCTTTTTAAACTGTATCATAAGTTCTTCGTTCATGCTTAATTCGCGTTGCGTTACCAGGCCTATCGTCTAAACGGACTCCAATCCTTGGACCCCATCACACGAGGGCCCTGGGGGTCTATGCAGATCACTTTGGGGACAGCACATGCTTTTTTAGTGTATCACTATTCCCCATTTCTGTTACCCCATTGCTCAATGAAAAGAAACGTCTTTTTCTCAGATTTCTTTATTTTGTTTTGCCTAGCATAAAGTTGACATTGTAGTTAACCGACAACAAAATATTCAGTACTATCTATAACAACTATTTTCAACCGTTGCACCCACAGTTCACACGCCAACAACAATTACACTGGGTTACCCTCAGCTTGAGTTGCCGACAGCAACTACTGACCACCATGCTGTTAAATACCAACAGTTTGTAGTTTACCTACTAGTTAATTATTACGTACTACATGTACTCATTTAGAATTGCAACCTCCTTCGACTCTGGTTCATTGACTGACATTACACATTCTAATATTAAGTTTCCTTGCGGGTGTTGGTTTAGGTACATACTGGACTAGTAAGGGCCCAGTCTCATGTCAAGACTGTATTTAGTTCTGTTTATCTTTGTAGGCACAGGCCACCCCAATTTTATGTAATAATAAACTTTTCAACAGGTTGCTATGTGACAACATGGGACACAAAACTAGAAAAATATTTCATTTGTATGCCCCAAAATTGTAGCAACAAGCTTTATGGGAGCATTTTTCTTGTCCAGCTGATCTAACACAAATCACAAACTAGCAATTTCAATTTTAGTCTACGTTTAGCACGGTTCCATGAGATGCAATCACAAATTTAAATTCATTGCACAATTAATTCTATGCGATTCAATTAATTGAAAGCATAAGCAGTTCGTGCAATCAAGACAGAGTCAACCAAGTCCTAAGGAGAGAGATGAATTGAAATCCAATATTACAGACAATAAGATACGAAAGACTTCTGGGGAAGTAACTTACTACGAGCTAGGTACCTCGCTGCCAGAAAATATCAAGGGACCATCTTTTAATAGTGAAACCAAACAACATGATGCAATACAGATCAACCTTTGCAGTAATATGCATATACTTATTATTATTCAAATTTGAGAACATGTTTATGTTGCGTATTTTATTAGTTTATACATTTCATTATTTTCTACGCAATTGTATTGCACAATTGACCACAGCCTTCTACGAAAATCTAAAATGTAAGACAATAAATAAATATTTAATTTGTTCATTTGGGTTTATATCAAAGACTTGCAAATGAAATTATCAGTGAAAGTTGTTTAAGATAACTTTTAGAAATAACGTCTTGAAAGTATTTAGACTTTAGATAGATGTTAGTTTTGATGGCAATTTACTACTTACTCCTAAGAATCAGAAGTCACTTGCAGTAGCGTGCAGTGGGGTAAGGACGTGGATATGCTCGAATTTTTACAACCCTGGTCTAAACCAATCGTAATTGAATTCTATTCTCCAAGCATCCCCAGCATACCCTGACTGCACGCCCCTGGTCGCTTAGACTCAACAATTACTGAAGGAAAAAAGTGTTTGCGAAAAAAAATTGTGTTAGCAATAAACTAATTGCTCTTTATAAATCTTAGTACAAACATTAACCATCTAAATGTTTAATTATCAGCATGTTTACAGGTGAATTCATTTTTAGGGGTTGATCAAAATTAAAAGCAAATATCGTACGCTCTAGTGCATCAAGCTTGAGTGATTGAAAAGTGATATTGTTCGAAAGTGTTCACTGGTATTTAGTTAATCTACTTTGTGCATTTAACCAGCTGATCAGTGTTCAGAGTCATGCCACTTGACAAAGTAGTTTAATTTGTGGCAGGTACCTACATTCATAGTGTAGAGATATTTTATAATATAACCTGGCATAACACCTCACATATCAAGCTCTAGGCAAACACAGCCACGTATTCTGCCTCCTATCATAGAAATAATAACCACAACAATCATAATATGATAAAAATAATAATAGGTAATAATAAAGTCTAGTAATAACAATAATAGTAGGCTATTCTCATTCTAGCCGTTTTACAATTATCTTTCACTTTCAGTCTGTTTACTTATAATAATGTTAACAAAATCACAAACATATGGACATTTCAAGAAAGATATAGACAGACAATGGTACTAATCATTCAATAAGTTAGTTAATAACACGACTTGTTTAGTGCTATTATTTCTTAGTCTATCAATTTGGTTCAATCCAGCTAGTTTCTTGACAAGTGCAAAGTTTACATGCAGCTAGTTATTCTTCATAAAGTAGGTTATGTAATCGGTACTACTTATCCAACTGTTTGGCTAAAATAACCGTTCGATCGCCATTAACCTTTAATTGCCTGAAATTCTTTCTATTTATTCACTGTGTAGCAGAGTCAAGTCTTCTAATTTCTGTTTTCAAACCCTGCAAATCTGAATTGCCTAATACTTATGTCAGTTCAGTACAGCAGTTTATGATTAGACCAATAGATGACAGACAACACATAAATATATGATATTCACTTAACATCCTTTAATATAATTTTGGCAGATAATTAGTAAGCATTACTGGATTGTTTTGATGGGTTTCTGATCTAGCCTATTGTTGATCCATTTTCGACTCATAAATGTGTTTACCAGGCCCAGTACCCAACTTTTAATTCGGTGCTGCTCAGGTTTGAAATCAAAATGTCAGGCAAGGTAAAGTTTATATTGCTTCATAAGCAAATATGCTTGGAATTGGCGGTGTGTTCTATGGTTTTGCTATGTTGAGATTTACTTGCAGTCCTGAAAAGTCGACGATTTATCAGGCGTTGGCGCCGACACCTTCAGGAATATGTCCTGACAACGCCGACAAAACGCCCACTTATTAGGACCTCAAGTCAGTCTCAACGGAGCAAAACTGTACAACACACGACCAATTCCAAGTATCCACCATTACCCACGGCTCTGAACCACTTCGCCATTCCATCGCTGCAATTATTTCATATTGCAGAGCTGTCATGAGCGTAACACCTCCACGATAAATAACAAAAATATCTGAGCCAAAGATTAATTAAACTCCTCATAATTTCTTAACCGGCTCCATTTTCTGTACAAGCTGATTTCACTATTTATTAAAGCGTTAACTGAGCTTCGGACTCAAGATTTCATATCTATTCAATTCAGAGTTGCTTGTTCGATAATCAGAAATTGCAAGTTAAAATTATATTGAGTAAATCGAGTAATGCCACAAATATCTGATTTGATATCGTGGCTGATACGAATTGTTTTATTTTATTCGTCACAGCCACGATTTCAAGTTGATTTTCAAACCTTGGCCGACCGGCGGCAAACAATGCTTGTTCTTGTGAAATATAAGAAGGAATTGAAATTGGGAGCCTGATATACAAGTTTGTGAGATCAGTTGGCTATGATTGATTTGATTGTTAAAGAAATCTAAAAACAAAAACTAGCAATATTCTTTCTCCCTAGAAATGGGCATGGTTGGCATGGGGTCGACCATAAGACGACATCATTTTGCAATATATCGAAAAAAAAATAAGAAAAACAGACTGATTACGGGTAAAGTCAATCTCTGAACCGGTCTCGATGCCTATAGATTTACCCAACAAATCTACAGAGAATCACAGAATAACACACAAACCACACCACATTCCTAACAATTTCGATAGACAAGTAAGAACTTCGGGTAAAATAAATATAAGTAAATAAAATAGTAGGTAGGTGCCACAAAAATGGCGGTGTAAAGCATTAAAATTACTCATTATTTTAGTAGTTTGTAACCAGCACTGCCTAATCCAGCAATGAAGAGAAAAACAGTTAAATTTACTACTTGGCTTGTTTGGTCAGTTATCTTGGTTTCCAGACTACGTAGATTAATTATTTGAAATAAAGGGCATTATTTTACCCACGAGACTAGCTTACTACCTTTGCTAACGGGGGACAAAGAAAATATATTTCGGCATTTCTGTTTAAGCTACATTAAATAACCAAAAAAAAATACAAGCACACTTACAATCATTTCTTGAATGGGTCAATTACCTCTAAGGCATTGGACTTGGCCGAAAAATACAACCTCTAGTAGCTTCTGTGAGCTGAATTCTTGCCACCTGATAAGATTCCAAGGTGATTTTACTACCTTAATAAATAAGTTACAACGTTAGAACTTATTGAAGTTGGTAGCCCAAAGAGATGATTTGAGATCTGACCCAATTCTCGTAGGATTAGCGGGGGGGGGGGAGGCTAAAAGTCGCTCTTTTCCCGTATGTACACCTCATTTTAGAATCATTCTTTCACAACCTTAAATTTCCTGTGTTTAACTAATAAAATACCTATCAAGTGATCCAGTATGCTTACTGATTTTCCCTTATTTATCAACTTTAACAATCACAAGAAGCAGCTTTCATTTCCTGAACTCCGCTAGCGTTTTACTACCAACCCGTGCCACTTCCCGATCTCTGCATGAATTATCATCTCGGGCTTTGACGGATATTTCGGTGCACTGTCGATATTTTTGTTCGAATCCTCGCCATCGACAATCGCTTCACTGGATTCGGCGTTCTCCGTCGTTGAGTACGGCATCGTTGTCAAGTCTGTGCAATGCGCTTCGACGGGAACTTCAGAGCTGTCAGAGTGTATTTTCAATGCGATTACTAAGTCGTGTAGGATTTCGGTTTCTTTAAGCTCAATCAGCTGGAACCGGTGGTTAAATAAGGTTAGGTGTGCAAACACGCAGTTGAGATGGGCGTGCAAGTTCAGAAGGACCACCTCACGGAAGTGGCAATGGTAAAGGTGCGCCATCACGTGGAATAACAATCGGAGAATCTTCCGTACGATCGACTCGAAAGAAGTAGGAAACTCGTTGGCTGCAATGCACAAAAAACAAACACAATGACAGCAAACTTCTTCGCATATCTCAAGAGTGATTACGAGTCAAACCGAACGGTTTGTCGTGTTAGAAACATCGGTTCTCGTTAGATCACCAAAGTTAAGCAACACTGCGCTGAGTCAGGTATTGAATGGGTGACCATCATACACATGACCAATTCTGTTCGGGAGAGAGGTTGGAGGGATGAAAGTTAGTACAGCAACTTCACTCGCCTTGCTTATCAACCTCTCGACAGCATGGATTTGTGGAGGAATCCTGTTGTTCACGTTGTACCGTCCTTCGGAAGGGACGTTAAGCCGGTGGTCCCCTTGGTCTTCGACAGGAGTAGGCTACGTGCCGGCACCGGGTTTCCCCTCCTCCCTTCTAGGCTGGTTTAGGTTCATCATCATCCTCATCATCATCCACTCATTCAACGACGCCATTAGACCAGTGCCGCATGGCCAGATGTCAAAACAGTGCGTCGTTAAACACCAAAAATAATAATAACGAGTCAATTACGAGCGAGTGAAATCTTACCGTATTTGGTAGGAAATATGGTTTCATCGCTGATGGTTTTCTGAGTGTAGGTCATAACATAGTCGATGTACTGAGGTGCCGCTACTCTGCTCTTCTTTCCTTTGTCGTCAAACCACATGTACGTTCTGTAATAGAATCAAAACATCGTTCAAGACAAGCTGGGCAAGCTGGGCAAGCTAGGCAAGCTAGGCAAGCTGGGCAAGCTAGGCAAGCTGGGCAAGCTGGGCAAGCTGGGCAAGCTAGGCAAGCTGGACAAGCTGGGCAAGCTAGGCAAGCTGGGCAAGCTAGAGAAGCTGGACAAGCTAGAGAAGCTGGGCAAGCTAGAGAAGCTGGACAAGCTAGGCAAGCTAGGCAAGCTAGGCAAGCTGGACAAGCTGGACAAGCTGGGCAAGCTGGTCAAGCTAGGCAAGCTGGACAAGCTGGGCAAGCTAGAGAAGCTGGACAAGCTGGACAAGCTGGACAAGCTGGAGAAGCTGGGTATGCTGGGCAAGCTGGGCAAGCTGGGCAAGCTGGGCAAGCTAGGCAAGCTGGGCAAGCTAGGCAAGCTAGAGAAGCTGGGCAAGCTGGGCAAGCTGGGCAAGCTGGGCAAGCTTGGCAAGCTAGAGAAGCTGGACAAGCAGATGTAGGTCACTCAGATGTAAGGACTCACCTCATCCCCGGTCCGGTCATGTCAGGACATCCGGACATCGTGCAAAATTCCGATATTGTTCCGTAAACGAGGTTGATGTGATCGAAGAACGCTATCGCTGAAGAAGAAAAGTCGCCCGATTAAATTGAGATGAAGACAAATGAAGTAAAATGAAGTGAAATAAGTTTAATATCGGTCTTACTGTGAGAGGCGAGCCATTCATTGTAGTCTAAGCCACCGGGCAGGTCTACCAATACTCGAAGATCAATATCTGGTAACTTGCGTTCTAAAACTGCTTCTTCTAAATATAATTTAGGATCATCTGGACATGGGGTTGAAGGTTCCTTTTCTTTCCGCCGAGCTTTTCTGCAAAAACAAAAATAAAACACAATTAATAAGAGTAGCCACATAAGTACGTACAAGATGGGATTAATAAATAATAAAACCCTCCAATTGTTTACCTATTAAAACAAAGAAACCCAAGGAAGTGCGTCATAACCACAACCACAAGCATCTAAACCACAGGATGTTTGCTGTTTTGTGTGATTAACCAAAGCTCACGTCTGATATCAAGAAAATATACGTTTGCATATTCCAATGATTTCAACCATGAATTGAGAGTGCATGTGATCTTCAGGCAGGTGTTTGTGACGAATCGTGCATAGTTAATCTGTTAATAATTTGCGCAGAACAGAAATATGGCTGTGAAATCTTATTTCAATTGCAAATGCTTGCAATGCGCGGGGTATTTTATTATTATGAACACAATAGCCGTCTCAAAAATTGATGCCCAAATGGGGACTCAAACCCCGATCTACACCTATAGTAAAATACCTCGTGCATTGCAAGCGTTTGCAATTTAAATAAGATTTCATCCTAATACAGCAACGCATCCGACATCAAATTGGAGTTATTCAAGTTTGACAGGTTGTGACGTGATATAGCGTCACTAGAATCAGAGAATTCACAGGCTCTTGGTTCTACTCCTTATAGCTTAGTAATTCTCATCAAATACACTAAAATCGTCTCAAAAAGCCAGCGTCCAAGTAGCTCAATGGGTTGGAGCAACACCCGCGACAGGTGGAGATCGGGATTCGAGTCCCTGTTTGGGCATCAATTTTTGAGACGGTTATATTGTTCATAATAATAAGAAATATGGCCGTTGCTTATACTGTGTATTATAAACGTGTACGATTATAAAGTTAAGCAACACTGCGCTAGGTCAGGTATTGGATGGGTGACCATCATACACATGACCAGTTCTGTTCGGAAGAGAGGTTAGAGGGATGAAAGTTAAGCAACACTGCGCTGAGTCAGGTATTAAATGGGTGACCATCATTCACATGACCAGTTCTGTTCAGGAGAGAGGTTGGAGGGATGAAAGTTAGTACAGCAACTTCACTCGCCTTGCTTATCAACCTCTCGACAGCATGGATTTGTGGAGGAATCCTGTTTTTCGAGTTGTACCGTCCTTCGGAAGGGACGTTAAGCCGGTGGTCCCCTTGGTCTTCGACAGGAGTAGGCTATGTGCCGGCACCGGGTTTCCCCTCCTCTCTCCCAAGCTAGGCTAGATTCATCATCATCGTCATCCTTATCCTCATCCTCATCATCATCATCCACCGACACCACTAAAATAGAGCTTTGCTAAGCCCCATGCATAAATTTGTAAGTCAGTTGGGCAAAATCTTGCAAAAATTGTTAGCCACCTAGTTTTCTAATCCCCCCCTCCCCCCTGAAGGTCACATGTTTGACCACTAGGCCCGAAATTGGATGGAGAATCAAGCGTTTAAAGATTCCTCCACTAATCCATGCAGTCGAAACCAAGGTCAAACCCTCAAACCTCGAAACAGAACTGGTACAGAACTGGTTTGGAACTGGTACAGAACTGGTTTGGAACTGGTACAGAACTGGTATGGAACTGGTATGGAACTGGTATGGAACTGGCATAGAACTGGTACAGAGCTGGTTCAGAACTAGCACAGAACTGGTTCAGAACTGGCACAGAAATCGAAAGTTCCTATTCTGATCTTCTTAGAACTAGCCATGACAGGCATTAGAACATATTTAGCCACTGTTAGCCACTCTATACTCCGTGTGGATGCGTGCTTCGTGTATGTACCCATATGTACCCATATGTATTCATATGTACCCATATTCACCCATATGTACCGACATGTACCCATATGTAACCATATGTACCTATGGTTAGTGGGCTAGCACGCCCACCTGACACCTAGTAACTGACTCGAAGAACATAAGTGAGATTCTGTTTATTGATTCTAGTGCAATAAGATGAGATGAGATGAGATGAGATGAGATTAGATGAGATTAGATGAGATTAGATGAGATAGACAAGGTTTGCTGACACTTACAATGGAAAAAATACATGCTCATCTTATCTCATTTGACTTTATCTCATTTCATTTACTCAGCAAAGTTCGTTGCAAAAATGTGCAAAATTCAAACAGACGCGTAACCTTGGTTACTTGCTGTTGTTAGGGTTCACTAAGTTTACGTTTGTTTTGCATTTTGCAAATGAAAACAAGTGCAAATGTGGTGCCCCTATTTTCGATTTCCCCCACTCCTCTCCCTATGCCACAATTCCTGGCTTCGTCATTGAATTGGTCGAAAAGAATTGGTCACAATTTAATGCCTGACCCAGTGCAGTGTTGCTTAACTTCTGTTTTTTCTGGAGAATAGATTTTACTGACACGCGAAACCGTTGGGTACGGAACATTTGAAAAAGCTGTAAGAATTCAAAGCAATGCTTCGAACAATAACAAAATTGTATACAGCAAACCGGGTTCAGAATGTAATCAACTAATTTACGCCAGGTGAATATTTAGCTAGGCACACATATTTTTATGGAATCGTTAGGACAGCGTAATAGTAGCAAGGTTATCAACCTACACAACAATTCACAAGATTGTACAGGTTCGAGTTTTACCGAACCGTGGAAAGCAATTAAACGCGTGACTCGCCGCACGTTATCATATTTGCTGCCATTCATAACCCTTCAGTACAAAAACCAGTACTTTTTAGACTCTGTTTTGCCCAAATACAATAGAACTTAATCCCTGGAAGAGGTAGAAAATGAAGCCGCTGGAATTGACAGTCGATGATACTATTAGGATATAATCTGATGCAAATTCAATTGCAAGTATAAGTAGTGTGTGCATATATTAAATCTTTCTCTTGCAGTCGGTAAACAGCAAATAGAATGCAAGTCAACATTCCAATTAGAATCAATTATAGCGCTGATGAGTTTGTAATATATATTAGTAATGAGACGACTTATTAATTAGCAATAAGGAATAATTGTATATGTAATTGTCTACATATATATATTAATCAAAACATGTATCTGATCTTTGTATATCTGTGTATATGTATGTCTTTTAAATTTCGATGGATGATTGGACAATAAACAAGTATAAAAGTGCATGCTATGATTGATCCATGCGACGCAACAACATAATAGCTTCAACAGAAAATCTGACAATAATTGGAGGTGAGAATCTGATTCTACATAACAGTAACTCGCAACAAATTTACAATCTTGCGAGATTGCGCTCTTTCATTGAATATTGTGTTTAACAACGCAAATGTTAGACGACGGGACATGTGGCACTGGTCTAATGGCCAGATGATGAACCTAACCTAGCCTGGAAGGGAGGAGGGAAAACCCGGTGCCGGCACGTAGCCTACTCCTGTCGAAGACCAAGGGGACCACCGGCTTCACGTCCCTTCCGAAGGACGGTACAACGCGAACAACAGGATTCCTCCACAAATCCATGCTGTCGAGAGGTTGATAAGCAAGGCGAGTGAAGTTGCTGTACTAAATTTCATCCCTCTAACCTCTCTCCCGAACAGAACTGGTCATGTGTATGATGGTCACCCATACAATACCTGACCCAGCGCAGTGTTGCTTAACTTCGGTGATCTCATGAGAATCGGTGTTTCCAACACGCCAAACCGTTCGGTTGGCGTTATCTATCACAACAATCTGCTATTGAATTTCTGGTATGAAAAGTTAAATCAGCAAGGTTTGGTGTTCGATGCGTGATTTCACAAATATCTTATTTGCAAAACTGTGAAGCATTTTCACATTTCTTACATTTCTGTCAAATTTGGATTGTAATGGGCATTCCAAACTTTCGCAAGACATGGGGAAGAAGATTTTGTTACTGTCTGCATCAACGTATTTACGTAATCGTTTGGAGGTACACTTATATGCGTACTGGGGAATAAATGCAATTCGGCGCATACATATTTACTGTTTAGTATTGTTTAGTATTATAATTAGTATTATAATTTAGTATCATTGCACTTTTTTAATTCGCAAGTTTGATGTTGGTATGAGCACAGATAGTAAAGGTTGAATCCAGTGGTTGAATCCAATCCACCACCTACACATATTATCCACAATTAAACCACTCGACGTAACCAATTACGTTTCATCTACAAACCTAACATTTATCCGAACTTCAAAGTTATCTAATAAAAAAAAAAATCTGTGTCTGTTCTGAACACGTAATATTAATTCCGTTTTCTTGTCATCGCCAGATTTTCGCTCGGAACGAATGCACAATTATTTTCCTCATTATTTCCATTTCCATTATCATTTCCTCCGAACCCTGCCGATGGCAGATTGAAATTAATCAAACCACAGATGGTTAGAATCTGTGATTAAACCTTATAATAGCACATAATACATAAGAGTTGAAACTTACGAGATAAGTCCTCCAAGGAACGCTACTGGTCCTTCCAAAAATCTCATCTTTCGATGACAAGAGTCGAAGATTGATATCTTATTATTTGGTGGTAAATCCACCATCGTATGAGATTCCATTATCTCGGCTTCCCTAAATGAACCCCGTAGTAACGAATCACCTCACTGTGATGTCCATGCCGGTACCGGTACCAGTACCGGTATCCAAGTTGCACGTGTGCAACCACACAGTCTGCCGCGGCTTATCACGAGCAACAACGTTCGACGGTTCAACGCAAACTGGTAATAGTATGATGACATATAACGTGCTATGGCAACTATTATGACGACATTGCACGAACCGGCTTGTCAATCGTAAATTCTCGGTCGGCTGACCGTGGGCTAACCATGGGCTAAACATGGGCTAAACATGGGCTAAACATGGGCTAAACGTGGGCTAACCGTGGGCTAACCGTGGGCTAACCGTGGGCTAACCGTGGGCTAACCGTGGGCTAAACATGGGCTAAACATGGGCTAAACATTGGCTAACCGTGGGCTAACCACGGGCTAACCGTGGGCTAACCGTGGGCTAAACATGGGCTAAACATGGGCTAAACATGGGCTAACCATGGGCTAACCGTGGGCTAACCATGGGCTAACCACGGCGCTAACTATGATAAGGCAGTAACACCAACTAAACAGCCGGTGTAGATTACTTTCTTGTCACAAATCTAAATTGTTTAGAACTTAGATGATTAGCTTGATTCACAGTTTATTTACAAATCGTAGTAAGTTGAAACTTTCACCTTTCCGATATTATATAAAAACGATTGTTTGTCGCCCGGGTCCTTTCACTGCTGCCACTGATAAAGTTTGGTTGCTGCAGAGTTTGCAAATGAAGACAAAACTCATTCGGCCACGCAAGCGAAAAGCAACCACCCTTTTCACTCGCTGCTAGATAAAGAGCTTTCTCCGAAAAAATAATGAACAATACAAACAATTACAACAGATGTTTCATTAGTTTATCTCTGCTGACCTACACCAAAATCGACAAATGTCAAATTCAAGATCAGATTTGTAATTTTATGATTGAAGCTCGGATACCGCTTCGTGAAGTCAAGGTGGCATAGCTGCTAATAATATAATTAATGCACTGATTTCAATCACCCCATGTCTCCACTAGCAGCTTAGCAACTTAGCAACTTGGGGGTGATATTTGTTTACACTTAGATATGCAGAATAGCTACATATCAGATTCTTTCATCAATGCAGCCCTATGAATTTTAATCTTCTATAATTAATTATGGGGAAACCGTTTGACACGTTTAGATTAGATTTTAGTTCAGCTTACTTCAAGCTAGCGGAAGCGTTAGCGTAAGGGGATGCGCATAAGGGACTGTGACCCATATTAAAAAAGCTAGAAAATGTGATACAATTTTGCTAATGCCACGCTGCTTGGGGAAATAGTTGTAGTTGAAGTAGACCATTTATGCGACTTATGATTTTATAGTTCGATCTAGTTGCAAGCTTCACTTCAAGACATTTTGTGGCTCTAATAGTGTTTAGAACAATAAGCGATCGCCACTTTTATATACCCACACAAAATGTGTTGAACAAATTGAATCAATGTTTGTATTGCGAGTTACTTGGTCTGTGGTCTGTACCTGCAAAAGCATGTTATCGTTTCTTCTACATCCAGTGGCAAAACGAGATCATTTCGGCTGATGCCAGAGAATTTAATAGCCTTTCTGCTGGTAAACGTAAACATCTGATCTGATGATGGAATCAGTTGTTATTTTCGCGAACTCTAACTGCGCTGCGTCTTCTGTCTTGCACAATTTTGTTCATTTTTAAGTTTCCCTGTTACAACACCATAATTTACCAATAGGTAGACCATCTACTGTCATTTGCGTGTCTTTGCTGGCCAGAATGCAAAACACAACTACATCTATAAATACTGCTGCTTGCCTTTTAATATTTTGCTGTAGGCTTTAAGGTTACTTTAGAAGCCTTATCAACAGAGAGGGGCACATGCTAAAAGGATGCCTTACACATGCATGTCAGCTGCAGGGTAGGGTAGTAAATAATATAAACGTACTTTTTATTCGACAAGCTAGCAAACCCCTATTACCATACTGTCCAAGTTATGTAATGTCACTGTGTTGGTGTTTTTAATCAATGTCACAATGTTTTGTAGATCTCTTTGGTTTTAGAGATATCTTTTTTAACTTCCAAGGTAATAGTGCTAGCTTAGGACATAGCAAAGTGGAAGCATAATAGAAACAATGGGAAAAAAGTTAATATTTACCATCCCAATGACATTGTGATGCACTATCACCAACACAGGAGTGTGGAGGTACACTTGGCAACCATGCATTTATTTCACTTTGCAGGTTATCAACTAAAATAATTCTAATAAATAAGTATACACTTATATTTATATTATTGTTATTATTACTGATCAACAAGTGAAACAGATAAAGCATAAATTGTAAGTGCACCTATCATTCGAAAAGTGGCAACCAAATGAGATGTATAACCAATCTTATTTAAAGATGCAACTTTATAGCAGAAACATAGGTTTTGTATAGAGATCAAACCCACTAACTCGAAATGAATGCTTTATATTTTACACTTTTAAGGCCTAACACACGTTTAAACAGTTGTAAAAATCAATGGTTTTGATAAACATATTAACATGGCAGCAGGTCTATATCGTTGCTTGGGCGATAGTACCTCGCTACAGAGCCTGCATTAATTGCAACGCATAAATCAATTTCAGTCCCACTAACACGCGTAAAATAATTTCAAGTAAGCCGTTTTAATTACAGCCCATGTATTAATGCATAACACAGAATCCAGCTGATCTTCAAGCAATTCAATAATAACTATTCATTGTGTCCTAACAAAAATAATGAGTCGTAGAGTATTTACACAGGTTGGCACATGGGGGTACATTTAAATTTGATAGTTAAACTTACCCCATAAACCAATCCACGGTGTCGCGGAGATATTCAGGTAGCCTATCCAGCTTGAATGATTTAGTAAATACACACAGAAACGAACCTTCTTGAACGTTTTCAACACAGAGTGAAATACACCAAATTAAACATGGCCACCATTGAAGTTGGAGTTTGACCTAGACAGCAGGTTCTGGTTTCCCAAGATGCAGTTTTAAAACAAAGTGAGACAGTATCGCTACCTCTTGTTAAAATATCTGGATAAAAAGTTTGCTTCGTTCAAACCATACAAAATCCTAAACATGGTTTGGTCCATGGCAAATAGCTGTTTTGTTTTATATCAATTGACTAGACAAAAAAGCATAGTTAGCTAATTTGAATTTTAGCGGTAATTGGTATTTTCACTGGAAATGTAGCAAAAGGCTAATGTTTTGATGCTCCTGTCCAACTCTAGCATTATTAGCAACAACAAACAAGGAAAAATATGCTCACTGAAGATTGCCTTCATTTGTTGAACTATTTAATCATCCCTAACAATTCTCCAGCACCAAACAAGAATTATGACTATTCAGAATTAACCCCTAGACTAGGCATGCCAAATAAAATTTACCAAGATGAATTATTGTAAATTTATTGGATTATTAAATGTACAGAATTCTTATCAGTTTTTCCATTACTCATTGCAAAACGTATGTAACAAAAAACGTTGTAAACGACTAAACAGATCATGTTTCACCTCTCTACATCTCTTTTCTATGCTCAACTATGCTCTTCAACAAAACACAGTTAACATACCATCACAATAAATTACTGACATAATTGTTTCATTCTGCAATCTTCGTTCAGCATTTGAACATTTTTATAAGAAACAAATAATTTAAGCCAACTTCAGAAGAGAAGCATAGTAAATCTCTCTGGTACATATTTGTGAATTGGGGAAGTGGAAATAAGGACAAAACTTACCAAGATAAAAATGGTTGGTTTTTACAGATGATGGGAGGAGGATATTATTTTGTCAGCTGCCTTGCTCATGTGAGATAAATGATTTGGGCAGGATTTCATCTCACTGTAAGACAGCAGCTAACAAATCAAATGCTCTCATCTGTTGGAACGATCAATTTCAACCTTGGTGAGTTGCATTTCATTTCTCTCGATTCCCGAATTCGTTTACCTGCCCTTCGGCATATTTGTGAGCAGCTTACAATTTGGCCAAAAAATACTTTACCCAATCCAAAAAAAGTAATCAACAAAGAAGCTGCAGCCAGTAAAATGAAACACAATAGGTACTTCAAAAATCCAAAGCTATATGCATATACCACAGAGCCATACAAATTACATTCATTCTTAGTAAAAATTCGTATTGTATCTTCCAAATGTGACTGATACAAACGTACATCTAAAACTCTTTGTGCACAATCATCTACATGCATTAGTATCAAACTGAATTGTAGAGATCTCTCAAATAATCTCATACATATCGGCCAAAGACAAAGCCCACCTAAAATTTCGATTCAAAACCTTAAAACATACAAAAAAGTGAATGATAATATCAAAGATACAGCTCAGTCCTAATTGCCCACAACGTTTCTATGAAATGAACTTGCATTTTTCCATGATGGTCTAATAATTAACATTGAATTCTGATGGTTAACCTTCCATTGATCTGTTTTAAATCTAAATATGCAGGCCTATATGCGAGTTCCATCAAAAGTCCATGCTTTCATGTTTTGTTTCAGTAATACTGCTCATTATCGTTTCCCCGACCTATTGAAACATTTCATTAAGTTTCTTCTTCGTCTTCCTCAGATTCTGCTTCCTCCAACCATGTCAGCCAATTATTCACCTGTGTTAACAACATAGCAAATTAACACTATTTCGTTGAAAATTATCATCAATATCACACAAATTCTAAAGAAGAATACTTACTTGAAACAATGCTTGCCCTTTTCCTGGATAGTCATCACTGATATCTTCTTTCCATTTGAGGAATGCTTCTTCTTCGATAACTTCCAAATCATAGAGAACCATAAACCAGCGTAGCAGCATTCCTAGCCAAGTGAATGTGAACATATTATTAATACAACAATGTTATGAATCGGCTTTATCTCAAGACGGGCGTGTTTGGTTAAGTAAATGTTGTTAAAGCTCCTCCAACCAAGTTTTGTGTGATCACTGAAAAAGCTTATATGTAAGTTATATAGAAGCTATAAATTATATTCAATAAGTTTTAATACCAGCTTACAGACAATTAGTCTAGCGTTATTGACGGTCAGGCCTCGAATAAGAGTGTGGGATTTTTAGACTTAAATATCTAGCGTGGAAAGGGCCCCAAACTTCAAGTGCAAGAAGATCAAAATGAAACCTTCCAGCGATTCAAGCACCAATCAAGCCAATGAATGTCCGATATTCTCAACATTTATTTGCAGGGTTGAGTGAGCTGAACTAAGCTAAAAATGTTTCCTAAAGATGGCCGATTGCTCCAATACTTGAGCTGGATTAAAACATTTCTTGTGGCTGTCTCTTTGTCTTCATTAATTAATTAATATGCTCATCCAAGATCTTACCTTTGGGGAATTGCAAAGAGAAGCAATAGACCTGCAGGGAGTACACTGCAACCACTTGCAACAATATCTCATTGTGCAGGAACGCTTGTAATACAGCCTTAAACTTGTCCAGCAAGAATCGCTCTTTGTCGATCATTGCTTTATCAGGGACTGCAGTCTTATCTGACCAATCGAGAAGTGTCGTTTCCTAGGAAAAGTTGAATATTAGGAGAGAAGACCAAAAACACACAGCGAAGAACTATTAGATACCTCGGAAGAATAGGCTGGCAAATTTACAAAGCAAACTTTAGTTGGTTTCTTTTTCATGCACGGTAAAAAAAAAATGCAATCCAAAATTTAAAAAGTGATACGATTGCTCCTATGTCTTACTATAATTGGTGAGAAATTAAAAATTAGCCTCAAAGCATTTATCTCTGGATGAGTTAAAGATTCAAACCCCAATATATTTATCAAAGAACTTTCTGATCAGAATCCTTTTGCAACGATTCTCATTTGGCATTAGATTAGTAGTACCTGGGTTATGTATTTAACAAGCACCGTGACAAGTGCATTAATAAATTCCTTGTCAGCGTGATGCACGAGATTCAAATTCTCTTTGATCCATTTATAAAACTGCATTGGATTCGGGTCGGACTGCAGCTGTTTCCAGAGCTCTGCCTGAATGCGCAGAAGTGGGATCAGGAAAGTGAGACCTCGATCCTCCAGTATTTCTGCCAGTCGGTCTTTAGTGCGGTCAACTTCAGGCAGTTGGTTCAAAAGATTCACCTACAACAGTCATACAATATTTCAACATCGCATGTACACTCCTAGACTCAGAAAACAGTCCAGTCGAAAGTAAGCTGACAGTTAATTAGTAGGAATATAGTTTAGAGAATATGGGTAAATGGGTACGTGGTATGTGACATGCTTTAATTGGGTATGAAACTTGTTCAGATAAACCAGTTCCCCTACCAGTAGCTGCTTTGCTCAGTGAAATGAGGATCGACGATGTCTACAAAATAGTTTGTGAACACTTCCGGACAATTCCAGTTCACCACACTGGCCTAACAAACTCCTGTTATACTACTTTTCCAATAATAAAAAAATATATATGTCCCGAGCTAGCTTTGCATTCGGCTGAATCCTATAAGATAACAGCTACTTGACTCAGCTTTATTATCTACCTATCAATGGGTTCTGTTTTCTCCCAATCGAGTCAGTCGTTTGATCCAACTCTGGACCTTTTTGATGGCTAACTCGTTCTGGTAAGTCAACGATAACAAGAACGGGAGATAAGTTAATAACCGATGCTAATTACTTAGGTGCAATGTGAAAGATCTATTCAGTTTGACACATTTTGGTGGCACACCCTGGTGGTATCACAAGGACACTGCAGATTTGCTGCTATTTTTGCATTATATGCAACAATTTATCAACATACTAATGTTTGCTGCTATTTGAAGGGTTTTTTTATGTTCTCGGGCATGTTATGTTCCCGGTATCTACCTCTCTTCGCTTTACCCTGTCTAACTTGTATACTTGTGAACTTTTTTCCGATTCTATGAGAATACATAATACAGAAAGTATATAGTATATGTATAGTATATAGTATAGTATATGTATGGAACCACTGAAATACCCCTCTCTGGAAGTTTGTCTTGTTGGGCAAGTCCACTCACCTTGCTGTCATTGAAGATCTCAACCAGCTTGACTTTTCCTTGAGTTTTAGAAAGCTGTTGCAGAATGAGCATAAAAAGAGGAAAATGAGTTCCAAATTCAAGCTCATTAGAAAACTCTGCCAAACTGGAAACTTGTTCCGCAATCGCGTGGGCGGCATAACCTAAAACAAAAAATAGTGCTGTACACACTGCTCACCAGATCCGAGTAAATATATTACTAAATAATTTTAACATGTCCATATCTTCTTATCAACCAGTAAGATTTTAATGTGACTTACCGGCCAAATGTGAAAGAACTCGTGGGATCTCCTTTTCTTTTTCAGCCCATTGCACAGTTAGCTCAAGATAGGCATCCATGAATTGAACAGGTGTTATGTGACTTTCTGTTTTCAGTTGCACAATCAGCTTGATTACAAGCTCACGATCGCTGTCTAAATGAAAGAACATTACCAATAATTACTATTCTACTGTACGCAGAAAGCCAAAACACAATATCAATGAGAAAATGTAAGCTGCATAACATACCAGTCTTATCCAATGGTTGGGACATGATAAACACAAGCACACATCGAATAAACTTTTCTGGGATCTTCTGCTCCTTGTAAGCTCCCACAGCATCTTGCACGGCCCCAGAAATGAGATATTCATCAACTAACGACTCCATCTTCTTCAGGATTTCTTCTTTGTTGGGCCCTTTATCTTTTCTGATAATCTTTTTTTCGACCGAAGCCTGCTTGATCAGCATAGGCGTGTCGCTGAGAAGTGGTTGGCTCGGTGTCAGTTGGCGAGCCTGGGGTGTGTGCACTTCTCCCTGACGACTCACCACCATGTTTTGCGTTGGCAGAATCTTCGGTACTGGTTTGTAAAGCGATTGAGATGGTGGACGGAGAGACAGATCTTCCAAATTAATTGGACCCTGTTGATGAGCCATCATGATCTTGTTCTTAAAACGTGGTGGCAATTCCTTGTTGCCTCCAGCTGAAACATAACAATAATCTGTCGAAAACCATTGTCTTCATGGACTTTAATAGTCAACACTCTGTATCTATTTCCATTCAGAGTTCTTTTATTGTTCCCGTCTATATGTATGTATACCTATTACCAACTGTTTAATGAACATCAAAGCACTCACCATTATTGAAGCTCTGCAGCTGAGAATTGTTGTCGTTGTGGCTTTGCTTGCTGCGATTTTGCTGGTACTGGCCCCGGTTCTGACCCCCGTTGGCATTGCCGTCACCCCCACCTCTGTTTGCGTAGAAGTTGAGAGGTGGCTGACTGGGCCCACGCTGATTACGGAATCCCTGGTGGTACCCATCCAACTTGCTGCTGAGGGTTGCCGGGCTCCCACCCATGTTTTGATAGGTGCCCGGTGCAAACATATCCAGTCCACCACCCCTAGTTTTACGAGGGAATACGTCACCATGAGGAGGGTTCATATGTGGGCCGTATCCTCTGGAAAAATAAATAGATCGGTCAAGTCCTGGCTTTTCCCAAAGCTAGGGAGAGCTGATATTTATGATTCAGACAGTAAATGCATGCTTACCTTTGTGGGCCCTTTGGATCTTCATCTCTGATCTGGTGAATAGGCATTGGACCCTCGACATTCGTAGCCTTACGAGGGACCCACTTGTCCCTACGAAGTTCAATCACGTCTCGAAGCATGAAGCGAATGCGGATCGGCAGCTGCTCGAAGCACTCTGAATGCCTCATCATCCGCTCAAAATACTGGTCCATCAGTTTCTGAAAATACCGATAAATTTAATAAAAGCAACTAGTAAGACGACGTGAATGCTAATTTTTAATTAAATTAATTACTAGTTACCACTGGTATTGTGAACAAAATATCAGATAGAATAGAAATTTCTGGGTTCTGCATTACAAAAACCATCTCCAGCCCATTGAGTTCTCTAATTTTAGGTTATACCTAGCTATACTCAGGAGCAGGTATACACACTAGGGCATTTGCATAATGATTCCATTCTAAATTCAGATATATGGAATATTCAGTGACATCAAAATCACCTGGACATTGGGAAAAGGGTGTAAGAAAATGAGACTTCACCTGTCCTTTTTGGTCCAGAATGCGACCACAAGTTCTCATTATCTGACAGAGGCACTCCAGGTCTTCAGCCATATCCTTGAGAGTCGCTTCCCGGAGGCCGTTGACCCCAAGAGCTTGTTTGTTTTTCTCCTGTAGTAGCTGCTGGATGCAGTGGTGAAGGATTGCTTCTGGACAGATCTCCAGTTTGCCCAACTCGCCAATGAACTGAAACAATAAAAACAAGTGACATTTCATTCTGAATTTCATCTTCTTTTATTTTATATGAGACGTTGTTATTGTGACAGTACCTTGATATTGCCAAGCATTTTGCGCTTGGCAATTTGCCTGCGTTCCTCATCCTCCGGTGAAAGTGGGCCATTGCGGTTACGGTTGAACGCTTCGTTCGCTTCCGATCGGCTTTCAAACTCGGCTCTGCACTTGTTTAGGAGGAGGATGCGGAAAGTACAACGAGTGCTATCTTCTTCGTAATTGGGTGCTTCATCACTTAATCTTTTGCACAATTGTGCATACATAGAACTGTACTTTGGTTCATCCAAAGCCTTTTCAAAGATCTGAAACAAGTACAGTAATGAAAGAGGAGCAAAGCTGGCTAAAGCTGCTAAGTGGAAAACACTAGATACTCCAGTGAAATAACAAGTGATAGCCGAGACAACGCTTACTTTGCAAAGCAGTTACAGTTATATCTGCTTTGCTAGAGCTTATTTTTAACTGTCAACTGTCAGTGGATATTTAAGCCAATAACAATGCAAGATGTGTCAGCTGTGATGATTTACAGAAATTGGTTGAAGTTAAGTTGAATCAAAATTCAGATTGCAGTTCCCTCGATTCAGAAATGGACTCAATCCATTTAACAAAAATTCAGTTTCCATCAGCACAAGAATAAAAATTGCTTGTTTGATTTCACAAAATGTATATATTCTGTTCCATTTGGATAGCAATCCCTGGATAGATGACTAATAAACATAGGAGACTTCTGTTAGTTGGTACTTACCAGCAATATAACTCCCTTAAGAATCACACTAGAATTCAATTCCGTCTGCAGTAGGTCATCGCTTAGCTTCTGGAACTTTTCCGGCGTAAGTTTGTTGAGAATGCCCCTGACCTAAAAGTATAAAACACTTTGAGCACTTCAAGAAGGAGGCAGGATACAAATACACCTTAAATTAAATTGATTCAATATTTTAGTGATATTATCAATTGTACAGAACAAACTCAAGGAGAGTTCCCCATTTCCTGACACTGCAATTTATTGGCAATTATTGTATTATTGTTATATTGAATTATTATTATATTATTGGCAATTTTTGTTTCAATATCCATTGAAAATAATTGTCTTGCAGTGCAGACATAAATCATGATTGTAAAATTCACAGTAACTCAACCCGCAACTCAAAATGACTTACAAATACGATTTAAAAAAAAATCTTTTAATTTGCCTGATTCATGATGTAATGTTGTCATCAAAATGTAAAGGATTTATATAAGAACCCCCTAGATCTTGTAGTATTGGCCAAATTGTTAAGTCTTACTGCTATATTGTTAATACGACAATCTTTTATCTCTCACTATTGTAGGCTTACTTTTCAAATAGTCTTCAAACAATAGAAAGTAATGAATAGGATGTAAAGAACTCTTTCCATGCACCTAAATATGTGGTTAAAATTAAACAATTGAATGCATGAATATGGTGTGGCAGCTTTGCTATGTTAGTCCACAAAAGTTCCAAGTAATAGACAATTCTAAAAACTAAAACATTTGTTAAATAAGACACAAGCCAACACACCTTTCTAAATATGAGGTCATACTGCGCCTTTTCGTTGGCAGCATCTCTGTGCACAGTTGACGGAGGGATCCAGCGCCGCTTTTGGGAGTGGGATTCTGATTCGTCCCTGAAACACAAATAAATTCTTAGCGTGTCTAGGATAGTTCATTTTTTTTATTAATGTTTTACTCGTCTCTTTCTTTTCACATCACTCTCTTTTTGCTCATCTAAAGACTCTGAAGTTGAGCTTACTGTAACCTTACTTTATCTGGTCACCATTTGGTAACCTCATTGTTTGTGTTGTATTCGTTATCTCTTATCCCTATTTGTTGGTTTTACAGTCACAAGCTATCTTCAGAGTCCAAACAAGTGCAGTGAATGTACATAAAAGCTAGGTAGGTGTGTGACATCACTCTTACCTTCCTCCTTGGACACGAGAAGAACCCCCCGGTCCTCTAGGGCCGTCCGTTGTTGTTTGTTTTATGACCTCCAAGTTTAAAAACTCTACTTTCACCTGAGGAGAATTGATGGCAGGATACTGAAAAATGATCAAGATCTGTATTAGTATCTTGGATGAATTATTTAATGTGCTTGCTCGCAAATGAACTCGAGTCCCTGTGGTAAGGTCATTCAACTACGAACACTTGGGCAATGGCATAGATCCCGGAGTGCGCCTTACCATGTGGAGCTGTTGAAATGCTAACAAAAAGTTAGCTTTAACAATGACTACGAGAACAGCACGGTTAGCAAATAATAAATTACTTTAAATATGCAGAAATCAGTATAAAAGCTGCGTAAAACTCAATGGGATTGCAATACCTCGGTCACACTAAAAAACAATCTTTAACAATCGGCAGCCATGTTGAAATTCCTAAGCATACCCTATACTTACTTCTGGATATTAAAACGGCCCGCGAATTATTCGTGAAATACAACCATAACTCCGAGCTATATTTTGCTGGAAAATGCTACTGAATTGCCGAATATTTTACTGTTATTTTATTAACATCCAGAACTCCCAAGTGACAGCGAATCCAAAATGACATTGCCTTTATCAGAAAAGTCAAACAAGTTCAAAGCAGAGTTCAAAGCAGGCGGGTCGGTGACACAAATTAGGAGATCAGCTCAATAGATACTTAAAGAAATAAGATTATTTAAGTTCACATACCGTTATTTTAGTGTCTCTATCCGTACAAGTAATTCTGACAGAAACATGTACAAGAAACCCTCTGTCGTCGAACAAACCTCACTGAGAAATAAAATGTTGCAACTGATGGAAATGTGGTGGGAGAAAGGTTTGGCGAAGTAGGGGAAGGGGGTTACATGACATCAAAGGCTGCCTGCCGCCCAGTCCACGGGACGTAGGGAGCAAAGTAGGGAGCAGTACATCTTCAATCGCTGCACCAGCCAATGAGCGATGATGGAATTGTGCTCCACCCCCAGACCGTCCATTTAACAAAAATAGGTCCTAATTTCAAATGTTCCTGTGTCCATGCGCATAGTGCACTTACAGTTTACTTCCTCGCACTCGCAAAATTCTTTCGACCAACTTTTCACATCTGTGTATTGTGGTGTGGTTACAGGTGCATGTAATTCACCCCAGTATAAGGCCTGGTCAGTGGTATTGCAACACACTGCAGCAGTGTCCTCCGGGAGTTACCATAGCGAGCACTCAAAGTGCAGTCCCCACACTGTTGTAATCCTACTAATGATCCTGCATACAAACAGAACAGTGGACCGATCCTAGTCGTCAAGTGTAAAGTCAAGTTTGTTACTTGCAGTATTTATTAGTATAGGTTACACAGATATTTGTTGATGCGGCCGATGACGGAGACGTTTTGGCGCAAGTTTATGATATAACGGATGTCTGTAATAGTGCAATTACGAAAAACTATAATGACAGCTACTCCTATTCTGTATCATAACCTACCCTTGAAAACCATAGCGACTTGATCGTCGTCGACAGCGACCTGGGACAAGGAAAACAAACGGCACATACAATTAGAAGTACCAATTTTGGATGTGTAATGCCCCTTGGTCTCAGAACCACCAAATCCAAGGTCTGAGGCAAATGGGGTATCGGTTTTAGTCATGTCTGGCCACAGTTTCAATAAAATATACGTGAAACTATTAGAGATTATCTGCAATTATGACAAGGTTTACAATTAAAATACATTGCAATTTCACAGTTAGGGGTTGAGTTAAGTGAAAACTACACATTGCCACCTGTTCAACGCCTTTTCTGTGGTGAAACGTTTGTAACACACGTAACGATGATAAAATTTTCAAACAATGCGATTCAAAATTTTGATGTGAATACCACACTTACAGAGAGCTTTGACAGAGATGCTAGCTAGAATATTCCGATACATTAATTACAACTCCAAAAACAGTGAGAAGGAAGATGCGGATCTGGAATGTTAGGTGTGTGCAAGTGCAGTACGATCCGCATATTTTGGTAATACGTGTTACCAAAATATGCCAAATTATACCATTATGTAATTATGTAAATATAAACTAACGTCATTGACTTTATCACTGCGGTCTATGGAGGTAGTTTTCAAATTCCCTGTAAGGCTTTACTAGATGTAAAAGATTGTGCACATGCGGGTTCAAACTGGAGATACGAAGTTTTTAGTCATTTACATCGTGTAGTGATTTTTATTATTCATTTAGACACTGAAATGTGTTCACTTGAGACAAAGCAGTATTATTAAGAGATTATACATGACAATCATTATCATTGCTTTTATATTGTCGTAGTCGTCGCGAAACCGTTTGAAACGCTTCTACTTGATCACTTTCAGGTTTCATGCGATGCCATGGACTGGTAGGATGAATCTAGCTATCCTATCAAGAAATACCGGGGAATTCAAGGCCATTGACCTAAGCCTCGAAAATACGGTCTCGGGCTGACGAGCGTGGCTGTGCGAATACCTTGCAGTGGAAACATACTTCAAACTTGACTGCAAAGTTGCTCACATGTAGGAGAACCCAAGAAGAATAACATAATTAAATAATTTGAGTCTATCAGTTGCTGGGGTCAGCCCATAGAAGCGTATCCACTGGAGTGTACTCAACAATCCGTTTAGAATAGTTATTAGTTGAAATTACACCTGTTTCATATGGTGATGGGATCAGAGAAGTGGGACCTAGTGGCTGGGAACGAATGGGAGGGTTGATAATGGGTGCTAGCATAGAACAAGGATCCTTATTCCTATCCTAATTTTATGCTGCTAGGGTTATATTTGGAAATAAATGTACCAGCATATGACTGTATATATTTTGTAATATCATTGTTCTTCAAACATTGTTGCTGAATGGCTGTTATTCATTTATTTTAACCTGAAGATACGACAAATCCGTTCCATAAGAATGACAAAATATATCTAAAATAGTTAAGGCTATCCAAACAGTTAAATATTTATCTCACACTTTCCACAAGACATTTTCAAAAAAAATGAACCAGAACATAAGTCTAGTTGTTCATCTACACGAACAATCAATTGGCCGATAAAGATAACTTTTACCCAGTTCACCCGTGGTACACACTTTTAGCTGAATCTTTAAATGTCATTTGCATTAAAAACACCACACTTGTAATTGTATCAGATACCATGGGTGAATCAGCTTTGATTTCTTGGCGTCGCAGCTGTAAGGAAATCAAGTTTTGATGCTAATGAGCAGAGCTTGATGCAACTTACAAACCTAAGAATTCTTTAAAACATTTTGTTATCCATCCACAAATTTATTGTTTTTACAAACATTCACAAATGGGAGATGACATATGTTAATCACAACTCTTGAAACTAAATTATAGTACATGCAGTGACCTAGAAGATCACAGGCATTATAAAGCAGTGAACTTTCAAATATTCTTTCCATGCATCATGCATTGTTCATGCATTTTAGGATTTCTTTCATTTCTCACATTTCTCGAAAGAGAATATGTTCCTGAATATTTTTAGATTATTAACAATAATGCACTCAAAGAATACATATGCAAAGTTTCAGGTTCATCCAGATCTAAAAAGCATAAACAATTTCAGAAATACATGGCAAAATAACAGAACATAACATGTATACACTCAACAATAATCTAATTGTTCTTTACTAGAAATGAGAAGAATAACATTAGTCAGTGGGATAAAGTTAGTGGTGTAACCAGAAGGAAGGGAAGAGTATGTTGAACAGGGGATACTATGTTTGCTTTCAGTGCAGGAAAAAGTGCAAGTACCACCTATTATATCATATGTTTGGAAAGTTAATTAAGACTTGAAACCTTGGCAGAAGAATGGAAATCTGCAGATGTACTTAGCCCAGTAGACCCCAAACTTTTCTTGCAAGAACCTTACAATGAAATATGTAGTGTTTCAAGCAAACAATGAAATTTCATGTTTAAAATTACTTAATCGTTAAACATTCTTGATTAATGGGCCCGAGAAAGCTTCATAGAGTTTAAAATGTTTGCTCGATATGCATAGATTTACTCCAAAATATGAACTTGATTCAAATTTTTCTTAGAGGCAACCCCTTAACCTCAAGTTTGTTTGTTGTTGGGAGTAAAGACTCCCATCTTTCCTCACAAGTCATGAAATAATAGGTATTGTACTGCAAAGTCCATTAGGACGGATAAAAAAAATACTAGTATTACAAATATAGTTCCCTGATTTCCCTTCAAGCTTGCAATTCTGGTTACACCACAAGAACAAATAACCCATTTATAAAGCTTTTGTCAGTACTCACATAATATTAAAGCATATGTACTGAACGAACATGAGATTGAATGCCATTCCCTCGATTGCAGGTTTTCAGTGCACTTAAACCGACCCATGCCAGGAACAATATTGCTTCTTGGGAGCTAGGTTGATTCTAGCCAACAAAAACACCGGAGCAATTAGTAAAAGTTACCAATTGACTATTAGGCACATCGGCTTGTATTGATTTCCATAACAAAAAACAAGCACTCTACGTTCAGAAAGAGGTGAGTTCAATCGTAATATCTGGTAATTGGTAGCCAGACAGGGACGATTTTGGGAGTGGATACAAAATACTACGACCCAAGCAGACAGTGATCAAAGCTAGTATGAAGGTAGAGATGCTACACTCACTTAGCTTTATATCCATCAATATATTGCTGAGCCACATTTATTTTGCTACAAAAGGAATACAAATCGGCTCGTGTTCAAAGGTGTATGTGTGTTAGGCTACGTAATATTGAATTTCTTTTGTAAACTTTTTTTGTATGCAGTATTTGTATGCAGTATCTTAAATGGATGCTTGTGCTAGCTGCAACTTTCAGTTTTTATTTCGAGAATGAGAGTTTAACCGTTAAAAAAATTGTTCTCTGGATAATATTTAATAAAGCTCATTAAAAAAGTGTCATGGACCACATTGTATGCACCAACATAGTTGTACTATTGTTGTACAACTTTGTGAAGTACAAGTTAATATATGTCTGCCCGAAATGACATTATTTGGGAAGGAGTTCAAGTTGTGACAGAAGTGGGCAGCATAAGAGGCTGTTAATTTTATACCCACAGGCACAAGTGAGATTTTGTGGTTCTCGAACGAAAGCTAGCAACGAAATATTTAACGCTTTTTTGCTTCGATATGTTTTCTGCGGTTACTTCTCACATTTGCTCGTGTACCAAGGTAATCAAAGATAATTCACGTGCCAGTCTACCCATGCCATGCATCAAGACCGAAATATTTCCATCAAAAGAGATCATCGGAACCAAGAAATGCATCACGATTAACACTGTAATTTTTATAAAGTCAACTACTTTGAAATGTGAAGTTTCGATCCTGTTCACAAAGACTAAAAATTGTAAACCTAGCAATAAAGCTACACATTTTGAAAATTCAATTGCAAGCCTGTCATCTCATGCCAAGTGTGGATGTACTCAGTACACACAGATTCTTGGCTGGTCATTAGGTAGGCACTAATTGCTACTTGCAGATCTTGCCGACGATGAAACATACTTGAAATCAGTTTCAGAAACGCTCCAATTCTCTGCCTTCGACAAAATCACCCATAATTCACTCCCTTTTGGCACAAAAGGCAATTGCTTTCGCTCACTTAATCGTAATAATCTGTTTACATTTGACTTTGAGCATATATCAACAAAGAAAAATTGAAATATTTGCGTCAGGCACTTAACGCCGTTTCCGATCCAACGATACTTTTTGAAAGAAAGGTTGGCGGCTATGCGTGAAGTAATGAACCAGTGGTGGAGTTGCAGAGTTAATATGTGTTCGTGGTATTCGAGTGCCAGGTGCCACCGTTAGAGGTACTGGCTGGATTTCTCGTGGTCAAGCCTATAGAAGGCAAAACCCAGTTAGAAACTCAAATGCTAGACTTTTTTTGACACGTACCAATAAAGCGAAATGTGCTCACGTTCTTGTCAATGCCCAATTGCATGCAATTATGAAGAAATGTGAAAGTTGTTATTACAAAAATTTTTTTTTCTGTTGCATTCACAAATATTTAACAAAGGCAATGTGCAGCCATAAAAAAAAAAAAAAAAACAAACAAAAAATGGTTGATCACTAACCAGCAATGCTTTATTTGTTTTTAAATTTCAATCAAGTTGTAGTAATAAATCTATACGATAAGATTACTAGCATAGGCTGATACGATCAGAAACAATTACAGAGGTAAGACAAGAGAAATAAGAGACAATTTAGAGAGATAGTGCAAGGGTCGGAGTGCATAAAATACAACATAAAGTTTAACATCATAAGATTGGAAGTGCGTCTTTTAAATAATTTTAATTAATTAATAATTATCACCGCATGAAAAGAAATGCCACGACGTGTATTTCCGTTTTGTTTGCTTTGGGGATTATTTCTAGCTTAATGTCGATATGAAACTGTCGTAACCCAACAATCGTTTAGCTTTTAATACGTAGCTATTTTCATCGCGGTTCACTTCTACAGTTAACATTAAATACGCATTTCTAGCAAAATTTCACCCGTGTAAAATATAAAAAAAATGGACCCTGAATTTACTTGCTGTTGACCTACGATGGGATACAGCGGTATGATTTCCAGCCCTAAAAAGGCGATTTTTTGTTGTTTTAAACATCGAAACAGCGAAAAAAAATCTAGAAATTTCAACGCAAATAAATACAAAAGTAAAGCACATTCCAAACACATGACGGAAGGAATATAAAAGAAAATAATAATAAAAATTCGCACAACCCAAAATTGTCTTAAGTTTAACGTGAACCTGTGGGCACAGTTTGGTGTTGATTTACTTTAGGCTGTCTATGTTGTAACTCATGCATCACCTGACTCTTCTTTACCAAGTTTTGATTTGTGCTGGCTGTTTGTTGCAGGTCCCCAGATGCGGATTGTGCAATCATCTGACACAGAAGCCAGCATTTGATGGTGGACTGGATTCCAACTGACACAGTTTACAGTTCTAGTATGTCCCACCAGGGTAGCAATTGGCAGTTCACGTTTAATGTGCCAAACATAAACCTTGTTATCTGCAAACAAGTAGAGGACAAACACTAAGACATTTTTCTTTAGGCGATTGAAAATATTGTAGAACAATTGGGTTTAAAGAGATGAAAAAGAAGTTAAAGTTTGTAGATATTTCAAGAAAAATAGAGTTAAACGTTTTTGTTTTTATCCATAAAATTATGTTAGGGTTAGCACCTCATTATTTAAGTGAGAAGATAAAGTTGGTATATAGCATCCATAATCATAATACTAGGAATAGGAATAATATATTTGTTAAGTCTTCTAAATTAAATACAGTATTAACTAAAGGAATTAGTGATTATAATAAATTGTCAAAGGAAATCAGGAATATAAAAACTGTAAATAAATAAATTGTACGAGAAATTTAAAGAGGACAAAGATGATGTACGATGATGTAATGTAAAATTGTTCTTTAAATAGCTAAAAAAGCTAAATAAAACCATACAAACAAACAGGTTAAGTTAGAGTCTCAGCGTTCATATTCAACTGTCTTCGCTAAAAAAGCCGATATATGGTAACTATACATGTCATAAAAACGCATCTAACGCAGCTCTGCAGTCCAGGATTGTACCTTGCGCTATTTGCACTAAAAGTAACCACTATTAGCACTCAATGCTATCAGTAAACATAACTATAAGTTTTAACATAATTTTTAGCGCATCACATTATGGTATTGTGGAATAACTTGGTTCTTTTTTCACTTTTTTACGTGTTCAGCACACAATATGATGTATTTTTGTGCCATAAATTTGTGTTGCTGAACTATTTCTTTTTTTTAGAGTGTTATGGTTTTAAAGTGACCATGTGAGTAGCTGCCCATTTGCTTTGAAGAGGCATTTAAAGTGTTTAGAATTACAGTAGAACAAATGCAAACTTTGGAAGGGTGATGATTAGCAAAACCCAAATACAAGAAACCATATTTCTTTGTCGACATTTAAACATTATTTTGTGGCTTGTAACAAGCATAGATAATATTGACTAAAAATAATTAGTTGTGATTTTATTGTACATATGATCAATTATGGGCGCTATATCCTGTCAAAATTTTGTTAAAATGCTTTATTGTAACTAATAAATCAATATCAGAGAAAGTAAGCAGAATATTTCGAGTGATCATCGACCTACCTTCACTGCCGCTGGCCACAAAGTCGTGGTTTATTCCTCCAAAGCAGCTATGAATGGTGAAGTGGCCCTGAGTGACTCCTTGAAACTTGCGCACGAGACATCGATCTTGGAGATCCCAGAGATGAACTCCTTGAGTGGCGACGTTGAGCAATGCGAGCCGATCAGATCGGTTGACGGAGAAAGCCATCACAGGGTGATCTTCTTGAAGCCTGACAAACAAACAAACAAACCTCTTATAATAAAGACCGAACGGTTTGGCGTGTTGGAAACACTGGTTCTCGTTAGAGCACCGAAGTTAAGCAACACTGCGCTGAGTCAGGTATTGAATGGGTGACCATTATACACATGACCAGTTCTGTTCGAGAGAGAGGTTGGAGGGATGAAAGTTAGTACAGTAACTTCATCGCTTTGCTTATCAACCTCTCGACAGCATGGATTTGTGGAGGAATCCTGTTGTTCGCGTTGTACCGTCCTTCGGAAGGGACGTTAAGCCGGTGGTCCCTTTGGTCTTCGCCAGGAGTAGGCTACGTGCCGGCACCGGGTTTTCCCTCCCTTCTAGGCTAGGTTAGGTTCATCATCATACTCATCATCATCCACTCATTCACCAACGCCATTAGACCAGTGCCGCATGGCCAGATGTCAAAACAGTGCGTAGTTAAACACCACAAATAATAATAACTCATAATAAACTGATCACAACAAATCTAAACCTCACCTCAAAGTTGAAGTTACCAACCACTTATTTCAAATCTAGTACCAAACCTTACTTAGAAAAAGGAAAAATTGTGAAATTATTTGTAATTTTGAGTAATAATTCAACTTTGATAACAAATTTCTTGCATGTTGGCTTTCAAATCATTTTCTTACGTCAAACAGCAGGAGATTTCTTTGACTTTGTGTACATAAAACCACTCTATTTTTCATAACTTAATTTTTTATTATTATTATTATTTTGTGGTGTTTATCGACGCACTGTTTTGACATCTGGTCATGCGGCACTGGTCTAATGGCGTCGGTGAATGAGTGGATGATGATGAGGATGATGATGAACCTAACCCAGCCTAGAAGAGAGAAGGGGAAACCTGGTGCCGGTATGTAGGCTACTCCTGTCGAAGAGCACCAAGGGGACCACCGGCTTATCCCAAAATATCCTAAAACATTACATTGTGATTGTCTTCTGTTATGTTATCTCATAAGCTTTTTTATAACTGCAAAGAGATTGTTTGACTGTCTTATATCTTCGGATCAAAGGGACAATAAAAAGTAAAGAAATTAATTAATTAATTAACGTCCCTTCCGAAGGACGGTGCAACGCGAACAATAGGATTCCTCCACAAATCCATGCTGTCGAGAGGTTGATAAGCAAGGCGAATGAAGTTGCTGTACTAACTTTCATCCCTCCAACCTCTCACCCGAACAGAACTGGTCATGTGTCTTAACTTTTTAAGCGATACTTACATTTAATGGCAAACACATTCAAACATAGGTTCTTAATTGTCTGAGAAGTTGTTAGCAAACTTACAGATTCAAGTCTGAAAGTTCTTCGAAGTTATACGCTCGGATTCGATGGTGAGTGTCCGCGGCTAGGACAGTCTTTCCATCGCTGCGGCACCACAGTGAGTTGACTCTGACGCCTTCCCAGGAGTCGAGAACATTTCCATCCATATCCTGAAACCATGACAACATCAATATTCATATCCTGAAACCATGACAACATCAATATCTATATCCTGAAACCATGACAACATCAATATCTATATCCTGAAACCATGACAACATCAATATCCATATCCTGAAACCATGACAACATCAATATCATATCCTGAAACCATGACAACATCAATATCCATATCCTGAAACCATGACAACATCAATATCCATATCCTGAAACCATGACAACATCAATATCATGTCCTGAAACCATGACAACATCAATATCCATATCCTGAAACCATGACAACATCAATATCCATATCCTGAAACCATGACAACATCAATATCTATATCCTGAAATCATATCAGTACACTACATATTAAATATTAAGATGGAAAAGTGATTTCCCAAGCTTTTTAAAGCTAGCAGCCTTTAAATGATCTAGTAACATCGAGTGTTTGATATGGTTAAAGGGCCAGCGTTTATGTTTAACGTTCTGCTGAGCAAACGAGCCGGTAACACAAGGTGATGGAAGATAAAACATCTGTTTAATACTTGAGGCTGTCCTTTTAATCTACGATTTAGTAGTTACAACTCAAAATGTCTATCTATGTTTATAAATCGTCAAGGTTAGAATTTATAAAGATTGACTGAGCGTAAAACAGTCTCAGATGCGAGTAACTGGGATAGATAACGAAAAGAAATTTCTTAACACACAAATTGATGGTGAGGATCATTCATTTTTGTTGGTTAAGTGGTCATTTGACGACCATGTTTTGCGATGACAGTTTATCATTAGCGTTTTGGGAGTACTAACGTACTTTGTACTTTTGTTCCAGGCTCAAACCAGAGAGAAATACTCGGGGAAACTTTGCAGGCATGCGCTACAGCCGCAAGGGTAATAATTCACCGGATCATTTGTCTCAATTGTGGAAAGCAATTTATTCCCTGTGAGTGTGCTAACGCACCCAGTTCATGAGAAATATCAACATGTAACTTACACATTGGTAAAACTGTCCTCGAATACCGCCAGTAACAAACTTCGTGCCGTCTCGATTCCACGAGCACGAGGTGAGCGAGTCTTCCGGCGAATGAGACACTTTGATCCGTAACTCGTCGGATTCGATGTGCCAGATCCAGAGTTCGGGACAATCTTCAGGACCACAAGCAATAAGATGGGTGCTGTCGGGGCTCCATGCCAAGTACGCTACTCCGTAAGAGTGTCCTTCTAAAGTCTTGCGGTAATTCACATACAGTGTCACCTGAATAAAAATATATCTATGTTAAGTGAGGTTAGCTCTTATTGCTGGTATTTAATTTCCAGTTCTGACATTGTTTGACATCTATCGTTTAAGTGGTTAGAATTTGTATTGATGTCTTGCATTCACGGGTGTCTGGACAACCACTACTTACCGGGTCAATATCCCAAATTACAACTGTTGTGTCTTTTGATCCCGTAGCTAGTTTGAGGCCATCTGGTGAAAAGCGGCAAAACCAAACCTCGTCACAGTGGTCATTCAGGATTTGTACCGTCTCACAAGGAAAGTTGTCCCTGGAAATCGGGTTAAAATTCAGGTATGCGTTTTTGTAGTTCATTTGGTTAGAATAAAGAAATGTAGAAAATTTGACAAAATTACTAGGAGAGAAACAAAGTATTGAATGGCATTGTCACCTTGAGCAATGATGATCAACAAGAAGTGATATATCCTCTAATACATCTTCGTTTTTGGTATTATGATAAGGGCATTGGTGTTTTTGATGTTCTACTGCTTGGCACAGCAGGCTATGAAGACGGCGAGGAGGCAACATAATGGTAGGTGGAAGGAAGCTTTGGAGTTTGTCCATTAATGAGCTTCGAGACTTGAAGCCTTTCCCCAGCCACGATGCCCGGATCTGGAGCTCTTCACGGCTACTACACATCATGTAGCTACTTAGCTCATGTACCCGGTTGGTATTGTGCGACAAAGGTGTCAACTCATTTCGCAACACGTGAAGGGCATCTAACACTCGACTGTCTTCCAAATACTCCAAATACTTTTGTTCAAGGAGAAGAAATTTCATTTGCTGCAAATAAATAATAACCTTTAATTCCTGGGCACAACAATTTCCCCAAGATTACTTATTGCTAGATCAGTAATCATGGCTGCTTACCAGAAGACTTTCAGATGAGCCTTCCAGCAAAGATTTTAATTCAGATAAATCATGGTCAGCCTTGATCCACTCTCCATCCATTACATGATTTCGGAACTTGGCTGCTGCAGGATGATCCAGCCGACATCCCGACTCCTGCATCAGTAAGTCCGCTGTGCGGCTGACAAGTTTAAAAAAAAATAGGTCATTAGGGCAGGCCGAGCATTTGTGTTCATGAAACGTTCATCGTTTTAAATCAGGAGTCTTAGCAATCTCACACAATTTATTTTGGGGTTTCAGGTTCATTGTTATGAAATTATGTGAAGTAGTAAAATTGGCATGACTAGACAAAGCAGTGAGAGACAAAGGTGACACTTACTCCAGGCCAACAATTCTCAGATGTTGTCCTATTAGACGAACAATGTCTTGGTTCATCTCGTCAATTATCTTAGGAGGATTTTCACCGTGATCATGTGCGTCACCCCCTCCTTGGTTTCTCAGCATCGAATTGAGTCCTTCGTCACCGTTGGATTGACTGGAAGTAGCTTGATACTCATCAGACACACCATTCCGCTGCGTACAGCCATTTGCAGCTGCAGCCATTGTATCGGCCAAAGTGCGTGCTTTTTTAAACGGTGGAGGAGCAAGTCCACCGTCATCCGACTCTTCGCTCGAGGCCAGGCTTGCTAACGAGTCGCCGTGATGAAATTTTGTTTGGCACACAAGTGTCCAGGATTCACAGCAGCCTCCAGTACCTATCACATCAACCACACACCCGCACCACAGCTCTGTTCAGAGTTCACACCACTTGCTCTTCTGGCACTTGCACAGCAGCTGAGCAGTGTTTAGGTGTTGACGTCATATTCTGTAGCATATAGTGTGCTTAGCTCTAAGATCATTCTCCGTCAAACGATTCCTTATATTTATTGGTCGGAAAAACTCAATGCATATAACCATCGCAGTGCACTCTGCGAACTTCTACTGTTCATTTTCTTAACCGTAACCATTAACCAATGACTCTTTTCGGTTTTTAACTATCATTTTTTACAAGATCTATAAAATTTCAACAATAAATATGGCCGACACACAGCCTTTATGCCTACATTGATCAAAGGCTGTGTGCCGGCCATTTTTTTGGTTGTTCCTATTTTGAAATTACTATATTGAAACGTATTCAGATGTGGCGGATTTAATAAAGAGCTTTAACACACTTTTTTCGGTGATAATATCGTTGGTGGACATATGTATTCATGAATATCAACCTTTTCTGAGTGTTACTATGGCTATCAGGACCCAAATGGAGACCTAAACCAGCTCTTAGCGAGGTCCGCGGCGAAAACCATAGATATTATTATTTTTTTTTTTTGTATTAATTGATATCTGTTAAAAGTAACACACATTAAAAATAATGATAAAAACTGTCGGTACAGCGTTCCCATTTACAATTAATTATCTTTAATGTCGTTAAAAGTGTAAAATACATTATTGAGCAGCAACTCTTTGAATGTTCACTGAAATATGCTTCGAAAGGGGCCCTCGGAAAATGAGAGTTTTCTCACACCAACCGAAAACATCTCGGTTTTATGGTGTTGGGTGAGAGACATAAATACTTTCAGTGATTTTTCATGTTTCAAAAGCAAACCAAACATTTTCCGCAGACTCGTTCCAGTGTGTTTTTATTAGACTTCTTTCAATTTTCCGCCTTTTTACAGCTACTTTAGTTTGCACATTAGCTACCAGAATGCAGTCCCGGCGCACCTGCTGGTAAACAATCACACAAGAACGAGAAAAGAGCCGTATTTTTCATGTTTGGCATCTGGCTTATGTAAATGGGATTTAATTAGCTTTTTAAAGCCGCAAAGTTGTGTGCGAGGAACAAGATTTTAATTACGGTTACTTGATAAGAGGCAAGTTTTTTTTTTTTTAAGTCTTATAGTGTAGTCTTTTTATTTCATTGAAGGTAGTGGATATGGGCGTATCCTAAAATCAGCTTATTATACTGCAGGAAACCAACATACCTTCAAAGCACTCTTTAGTGCTTGGAGATGGGCAAAGTTGAGCAACGAGCGGGTGATAGACATGCACCCCATGCCTCATCCCATTCAGGAGCTAGTCATATGCTAGAGGCGGCTTTGCAGCAGATGGATGGAATCATATCTGGTATGAATGGCTTTGCACATTTTCAATGATTCTCTAATTGCCTACAATTTAACTACCGTTTAACGCCTTTACAACATAATCCGAGTGTGTTTATTCCAGGTACTTCCTCCGGTGTGGGTGAGCAATGCACCCAAAACACTTCAGTAGAAGACGCTGCCGTACAGCTAGTAACTGCATTGTGCAATACACCTGCACCATGGCCGATAGCTGCCGATGAGTCGGCCGCTGTCTTGCGCCGTTGGGTTGGCTCACAAGTAAGCTTCACTACCCATTAAATTGGTTGTCACTCCCTGGTGCTCAAAATTTTACAAGGAATTAAAAGATGCCAGTTATAACAAGATCCGACAAGTGTTCACAGTTTGGCGGTTAAATTTGGAATAACCGGCACATCCTTCAATCCCTTGGTATAAGAAACGTTGTGATTTTTTTTACGCTTTTCTTACACAGACAATGTCCAGAGACACTCTTGGTGAACGCATCCATCGATTGGAAGCTGAAAAAGAGCAGCTGCAACTGCAAGTGTCCGTCCTCGTGGAACAAGTGGATGCCCAATCAGATAAAATGGCAGACCAAGAAGGTTTGCTCGATGAAAGAAACAGGCAGTTAGTGGAGATGGAAGATATGTTGCAGAGGGTAAGTTTGTACAAGAGACAAGTTATAATACATGATTTAACAACGTAAATATTGTTTTCCTGAAAGGTAACTGAAAATTATGGAAATTTTTGTTTAGGAGATGCATAGCCGGTCAAATCTAGAGGCTCAGCGCATGGAGTTGCTTTCTGTAATGTCGGACTTGAAACTTCAGCTTGCAAGTCCTTGCCTTACGAGTCCTCGACTTACGAGCCCTCGTCTGAGCAGCACACGGTTTGCAAGCTTGCCACGACAGAGTTCTGATACACCTCACGTCAGAAGAGGCATCTCTTTGTCGGGCTACGCTGCTGATGACTCTGTCGATACCAGCTGTTCAACTCCCAACTTGGGTAAAGCTATCTAAGCTATCATACAACTTTTATCTCAAAGACAGGGCCAAGACTCACACAAGTCTTTTTGTCTCTATTAAATTCTCACAATATCAGAACTGGAACTAACAATAAGCAATGACAGCTCTAGATTTATATCATACACATGACCAGTTCTGTTCGGGAGAGAGGTTGAAGGGATGAAATTTAGTACAGCAACTTTATTCACCTTTTTTTTCAACCTCTCGACAGCATCTGTAGAGGAATCCTGTTGTTCGCGTTGTACCGTCCTTCGGAAGGGAAATTATGCACTGGGTGCCTGCTTCTCCCTTCACAAATCAATCAGTCAAATTAAAAATTTTGTGAATTTCTGACCTTTTATTGTGAACTCTGGCCCAGTTCTTCTAAAGTCATTCCATGGTATATTTATCTTGTAGAAAATTGTCAAATAAGACTAATGTTTAGCTTGAACAACCACGAACAATACATAAAGCAACGCTTATCGTGATTGTCTCCGTAGCTGAGGCCAGTGAGCTGCGAAGAGGAGGTCTTCGAGCTACTGCTGGCCCGCGCTTGGGGTGGTCCCAGCCTGAAGCCGGCGCCCCGTTTGCTCAGTGGGATGCAGTAGCCGTCGCATCTTGGTTGCAAAGTCTGGGCCTGGATCTCTCAGCTCGAGATAAACACCTCACTGGAGCCCAGCTGTTAGAGATGCCGCCACATAGAGTAGACAAGGAGCTCGGGATCAAGCATTCACTTCATCGCAAGAAACTGCATCTTGCGCTACTCTCCCGGCAGCCTGATTCAGCGACCACCGACCCCTTCCTGGCGCAGGCTTCCCGCCTAGATACAGCGTGGGTGCTAAGGTGGGTGCAAGATTTATGATATTGGAGGAGAGGAAAGAAGGGACCGAACGGTTTGGCGTGTTGGAAACACCGGTTCTCGTTAGATCACCGAAGTTAAGCAACACTGCGCTGAGTCAGGTATTGAATGGGTGACCATCATACCATATGTTGACCATATGTTCAGGAGAGAGGTTGGAGGGATGAAAGTTAGTACAGCAACTTCACTCGCCTTGCTTATCAACCTCTCGACAGCATGGATTTGTGGAGGAATCCTGCTGTTCGCGTTGTACCGTCCTTCGGAAAGGAAGTTAAGCCGGTGGTCCCCTTTGTCTTCGACAGGAGTAGGCTATGTGCCGGCACCGGGTTTTCCCTCCTCCCTTTTAAGCTAGGTTAGGTTTTTCATCATCCTCATCATCATCCACTCATTCACCGACGCCATTAGACTAGTGTTGCATGGCCAGATGTCAAAACAGTGCGTCGTTAAACACCACAAATAATAATAATAAAAGGAAAGAAGGAAACAGCTCATGGAGATAGCAATTGCTGATTTGAGACAGATGATAGTGTTGCGCTATGTTTTGGCTGCCCATTGTTCATTTTAAATTAACTCTTATGCTTTTATATGCTTGACTTGGATTTGTGGGTGGTAGAAAGCTATACCATGAGGCAGATAATTGAGACTTGGTAAGAACAATTGCCCCAGTACAACGATGTTGCTAAAAGATGACTTTGCAGGTGGTTGGATGACACTGGTCTACCCCAACACAAAGATGCGTTTCTTTCGGCAAGAATCGATGGACGAGTGCTACACCGACTTACGATGGATGATTTGGCAACTCTTCATGTTACTTCGCACCTACACGTGGCCAGCTTACGTAGAGGAATTCAGGTAACTCACGCACTCTTATGTTCTTGATAATGTCAATGTTGTTACACTTTTGTGAGACCGTTGAGTGCAGGTTCTAGGTAGAGTTTCAACGTCAATGTTACAGTCTCTGTGTGAAAGATGGCCGCCAAATGACTACCTAACCGACAAAAATGCAGAGTACCGGAACATAACGTTAGGTGGAGCCACTGTCGTATGAATTTTAATTTCGATATTTCTCGTAGGCTAACTCGCTTTTGAGACTTTTCATGCTCAAATAATCTCCATCAATGTTTACCTCAACGATTGATATACACGTAACAATTTAAAAAAAGCGAGTAACCTACGAGAAATATCGAAATTAAATTTCATACGACAGTGGCTCCACTTAACGTGATGTTCCGGTACTCTGCATTTTTGTCGGTAAGGTAGTCATTTTCCACGCAGAGACTGTAACATTGACGTTGAAACTCTACCTATAACCTACACTCAACGGTGATACCGATTGGTACCTATTGGTCCTGAGTCTGTCATCAACTTGCCGTTATATAATCGGTGTATTATCTAGAACCATGGTACCTCCGCCAAATGGCCGTTCTTCGAGAAAAATAATCGAAGTTGTTGTTTTTTGGCGTAGGTGCTTAGAAAAAATTAAGTCCACAGTAAAACAGATAATTTTTGAGTCCTGGCACAAAGTACCTAGGATTTTTTGAAAGAAATATCTCAGATACTTAGTTTGACTTACTAAAATCATCCAGGGATCTACATAAAATGTATGTTTCGATGAGATGTTTTGTTTAGAACAGCTTTTGAAACAACAGCTCGTTATTTTTGGCCTGTGTCCAGTATTAAGCATTTTCTTACGCTATCTTTGCACCAACGTTGGTTCATTCCGCTAACACAATTGTACCCTGGCTTAAAATCTTTTGTTCATCCAAATGCATATTTTTTTATGGTCATTCATTGTATAATATTCTAGATGTAAATAATTATTGTTATGACTTTCCTAAAATTACATATCTGTAATCAATTGTGGAATAAAAAATAATAAGAAATAAATAAAGAAATAAATAAAATAGTAATTATCCATTACAATCGTTCTAAGATTGGTATATGACTGGTTCCATGCTGTTTGCAGGTTCTACGCAGTCAAGGGTTTGCCCCAGATTGCCTACAAAGGAGGTCTATTCCAGAAGAACCACCCCAAGTTGTTCTGTGGAGTAACCATCGAGTCATGGAATGGCTACGTGTTGTGGATCTCGCAGAATACGCTCCAAACCTACGAGGTAAAAATTCTCTCCGAGTTTTTCCGGTGTATTGCACCCAGTTCGAGGTCAAAAATGTTGCTGTAACCAATTGAGCTGCCAGGATATTTCATTTTTGAGAGGGTTTCAGCACGTTTGATGTGAATGACGGATCTTGAAGCAGTATCAAACGGATCTCATTGAATGCAATCCTTTTAAAAATTATATGTGCAATAAGCTCAATTGGTTAGAGCAACATCTGCGACAGATGGAGATTGGGGTTCGAGTCCCCGCTTGGGCATCAACTCTTGAGAGGTCATTAGTGTTCCAATTTGCATTTGCAATTGAAATCAGATTGTCGTCTTCGTCGTTAGACTGACCAAATTGCATGCTGGAACCAATTCAGGAAAATTTTTAAATTGTGAGGTTATGTTTTGATTGATCTGGTTTGCTGCTAGGATCTGGAGTGCACGGAGGACTTCTTTTCCACGAACCACGTTTCACATCTGAGCTACTAGCGGCGCTGCTCGCGATCCCGCCGGGCAAAACTCTGCTCCGTCGACATCTTGGCACCCACTTCACACAACTCCTTGGTGCCCAATGCATTCAAGACAAGCGAGAAGCTCAAGCCACCCTCGGATACGTGCCACTAACACCCACCACCAAGCTCAAGGTATTCACAACTCACCTGCTAAGTCATACTTTGTAATCATATGTGGTGCCAAAAATACACCTTAGACCTAGGAACTAGCATAGGCCAGATTGCCTACTAGCACTAACCACCGGTATACTTGTACCTAAGTTAGAAATCAATAAATACAAACAGTTTTTCATATAAACTGTAACTGTGTTGCATCATTACTACTTTGTTTATCGTTAATGTAGAATAGATGAACTGAATTCATATCAAGTTGAGATCAATTTGCATTGTATGTGGCCGTGGGTCATTCCATATCAAAAGATCACACTCAAAACCTTCACTATCTCACAATTTGACGAAATTGTCAGGAGGTTTAGATCACCGGAAATAAAAACTCCATTTCAAATGTTTTTTCCATACACCTAGCGGTTTGCCCGTAGCAGGGGATGAAAAAACCATTTATTTTACTTTTTGCCCTGCACTGCCATTCACTATATTCACTCTAGCGTTTGAACGAATAAACTTATAAGGATGGGACTTGTTCTAAAATGATAATCGTGCTTTAATTAACAAGAAAAAATATATTAGTTGCTTACTTATCAAGTTTAGGAGTGGAAAAAAATCCTTTCTTAAATTTCAACCCTTAATAACTCAGTAATTAATTTTTTTTTGTGTTTTTTTTTCATGTTTCTGCTGCTTTGCAGCTTTTATGATAGTCACTGTTTATTTGGTTCTGTTACTAGGTCGCTAAGAAGAGCCAGTTTACCTTAAAGCGCAAGAAAACTCGATCTGAGCTGGAATTGGGAGACTTGGTGTGTCCCTTGGATGCTGCTAGCTCAGGTGACCACGTGGATTTTTTGGGTGACGGTGTAAGTTTTCCTCCAACTAACCTGCACTTTGCATGTCCGATCTCGTAGAAAGCGGTAGCGGCTAATGGGTGCACCTCGTTTAGATGTTTCTTAACTATGTACAATTTGGGCTGGTTTTACAACTACCTAGATTTTTAACAAAAACTAATTGAAATGGGTTTTGAATGCTATGTAAAGGACAACTAGTTTAACTAAAATAGTTTATCTAAGTAAAACCAAAATGCAAATAGTTTTTGTTAAAACTAAGGCTAAATCAAGTAGATTGGATCCAGTTTTCATTTTGTGCCTTGTGCTCCTTGTGACTTATCCAAATCCATTGATTTTTCGCTACCGATTACAGTTCTTTGGACTAATCTTGAGTCGTTGGTGGTGGTTGTGAAAATAATTGTTTTTTATCTGGCAGGCGATGCTGAGCCCAGCACGAAAGGCATTGGCTGCCTCTCCGGCAACTGAGTCTCACGCAGATATATCAAGCTCGTGGTCGGAAAGCAACGTTTGATAGATTACCAGCATTCGAAGACCGTAGCTTCTTGATATGGATCCATATGCTCTGATCGTGGTTTATTAGGTTAGGTTCACTCAGGATATCAGGTGGTATCGTCCGGTTTTATCTGGACGATTTTATACAATTTTATATTGCTTCAGGGTTTCTGAAAAAACACACATAATGCCACGTCTCTTTGCTTTATGGGTCCATTGTTTCATATTATCTTTAACCTATTGGTAAGTTAGTAAATATCTCAGCAATATAAGATAAATTATATTTTGAATAAACTGCTTTTACTATTGCCTTCACTACTTACTGACCTACACAGTAAAGCGGGTTGGAGACGTGATTTTAACAAATTTTAACGAAAACATATGTTTTTATTCATGAGAATAAAGAAAGTGGCGGCTCTGATAATGTAAAAATGGTCAAAATATTTGAAGATAACCAGCCAGTTTTATTATAAACATTTTGATTTTATTGTGTGACTAACTTTGTTTGAAATAAAATTATGTTCATAAATTATATTGCCTTGTTTCACTCGCCTTGCTTATCAACCTCTCGACAGCAACTTCAGTCGCCTTGCTTATCAACCTCTCGACAGCAACTTCACTCCCCAAGCTTATCAACCTCTCGACAGCAACTTCACTCCCCAAGCTTATCAACCTTTCGACAGCAACTTCACTCACCTTGCTTATCAACCTCTTGATAGCATGGATTTGTGGAGGAATCCTGTTGTTCACGTTGTACCCTCCTTCGGAAGGGACGTTAAGCCGGTAGTCCTCTTGCTGCTCTTCGACAGGAGTAGGCTACGTGCCGGCACCAGATTTCCCCTCCTCCCTTCTAGGTTAGGTTAGGTTCCTAATCATTCTCATCTTCATCATCTGCTCATTCACTGAGGCCATTAGACCAGTGCTGCATGGCCAGATGTCAAAACAATGCAAACTCCAAGCGAACAGATGAAAGATGATGACAGAATAATGATAGTCCTACACAATTATCCTAGACAATTGCTCGCCTATGTAAATGTTTTAATGTAAATGTTTTAATTTAGCGTGACGCATTCTATTACAATGTACATATTTGTGCACGGAATAAAGACATTATTATTATTATTATTATTATTACAATACAGTGAAAGATGGGTTACAAAAAAAGAAATGATTTGCTTAACACGAATTTTACTGAAATATTCACAATAACATACAGTTTTGTCTGGGAGCATGGAACGATCTTTCACCCGAACAGGTAAACTCTATCAACATCTACTGGGGTACAATAAATTAACATGAATTGCTACATTACAGGCTAACGACCTTTAAGTGCAGACTATCGTTATCCATCGGTTATCCAAAAACTCGTTCTACTTCATAATATCACATGTTGCCATGGAAACAATTTCTGCAAATTCAAATCTCACAGCGTTACTGGATTTTTTAACGGTTTTTTTTTTTTATGTTTGTAAATCTTTATTTCAAGCGTGCAAACAGACTTTGATGAAAAAGTGACATATTTAAGTTTAGCGATATCAAAGGTGTCCTGTAAATTTCTTAAAAATCGTTCAGCTGCTTGATAATTGCAGCGAACAAACATTCAAAGAAACTGGTTGTCGTATTGACTAACAGATGTGTTAGAAGCGTCAAAACAGAACCGTTTGACGTGTTGGAAACACCGGTTCTCGTTAGATCACCGAAGTTAAGCAACACTGCGCTAAGTCAGGTATTGGATGGGTGACCGTCATACACATGACCAGTTCTGTTCGGGAGAGAGGTTGTTGAAAGTTAGTACAGCAACTTCACTCGCCTTGCTTATCATCCTCTCGACAGCGTGGATTTGTGGAGGAATTCTGCTGTTTGAGATGTACCGTCCTTTGGAAGGAACGTTAAGCCGGTGTTCCCCTTGGTCTTCGACAGGAGTAGGCTACGTGCCGGCACCGGGTTTCCATCCTCCCTTTTAGACTAGGTTAGGTTCATCATCATTCTCATCATTATCCACTCATTCACCGACGCCATTAGACCAGTACCGCATGACCAGATGTCAAAACAGTGCGTCGTTAAACATCACAAATAATAGAAGCTTCAAAATGTCTCAGCCTTCCAATTGTTTCTGAATTTTGTTTGTATAACTTGAACAATGACGCGACAACAGATCGGCTGGCTAGAACACACAAAACTGTCTGACATGCAGTTCAAAAAAAATAACGGTTTTATCCTTTCCTTGGCTAATTTTGTGCGTTTTCTAACAGTTTATAACAATAAAAATTGGTCAGGTATTTTTTTAGGTTGCCAGTAAATTCGTTAATGATTTTACGTTCCCTCCTAAACACAGTATTTATTTTTTGAACAATTTTTGGTTTTCCAGATTACTGGATGTGAAATATTGATGCTCAAATTAAGGTTTCTGTGCGGATTTGATTATGCTTGTCAAGACATTGCATCTCTAGAATCTCTAGAATTTTATCTATCATAAGAATTTATCAACCACTTAGTATGTGCCCATTGCCATTTGCTGATTTATTTAGCCAATGGTGAGAATATTCTTATGGGAGAGATAACGCTTTTAAAACGTACGTAACAAAATTTTCATTGTTAGTATTTGATTCGGCGAGTTCCTATCTAAGTGCCGTCAGGAGAGTGAAACTATGAAGAGGTATCTTAATCTCTTTGATACATTACAATATTCCATTCTACTTAATATTAAGGGTCTTTCAGCGATTTTTCAGCGTCTCATCAAGCGTTGCGTATGGCACCGAACGGTTTGGCATGTTGGAAACACCGGTTCTTATAAGATCACCGAAGTTAAGCAACACTGCGCTGAGTCAGGTATTGGATGGGTGACCATCATACACCCGACCAGTTCTGTTCGGGAGAGAGGTTAGAGGGGTGACAGCTAGTACAGCAACTTCACTCGCCTTGCTTATTAATCTCTCGACAGCATGGATTTGTGGAGGAATTCTGCTGTTCGCGTTGTACCGTTCTTCAGAAGGGACGTTAAGCCGGTGGTCCCCTTGGTCTTCGACAGGAGTAGGCTACGTGCCGGCACTGGGTTTCCATCCTCCCTTCTAGGCTAGGTTAGGTTCATCATCATCCACTCATTGACCGACGCCATTAGACCAGTGCCGCATGACCAGATGTCAAAACAGTGCGTCGCTAAACACCGCAGATTGCTTGGCAATCTCATAAGACCTGTCGGTGCCAGAGCGGATACGTACAAACTGGGGTAGGTATATGGGATTTCTACGGTTGTAAAGAACAGTTTTAATGATTTGGTCATGGTTGAAAGTGCCCACTCATATGAGTTTCCCATCGTGTCGGTCAACTCCTCGATCAGAGCCAGTTCTCCCCAACCACTTGCCAAATCAGATCGATTGATTGATTCTCAGCTAGAAATCCCACTTTTAGATCACTAAGACTAGCACTGTCTGCCGAGGTTTTGAAATCGAAACGTCTGGCCAGGTAAAGTTTATTTTGTTCACAAGCTTCTCTGAAAACAGCGAATCTAAAAAGTAAAATGTCACGAACTTGTATCTGAAAATGAGTCTGGTTTCACATCCCAGCGCTCACTAGGGCATGAGTGTGTCACCATCCATGATAGGCAACGAAAATATCTAGGCCTCGGATGGTTTAAAATATTCAAAGCTTTTAATCGTAATTTTATACCTGGTTATGTTTGATTGATTTGTGGTGTTTAACGACGCACTGTTTTAGCAACTGATACTGCGGCACTGCCGGTCCCTTCCGAAGGACAGTACAACGCGAACAACAGGATTCCTCCACAAATCCATGCTGTCGAGAGGTTGATAAGCAAGGCGAATGAAGTTGCTGTACTAACTTTCATCCCTCCAGCCTCTCTCCCAAACAGAACTGGTCATGTGTATGATGGTCACCTATCCATTACCTGACTCAGCGCAGTGTTGTTTAACTTCGGTGATCTCCTGAGTACAGGTGTTTTCAACACGAAAAACCGTTCGGTCTGGTTATGTTACCTGTACAAGTTGATCGAACGTTTTACTGAGATTTGCATTCAAATATTTTTTAGTCAGAGTGGCTTGTTTAATAATAATACGTGACATTTTGGCATTGACAAATAAAGCTGTTTTAAAAATACTGCTTCTTTGAATGTAATCGTGAATTTTAACCGTCAGTTGACAGCGCTCTTTCAAGTGAACTAAAATCGAGAGGATGACCTAGTCATCATATGTTCAAGCAAAAATACTGTCATAAAACTGTCATAACCTTCGAGTATCAATTACAGTCGGTCAAAACCCTCTACCCTCGACCTTAAATACTAAACAACTCAGTAATGCGGATTGTTGGCCTTGTGACAAATTCATACGGAACACGTTTACATCTATCGTAATACTAACAGAATATTACTAAATAGTTTCGAAACATTCCGAAACAATACGAATATTATCAGTGATATTATTAATGACTTTGTGAATCAATCGGTGGATCTCGCCAGTGGAACTCTTCTTGGTAAGTGTAATAAGCTAGCCAATAACAGAAGTTAAGAATTGTAAATGAAGCGGGGAAAAGCACCCTCGCCGCCCTGTCAATGAATGAAACACTGTTTACTTGGCGGACGATGCCGTCTTCTCCTTTGAATGTGGTTTTGGCAGCGCTAGCAGCACCCTCACGCTGACGGCGACGCCGATAACCATCGTTCCCCGTTAAGCAATAGAGGAACTGGCGCCATCGGGTTATTGAATATTCTGTCTGCGTTTGCCTGTTCACTTGACGATGAATTGTCGGCGTCATTTGGACTGGAGACGATGTTCGAGGTGTGCCGTAACCAACTGGATTCTGTTTAAAACGTTAAAAGGTACATTTGAATATTTAAAAAAAACGGTGTCATTATAGGTGACACTAATGAACACCTATTGTAACGGATTCATCGGCTTTTCTCTTCAAGAAGACTTACGTTGTATATGGGACAAATGAGCGAACTTCTTCTTCTGATCCGCATAGCGATCGCGTTTGAATTGTTGAGTAAATCTGCGTTGCTGTCTCCGATCTCTTCAACTGGCTCTCCAGCATCTTCCCAGTCTTCCTCGTCAACTGGAATTTCTCCACTCCCAACCTATAAGTGCATTGAAAGATGATCGATTCTCAAGTATACACTTGTGATACCTATTATGTAACTGAACGTAAATTACTTTGGTAAAGTAATGGACTCCTGCAAATTCCAGAAGAGTAGCGATGCAGTAGAAAAAGCTCATTAGTAGAAACCAGTCGAGTGCAGTGGCGTAGCGTACTTTCGGTAGGTCGGTACGACTATCCAGACTGATTGTAGATAGCGTCAACACAGTGGTAATACCTGAAATACATGTTTCAGTAACAGAGGAGATTTCAAGTTCAAGCACTGAGGGTTTACTGATGAAATCACACATTTTTTTGTGACAGACTCCTTAGTCAAAAACCGCTCCACCTGTTTGGGGTTGGCGGGGGTGGAAAGATTTGGGGGGCGCTAATTTTGAATCCGCAATATATTTTTTTCTGTCGTTTTTTTTTAAATATTTTTCCTAGTTTGTGTTCTACGACTCAGGTTTATAACTCTTTAAATCCTCCCGCCCCCGCCACCCCCCAAACTGGTGCGGAAATGTTTAGTCTCCAGGCCTCAAAATGCCTAGATTGTTTTCCTGAACTAATGGTGGCAATTCTTGCTTCTGTCACTAAACCCCAAATGTGCCGTTTTTGATGATGTTTGATGGTTAGTGGTGTTTAACGACGCACTGTTTTGACAATGGAACATGTGGCGTCGGTGAATGAGTGGGTGTTGATGATGATGAACCTAACCTAGCCTTGAAGAGGGGAGGGGAAACCATATAATCTTAATAAATTGCATTGATATTATCAGAGGTATCAGAGGTATTGCTCACTATAGCTAGGTGCATGTCGTGGTTTCAAATAAACGATAGATTTTTTACGCCCAGGCCAGTAGTCGATCAAGTCTCCCAAACGAGTACCCAAAATACCTCAAGGGACTTTCACATAATTATTTCCTTATCTCATTATACTTACAAAGGCCCACTCGATCACTCGTAGCTTCGCGGTGAATCCAGAATGAAACCCACGAAAGAACGACGATGAGGATGCAAGGGACGTAGACTTGTATCAGGAAGTACCCTTGGTGCCGTTGCAGATTAAAGTTGACCTGAAGTACCGAGAACTCTCCTGGAAATGACCAGGGAATGGCTATATATCAGGGACCATTCTGTGAAATAATACATCTGAAGAAATGATTTCTTAAATACCTTCCCTGCGTTTGAACGTGAGATTTCTTTGAGGGAAACTCATCAGGTCAAACTGTGACAATGCCATGCCAGGTACAAAGCTTACGCTGTCATCTGACTGCCATTGGTACAGCAACTGCTGGGATGTATACGCATCTGAAACAAGTGGGAATCAATCATCTTCCTGAAAAATCTGCAGAATACGTTTTAATCGAATGATGACCACTTACAGCTACCGAAAATCAGCGGGCAAGATTGTCTGTCCATTGGAAAATTGCGTAATTCCATAGGGCACTTGGCCTTGATTGTTAATCTGGAAAATTCCATTTCAATTATTTTAATAACATAGCCTCGATATCGCAGTTTATTCCCTTGGAATTTTTATCTTATTTCAATTTAATTTAAACTATATTTTCGTGCTTTTTATAGAAAATGGAAACAATTATAAATAGAACGAACGTTTTTTCTGCTATTTATTTTGGTGTTTTCATGAGCTTTTATTTTATACACTATTGACAACTGCAAACTTTCTCAGATAAATAAAGCTCTTCGCATCCCGTATCGAATTGCTAGCATCATAAGTCCATTACTTCTAGCGTCAAGCCGCTTCTTGGAGAAGTGGTCACGGTTTGAAATTGTTTTAACTTTTAATACTTCTACCACCTTCTACCGTTGAGTGTAGGTTATAGGTAGAGTTTCAACGTCAATGTTACAGTCTCTGCGTGAAAGATGGCCGCCAAATGACTACCTTACCGACAAAAATGCAGAGTACTGGAACATCACGTTAAGTGGAGCCACTGTCGTATGAAATTTAATTTCGATATTTCTCGTAGGTTAACTCGCTTTTGAGACTTTTCATGCTCAAAAAATCTCCATCAATGTTTACCTCAACGATTGATATACACGTAACGATATTAAAAAGCGAGTAACCTACTATAAATATCAAAATTAAATTTCATACGACAGTGGCTCCACTTAACGTGACGTTCCGGTACTCTGCATTTTTATCGGTAAGGTAGTCATCTTTCACGCAGAGACTGTAACATTGACGTTGTTTCTCTACCTAGAACCTACACTCAACGCTTCTTCTGTTCAATCTTACCTCATCGAGTAGAGTATACCACCATCTTGTGTGATTCTCAGAAGCTTGTTGGGGACTGTGATTGTATGAACATAAGAATGTTTACCGTTGTAAAAATACGTGTCGGGACGCCAAATTCTCTCCAGCATTTTGATGCTTAAGCTCAGACTTTTAATCGGTCCATGAAAACTGAGTCTCGAGTCTCTCCAGTATTGACGAAAGTAGCAATCCATCGAATAGTCCTGTGCCAAATAAAACAACAGCTATGATTTCATTAACAAAAGCTATTTCAAATGGGTTTTGAATGCTAAGTAAAGGACATCTAAATTTCCCGACGTTTCGTAATATGTACTAGTTACTTTTTCAAAGGGTAGAGCAGTCCTTTAGTTGTCCTTTACTTAGCATTCAAAACCCATTTTAAATAGTTTTTGTTAAAACTAGTGCTAAGTTAAAATCAACTAGACATGAGTCTAAAAACAATCAAAACAGCTATGAGTTGTTCCATGCTTTGTTGATTAGCTTTGGTAAAATTAAATGTGGTATTATCAATACTAAAGGTGTTGGTGCCATGAAGGTGCTGGGTAATTTTTTGTAACTTTCAGCTGATAAAACCGCCAAACTTTCGAACTGTCTTTCAAGGGACATTTCTTTTCATGCAAAGTGAAAACAATTCGTGGAAAAATCGTGTTATTTGTGTAAAAAAGGCAGCGCCATTCGGTCTATGGACCGATGATCTCCAAAATGTATCTAATTTTATTGTGTTTTTGGTGTTTATTGTGAATAAATTTGCTCTTCCAGAAGAAATAATGAGCCTACGCCTTACACGCGGAGGGATTCACTTACCATATCCAATTCCGACACGGGACCCATACTTCGTATCAACATGTTTGTTTGGACGAGGGTTGGTACACCTGATTAGAAAAAAAAGTGAACTTTAGCTGCAACATTTTTGTCCATATTTTAGGCAAAATCTCTCGCCATATTTTCGGCACTGGTCAAGCCCAGAGATGACGAACTTATTTGGGTACTCAAGTCAATTTCAATTCCGGACCCATCCGGGTACATCCGGGTTGCGTTTAGCTTGCAACTCTCTCTGCAACTTCGAACCGAACTGTTTAGCGAGTTGGAAACACCGGTTCTCATGAGATCACCGTAGTTAAGCAACACTGCGCTGAGTCAGGTATTAGATGGGTGACCATTATACACATGACCAGTTCTATTCGGGAGAGACGTTCGAGGGATTTTATTATTAACAACACTATAACCGTCTCAAAAATTGCTGCCCAAACGCGGACTCGAACCCCGATCTCCGCCTGTCGCGGGTGTTGCTTTGAACCATTGAGCTACTTGGACACTAGCTTCTTTAAACAATTCTAGTGTATTTGATTAGAATGACAGTTCTCCAAGGAGTAGAACCAAGAGAAATCAGAGTGACTGTGAGTATTCACAGTCTCATGGTTCTATAAGATATGTTATTACCTCACATAACATTGTTCTATGTTGTATGTATGTATAGTTTTTATTTAGCTTTTTTAGCTATTAAAAAAAGAACAATGTTACATTATGGTAAGGAAGCCAGACTGGAAAAATGAGTAACCGAACTGTGATTCGAACCCGGGACCTCCCAATTGCCGGTCGGGTGCCCTACCAACTGAGTTATCCGGACACACATATTTCAGCTTTCGCGGGGGTGGGATAAGGGATCCCCTGAAGGGGGAAGAAGCCGAGGTAACTCGTATGGACGAGTTCATCAATGGCCACAGGACAGAATGGTCTGTCACTATTCCTCGAATCCCGGGTTTTTTGGAAAGATATACGGTTGTTGCAGTGTTTTTTGGTTTTCTGGCATTTCCACTAGAGAGCTAAAACCAGCAAGCGGATGATGGATATGACGTATGATGGATCCATCATACGCTTGTTGGTTTAAGCTCTCTAGTGGAAATGCCAAAAAACCAAAAAAACAATGGTACATTATATTTTTCTCTTCGTCCTCTTTAAATTTATCATACAATTTAGTCTTAAATTTACTTACAGTTCTTCAATCAAAGAAAATAATAAATAAATAAATAAATAACCTAGCACTGAACTAGTGAAATAACCGAACGGTTTGGCGTGTTGGAAACACCGGTTCTCGTTAGATCACCGAAGTTAAGCAACACTGCGCTGAGTCAGGTATTGAATGGGTGACCATTATACACATGACCAGTTCTGTTCGGGAGAGAGGTTGGAGGGATGAAAGTTAGTACAGCAACTTCACTCGCCTTGCTAATCAACCTCTCGACAGCATGGATTTGTGGAGGAATCCTGTTGTTCGAGTTGTACCGTCCTTCGGAAGGGACGTTAAGCCGGTGGTCCCCTTGGTCTTCGACAGGAGTAGGCTACGTGCCGGCACTGGGTTTCCCTTCCTCCCTTCTAGGCTAGGTTAGGATCCTCATCATCATCCACTCATTCACCGACGCCATTAGACCAGTGCCGCATGACCAGATGTCAAAACAGTGCTATGTTAAATACCACAAATATTAATAATAACTAGTGAAATACCTTGACCATGTGATGGCAGCTGACTGCATTCGTAATTCTTCAGCAAATTCTCCAAGACCATCGTGATATTTCTGCTGACGGCATCACTACCACTTCTAAATCTTGTTTGAAATAAGTCGGGAGTCTCTCGATTACCAGCTTGGACCTTCATTCTCTTCGCCAGTGCTTCCTCATTTTGAGCTTTGTTGCTTTCAGAATTAGAACTACTGTTTTCTATCCGCTTTAGTATTCCGTCCTTCGATAAAATGCTTGCATATATTTTATCTTTAGTGGCAAAGTTTGGCTTGTCCAGAAAAATACATGCACACATATTAATACTGACCAGGAACCTGTGAAAAAAATGAATGTTATCTTATTTAAATCACAAATTATTATTCTCATTATATTCCACCAGTTCCTTCTTAATACAAGATGGCCAATTTAGCTCACTAATGGTCGTGAGTTTGCTGGGGCAAGAATACATTCTCCATATACTCATCTTCTTAATGGTCTACGTTTCAAATTTCAAATCAATTTTCTGCTTGGAAAGAGATTTCGTTAATCGGATTAGATTTAACGAATGCTCGTTTTTTTTTAAATTTATATTTCAACAAAGTTGAACGATCTGGCTGTAGTCCAGGCTAGAGGCTAGAGGCTAGAGACTAAAGATTAGAGGCTAGAGACTAAAGATTAGAGGCTAGAGACTAAAGATTAGAGGCTAGAGACTAGAGGCTAGAGGGTAAAGTTTAGAGGTTAGAGACTAAAGGCTAGAGGCTAGAGGCTAGAGGGTAAAGTTTAGAGGCTAGAGGGATTCTTTCACCTGCAGAGACAGCTTTACTTTAAAAACACAAACATGGGCCGCAATGCTGGCAGTTCTTGATGGATTTGAGTATTTATAATTTTGAAATGAACTTCGCAAAATAGTTGAATTTATGATGTTTACAAATATCAAGTACTCATGTGTCATGCGATGAATGTAGACTGAGTCAGGTATTGGATGGGTGACCATCATACACATGACCAGTTCTGTTCGGGAGAGAGGTTGGAGGGATGAAAGTTGAGCAACACTGCGCTGGGTCAGGTATTGGATGGGCGACCATCATACACATGACCAGTTCTGTTCGGGAGAGAGGTTGGAGGGATGAAAGTTAAGCGACACTGCGCTGAGTCAGGTATTGGATGAGTGACCATCATACACATGACCAGTTCTGTTCGGGAGAGAGGTTGGAGGGATGAAAGTTGAGCAACACTGCGCTGGGTCAGGTATTGGATGGGTGACCATCATACACATGACCAGTTCTGTTCGGGAGAGAGGTTGGAGGGATGAAAGTTGAGCAACACTGCGCTGGGTCAGGTATTGGATGGGTGACCATCATACACATGACCAGTTCTGTTCGGGAGAGAGGTTGGAGGGATGAAAGTTGAGCAACACTGCGCTGGGTCAGGTATTGGATGGGTGACCATCATACACATGACCAGTTCTGTTCGGGAGAGAGGTTGGAGGGATGAAAGTTAAGCAACACTGCGCTGAGTCAGGCATTGGATGTGTGACCATCAAACACATGACCAGTTCTGTTCGGGAGAGAGGTTGGAGGGATGAAAGTTGAGCAACACTGCGCTGGGTCAGGTATTGGATGGGTGACTATCATACACATGACCAGTTCTGTTCGGAAGAGAGGTTGGAGGGATGAAAGTTAAGCAACACTGCGCTAAGTCAGGTATTGGATGGGTGACCATCATACACATGACCAGTTCTGTTCGGGAGAGAGGTTGGAGGGATGAAAGTTAAGCAACACTGCGCTGAGTCAGGTATTGGATAGGTGACCATCATACACATGACCAGTTCTGTTCGGGAGAGAGGTTGGAGGGATGAAAGTTGAGCAACACTGCGCTGGGTCAGGTATTGGATGGGTGACCATCATACACATGACCAGTTCTGTTCGGGAGAGAGGTTGGAGGGATGAAAGTTAAGCAACACTGCGCTGAGTCAGGCATTGGATGTGTGACCATCAAACACATGACCAGTTCTGTTCGGGAGAGAGGTTGGAGGGATGAAAGTTGAGCAACACTGCGCTGGGTCAGGTATTGGATGGGTGACTATCATACACATGACCAGTTCTGTTCGGAAGAGAGGTTGGAGGGATGAAAGTTAAGCAACACTGCGCTAAGTCAGGTATTGGATGGGTGACCATCATACACATGACCAGTTCTGTTCGGGAGAGAGGTTGGAGGGATGAAAGTTAAGCAACACTGCGCTGAGTCAGGTATTGGATAGGTGACCATCATACACATGACCAGCTCTGTTCGGGAGAGAGGTTGTAGGGATGAAAGTTAAGCAACACTGCGCTGAGTCAGGTATTGGATGGGTGACTATCATACACATGACCAGTTCTGTTCGGGAGAGAGGTTGGAGGGATGAAAGTTAGTACAGCAACTTCACTCGCCTTGCTTATCAACCTCTCGACTAGGCTACGTGCCGGCACCGGGTTTACCCTCCACCCTTCTAGACTAGGTTAGGTTCATCATCATCCACTCATTCACCGACGCCATTAGACCAGTGCCGCATGACCAGATGTCAAAACAATGCGTCGTTAAACACCACAAATAAATACAATATGAAGTTTAAGTGAAAATAAAAGTCTAGTTTGATGCAGAGTGAGGTTGTTGATTGTGGTTCCATCTTCTGCAGATCGGTTTACAAAGAATCGTCTGAAAATCTATCAACGCAAACAGCGAGAAGTAAACAAACACTTCTAAGTGATTGTCAACATTGGTGATGGAATTTTAGAGCTTCGAGCTGGCGAAGAAAAATGTTGGTTTTTCTTTAGTAAAATCAACTTGAAACATTTGAATGATAGATTATTTACAAGAGGCGAAAAAATTATTGAAAGCATTCTTTCCGTTCTTGTACTTTGCCCGAGTTTAAGCTACAGTCAAGTAAGGTTGTTTTCAAAAGTCTTGCTTGATTCAAAGAAGAAACAAACAAAAGTACAAACAAACAAAAGTACAAACAAACAAAATTAAATACAAACAAAAGTACAAACAAACAAAATTAGATACAAACAAAAGTACAAACAAACAAAAGCACAAACAAACAAAAATACAAACAAACAAAAGTACAAACAAACAAAAGGAGAAACAAACAAAGCTTCCCAACAAAAGAAGTTACAGTCAATATAGTTAACTTTTCGAGTGCCATTTCCAAGTTTACCGTGAAAAGATTCCGTGAAGGTGGGCAGACAAAACAACCGCTACATCAGCATGTCTCCTCGACAGCAAGCTTCCCGCACCCCCTCCCCCTCCCCCCCCCCCATCACTTTCATCCCCCTTCTTCTACTCTACACCCAACAAGGTGCAGTTAACCAAGTGGGCATACGTGGTATTTCGCTAGGAAATCAAATAGTGATTCACTAATCCTAACTTTTAGATCATTTTAACAAAATTCAGGTGCATTATTAAGCCCCTGAGAAGAATCACTTCAAATCAGTTTGGTTTTGGTCAATGCACGCGGGTGTATGCAGTCCACCCAGTGATGTAGTGGTCAATGCACGCGGGTGTACGCAGTCCACCCAGTGATGTAGTGGTCAATGCACGCGGGTGTACGCAGTCCACCCAGTGATGTAGTGGTCAATGCACGCGGGTGTACGCAGTCCACCCAGTGATGTAGTGGTCAATGCACGCGGGTGTACGCAGTCCACCCAGTGATGTAGTGGTCAATGCACGCGGGTGTACGCAGTCCACCCAGTGATGTAGTGGTCAATGCACGCGGGTGTACGCAGTCCACCCAGTGATGTAGTGGTCAATGCACGCGGGTGTACGCAGTCCACCCAGTGATGTAGTGGTCAATGCACGCGGGTGTACGCGGTCCACCCAGTGATGTAGTGGTCAATGCACGGGGGTGTACGCGGTCCACCCAGTGATGTAGTGGTCAATGCACGCGGGTGTACGCAGTCCACCCAGTGATGTAGTGGTCAATGCACGCGGGTGTACGCGGTCCACCCAGTGATGTAGTGGTCAATGCACGGGGGTGTACGCAGTCCACCCAGTGATGTAGTGGTCAATGCACGCGGGTGTACGCAGTCCACCCAGTGATGTAGTGGTCAATGCACGGGGGTGTACGCAGTCCACCCAGTGATGTAGTGGTCAATGCACGCGGGTGTACGCAGTCCACCCAGTGATGTAGTGGTCAATGCACGCGGGTGTACGCAGTCCATCCAGTGATGTAGTGGTCAATGCACGCGGGTGTACGCAGTCCACCCAGTGATGTAGTGGTCAATGCACGCGGGTGTACGCGGTCCACCCAGTGATGTAGTGGTCAATGCACGCGGGTGTACGCAGTCCACCCAGTGATGTTGTGGTCAATGCACGCGGGTGTACGCAGTCCACCCAGTGATGTAGTGGTCAATGCACGCGGGTGTACGCGGTCCACCCAGTGATGTAGTGGTCAATGCATGCGGGTGTACGCAGTCCACCCAGTGATGTAGTGGTCAATGCACGGGGGTGTACGCAGTCCACCCGGTGATGTAGTGGTCAATGCACACGGGTGTACGCAGTCCACCCAGTGATGTAGTGGTCAATGCACGCGGGTGTACGCAGTCCACCCAGTAATGTAGTGGTCAATGCACGCGGGTGTACGCAGTCCACCCAGTGATGTAGTAGTCAATGCACGCGGGTGTACGCTGTGATGTAGTGGTCAATGCACGCGGGTGTACGCAGTCCACCCAGTGATGTAGTGGTCAATGCACGCGGGTGTACGCAGTGATGTAGTGGTCAATGCACGCGGGTGTACGCAGTCCAAATAAAATATATTTAAATTTTGGTCGTACCCCGTTTTCCAAAACTTAGGGGAACCCTTGGTAATTTGGGTTTTGAATGTAATTTAACGAAGTTAACCAATTTAAGATGTATCTTCAATTGAAGCTCACATAAAATGATGACAGGAATCCGAAGGGTGCTAAGTCAGCATTGTGGAATTGTTGAAAATGAAACGGAAATTCAATTTCGTCACAGCATTTTTAAAATTCCACCAACTCCTCCCCCCTTGCCAATGTTTGGCGGGAAATACCTTAAACCCACCTTTTTGAGAAGCAAACTCCACTGAATTCCTTAAAGTCTGGCGATTATTTGTATGAATCTGGGCCGGCAATGCCTAGCGTAGAAAGTGTTGGCAGGGATTCGATTAGCAGGGCAGGGCAGGGCAAGTGGCGCAGTGATATATTTCAATTAAAACTTGTTTGAGGACAGGGGGAGTGAATCAGTGTACCGCAAGACACGAGCTTTCAACCGGCGCCTAGCGTCTCCCACGCACTTCAACGCACTTCAACGCACTTCAACGCACTTCAACGCAATGCAACGCAATGCAACGCAATGCAACGCACCTTGAAACGTTGCAATTACGTATACCGAGTTGCTGTTATTGGTAATATTAAATTGTATCGAATCAAGAGTTGGATTCTCGGTATGCTGAACTTTATCATGCAGAGGATAATTATTCAAAATGTTACTTACAAAATGCTGACAGCTGATTTCATTTAGCGTGTTTCTGTTTCTTCTGCAGCGTAGATAATTGGAGAATCGAATATAAAAAGAGATCACTTGAAAATTATTTTTGTTTTCTTTCCGAATTTGTGCTTTTTATAGTATTTTTTTACAGTGAAGACGCAACGAAAGATTTTTTTTACATATTGATATTTGTCAGCGTAGCATTTATTTGGTAAGAATAACAATTGAAAGTAAATCTGTGTTAGAAATAAGTCGACATAGTGTGCAAGGATCAGTAGTCTGCGAGGATCAGGAGTCCAAGCGACTTGCGGATGAGGATTGTTGATGTCGGACAGAAACGAAGCAAAGCACAAGTTTCACTATTTCTTTGTGCGCATGTCTGCAGGAAAAGAAACGCGTCGTTCACCCCCCCCCCCCCCCCCTCCCACCCAACCCCCTGCTGCTCCCTCTGCTCGCCAAACCCCTTTCCTTCCAGCCCCTAAGTTGGCCGCAAAAGGGAACATGAGGCAGGCACGGGACCAATCTGTGCCCCTCAGTCGCGGGGCCCTAAACTTGGAGGGTCCCAAACCAGTTCTGTTTAAACTCAAGTGCAAGATGCTCTTTATGTGACTGTCGCTGGCTTCAGATAAAATCTTATACATTTGTGAGATTTGATTGAAATCTGATTGAAATCTGTTTTTTTATTTGAGAGAATAGCTGTATTTCTAACATTAAAATCTTATAAATGATTTGCAACTTGAATTCGAGACACGGATGAGTTCTTGGCATATTAAACATATCTTCTAATGGCACGATTCGACCTCAAAGAATGATTTACAAGATTCGAGGAACAATATTTGAGTGATATTTTAGTTTCCATATGCCAAGAGCTATCTTGCAAGATGCACAAGGGCTAGAGTTGGTACTGTGCAAGGGCTCAGTATTGTATCAGTATTGTAAAGTCCAACTATTTTGCAAAGTCCTACTAAATCGACATTTGTAGGTACTTTAAAAGGTCCGTTTGTTTTGTGGAATAATTGTAGAAATAACTTCAAACATTATTTAAGTGTTCAAGTCTGGTTGTGCTACGTATAGCACCGGTTATGTATTACCAAATACACAATTGTAATTCATTTATGTAGCCAACAGGAAACCTCGTAATACCGTTGAGTGTGCAGGTTTAAGGTAGAGGCAGAACGTTAATGTTAAACCGTTGAGTATGCAGGTTCTAGGTAGAGACAGAACGTTAATGTTAAACCGTTGAGTGTGCAGGTTTAAGGTAGAGGCAGAACGTTAATGTTAAACCGTTGAGTGTGCAGGTTCTAGGTAGAGACAGAACGTTAATGTTAAACCGTTGAGTGTGCAGGTTCTAGGTAGAGACAGAACGTTAATGTTAAACCGTTCAGTGTGCAGGTTCTAGGTAGAGACAGAACGTTAATGTTACAGCTTCTGCGTGAAAGATGGCCACCAAATGTCTACCTTACCGACAAAAATGCAGAGTACAAGAACATCACGTTAAGTGGAGCCACTGTCGTATGAAATTTAATTTCGATATATCTCGTAGGTTACTCGCTTTTAAATATCGCTGCGTGTATATCAATCGTTGAGGTAAACATTGATGGAGATCTTTTGAACATGAAAAGTTAACATCAACGTTCTGCCTCTACCTAGAACCAGCACACACAACGGTTTAACATTAACGTTCTGTCTCTACCTAGAACCTGCACACTCAACGGTTTAACATAAACGTTCTGTCTCTACCTAGAACCTGCACACTCAACGGTTTAACATTAACGTTCTGTCTCTACCTAGAACCTGCATACTCAACGGTTTAACATTAACGTTCTGTCTCTACCTAGAACCTGCATACTCAACGGTTTAACATTAACGTTCTGTCTCTACCTAGAACCTGCATACTCAACGGTTTAACATTAACGTTCTGTCTCTACCTAGAACCTGCACACTCAACGGTTTAACATTAACGTTCTGCCTCTACCTAGAACCAGCACACACAACGGTTTAACATTAACGTTCTGTCTCTACCTAGAACCTGCATACTCAACGGTTTAACATTAACGTTCTGTCTCTACCTAGAACCTGCACACTCAAGGGTTTAACATAAACGTTCTGTCTCTACCTAGAACCTGCACACTCAACGTTACTAGTTTTTGTCATAATTAACAAATTACATTGGAAGGTATTTTTTTTATTTTTAAAACACGTAAAGACGAGAAGGAGGAAAAGACCCGAGAATAAAATACATCTTACAAGATTCTGAGGGCCAGTATAAAAATCAATCAACAGGTAGAGGAATTAACACTAAAAAAATTCCCCAAAATATGAAAACAATTCAACAAAGAAGAAGCGAACATTAAATTCAAATCCTTTTCCTACACGATATTTTACAATCCTAATGTCCCATTTGTGAAAAAACCATAACGATCAACGTCACTCATACTAAATTATTCTCTAACTGTATGTATGTATCTATGTATGTACGTTTGAATATAGTGTATTGACCAGTTTGATAAAAAAAAAAAGATTTACAGACAGTCAACAAATTTTTTACATTTTTCTTTTAAAGTTTTTACATTTTACAATGAATTCGTCCGTATGATAAAAACAATTTTCTAGTAAAAAGTCATTTCACTTCGTTTTGAAACTACATTCTTTCCCGGCTTTAAAGCATTGTACAGTTTTAGGCCCTTTTATAATGTAAGTGTTAAAGTGTGCTTTTTCAGCACTAAAATACCCCCTTATTTCTAGTGCAAGGTTGCTTCAAGGTCACTACTGAGGTCACTGAGGTCATGGATTTATGATTGTATACAAAGATATTTAAGCTCGTCATGTTTGCTGTCCTCTAAATGTAAAGACCGAAAGGTTTGGCGTGTTGGAAACACCGGTTCTCATATGATCACCGAAGTTAAGCAACACTGCGCTGATTCAGGTATTAGATGGGTTACCATCATACATATGACCAGTTCTGTTCGGGAGAGAGGTTGGAGGGATGAAAGTTAGTACAGCAACTTCACTCGCCTTGCTTATCAACCTCTCGACAGCATGGATTTGTGGAGGAATCCTGTTGTTCGCGTTGTACCGTCCTTCGGAAGGGACGTTAAGCCGGTGGTCCCCTTGGTCTTCAACAGGAGTAGGCCACGTGTCGAGACCGGGTTTCCCCTCCTCCCTTCTAGGCTAGGTTAGATTCATCATCATCCTCATCATCATCCACTCATTCACCGACGCCATTAGAACAGTGCCGCATGGCCAGATGTCAAAACAGTGCGCGTCGTTAAACACCACAAATAAATAAAATCTAACTGTAAGCTCGTCATGTTTGCTGTCCTCTTAATTTAAGCTTATGTTTGCTGTCCTCTTAATTTAAGCTTATGTTTGGTGTCCTCTATATTGTAAGCTTATGTTTGGTGTCCTCTATCCCTTCATCCAGAAAACGATGAGTTGACTATTTTCCCCACTGCATAAAAACGCAAAATGATTAGCAATGCAAATTTCAAGTTCATCGAAAGCCTTCACTTGCCTTTCATCTTTTAGCAGTTGGAGCGCTCGGTTCTTAGTTCGATGCCCAGTTTAAAGCCCAGTTTAAAGCCCAGTTTCAAGCCCAGCTTAAAGCCCAGTTTCAAGCCCAGTTTGAGCCCAGTTTGAGCCCAGTTTGAGCCCAGTTTGAAGCCCAGTTTGAGCCCAGCTTGAGCCCAGCTTAAAGCCCAGTTTGAAGCCCAGTTTGAAGCCCAGTTTGAGCCTAGTTTGAGCCCAGCTTAAAGCCCAGTTTGAAGCCCAGTTTGAGCCCAGTTTGAGCCCAGTTTGAAGCCCAGTTTGAGCCCAGTTTGAGGCCCAGTTTGTAGCCCAGTTTGAAGCCCAGTTTAAGCCCAGTTTAAGCCCAGTTTAAGCCCAGTTCGATGTAAGGGTGTAAATCCTGGTCCAGGCCGTAGCATAAGGGTGACATACAGCTGCTAGTTTCTGGTACGCTGCCTCGAGTCTCTGTCTTGAGCATGAGTCGTTGAAGAGGATGAGTCACAGGGCGTCTCTTCTCCTTCTCCTTCTGTCATCTTAGACTTTCCCTCAAGCCACCTCGTTTGGTCGACTGTTCACCATCACCTCCTTCGGGAATTCATCCGTTAGATAATACGTGTACGCGGCAAAGTATGCCGTCAGCAGAATGCAAAAAGCGAGCGGGAAAAACTTCCTGGATTGAATATCAATGTTTGTAAATTTATCAGGAGGATCTTCGTTCATCAGCTGTTTCGTGACGTCGTCTTCTCTTGGCAGAAATTTCCAGTTGTTCCAATACCTAATCGGTGCCAGTAACCCGTGTACACACATTTTCAAACAAGAGCATAGAAGTTCAGTAACGGATTTACTATTTAAACTTGTTTCGGATCCTTCGATGTTATTCACTGTGGCATAGTTATGTTCGTTGTCAAAATCTACTATTGTATTTTGGTCGAATTCTCGACCATTGCTGGTTGAATTGGAACTATCTTTATCTGTGACTACAATCAACGGTAGAAAAGGAGTGGGTGCGTTTAGGTTGACTTCTGCCGATATACAACTCAATGTTCTTGTCCGAACAAAGCGGTGTTCGATTACTTGGGTGGCATTAGGCACAGTTGGGTGCACGTCTAGGCAGCTTGGTGACGCGTTGGAGGCGTCTACATATTCTCCGACGTTTGGGAGCTTGTTTGGTAATGACAACGACGTCTCGTTGATTACTTGGCCCGATAGCGAGACAGCGTCGATGTCGTCGATGTCGTCTTTTGTTAAATCTATCGTCGAAACGTTCCTCGAATTCACCTCGGTTAGCCGTAAGGGCTGAAAAATAAGTGGGCATTTGCTGTTTCAATTATGCGGTTCATACAAGATACCCGATTGACTTGAGTAAGAACAGGTTTTGTCATGTGGGGGTGGAGTGGGAGTTGTACATTCTCTTCCCATTAGGACAGACAGGTTTTCTAACAAGCAATAAGATATCAGTAACACACTTTAGTGAATAGAGCTAATCATGGCATTAAATCTATGGTGCTAATACATCCAAATTTAGCCACTTCTTCGGTTTTTAGACTCATGTCTACTTGATTTATCCTTAGTTTAAAAAAAAAACTATTTGAAATCTGTTTTGAATGCTAAGTAAAGGACAACTATTTATTTTTTACTATTTATTTATTTGATTAGCATTTAGGATGCTTGAACTAGGTAATTGTTATAATTTTTTGTGGTTCTTTTGTTATCGGAAAATTGTCAGGACTGCTCTTACCCTTGATAAAGTAACAGGTACAAGTTACGAAACGTTGGGAAATTTAGTTGTTCTTTACTTAGCATTCAAAACCCAGTTGAAATAGTTTTTATTAGCCACTTCTTCCCTTTTAGATGATCTGCACTCAATCTTTTTGCATCCCGGGCAAAAGCATACGAATTTATGACCTCAGTGAATCGCAAAGCCAAATGAAATGATGTAAAGTCAACTAAATTTTCTGTTATCAATTTGATATTATTTTCTATCTAACATTTTCCATTATTTTGCCAGCTTGGTGTGTTTTCATCAAAATGCTAAGAGGATTATGTGATGATTTCATCTGTGCTAATTCCGACATAGTATCAATAACATCACTAAGCTGCTTTGCGATTTTATCTGAGTTCAAGCTAATTTCATTAACTGAGTGAAAATGCAGGCTGAAATTGCTTTTAAAATTAAACAAAATGAAACATTGAGAGGCGCTCGAATGAGAACCTTTCATAATCAGTGACTATAGGGGAGTGAAGGTATTAACGTCACATCTGAAAAGATGTAACCTAACCTAACCAATGTGTTTTGTTTTAGTTATTTTTGGAAATTAGACAGAAAACAAGAGAACTATATATATTTCTCAAGAAAGCATCTAAAACGTACCCCACCGAACGGTTTGGCGTGTTGAAAACACCGGTTCTCGTTCGATCACCGAAGTTAAGCAACTCTGCGCTGAGTCAGGTATTGGATGGGTGACCATCATACACATGACAAGTTCTGTTCGGGAGAGAGGTTGGAGGGATGAAAGTTGGTACAGCAACTTCACTCGCCTTGCTTATCAACCTCTCGACAGCATGGATTTGTGGAGGAATCCTGTTGTTCGCGTTGCACCGTCCTTCGGAAGGGACGTTAAGCCGGTGGTCCCCTTGGTCTTCCACAGGAGTAGGCTAGGTGCCGGCACCGGGTTTCCCCTCCTCCCTTCTAGGCTAGGTTAGGTTCATCATCCTCATCCATCCACTCACTCACCGACGCCATTAGACCAGTGCCGCATGACCAGTTGTCAAAACAGTGCTATGTTAAACACCACAAATAATAATAATTTAACGTACCTTGGGGGCAGATGAGCCCTTGGTTTTCTGAGTTATTCCCTTGTCCTGCAGAATCCTCTTTAGGTCAGTAGTTACTTTGTCTATAAAGTTGACTGCTGCGTATTCCACCATCACAGCGAACACAAAGGAGAAGCAAAGGATCACAAAAGAATCGAGTGCAGTTGCATATGAAACTTTGGGCATCTGTGCTTTGCTGCCGAATCCCATGGTGGTCATTGACAGCGCAGTAGTCACCCCTAAAATCACAAGGCATTTGTTTGTTAAAAGCTAATCAATTGATTAGAAGCAACGTTTGCCGCAACATTTTTAATTACTCATTAGTGAAGAAATCATTCGCATTAAATTGAAATGTCTTCATATTTTTCAAACATCTCTCTCTCTCAACATTTAAAAACCTGAAGCTAATGAAGTCGTTTTACCCCATCTTTCCAATAAAGAGCTAAATCAAGTTGAGTGCAAACAGGAAACTGACTTGGAATGAGAGTTGAGGCAAAACTGGGACAATTTATGTCAAGTTTGGTGCATAAAACTCGAAGTGAGCCAAAATTATCCAGAATTGCGAATTGCATGTCATGAGCAATACGAACGGGTGATACGAACGGGTGATACTGACGGGTGATACTGAAGGGTGACACTAATGGGTGATGATGATGGGTGATACGAATGGGTGATACTAATGGGTGATACTAATGAGTGATACTAATGGGTGATACTAATGGGTGATACTAAAGGGTGATGATGATGGGTGATACTAATGGGTGATGATGATGGGTGATACTAATGGGTGATACTAATGGGTGATACTAATGGGTGATACTAATGGGTGATGATGATGGGTGATACTAATGGGTGATGATGATGGGTGATACTAATGGGTGATACGAATGGGTGATATTAATGGGTGATACTAATGAGTGATACTAATGGGTGATGATGATGGGTGATACAAATGGGTGATGATGATGGGTGATACTAATGGGTGTTACTAATGGGTGATACTAATGGGTGATATTAATGGGTGATGATGATGGGTGATACTAATGGGTGATGATGATGGGTGATACTAATGGGTGATACTAATGGGTGATATTAATGGGTGATACTAATGAGTGATACTAATGGGTGATGATGATGGGTGATACAAATGGGTGATGATGATGGGTGACACTAATGGGTGATACTAATGAGTGATATTAATGGGTGATACTAATGAGTGATGATGATGATGGGTGATACTAATGAGTGATACTAATGGGTGATGATGATGGGTGATACTAATGAGTGATACTAATGGGTGATACTAATGGGTGATGATGATGGGTGATACTAATGAGTGATACTAATGGGTGATACTAATGGGTGATGATGTAGCTTACCCAAGGAAACGCGTGCTGGAACTGCATCAGGGTCGATCCAGAAGCTGATCCATGAAGAACAAACGATGAGACCGCAAGGAACGTAGACTTGTAACATGAAGTAGCCCTGCATTCGCTTCATATGAAAGTTGACTCGGATCACAGAGTAGGCGTCATTACCACGTAAGAAGGTGGTGTGATTCACGGTGGTAACGTTCTCAAGGCTGTACTGGGCGAGCTCCTTATTCTCAATAAAAACACTACTCATATCCGGCCATTCATACATTACATCCTCCATTGTGTACCCATCTGAAAACACAAATCAACCGTTCCAAGTTTCATTATGTGTTATTTATTTATTTGTGGTGTTTAACGATGCATTGTTTTGACATCTGGCCATGCGGCACTGGTCTAATGACGTCGGTGAATGAGTGGATGATGATGAGGATGATGATGATGAACCTAACCTAGCTTAGAAGGGAGGAAGGGAACCCGGTGCCGGCACGTAGCCTACTTCTGTCGAAGACCAAGGTGACCACCGGTTTAACGTCCCTTCCGAAGGACGGTACAACGCGAACAACAGGATTCCTCCACAAATCCATGCTGTCGAGAGGTTGATAAGCAAGGCGAGTGAAGTTGCTGTACTAACTTTCATCCCTCCAACCTCTCTCCCGAACAGAACTGGTCATGTGTATGATGGTCACCCATTCAATACTTGACTCAGATCAGTGTTGCTTAACTTCCATCCCTCTAACCTCTCTCCCGAACAGAACTGGTTATGTGTATGATAGTCACACATCCAATACCTGACTCAACACAGTGTTACTTAACTTCGGTGATCTAACGAGAACCGGTGTTTCCAACACGTCAAACCATTCGGTGGTCACCCATCCAACACCTGAACCAGCCTAGTGTTGCTTAACTTCTGTTATCTCACAAGAACCATTTAACTTCATCTGTAATTTGATTTTCTAACTTTACTTACAACTGCTGATGTAAAGAGGGCAGCTTTGCGAGTCCAAAGGAAACTTTCTTAGATGCATTGGACATTCTGCTTTGATGGTCAATCTAAAATTATAAAAAACATTTAATTTGAATTAAGATTTGATCGGTCAAGTACATGAAATCTTGAATGAACATAGAATAATATTTACCTCATTGAATATGTGAGAAAGCCATCGTTTCTGATTCTGAGAAATTTGTTGGGGACTGTGATTCGATGCAGATGAGATTTCATCCCGTTCATGAAGAATGTGTCTGGCTTCCAAACTCGATCCAGAATGAGCCACGATAAAGAAAATTCGTTGAATTCATTGAAACTGTAGGCGAGCCGCTTGTCAAACCAGGTTTGTCGGAAATAGCAATCCATTCCGTAACTCTGTAACATTTATTTATTTATTTATTTATTTATTTGTTTATTTATTTGTTTAATACATAGTTTGTGAACAATATCATTGTAAAACCGTGTCAAGTACTACAATGAACTTGAAATAATATATTAAAATAATATATTAAAAAAAAATTAAACTTGTACTTGGTAATTGTTATAATTTTATGTGGTTCTTTTGTTATTGGAAAATTGTCAGGACTGCTCTTACCCTTGAAGAAGTAACAGGTACAAGTTACGAAACGTTGGGAAATTTAGTTGTTTTTCACTTAGCATTCAAAACCCAGTTGAAATAGTTTTTGTTAAAATTAAATTAATATTTAATTTCAAACTCTGAGATCACAAGTTTTCGTCAATGCTGTAGAAGTTACGTTCAAGTGAGAATGTTTTGATTGCAGATTTGAATTCTTGACGTGTTTTTATGTAGGAATCAAGAATTGGACATTGTAACGGTCTATACTTAGTTATGTATTTTACAATCGACTTTGTTTACTTTTACTTAACAATGTTTACAGTGTTCGGCTAATTTTTTTTTAGATTTTTATTGCCATGTTCTATTTTCAATACTTTCATTTTGTTTTAATAATAAAAGATGAACATCTGGAAGTTACTGGGAATATTTCGATCAAATTTTTCACAAAAAGTGTGTGAAAAAGTGTATGAAATATTTGTTCCAATTCAAACCCTAACCTAACTCAGAGTTATCTTTCACTAGAAAGATATATAATAGTTTTAACAAAAACTATTTGAAATAGCTTTTTGAATGCTAAGTAAGGGATAACTAAATTTCCCTTGAAGAAGTAACAGGTATAAGTTACGAAATTTAGTTGTTCTTCAATTAGCATTCAAAACCCATTTCAAATAGTTTTTGTTAAAACTAGTGCCAAGGCTAAATCAAGTAGACATGAGTCTAAAAACAATAATAAATAATAGTGATTTAAATTACAAGGTTTAGCGAAAACACATGTGCAGCTAAAATTGAAAGTGATTTTCATATTGGCGATGTTCGTTGACCTAGATTGCTATTTCATTGTGTTTTTCCCAATTTCATTTCTAGTTTTCCGTTAAGTTTTCCAACTCAAAATCGAATCAATTCAATTTTTCCCAAGTTTTTCCCATTTTCTACTGAATGGTTTCCCCTACTGAACAATTAAAAGGCAAAAACTATTTGAAATGGGTTTTAAATGCTAAGTTCAGAACAACTAAATTTCCCGACGTTTCGTAACTTGTACCTGTTATTTCTTCAAGGGTTAGAGCAGTCCTGACAATTTTCCAATAACAAAAGAACCACACAAAATTATAACAATTACCAATCTATCTATATATATACTAAGATAGTTGAACTAGGTAATTATTATAATTTTGTGTGGTTCTTTTGATATCGGAAAATTGTCAGGAAAGCTCTCACCCTTGAAGAAGTAACAGGTACAAGTTATGAAACGTTAGGAAATTTCGTTGTTCTTACTTAGCATTCAAAACCCAGTCGAAATAGTTTTTGTTAAAACTAGTGCTAAGTTTACATCAAGTAGACATGAGTCTAAAAACAATTATAATAGAAATGCAAATTGTCAATACCTCGTCATTCTCCGACACCGGGCCAATACTCTTGATGTACATATTCACTCTAACTGTAACTGGTGGTCCTGGGAATGTAAACAGAACACATGAATAGACATGCAGTTTTACTTTGTGAATAACACGACGTCAGAACTTAACAGTAGGGACCTTGTTTTACATTTTACATCACTAATTTAGATCATCCCATGTCTCAATTTTAATTCAATCTGAGTGTATAGTCAAGTGCCAAAGATCTGGAAATATTTTGTGCCGTCTTGGTTTCTTTCTAGCAGTTTATATTTTGAGCAATCAGACTCCTGACAATCTGCCCACACCTTTAATGCTTTAAATCCATCTTCAAAGCTCTGTCTTGCGAGAGGATACAATTTTTAAGGTGAGATGGATTTTAAAAAACAATGCAGTGAGCGTTGCTGCCAATAGAAGATCTGAATAAGAACAGTAAGAAAAACAGTGTATCTCAATGATCAAATATAATAAGCTAGTAACCTGTCCCTCCACCAGGGCAGCTAGTAATCTGTCCCTCCACCAGGGCAGCTAGTAACCTGTCCCTCCATCGGGGCAGCTAGTAACCTGTCCCTCCACCAGGGCAGCTAGTAATCTGTCCCTCCACCAGGGCAGCTAGTAACCTGTCCCTCCACCGGGGCAGCTAGTAACCTGTCCCTCCACCGGGGCAGCTACTGTCCCTCCACCAGGGCAGCTAGTAATCTGTCCCTCCACCAGGGCAGATAGTAACCTGTCCCTCCACCAGGGCAGCTAGTAACCTGTCCCTCCACCAGGGCAGCTAGTAACCTGTCCCTCCACCAGGGCAGCTAGTAACCTGTCCCTCCACCAGGGCAGCTAGTAACCTGTCCCTCCACCAGGGCAGCTAGTAACCTGTCCCTCCACCGGGGCAGCTAGTAACCTGTCCCTCCACCGGGGCAGCTAGTAACCTGTCCCTCCACTTTGTGCAGCTAGTAACCTGTCCCTCCACCAGGGCAGCTAGTAACCTTTTTATTTTTTATTTATTTATTATTCATCCCAATTGAATTGTTAAACAATATTGGACATGTCAGTAAAAAGTAAACCTGTCCCTCCACCGGGGTAGGTAGGTAGGTAGAAGATCCTGAAAGGCAGCGAACCCGAGGAGAGTCAGTTGACTTCGGTTTTCCTAAGATATCAACGGTTCGCCGAAACTACATTTTACTAAATCATTGTTTCCAATCCTAACTCTTGGTTTCGTTTTTACTTTGATTAGCGAAACCTTACAAGCTTCTTCGGCTGCTTTTCATTCTTGATGCCATTAATTCAAAATATGCAGACCACTGTATTGGTATAACTTAAAGATTGCTTTTTGTTTGAAATCATTCACTTAGATAGAGATTTGTATTGAAATGAGTGGGAGAATGCAGAACTTAGTTCCGTGGAGTTAGGGATGACTTCATGCACAAGTGACAGCTACGAATGACAGCTACGGATGACAGCTAAGGATGACAGCTGATCTCTGAATGCAGAACAGCGAGCTGAGCTTCTAGTTGTCCCCAAGTTCTGTGCTAGCTACTTCCTACTAACACGCTAAGTACTAAAACAACTTTGCTTCTCTCCGATCATCGCAGTAGCAAGTTTATTCTTTGAAAACATACACAGTGAACTGACGGAACTTTTTTATTGCAGAAAAGCGCCAAGAAATTTATGTGAAAACTGAATTGCAGTCAAAGTTTGATTGTCAGCTGTTCTTTAATAATATACATCTAGTGAAAATTTATGTCAGAATTTCTGGATGCAGCGATCTGCTTTCAAGCTATCTACTTGTATCGTAAGACAGATTTTCTTTTATTCAGCGACATTATTTTCAAATGCTAAGGCAAATATCCAACACTTTCAGACTCCTAAGTGTATTGTCTAGACAATCTAATGCTAGACAGGTAAAACGCTAATTCGGTTCCACGTTGTATTTCAAGCACTAACCTATATTCAGTTTCTACTTTCATAGGCTTACTTACCTCCCAAGTCCGGCCGAATTCGCTTGTCATATCGATTCTTATCAAGCAATCGATCTAATAAAGCAGTGACATTGTGTGACAAAAAACGATAATCCTTCAATATCGCAGCGTTAGAAGCTGCAATAAGCACAAATATGCAAAGTAATTGCTTCCAAAGCATCTTGATCTTCTCTTTTTCTTTCGAAACAAGCAACTATCAACAAAAGCCGATGAAATGCAGAGAAATTAACCTCAATAACCCTGTCTTTCCAATCCAATTGATCTCACATGCTAATTTGAAAGTAACGGACATCACAAAATGTCGCAAAACGCGATTCATTGCGAATATTAAAACCCACGATGCTTTTCTTTGAAAGCAATGGCTTCTTGACGAAGAGAAACATCTTTGTTGAGATCGTAGAAGACATCAACTTCAAACTAGTGTACTCTGCAGAGATGAATGACAGCGGCTTACGACGGTTTGACTTTTGGCTCTGAACACAACGTTGACAGATGACGGCCACACAAACTTTCAACTAGCCCACCAGGCGCCAAACACACTAGCACCTGAACTTGCACCTGCACTTGCACCTGCACTTGCTTGCGCTACTGGTCGCTAGGAGCTAATGCCACCCGCTGACCGTTGCTCGGAACTCTCCACTCGAATAAATGGCGATTTCCCGAAGCAAACTGATGGCTAGTAGCCGTCTGATCTAGAATACGAATACGCGAACTATTTCACTAGTCGTTTGAAAGTCTGTATATAGGTCGTACGGCAGATTCTGGAGGTGGGTAGGGAGATGTATTTTTTTCAAACGCTGACCAAGTGCCAAATTATTTGAACACACTTAAGACGGTGGAAAGGAACGAACGCGGAACAGGTGCGTTCATCTAAGAAGCCATTCACAAGAGCGTTCACCAACGCAATCCCGGAAACCGAAAAAATATCTAACATCTTAATTCTTGGCATCATCTAGTCATCTAGCCGATCTAAACATGACAAATCAGTTCCAACTGCGTGGCCAAGCCGGTGCTAGTGCCCAAGCCGGTGCCCAAGCCGGTTCCGGTGCTAGTGCCCAAGCCAGTGCCAGTGCCGGTGCCAGTGCCCAAGCCGGTGCTCAAGCCAGTGCCGGTGCCGGTTCCGGTGCCCAAGCCGGTGCTCAAGCCAGTGCCAGTGCCGGTTCCGGTGCCCAAGCCGGTGCCCAAGCCAGTGCCAGTGCCGGTGTCGGTGCCGGTGTCGGTGCCCAAGCCAGTGCCCAAGCCGGTGCCCAAGCCGGTGCTCAAGCCAGTGCCGGTGCCAGTGCCCAAGCCAGTGCCAGTGCCGGTTCCAGTGCCCAAGCCGGTGCTCAAGCCAGTGCCGGTGCCCAAGCCGGTGCTCAAGCCGGTGCTCAAGCCGGTGCTCAAGCCGGTGCTCAAGCCAGTGCCGGTGCCCAAGCCGGTGCTCAAGCCGGTGCTCAAGCCGGTGCTCAAGCCGGTGTCGGTGCTGATTCCGGTGCCAGTGCCCAAGCCGGTGCTCAAGCCGGTGCTCAAGCCGGTGCTCAAGCCGGTGGCCAAGCCGGTGGCCAAGCCGGTGCTCAAGCCGGTGCTCAAGCTAGTGCCGGTGCCAGTGCCCAAGCCGGTTCCGGTGCCGGTGCTCAAGCCGGAGCTCAAGCCGGTGCTCAAGCCGGTGCTCAAGCCAGTGCTCAAGCCGGTGCTCAAGCCGGTGCTCAAGCCGGTGCTCAAGGCGGTGCTCAAGCCGGTGCTCAAGCCGGTGCTCAAGCCGGTGCTCAAGCCAGTGCTCAAGCCGGTGCTCAAGCCGGTAGCCAAGCCGGTGCTCAAGCCGGTGCTCAAGCCGGTGCTCAAGCCGGTGCTCAAGCCGGTGCTCAAGGCGGTGCTCAAGGCGGTGCTCAAGCCGGTGCTCAAGCCGGTGCTCAAGCCGGTGCTCAAGCCGGTGCTCAAGCTGGTGCTCAAGCCGGTGCTCAAGCCGGTGCTCAAGCCGGTGCTCAAGCCGGTGCTCAAGCCGGTGCTCAAGCCGGTGGCCAAGCCAGTGCTCAAGCCGGTGCTCAAGCCGGTGGCCAAGCCGGTGCTCAAGCCGGTGCTCAAGCCGGTGCTCAAGCCGGTGCTCAAGCCGGTGGCCAAGCCGGTGCTCAAGCCGGTGCTCAAGCCGGTGGCCAAGCCGGTTCTCAAGCCGGTGCTCAAGCCGGTGCTCAATCCAGTGCTCAAGCCGGTGCTCAAGCCGGTGCTCAAGCCGGTGCCCAAGCCGGTGTCGGTGCCGATTCCGGTGCTTCTTGTCACAAATACTAGACAATTGTTATTTCCACTTCGTTGGTATAAATGCTTCACGACTGTCTTGGTTACATTTCTGTTTTCCCCGAGAAAAAATAATTTAATAATTGTGATGGTTTTTAGACTCATGTCTACTTGATGTAAACTTAGCATTAGTTTTAACAAAAACTATTTCAACTGGGGTTTGAATGCTTAGTGAAGAACAACTAAATTTCCCAACGTTTCGTAACTTGTACCTGTTACTTTATCAAGGGTAAGAGCAGTCCTGACAATTTTCCGATAGCAAAATAACCACACAAAATTATAACAATTACCAAGTTCAAGCTTCCTAAATGCATCTAAATCAGGGTCAATAACTCAAAAACTAATATATATATAATTGCTATATGCTATATAATATGATTGCTAGTACAAGCTTTGCTGGTTCAAGCTTTGATTGCTGGTTCAAGCTTTGATTGCTGGTTCAAGCTTTGATTGCTAGTACAAGCTTTGCTGGTTCAAGCTTTGATTGCTGGTACAAGCTTTGATTGCTGGTTCAAGCTTTGATTGCTGGTTCAAGCTTTGCTGGTTCAAGCTTTGATTGCTAGTTCAAGCTTTGATTGCTGGTTCAGGCTTTGCTGGTTCAAGCTTTGATTGCTGGTTCAAGCTTTGATTGCTGGTTCAAGCTTTGATTGCTGGTTCAAGCTTTGATTGCTGGTTCAAGCTTTGATTGCTGGTTCAAGCTTTGATTGCTAGTACAAGCTTTGCTGGTTCAAGCTTTGATTGCTGGTACAAGCTTTGATTGCTGGTTCAAGCTTTGATTGCTGGTTCAAGCTTTGCTGGTTCAAGCTTTGATTGCTGGTTCAGGCTTTGCTGGTTCAAGCTTTGATTGCTGGTTCAAGCTTTGATTGCTGGTTCAAGCTTTGATTGCTGGTTCAAGCTTTGCTGGTTCAAGCTTTGATTGCTGGTTCAAGCTTTGATTGCTGGTTCAAGCTTTGATTGCTGGTTCAAGCTTTGATTGCTGGTTCAAGCTTTGATTGCTGGTTCAAGCTTTGATTGCTGGTTCAAGCTTTGATTGCTGGTTCAAGCTTTGATTGCTGGTTCAAGCTTTGATTGCTGGTTCAAGCTTTGATTGCTGGTTCAAGCTTTGATTGCTGGTTCAAGCTTTGATTGCTGGTTCAAGCTTTGCTGGTTCAAGCTTTGATTGCTGGTTAAATCTCGTCAAATGCCGGCTGTTAGGAGAGCAATCAAATAACTTTGCTGAAACAAAACGAAGATGTCAAGACGTTTTCCCAATAAAGTTCTTTGAAAACGTAACGGCGTTGAATTCGCGTGGTCCCGGCTCGGCGTGGGGGAGAGGGATGTAAGATCCCATGTATTCACCCCCTCCCCCTTCCACTGTCATCGCCCCTCCCCCCCCCCCTCCACCCTCCACCCCACCGCCCAATATCCCACGAGACTTGAGTACCACCGAGCTCAGGACAGTTTGTCACCACGTCAATAATTGCGTACATATCGTGGATCGTGGATCGTGGATCGTGGATCATGGATCGTGGATCGTGGATCGTGGATCGTGGATCGTGGATCGTGGATCGTGGATCGTGGATCGTGGATCGTGGATCGTGGATCGTGGATCGTGGATCGTGGATCGTGGATCGTGGATCGTGGATCGTGGATCGTGGATCGTGGATCATGGATCGTGAATCGTGGATCGTGGATCGTGGATCGAGGATCGAGGATCGTGGATCGTGCAGATCTGTAGCAGGGAGCAGCTAGTAGGGCCCCGCTAGTAGGGAGTTGCTTTTAGGGAGCTGCTAGTAGGGAGTTGCTAGAAGGGAGCCGCTAGTAGGGAGCAGCTAGTAGGGAGCAGCTAGTAGGGAGCCGCTAGTAGGGAGCCGCTAGTAGGGAGCTGCTAGTAGGGAGCAGCTAGTAGGGAGCCGCTAGTAGGGAGCCGCTACTAGAGAGCCGCTACTAGGGAGCCGCTAGTAGGCAGCCGCTAGTAGGGACCTGCTAGTAGGGACCCGCTAGTAGGGAGCTGCTAGTAGGGAGCAGCTAGTAGGGAGCCGCTAGTAGGGAGCAGCTAGTAGGGAGCTGCTAGTAGGGAGCAGCTAGTAGGGAGCTGCTAGTAGGGAGCTGCTAGTAGGGAGCCGCTAGTAGGGAGCAGCTAGTAGGGAGCCGCTAGTAGGGAGCTGCTAGTAGGGAGCAGCTAGTAGGGAGCTGCTAGTAGGGAGCAGCTAGTAGGGAGCTGCTAGTAGGGAGCAGCTAGTAGGGAGCTGCTAGTAGGGAGCTACTAGTAGGGAGCTGCTAGTAGGGGCTGCGGTTGTAGGGAGCCGCTTGTACGGAGCAGCTAGTAGGGAGCCGCTAGTAGGGAATTGCTAGTAGGGAGCTGCTAGTAGGGAGCTGCTTTTAGGGAGTTGCTAGTAGGGAGCTGCTAGTAGGGAGCCGCTAGTAGGGAGCTGCTAGTAGGGAGCTGCTAGTAGGGAGCCGCCAGTAGGGACCCGGTATTAGGGAGCTGCTAGTAGGGAGCTGCTAGTAGGGAGCTGCTAGTAGGGAGCTGCTAGTAGGGAGCTGCTAGTAGGGAGCTGCTAGTAGGGAGCTGCTAGTAGGGAGCTGCTAGTAGGGAGCTGCTAGTAGGGAGCTGCTAGTAGGGAGCTGCTAGTAGGGAGCTGCTAGTAGGGAGCCGCCAGTAGGGACCCGGTATTAGGGAGCTGCTAGTAGGGAGCTGCTAGTAGGGGCTGCGGTTGTAGGGAGCCGCTTGTACGGAGCATCTAGTAGGGAGCCGCTAGTAGGGAGCCGCTAGTAGGGAGCTGCTAGTAGGGAGCTGCTAGTAGGGAGCTGCTAGTAGGGAGCTGCTAGTAGGGAGCTGCTAGTAGGGAGCTGCTAGTAGGGAGCTGCTAGTAGGGAGCTGCTAGTAGGGAGCTGCTAGTAGGGAGCCGCCAGTAGGGACCCGGTATTAGGGAGCTGCTAGTAGGGAGCTGCTAGTAGGGAGCTGCTAGTAGGGAGCTGCTAGTAGGGAGCTGCTAGTCGCAGTTCCTTGAGTAGTGGCGTCGAAGTCAACGTCGGCGCCGCGACGCGCCGCGCGACGCCCGACGACGCTCTGCGTCGTGTCGAGGCGAGGAATCTCACTGCACATGCGCTTTGTGTTCACAAGACAGCGAATAACATGAAATCTGTGCTAAAACTGGTCCGAAGACTCGGCTATCATCCGAAAACTGAGGCACAGCCTTAGAAAATCGACTATAGTTGATCTCGAACTGTGGCTCTGTAAACTAGGCGAGGGAGCAGAACTTTCAATGTTGTTCAATCTTTTTCACGCACCTTTTCCAAGAGTGTACGGTTCTAGATGATCGAAAAGCATCAGATGCAGATGCAGATTTGCATGTGACTGCATCGCTATGATGAACTTTTCAAGAGTTACATCTTTAATTTTGTTGTTGAGCGTGATAGCACAGAGCTCGTCTTCCAATGGGTAAGTTGATTTTATTTATAACAGTGATTAAAGTGATTATTAAAGTAAGCATTGTGTTAATTAATTAAAGTGACATGGAAATAGTGTGAGTCTAAGGTGATAAACCAGAAGTTGGAATCCGTGTTGATTCAAGTTTGATAATGGAATGGGGAGAGGAAGTGGAAGGTGTTTGTGGTTTGTGGTGACGTTGTATGGGTTCTGATTGCTTACCTACCTTGATCACCACGGAGCTGATTGTAATTCACCGTAAACCGCCTCCTCGATTCCTCTCGGTTTATACTCGAGTTGTTTTCGTTTACCGCTGATTAAATATGGATAAGCTTTCCGAGGTTTTTAGTGTGGCAGTAGTGCAAATGCGATTTGCAATTAAAAGTTAGATTCATTAAGGTGATGATAATACCAGGTATAAATAGAATTGGAGCTGTTATTTTATGCGGCGTATGGTGGCGCGATTGAACAAAGTTACTTTTTTAAACATTGGTGACATGTGATTAAACTGGTTTCAATTTTACGTTGTAAATGCAATCAGCAAGTTTCATAATCGCATTGTCTATACTCTGGTAGTTTCAGTGAAATATGCATTTATGCTTATAGATATTTTAATTATGTTTGATATCACTACATAGATGCATGTTGCGTTTTGTTAATCAAGCATTATTTTGTTCCCAATGAATTCCTTGAATCGGCAGAGAAATTGTTTTTTATGACTGCTGGTTAAAATTGAATAACGAAACTGCTTGAACATAATAGATCAGCTGACCTTTTAGAAGCAAACCCGTGGAATTATTACTTACTTTTCGGTAGTTGAGTAGAACAAAAGGTAGAAATTGTTTAATAGAAAGATTGTAAATAATATTTATGCATTATACTTCAAAGCTTTCGATCAATGCTTTATTTACAATGCTAATATCTGTGTGAATGAACGCAACTGAAAAGAGCGAACTTATATTTGAAAAGATTTCGCGACGTTATCACTCCCCTTTTGAATCTGTGTTAATATTGTTGTCGCAGTCGTCTTTTTCTCAATTTGTTTTTTTTCTTCGTTTCTCTGCTTGGGCGGGCAGAGAGGGGAGCACATAAAGTATAAATATTTGAGCAAGAAATATGAGCGAGTTGCGAGATACAAATGTTCAGTTCTTATATTTACATGTTTTTATTTATAAGACATAAAAAAGACTACGATTCTGAGTTATCTTGAGCATCTAGCGTAAATGTTGCAATTAAGTTTGCTATGGAAAAAAGCGGCAGAGGGGAAATAGGATGTTATTAATAGTAAATGATAAAATTCGGGAACGAAAATAGATGAATGTGTTCTGCGTCTGGTTGATATTTTTTAACTGGTTTCTACTGGTTTCAACTGGTTTCAGCAATGTGCATCAGAAGAACACTTCTTCCGATCGACTAGAGAATGTCACGAAAACGATCTCGCGACTACTGGAAGGGTATGATATTCGCCTGCGACCGAACTTTGGAGGTAAATTTATAGAGTAATATTTCTGCCAAGTGTACACAAAATCTGTGAAAAGAACTAGCTTTAAAGTGCGTACTTCAATTGTTGGGACTAGTGAGTTTATAGGTTAAGTCAGATTCACAGCGCTAGGGTTAAACTGTGTTAGGGAATGGAAAATGCCCGATTAACGGCATTGTAGCTAGACGCAATGTATCAGGGGACAAAAGAAGGGTCTCAAAACTGACTACTTTCCTCTCTGTCTACCAGTGTAACACAAATGCATAGGTTGCGGATTGTTTTGATTTAAAGTTTGCTCGTGGAGCTAGATTAGTGAGTTTCCCAAAGATCTTATCGCCGACCAAGAATAAAATATTGTAGCTTTTGGAATTTTGATATATTTTATGAAGCCTTTAGATCGGTTTTGTTACAATGATAAACCTTATTGTTCGTTTAAAGCTGAGAAATGAAAATTAAACCTTACACAAATGATCGAAGTGTGACAAGGTTGTTTCAGCCAACCCAGCTTATTTTGTTACCACCACTGACACATACACCTACACATCGACACTGACTCATACTATTTATGTTGTTGCTATTCTTCTCACAACATTGTTCTGTGCTCGATTGAAGAAAACAAATAATAAACAATAAACATCCATAATAAAACATGTCTCGACTCGAAGACTGAGATTTTTATATGGATGTCGATTTCCGGCCAGCTTTGGTTTTATGGGATGGATATAATTACTGACGACGGTTTCATACCACTGTCTCTAGGTCACTGAAATTTGGACCTTACATTAATCTCAATTTTTCACATGTTTTCAAGTATTAAATTCACGTGTATGTAGCGATTCCCGTGAAAAAAACAGCAACAATGCACAGGGTGACGGAAATAATTTCAGGGAACAGCCCTGGGCTCAGAATGATTTCATTTTGGCATCACAACCTAGAGGAAGGTGTTTATTATGTTGTTTACAAAATTGGATTTCTATATCTAGTAATGACTGTTAACGAAATATAATTGTCCGAACTTCGAAAGACTTAAAAAAAAACTTTGATAAAATGCGTTTATTTCAGTGAGATTTTGCTTCAAATTGTTTTTAAAGAATTGATTTTCTGTTAATGTTGTTAACTTTCAGATTTGACTAAAAAACACTGGAAATTTTTGTGTACATTCTTAAACATAGCATTAATCTACAACGCCCTTAACGACTTTACCGATTAAATTGGTGGAGACAGTTCAACCTTGTTAGAAGTTTTAAAACTTCATTTCGCTATTCCTCGCAGATTGCTCGCATTTGATACTGGTTTACAATCAAATAATATTCATTGATTGTAACCTCAACGATTGATGAACATTTATCGATATTTTTGAATCGTTCTTATTTGATTTTGGTAACGGTATGGCCGTCGGGTCTCACCTACTTACCTCATGTTCCCGGCTCGTTAGCTCACCAGAACGTTTAACATACGCGATAGGACTCTGACTAAACCTACAAACCTAATAGTGTGATGCTCTATAAAAACCGCTCTAGCTGCTCTGTGAAGGGTAATATTTCTTTTAACGGGCGATCACCGCTTCAGTCCTGCGGCAATGCTGATGTAGTCTTTGTTGCAGTCTTTGTTATTGAGACATGACACCATTTGAAATATCGGTGTGTATTACTCAAACCTTCAGAAGACGAGAGGCTTCATGTGTGGTTCGATGCTTAGAAACAGGTTTACTGATTTTTCAGATTTTGCCTTGTAAGAGACGAGACCGGGAAAATCAATTATTAAGTAGTCAACATCGCGGTAACTTTTAAGTTTCAAACATTATTAGATTGTACCAACGCTTTATACTCGAAAGTATGTTTGTTTTCTTTTTAAAATCCCGATCGCTACTAAAAAATTCAGGAGCAACTGCAATGTCCAAAGAAGCGAATGCTTAAATGATGAAGCATGTTTTGAAACGTCTGCCATTCATTTAGATCATTGCTTCAAAGTAAACCTGTTTTGTCGTCAGGATGTACTGTCAGTTGGCCAAGCTAGTGAGGGTATTTGCTAGCCGGTCATTCAATAATATATCAGTAGGTTGAACTGCGGGCTCAGACAAGTCAAGGGATTATTTCCAGTACAAGTCAATTAGCAGATAATTGTTTATAAAATATTTCTTGGTACGCTTTCGTACATCATGACTTTCTGGCGAGAAAAAGTTGGGTGTTGAACTTTTAATTGACTAAGCGTTGTCGTGATTCTTTGTTGGGGACTTTGGTTCGGATCGTTCTTCTTTTAGCTTCGAAGAGTGTCTGTCATGAACGATCAGTGTTTTTCGCATGGCTAATCGTCCGCTGATTATTGATTTGATGGCTACAACTCGGCAGGGAGGAGATCTTCGTGAGCAAGCGCAACTTGGACTGATGTAGATGAAACAAGACACATGCCTTAGTTACACACGTTTACAAGTCGCTAGTCGATACATTTTTTCACAACATTTTTTGATATTGACCTGATTCCATCAAATAGACCAGCGTCTGAAAAAAAAAACACTTATAAGGGAAAAACTTTCAATGTGATATGGAAACAACACGAATTTGAAGAGTGGATTAATTATATTTTGTACTGATTTGCACCTGCACCTATTTCAGGGGATCCCCTATACGTCGGAATGGACCTAACAATTGCAAGCTTTGACTCCATATCAGAAGTAAACATGGTAAGTTGATTAGTCCCAGTAGCGACTTACATAAAGAGAAAGAATTGCGACAGCTATCCTTGTCTTCCTCTTCGAATTGATCGTTTTTTCAAATAAAGTGATTTCTTGAATGGAAATTGTGTTACTTTTGAGTGATGAAGATGCTGCTGATAGTAAGAACTATTGCTTTGATCCATTTACTTACTGAAATATCGCTGGAGCAATATTGCCTCGTATTGAGCATGCCTGCACAACTGCTGATAAAGCCAATTTGCTTCAGATTTTTGTCATGTTTCAATTCAATCAATTTTGCACGCTGCATTTTCAATCAACATTTGTATATATATTTTTGCAACACTTTAGTATGTTTTGATTACTAAAGCACTGGTTTATCTTAACAACCATCTCATCTTCTTATCTCTGTCATGTGAAAAGAGCAAGGAATGTGATAGATCTGTTTATTCGCTTTGATATATATTTTATTACAATTGGTTTGTCTTTTGCCTCAACGCCAACACCAACATCAAAATCCCTAAAAAAAGTGAAGTGTTTTTTGTTTGATTCAGGACTACACGATTACGATGTATTTGAATCAGTATTGGAAAGATGAAAGATTATCATTCAGCAGTGACGAGGAAATCTTAACTCTATCCGGGGACTTTGCCGAAAAAATTTGGGTTCCCGATACATTCTTTGCAAATGACAAAAACAGGTTAGTCTTAGACGAATCACTGCAAACGAATTATATTAATCGAGTAGCCTTTGCCAGCAATTCGAGGCTAAAGCCGACCAATATTTGTCCACAGCTTCCTACATGATGTGACGGAACGAAACAAACTGGTTCGATTAAATGGCGACGGCAGCATCACTTACGGCATGCGTTTCACTACAACGCTTGCCTGCATGATGGATCTGCATTACTATCCGCTAGACTCACAAAACTGCACGGTTGAAATTGAAAGTTGTGAGTGGTATCATATCATACGCTAGTCAAACCCACAACAGTGCATACGATTTCTCGCGATAAACTTGTTATGCTTGTTAATTTCCAGATGGATACACAGTATCCGACGTGGTAATGTACTGGAAAGACACCCCTGTGCGGGGGGTTGAGGAAGCCGAGTTGCCGCAGTTTACAATAATAGGCTACGAAACGAACGACAGGAAGGAAAGGCTTGCTACTGGTAACTACCAGCGACTGTCGCTGTCCTTTAAACTGCAGAGAAACATCGGCTACTTCGTGTTCCAAACCTATCTGCCATCGATACTGATCGTGATGTTGTCGTGGGTGTCTTTCTGGATCAACCACGAGGCAACAAGTGCCAGGGTGGCGTTAGGTGAGCTTCATATGATATTGGGGGTGTTCTGTAGCACGTGGTAACTATTGCCAGGTGATGCTGGGGCTTATGAAACCGGCAAAGCAAGTTAGAATGGTGGAATAATTACTTCTAAGTCGTCCTCAGCCAGGGCTGGAATTATTATTATTACTATTATACTTTTTTTTGCTGAAACCGCTTTAAACACGGTCTAGGATTGAGGTAGAAAATAAATTAATTCCACGAAGCATGTGGAATGCTGTGATTGATTTGCGGTCCAAATTTTCAATTACCTGATGAGAGTGCTTTATGTCAATTAATTGGAATTTGTAATTATCCCACATAACCAATACCTGCACGTAGCTCGAACCAAGTCTAAAAATCTTTGCACTCACGTCCAGACTTGTTATAAATGAATGTATGTGTGTGTGACAGGCGCTTCGCTAGACTTTTTGAGGTTATGCTAGAGAATTTTCTATCATTTCTCTGACAAGATTAAAAATTACATTACTGTTTTCCAAAAATGAAAGTTAAAAGTGTTGAACGTGTAATTTCTTTACTAAATCAATATGTGGACTCCGAACGAACAACCACCTTTAGTATTATTAATAATTATTATTGATGAGCGAGATAATTATATACAGCGAGCGGAGCGAAATATTTAATTTCACTTCCCCCTTAAAAAAATGACTTGTGTGTGTGTTTTTGTTTGTTTGTTGGGTTTTTGGCTCGCGTTCTAAAGGCCAAACGCCTACTTCGATGTGAACGAATATGCAGAGCATATTGGATTGTTCTTAACTTCGACCCCCAGCGTTTTTTAGTAAAATCGGTCAAATAGCTTTGAAACTATTCAAAATTTACGATAATTTTCAGATTGAATGTAACTGTTTTGGAGTTTTACCACTGAAAGTATTTGATATTTTCTCACCAAACTTGGCAAGGATGTGAAATACATCAAAATTAAGTAGCAATTTTTCAGCCCGTATGTGTTTCATTCTCTTTTTATTCAAACATTTCCGGTTTAATTTTGTCAATGTTGGCCGTTGCTATGCAACGTGTCAACAAGTGCTTGACAACTGTTTAAAAATGATGTCGTTACCTCAACGTTCTGTTATGCGACGAATTAATCATCCTGGAGGCCGAAACTCAGTTCAAATATCAATCTAGATTTGCTCTCCTGTTCTCCGGTTACAGCGTTTAAATGTTACAACTAGAAGAGAAGGCAAGAAGATTGTATTGTAAACATTGTGTTGTATTTATCATTTCTTTCGTGATGGTCCTGGCCGAGGGTGAATAATCTTGGAAACAAGGAATTAATTCTGACTTAATTTTTGTAAATTTTTCCTGTTTTGCTATGATCTGCATATTTTTTCATCCAAAAATATCGCTACGCTCATCTTACAACGCAATTCAAACTGGGTTTGTGTAGCTCTAGTTATTATCACCGATTGTTATTATTAAATACGTCCCCAGTGATCAATTTTCCAGCGTTTTGAGTACCTATCGACCAAACGCAAGCGCTTTTGGAGTAGCTAAACATAGTGAGGTATGCCGGTCTGGAATTTGTTGGTATGCTGAGCATCCTACAACTGACATCCCTTGCTTGTGGTGATCACGAAATAACCTCGGCCGGCTGAACGCTTTGTTGGCAACAAACTTCTATCGTCTCCCTACGATCCAAATTTCATTTCTCTGTTTTAAATGAACGTCGAAGTGTATCTGTGTATCGAGACGAATCAATTGGCTTCATAAAAAATATCGAAATTCCATAAACGACACATTTTACTTTTAGGTCAGCGATATGATTTTTGGGAAACCCACTAATCTAGCTCATCTTGTATACTTGAAACCAAAACAATCCGCAACCTATACATTTGTGTTACACTGGCAGACAGAGAGGAAAATAGTAAATCATGAGTGGGTTCTATGTCCTAAGCTTATAATTACATGGTTTTACTGACATAACTTTCGATGATATGTATCGACTTAGGAATTTTGAGTCATATTATATTCACCTCGTGATTTAACGACTATGATATTGATATGTTTAGATTCTAATTTGATAGCAAATAAAAGCCAGTGTCGAATCAAAGTTTTCGGAAGTCGTCAGGTAGCCAAGCTATCGGACTTCAAGTGCATTTAAAATTACTAATCGATGAAATAAAACAAGTTACTAACAGGGTGACCCCGTAGTAATGTTATCTGTACTGATACATTGTTTGGGGGCATAATATCAATATGCATTTTTGCAATAATATTATAACCCCTCTACGCTATTATTACTGGGCTAGAAATAAGCTAGTTTTACTGTAACATTAATATCGACTAAATTATCGACTTAATTGATTTGTGGTGTTTAACGACGCGCACTGTTTTGACAACTGGTCATGCGGCACTGGTCTAATGGCGTCGGTGAATGAGTGGATGATGATGAGGATGATGATGAACCTAACCTAGCCTAGAAGGGAGGAGATGAAACCCGGTGCCGGCACGTAGCCTACTTCTGTCGAAGACCAAGGGGACCACCAGCTTAACGTCCCTTCCGAAGGACGGTACAACGCGAACAACAGGATTCCTCCACAAATCCATGCTGTCGAGTTATAGCATAAACACAGCGGAGATGCTGTACTAACTTTCATCCTCCAACCTCTCTCCCGAACAGAACTGGTCATGTGTATGATGGTCACCCATCCAATCCCTGACTCAGCGCAGTGTTGCTTAACTTTCATCCCTCCAACCTCTCTCCCGAACAGAACTGGTCATGTGTATGATGGTCACGCATCCAATACCTGACTCAGCGCAGTGTTGCTTAATTTCGGTGATCTTATGAGAACCGGTGTTTCCAACACACCAACCCGCTCGGTCTCAATGCTGTAATTGTGAGGTGGGAATGAATGTAGGCAAAGCAAACAAGATTACAAAGTTTCATTGAAAGTTTGATTAAAATCGAGTTTTATTGATTTTATTAAATTGAACATCCTGGTGCCAGTTTTAATGCTTTTGTGTTAAAAGACTCGACCATGATAATTTTGTATCGATTTGTAAGCCAGAAAGGTGGTACATTCATGTCCTCCGATACTTTTACTGTGATTTTACCTTGTAAATATACTGTTGAAGTACGGTAAGGAAGTATGGCAAGGAAGTATGGCAAGAAAGTATGGCAAGGACGTATAGTAATAATGTATATGAAAATGGCGACTGTTCCAGGTTGAAGTGCTTGTGTTTATGTCCCAGGTATCACGACTGTTCTCACGATGACCACCATCAGCACAGGTGTCCGCAGCTCCTTGCCGCGCATTTCTTACGTGAAGGCGATCGATATCTACCTGGTCATGTGCTTCGTATTTGTCTTCGCAGCTCTCTTGGAGTATGCTGCCGTCAACTACACCTACTGGGGAGCCAGAGCCAAAAAGAAAACCAAGAAAACAAAAGATGCTGAAGAGAAAAAGGCTACTGGTAACATTTCGATGATTTTTTTAAATGTCAGATGAGCTGATATAAGGAGTGGATTGCAAGTATTAGAATTTTTAATATAAATTTCCTATGAGTGTAAATTATTTGTGTTGGTTTCAGGAGCGAAAACAACGGTAGCAGCTCCTCAAGCGACAGCTGATGGCTTTTCTTCAACGACCAATGAACAACAGCAAGAAATCATCGAATTGCAAGACGTTCGTATGTCTCCGATCCCTTCAATACGCAACAGACACAACAGCCGTTTTTCAACTTCTTCGGCGGACGATCCCGCCAAATTCCCTCCGAGCTTCCGTATGAATCGCGCTTCCCAAGGTTACGCTTTCCCCGTCCGTTCCGCGACGGGGCTACGATTCAGGGGTAGCAGGAGCCATTTTGTTCACGGGAACGCGCGCCCAAAGATGTTCAATGCCCTTAGAAAAGGGGCGTCAGCGCTAAAAGCATCGATGCCGAAAATCAAAGACGTGAATGTTATCGACAAATATTCTAGAGTGATATTTCCTGTCTCCTTTATGATATTTAATGCGGTTTACTGGATCTTTTATTTCTTACCAGTGGCGGTTACGTATGACTCGAAATGAAGATTCCGTTAATCTTATCTACGTGGTGTTAATGCGTTGTTTTCTGTGCTAAGTATGAGTTAAACCGTTGAAGTGATCTGTAAAAATGATTGAATTGTGCAAATTAAAGGTGGCGTATTGCATGCTCGTAAAGTTCCTACCAGAGTGTGTGGCATCGAATAGCAAATTCTTTGAACAGAAATACCTGCGAATCTACAGATATATTTTATTTTAACCTATCCAGCGATGCATTTATGCCGATGCATGTTCATCAAACAAATAAAATGAATGTTGTTTTGACATTGAAGTTAACATGAAGCGAATTATCACAGAGTCGATAGTTCAGGGCAAGTCGATGAATACTTATTTAAGTTGGCAGGTTCTTGTAATCAAATTAAGAACATTCCAGTTAAAGGGAACCCCCCCCCCCCACACATAGAAAGCACTATGATGCATCCTGCTGAAAAGGAAATGGCAAGCTAAGATCAAATGTTAAAATCTTTGGCGGTCTGTCCAACCCCCACCTTACCTCCCCCGTTCCAAAACTAATGACAATGTGTACAAAACTACGTACCTACCTTGAAACCCCCGTGGTATAAATATTAATGCGATTGCATTTATAGAAACATCTGTCTGTAATCTATCGTTAATATGTAATAAACTTTTTTTTTGTGTGGGACTTCTGTGGCTAACGTTTGAACCGTGAAAAGGATCAAACCTATGCTTTTTGTAATGTGCTGAATTAGTTTCTATGCTATGATTAAAATAAAGGGTGATAGGTCGTGTATTTGTAGTTTTCATAAATGCTTTCGTGAAAACTCAAGTAGCAAACAGAAGTAGAATAAAAAATCATGAGGTAATCTTGTTCAAATATTTTAAGACTGTTTCAATGAATGAAGAAAAATCATCTGTAATCGCCATTTATGCCCAAAGGTTTTTATTAGTTTGAGGTGAGTAATTAGAGTGAATTGATTTCAGGTATTTCGGTACCAGCAAAAAAAAACCCTAATTAACATCTCCTATACTGTGAAATTTGAACCACCCTATACCCAGGCTCAAACCAGGGACCGGCATTTTTATGTTTTTCGATTCCAATTCCGATTCCATGTTACACAAAATATAAATTCCGATTTCGATCCCACACACAAAATAATCAAACTTCCTATTCCGATTCTAGAAAGCTCATATGAAAACTTCCGATTCCAGAAAACTCACAATAAAAATATTGATTTTGATTTTAATTGTTCTGTTTGGTCTCTATCAAAATACAAATGATAAAAATGTGGACTGCGACGCTGTCGGCATCGCGACAAAGAGGTTAGTCTAACTGAACAAGTTGGTAATGCAAATAGTCAAGAAGCCGCCTTTAAGAATGAAACTATAAAGTATTATCACTTCAATAAGTCGACAGCCGCCCTACGCGACTTCGCACCGAAAATCAAACCAACGAAAGTAGCCGCTGCAAAGAATGGAATTCACAGTAGAAACAAAAATACTACTAATAACCATTATTAAACAAAGTTACATTTTACCTACAAACCTACCTGTTTTATTATCAGCTAGTTCAGCCTACAGACCACATAGACAAAGTGTTCATTTTGAATAGAATTTTTCGGTTAAATCAAAAATTCCGATTCCGATTTCAATTGACTAAAAGTAAAAATTTCGATTCCAATTGCAATTCCGGTCCTTGGTTTAAGATGTGCACCCGCTGCGCTCGCAGCTGCAATGAGTGTAGTGAGTGATAAGAATGGGAAGAGTGATAATAGTGATAAGGGTGATAAGAGTGACTTTGGTTCCAGGGAAAATGTCTGTTGAGATCTCTTATACAATTCAAATGTGAAGCACTTAAATCAGATTCAGTTCTTATTTCCAAGGCTCGACTTCACGTTTAATTTCGCATCAGAATGAATTGTAAAGAAATACCAATAGACGCTATGAGAAGTGCTTCAAGTTTTCGGGACAGCTTTGAAAAGGGCAAAGAAAAAGATAAATTCGCCGTTTTACGTATTTGAAACATCTGATGAACCTCGACATTGTCAACGGCTACGCATTCCGTTGCACTTTATATTATTTAAATTCATTGTAATTGCGTATTAAAGATAAAACACATTCAAATTGCAGATTCCACAATGAACTCGTTGAGTTTGAAATACGTGTTGCAAATTCACGGCTTTCTCGAAAATCAAAACTCGTCATTGCAAGTCACGTCGCTGTAAAAGTATTGTTAATCAGTTATTTTTGCAATATGTCACTAAAAATCAAGTTTAGTAAAAATAATCTATAATAACTAATTTAGTATGATTTGGCCGCTCAAAAATCTGTATTCTGTGCTTGAAAATCTTACAATAGAAGTTAAGCCACTCCGACATAAAAGTCGGAAATAACATTTTAGCTGGAGTTGATTGCGTCATCTTGTCTAGGCTGGGGTTGAATAATACGCGTCTTATTTTAACCAATTTCTCACCAAGTTAGCATTAAATCGGCATGTTTTTGTTACCTAGAAGACCGTAGCGACATCGCACTTATTTTCATCTTACTTTCTAGTCATTTTTGTATAAACAAAACAGAAAAAATTGTAAAAAAAATAAATATGTTTTTGTGATTTTTTTTGCATATTTAGCCCACAAAAAGCTGTCAAAAAGCAGTATTTTTCGTTTAATTTCGAGTAAAAACCAATCAGTGAAACGTAGTAAAACCTCCGCTAATCTCCGCTGAAAATGATAGAAAAGTGTCGACAATGTAAGTCTCAGGGGCAAGTTGTTTCAATGTTCAAATCTTGACTCCAAATGGCACCAGATGTAAAATACTGATCTGAGCTGCTTCGACGTCTAAATATCTTACTATTCTGAAAATGTCATTTGTTTAGGTGCATAATTCACACTCCTACTCCTAACTTTTCTGCTGCTAAGTTATTTCGTATTTTACGTAAAAATATCCATCTAATTGAATGTGCATATTTATTCTTTTAAGCAAACACATTGCCTGTTAATAATTTTTCTTATAAGATGAATATATGCACGAGATGCATATTAATTTAAAATGTAAAGCTGAAAGTCTATGATGGGACAGAATGACATAACCCCAGAAGTGGCTTTCAGTACAAGCTCATTTTATTTTCAAGCTCCGTAGTTGATTGTTTTGTTCTCCTTTTTACAGAACCAATTTACAAAAATGTACCAATTACGAGTTTATAACGAGTTTATAAAAGAAAAACTCATCGGGGGCTGGTAGTTTCAGATGTCATGTAACGCGCTGCTCAATTTGTGTAGCAGGAAAAAGTGGCAAAAGATTTTTACATAAATGATCGAATATTGACTCGGTATTACAGGACTTGTGTTAATTAAATTAATTATATGATCACGTGACGAAATTTCTCACTGAGACAACTAGCCTCAGTGTGTGAGACAACTTGACCCACACGTGGGGTAAAAAGTCTCAAACATTTAAAGGTCAACTAAGAGACATAGCAATTCAACTGATAGTCTAATAAATCGTAACAAAATTACATTATAACCAAATGTGTATTAATTAATAAAAAGAATTACTTAATTTTTCAAGAAGATGTGCACACATAGATCGATTTTGAGACAACTAGACCCCTCCTCACTTACTTATTTGTGAAGTGCAAGCTTGAGACTTCTTGCGGCTTGGAATGTACGTTGCTTGGTTGCTTGTTTGTACTTGAAAGTTTTTATAACGTTTATTAAAAGTGTGGCATTGCACTAGGATTGCGTATTAGGATCCATTTCATTTAAACTGCGCTCTATAATTCAAGACGCTCTCAATTTAAAATTCCTGTTGAAATATCACGGAATGCTAGAAAATTTTAAAAATATCTACGGCTTCATAAGATTTGTCAAATTTGTTAAATGTTTTTTTTGATCCGTCACTCCAAATCTAGTTTTGGCGAAATTATCATTAAGAAACTAATTAAAGGTGTTCTGGTTGTTGAAAAGCTCTATTTTATAACTTAAAAGCTTGCAAAATAAGACCAATTAGGGATTTTCTTAAAGGTTAATAATTTTGTTCCGACTGTTGTGATACCTTTGCGAGGTACTAAAGATACTAAAAAAGAGATGCGCAAGATACTAAAAAAAAGTATCTGAGATACAAGATACAAGAGACATTAAAAAGCATACGAGATATAGAAACAGAATCCTTTCACAAAAAGTATCTCAAGGTACAAAAGAATACAAATATCTTAAAGATCCTCAAGAGACTTTTTAATAAAAATAATTGTGCTTGATAAAGTTGATCGGCTACAGGGAAGGGAAAAGTGCGCTCCCATTCAGATACCAAGATACTTTTGTATCTTAGATACGTATCTCAGATACTGTCCATCCGCGGATACACATGAGGTTCAAATTCATTTGACCACTGTCAATTTGCGAATAAAAACTATCCTAGTAATCGTAGGCAACTGGAGAGAAGTATTCACGATTAGTAACGGCCAACAAAATCGACGAACGAACCGTTAGGTATAGATTTTTGACGTGACACCCAACGGTTCAAATGTTTCCCGCAACACATTCCCAAAAAAACGTTCGAAATTTCAAATTTCGGGAGGTGGCTTCACCTGTCTATGCATATAGAACTAGTTCGCGTGGGTGGTTGATGCGGGTGATGGTGTGTAGCTTGTGGGCTACGGTGGGCTGGGCGAGTACTAAGGGCTGGGGTAGAGCTGTGGCCGTGGGTAGGGTGAGGGATAAGGGATAAGGGAGGAGAGGGCATGCAAGGAGCACCAGAGATGTCGTATCGAACGGCTCCTAACCGGTTGGCACGTCGGCACGGTTCGGCTAGCTGAGGCTCGCCACGGCGCGGGCCATGCCCATGCCCTGTGATAGCCACTGTTTAGTTGATGGTGAATAGAATGGAGTTTGGGATGGAGTCACTGTTCAGTGGTTGCTGAGTGAGCAGACGGGTAGGTCGGCAGCCGCGTCGCTGCGTCTACGCTGCTCCGGAGTTTCATATCTACTCGCTCGACTCGGCGAACTGGCGAACGCGCTAGCCGACTAAAATGTGACATACTCAATTCACATTCCAAAGTCGTTTCGAAAAGTGACTTTTAAAAGAATGGCTTAAAAATGTGTTTTTTTTGAAACGTGAAAAACAATACAGTTTTATTTTGTATTCGTAGTGCATAACAATGAGATCAACTTGGCGTCATACGGTGCACGGTGTGCTGACCATTTTAATGATTTATTACATATTTGGGTTAAAAGGTAAGACAAATTGATACTCTTGGATCTTGATCTTGTTTTATTTGTGATGCTGCTCGTCTTTCTGGGGTGTCCCGAGTTCCAGGAATGTAGCGTCGGATTCCTGTGAAAGCAAACTCGTGCGACGGTTGTTGACACGGTTGGATTCTATTTCTAATTGTGGATCTGACATAGACTTGACGTTTAGATCCACTTATAGGTGTAAGAAGAAACAACTGAGTCTTCTCAGTAGATTGGGAAACTGACATTCGAGTAACAGTACAAGTCAAAAACAATTGATCAAACGTAACGTGAAGTTGTGTTGAAATGGAAAGTATGGGAAAATAGAAGTTACACAAAGAGTCTATAGGGACACGAGTGTCACGTTGTGTTTGCAAGTTAGAGCGATCACAAATCACAATACAACAAATGTTTTTTCATTTCTGTGTCAACTGCGATTTTTACAATATGTTTGATGGTTTTACCCTAACTTTTTTTAAGGCGTGTTAAGAAGAATGAACGAGATTTCTAATAAACACATTAATAATTGATACAGGAAGGGTGGCGGATGATTATGTTAATTTGTTGAATTAGCCGTCGCATACCACTAGTAATCGATGAGAAAATTAATAATAACGAGCAAATTTTACAAACTTGTGACCTCGTCAGTTAACTCGGAAGTAAATTTCATTTTGAAGAAAAGCAAAATTTATTTTTCTAGTCGCTCTAACCATTCGATTGATATTGGTTTTCTCACTAAAACTCGGATGAATGAGGCTACATAGACACTAGCTCGTCCCTCTGACGTCAGAAGGATCCAGTCGTCATAGGGTATGTAGGTCCGGGTTTTGCCACCAACTATTCAATTTTAAACAGTTGTCATTGTTCGACAGGGATCAAACTGAACTCTTTTTTAAATAATATTATCTTCTGCTTAATTAGGTTTTTTAACAATTTTTAACTGCCTTTCTTTGGAGCTACTAGACGTATCTTTTGGCATTCTGTATTGATTTAAACAATATATGGTAGACCTGTTGGGCCTTCTAGTTGAAATGTTCTTAAATATGTAACCCTATCAAACTTACCGAGTTTTCGTGCATACCCTGGTTTTTTGGCGATTGGTCAACCCTTTTTATGGTCAGTTTTAACAACCATAGTAATAATAATAATAAAAGTAGATAGAGTTTTGCAATTTTGGACACTGAGCTTCTCACCGAAGAAGGAGGCAAGTAACATAAGGTTATTCCGTACCCAATAGCAGAACGACATCCTAATTGCGTGAAGATGTCCAAGTGCAAATGCAATTGCGTTTGCTCGAAATTACCGGAAGTTATTTTAGATCAACGTATGGAGCCCTTTTATCATAGGTACTGAAAAACAGCGATAACAATTTCGAAAAACAGGAGAATTACACTTGGAGCTGTCCGATAAACCTGCTCAGTGAACCGCGTTAATTCAACTAAATAACCAAGTAATTAAATTAAAATGAAAACTCGCGCTTTTTTTAATTTTTGAAATTAAGTGCCATGATTTGATTTGATTTTGAAAGCAGATTCTAGCCGATGTTCAACCACTGAATTGATTATCAACTCTAATTTTTACTGGAAGTTGCATCATTGAGTTAGCATCATTGACTTAGCATCTTTGGTTTGGGTTCTTAAAGCCAGTGATTTGAACTTATTTAGAGTGTTTTTGAACATCACTAGCCTTTATATTTTTCATACTTTCGTAGTGAAATTATCTCTCTCCCCTACATCTGGTATTTCTGCATCTAACAGCTTTTTACATTCTAAATTCACACGGTTTTAAGACGGTATTTCTGCATGAACTTTAAACCTCTTTGTGTTAAAATCACTGAAAGACATTTACCTGTCGAATCTTCCAAGAAAAACGCCTGCCGCTGAGCATGGCGTTTCCTTGAGTTAATTTATTTTATATATTTGTGGTGTTTAACGACGCACTGTTTTGACATCTGGTCATGCGGCACTGGTCTAATGGCGTCGGTGAATGAGTGGATGATGATGATGATGAACCTAACCTAGCCTAGAAGGAAGGAGGGGAAACCCGGTGCCGGCTCGTAGCCTACTCCTGTCGAAGACCAAGGGGACCACCGGCTTAACGTCCCTTCCGAAGGACGGTACAATGCGAACAACAGTATTCCTCCTCAAATCCATGCTGTCGAGAGGTTGATAAGCAATGCGAGTGAAGTTGCTGTACTAACTTTCATCCCTCCAACCTCTCTCCCGAACAGAACTGGTCATGTGTATGATGGTCACCCATTCAATACCTGACTCAGCGCAGTGTTGCTAAACTTTCATCCCTCCAACCTCTCTCCCGAACAGAACTGTTCATGTGTATGATGGTCACCCATCCAATACCTGACTCAGCGCAGTGTTGCTTAACTTTCATCCCTCCAACCTCTCTCCCGAACAGAACTGGTCATGTGTATGATGGTCAACCATCCAATACCTGACTCAGCGCAGTGTTGCTTAACTTTCATCCCTCCAACCTCTCTCCCGAACAGAACTGGTCATGTGTATGATGGTCACCCATCTAATACCCGACTCAGCGCAGTGTTGCTTAACTTTCATCCCTCCAACCTCTCTCCCGAACAGAACCGATCATGAGTATGATGGTCACCCATTCAATACCTGACTCAGCGCAGTGTTGCTTAACTCCGGTGATCATATAAAAACCAGTGTTTCCAACTCGCTAAACTGTTCGATCGTTTCCCTAAGTTCTGGGAAACGTGTTCGATTTGAATCTACGCATCTTCATTCCCGCTTGCATCTTTCAAAAGCTTCTCGTCTAATCTCTTTTGTTGAACGTATTTGAAATAGATTGACCGATAAAATAAATAATAGCAAGCATCGAACGCACACTGATTTAGCCTGACAACAAATCATAGAAGACACAACCCATTTGCTACACTCTTATGAGCCCTTCAAGTTCTAACCTCTCAATATGAAATAAAATTATAAGCATTTTCGACATTCAACATTTTTATATAACATCAATTGATTCGATTTCAAGCATAAATTTCACATGCTTTTGACTGAATAATCACCGCCGAACAGTTTGCCGTGTTGGAAACACCTGTCCTCGCTAGATCACCGAAGTTAAGCAACACTGCGCTGAGTCAGGTATTGGATGGGTGACCACCGAACGGTTTGGCGTGTTGGAAAAACCGGCCCTCGTTAGATCACCGAAGTTAAGCAACACTGCGCTGGGTCAGGTATTGGATGCGTGACCATCATACACATGACCAGTTCTGTTCGGGAGAGAGGTTGGAGGGATGAAAGTTAAGCAACACTGCGCTGAGTCAGGTATTGGATGGGTGACCATCATACACATGACCAGTTCTGTTCGGGAGAGAGGTTGGAGGATGAAAGTTAGTACAGCATCTCCGCTGTGTTTATGCTATAACTCGACAGCATGGATTTGTGGAGGAATCCTGTTGTTCGCGTTGTACCGTCCTTCGGAAGGGACGTTAAGCCGGTGGTTCAGGCTACGTGCCGGCAACGGGTTTCGTCTCCCCTCTCCGAGACTAGGTACATCAACAACATAGTTGGGGAAGATCGTTTTGAATTCGAAATTTTAAAAAGATCAAGATCGTCGTCAAAAAACGATCTTTTAAAAAGATCGAAGTTCGCAATCGTTTTTTTTTTAAGTTCAAATTCAAATTCGTTTCAATAAAATATCAAGTTCATTTAAAAGATCGTTTTCGAAAAAAAATCATGTGATCTCTGGGAAAAAACGTATTTTTTAGCACCTATAGGTGCTGGGAAATGCAATATTAATGTAGAAATAGTAGGAACACAATGCGACGAGGACTAAGACTTATAGTCAAGAATACAAGAAGAAAATTAACAGTCTGTTAAGAGTTAACAGGAAGAAAAATGCCTTGCATCTTGTCTTCAATGGACAGTGGTCAGTGGAACTTGGCAGAAAGTGGGCCTCGAATCTCGATGACCCAATTGCATGGCAGCATTTGTACGCATCAATAAAACTAATAAATGTAAAACTAATAAAAGTAAAACTAATCAATGTTTGGAATCCTGGAAACGCTTTCAACTCTTTGAAGGAAACTGAAAGCTATGGCAAAGATTTCCATTTGCCATATTCAAATTTCATTTGTCAAGCGTTGTACAATAACAAACACCAAAAAAGGAACGACCGAGCAAACGATCTTGATCTTTTAAAAAGATCTTTTAAAAAGATCGTGGAAAATCCGATCGCGATCGAATAAAAAGATCGTGAAATACAAAAAAAAAGATCGGGATCAGTTCGAAGATCACTAAAACAAGATTCTTCTCCAGCTGTGATCATCAACCTCTTCATCATCATCCTCATCATCATCATCCTCATCATCGTCCACTCACTCACCGACGCCATTAGATAGTGTGACGTTTAAAACAAAGATCAAGCGATTAGAATGAAAACTCATCATTTTATGACTTTTTATCAATTCATTGATTGGATTGGATTCTGATGGCAGATTCTAGCTGATGCCGAATCGAAGTTTTCGGGAATAAGATGGCCGCTCTATCGGACTTCAAAGTTAATATTTTATTCCTGATATCGGTCTGGATTCTGTTGCTCTTTGGCGTCTACTCGAATAAAGCGATAAAGTTCATATTGACATTTAGCTGCTCTTGGTTTCTAGCAAACATTGGAGATGCAAACCTTTGCGCGGTCACACTTTTGGGAGTAGAAACTTGTTCAAAATATTCTGAGGAAAAAACAGTGCATAGAAACAGGCTGTAGGCAGGGATGCTGATATTTTTTTTTATGGTTTAGCTTATGTTGTAGTACAAAAAGTCTTCAAATATGTGTCGTTTGATCTTTTTTTATTAATATGCGCCGCCTACATTGTTCAAAATATCACAATCTGAAAAAGTAGCAGCCATACCTTGCTTTAAACACAGTTTTTATTCAAGAATGAAATCATTTTTAAGGGTTTCCTATTTGATCGCGTGAATCTTTTCTCTTGTAGGCGTTGAGAGACTCGTGATATCTCTGTTTGTTTTGCAGTTTTATTCCTGTTTTGATAACAAATAAATAAATAAATATTTCGGTCGCTCGAGCTAACTTAGTTCGTCTCTAGGTTATCCACTTCTTCTTCTTCTTATTATTATTATTGTTTGTGGTGTTTATCGACGCACTGTTTTGACATCTGGCCATGCGGCACTGGTCTAATGGCGTCGGTGAATGAGTGGATGATGATGAACCTAACCTAGCCTAGAAGGAAGGGGAAACCCGGTGCCGGCACGTAGCCTACTCCTGTCGAAGACCAAGGGGACCACCGGCTTAACGTCCCTTCCGAAGGACGGTACAACGCGAACAACAGGATTCCTCTACAAATCCATGCTGTCGAGAGGTTGATAAGCAAGGCGAGTGAAGTTGCTGTACTAACTTTCATCCCTCCAACCTCTCTCCCGAACAGAACTGGTCATGTGTATGATGGTCACCAATCCAATACCTGACTCAGCGCAGTGTTGCTTAACTTTCATCCCTCCAACCTCTCTCCCGAACAGAACTGGTCATGTGTATGATGGTCACCAATCCAATACGTGACGCAGTGCTGTATTGCTTAACTTTTGTGATCTGAAGAGAATCGGTGTTTCCATCACGCCAAATCGTTCGGTGATTCTAAAATAGATTCTATTGTTTTGGGAAACAAACAAAGACTGAAGTTTTTTCCGAAACACGAATCAACTACATATAGGACTGCAGAACAATCGAACTTAACGTAGTTCAAGAGGCATTCAATTATTTGATATTTCGTATCCAAGCCGTGTTTTTGGTTGTTTTCCTGAAAAAAAAAACAGACAATTAAATTGGCAACAGAAATAATTGCGAGGAACAAGTCTTGTCTTGGAGTTACTTGCTTTTGAGATCATGAAACAGAGGAATTTTTTGCTTTTTTTGTTTTTTCTTTCTTTTACTCGTGACTTAATTAGTGTTTTTTTTATTCTGAAACAACCTACATCGTTTCTCAGTGCCATTTTGTCGGAATATTTTTTTTCAGAGAATTCCTATTCGTTAAATGCAAATCTTTTCGATCTGAGTAAATAAACTGGATATTTTTGTGTACATTTTCAAAATAGCGTCCGTGTACGAATTCGCAATGTTGGTCTGAAATAAATAAATACATGAATAAATCAATGAATAAATAATGTAGAGCTTACAATTTGTGCACTATCACAGGCACTTGTGAAGAAATTAATGGAATTATTCAAAAAATATACAGAATAAATTGGGTCATTTGGAAGTACGTCATTACTGTCTTTCGTCAAATATTGATTATCTTCATGCGGCTCAGACAATAAAAACGACTAATTAATGTAATTTATGTTTCGACGGTGATGGGATAGTACCTTTCTGTAAACTTGAATCAAACCTGACTGTTTTTAGACTCATGTCTACTTGATGTAAACTTAGCACTAGTTTTAACAAAAACTATTTCAACTGGGTTTTGAATGCTTAGTAAAGAACAACTAAATTTCCCGACGTTTCGTAACTTGTACCTGTTACTTCTTCAAGGGTTACAGCAGTACTGACAATTTTCCGATAACAAAAGAATCACATAAAATTATAACAATTACCAAGTTCAAGTTTCCTAAATGCATCTAAATAAAATAATCAGAGTCAATAACTCAAAAACTAACGTATTTTGTATTTTCTGAAATAAAATCCCGAAAAAATTGGCGTTTTTTTACTAACTAACCAATTATGTGTATGGAAATATATGTGTCCAACCCATTTGTTCGGGATTTTATTTCAGAAAATACAAAATACGTTAGTTTTTGAGTTATTAACCCTGATTATTTTGTTTAGAGACATTTAGGAAGCTTGTACTAGGCAATTGTTATAATTTTGTGTGGTTCTTTTGTCATTGGAAAATTGTCAGGACTGCTCTTACCCTTGAAGAAGTAACAGGTACATGTTACGAAACGTCGGGAAATTTAGTTGTTCTTTACGTAGCATTCAAAACCCAGTTGAAATAATTGTATGTTGTATGAAACCTCTAGGTGCACTTTGAAACGGTTGTTTTCTAATCACAAAATTAATGATAAATAATGGATAGGCAATTAAATCAGGTATTTTGGTGCAGGTATTCTTGCTAATGTTTGGTACTCGTGATCGGGGGTCAACTTATTTTCTCGAATGTGATTTAAAACGTAGTCGCGAAGAGCGCTCGGGCCAGGGGCAAGGGGACATTGATTATTTCAGCTTGCCAATTATCTTTAAGACAGAGTTGGATAAATCAATAAGAACCAAGCAGTCTCAAAATGCTACTAAATGTACTTTCTTGCTCTCAACTCCTTTGTAGAGCATGTCTACACAAATGACGCTAAAAATATCAACTTAATGATGTTATGCCTGAAACAAGACTAACAGGAATAACAGGAATAACAGGAATAACAGGAATAAAAGGAACAACAGGGCTAATAGAACTAAGGCAAGGCAAGGCAAGGCAAGGCAAGGCAAGGCAAGGCAAGGCAAGGCAAGGCAAGGCAAGGCAAGACAAGGCAAGGCAGGGCGAGGCAAGGCAAGGCAGGGCAAGGCAAGGCAAGGCAGGGCAAGGCAAGACAGGGCAGGGCAAGGCAAGGCAAGGCATGGCATGGCAAGGCAAGGCAAGACAAGGCAAGGAAAAGTAAAACAAGGTGGGGTAGGACAGCACGGTTAGTACCATGCAGTCGAAAGACCCGAGTCTTAAAAACAAGTCTACACAGAGCTACGAAAGGTTGGGCCGCTTTTTGGAGCCCACTCCTAAGAGGTGCACTTAGCAAAACAAGACAGACCCTCATCATCTTTGATTGTGTTCAAGAGCAGTGGCTCCGGTCGCCGGCCGGCAGTCGCCCGCCCGCCCGCCCGCCCGCCCGCCCGCCCGCCAACCTGTCTCATTTGTTGGTTGTGAATCGTACCTTTCCCACCAAAACGCCTACCTGTATCTGTGCTTGTGTCTTTATATGCCAGGAGTTGAGCTGTAGTAATAAAACAATGCTTTTCATTGCAGTGGTCATCTGCGATGAGAACAAACCGACGGAGGCTCCGGTCAACGTTGACAGCTCTAAGATCTCTTCTCCCGAACTCGCAGCTGGATCTGGTTATGGACCGTCCAGCATGTACGGAAGTGGAGCATTACCCAACCCTAACCGAGGTCTGCCCCAAATGTTTGGCGGGGTGTTACCAATGCAACATGGCCCTCAGCTAGCACCGGCTTACCCGGGAATCCAACGTGGTATGTATCCAGGTTCAGTGCACGGCCAATATGGGGGACATCGGGGTGCTAACCCGTACACGACGCGTGTCCAGCTGCCTCACCCGTATGAACGGTACCCGTACGACTCAAGAATTCCTCCATTCGCAAATGGACGGATCCCTTTGCCGATGTATCCGATTTATGAGAACGGGCGGGCTGGACCGAGCTATCGAGCTGGGATCCCAATGAGAAATGGAGGTTCTATGTATGAAGATCCTTCTGTTGGAGTTGGTGGACAGAGGGGATCGATCTACGAAGATCCATCCGGAGGTCTTTCTCCATCTGGTAGAGGATCAGGAGTCTACGGCAATGGGCATCTTCGTCAGCTCGGAGGTGTTCCTGTATCTTATGGAAGCGGGGCGATGTCGGGTGGCAGCGAAGATGGAGATGGCGATGGTGACGTGGCAGACAATTCGGCGGTACGCGTCAAAGAAGGGGTTGCCGTTCCGAATGAGTGCGGGGAAGATTGTAAAGTCGGGGAATACAACTGTCTCGTCTCGTGTCTGTGCATTCCGGCCAAGTGGCAATGCGATGACCAGATCGACTGCGATGCTGAAGAAGATGAGCAACTTTGCGAAGAGGGCGAGGATGACGCTTGTCTGCTTGCTGATGGTAACTTCCGGTGCGCCCGAACTGGAAAGTGCATCAATAACGATTGGGTTTGCGATGGAGATGACGACTGTGGCGACTTTTCTGATGAGAATCATTGCGGTAAATATGAAATAATAAATATAAATATGTACAATAGCGATCGGTAGCCGGTAGCACTTTCTGATGGTTAGTCGTTTATTAAGTTAATCAATTGTAAGTGAATTGGGAAGAGTCGATACCTATTTATTGAATAATAGCGCCTTGTTCTACGGCATGCTTCAAGGAAATGATTTTGTTTGACACTTTGAGCGAGCACCCTTTGCTCTAATCGAGAACGATCGAACGCTTTAATTGATGCAATTATTTTCTTTGTTAATGTTTCTCTGGTGTCACTATACACTCTACAGGGAACCCATATTTGCTTTGTCTGTCATATAATAGACTTGTTTTCTATCGTGTCTTCTCTTCTTTGTCACGACGCTTTTAGCAAGAAATGTTTCTTGCTATAAAGAAAGCATAAAAGATCGACTCTCGAAGAATAGACACAAGCGAGTAAACTACGTCCTTTTGTTGCCTGTAGGTAATGGCATACACTCCTTTCATCTTAGATATTATTTTTCCATAGATATTTCTTGTCTTTTATTCAATTCAGTGAAGAATGCAACCGCAATTGATCCAATAATATTCCTATGCAAGTTTTCCGAGAAGAATCTCATTATGTTTACTCATGTTCAGCGTGTAAAATTGATCACTCTTGCACACGCTTTCCTTGCAAATACCTTTTCATATTTAATTTTCCGCTATCTCGTTTAGAATTCCTGCTGAGTTTATCAGTGTAAAATGCCAAGTGCTAATTCAACCGTGCCATTAAATCACACAAAGTTCCCAGAAAGGTAATCTGTTTAAAACAAATCTGTTTCTATTGAAACAATACCCGTCCAGATTGACGCGTGGCTAGGTTTCATTACGTGGTGCTGTCGACAGCTTCGTTGTTCTTGTAATAGGAGCAGCCTAAAGGTTTCACTGAAGTCATAATAGTGGCTACTCGGACGACGACGCCGCACCGACGCCGACGCCGACGCTTTCTCTTGTATCATAACATTCCAGCGATGAGTCGGCTGAATGCACCCATGCAACTGCAAGTGCAGTGGAGAACAATCGACATTTGACGCCGTCAATTGACTTTGTTGTTACAGGATTAGAAGTGAATTGCACAATTGAGCAATTTAAATGCGACAACGGTTTGTGCGTGTTGAATACGTGGCGATGCGACGGGGAAAACGATTGCAAGGACTACTCCGATGAACTGAACTGCACCAGAAAAACGTAAGTATTATTTTAAACTATCACTCAACTCGCTCAACTCGCTCAACTCGCTCAACTCGCTCAATTCGCTAGAATCCCTAAGACTGTGAACCACAGAGAAAATTTTCTTTGTCAAACAGGAATTCACAGCAAATCTAATTGACAACTAATGATATTAATAAAAGCGTCAATAGTGTTATTATCGAATATTCTATAAATGTAAAAAAAAATTCCGAATTTTTTCCATCCTGCCTTTCTTTTGAAATGAAAGAATTTGGTAGCCGTATTATTTGGCCGTGCGAGGCGGCCGCAAGCTAGAGATCTCTGAATGGGCCAGGAATGGATGGTTGTCCTACCCCAAAAACAGAGTGTGCCCACACGCGGGGGCGTCGTCACCCCCCTGCCCCCTGGCCCCCCTGGCCCCCTGCCCACGGTTTCACGACCGCCTTCGCTCCTGAGATCGATACACAGAGAGCGCCAGGATGCTGGGAACTACGTGTCAGAGTGCTACATGGCTAGATGGCTACAAGGCTAGATGGCTAGATGGCTACAAGGCTAGATGGCTACAAGGCTACATGGCTAGATGGCTACATGGCTAGATGGCTACATGGCTAAATGGCTAAATGGCTACATGGCTACATGGCTAAATGGCTACATGGCTAGATGGCTAGATGGCTAGATGGCTACATGGCAAGATGGCTACATGGCTAGATGGTTGGATTGTTTAGATATTGTTGATTGACACAGGATGGTCCCAAGTCCCGTGCCCAATGTCCCATGCCCAATGTCCCATGTCCCATGCCCAATGTCCCATGTCCCATGTCCCATGTCCCATGTCCCATAAACATGACCAGTTCTGTTCGGGAGAGAGGTTGGAGGGATGAAAGTTAAGCAACACTACGCTGAGTCAGGTATTGGATGGGTGACCATCATACACATGACCAGTTCTGTTCGGGAGAGAGGTTGTTGGAATGAAAGTTAGTTCAGCAACTTCACTCGCCTTGCTTATCAACCTCTCGACAGCATGGATTTGTGGAGGAATCCTGCTGTTCGAGTTGTACCGTCCTTCGGAAGGGACGTTAAGCCGGTGGTCCCCTTGGTCTTCGACAGGAGTAGGCTACGTGCCAACACCGGGTTTCCCCTCCTCCCTTCTAGGCTAGGTTAGGTTTATCCTCATCATCATCCACTCATTCACCGACGCCATTAGACCAGTGCCGCATGACCAGATGTCAAAACAATGCGTAGTTAAACACCACAAATAAATAAATATAAAACAAGTCCCATGTCTGCCTCTTTGTGCCTTTGTAGCTCGCCTAGACGTTTTAGCTTCCAGTTTTCCCTACAAATGTTCAACCTAGATATGTTCCTGATTAATCAGCTCGTGGAAGGGGGAACTTGCAACACCAACACAGTATTTTCTAAGCGCTTTCAGCTCAAGCCAGTCAAGTAAAAAGAGAAGAGATGGCGCCTGCTCCAGCTTTGCAATTAAAATTATAATGAATCCTTGAATTTGACGCTCGAATCACTCTTTACAATAATTTGTGACTGAGGGAAGGTAGCGACAGCAGCTAACGATAGCAGCTAACGATAGCAGCTAACGATAGCAGCTAACGAAAACACAACTTGCACATAAAGCGTAGGCTGGAGATACAAATAACGTAACGCGATATTAAATATGTTGGCCGCCCACAGAGTTGTAAAGTTCACGAAGTTGTGGAGTTCATGTAGTTGTGAAGTTGACGAAGTTGTGAAGTTCATGAAGTTGTGAAGTTGTGAAGTTCATGAAGTTGTGAAGTTCATGAAGTTGTGAAGTTGACGAAGTTGTGAAGTTGACGAAGTTGTGAAGTTTACTAAGTTGTGAAGTTCACGAAGTTGCCAGAATATTTCAATCGTTTGCTAATTCTGTTCCTAAGTGGTTACTGTTTCTACCGCGAACGGTTTGGCGTGTTGGAAACACCGGTTCTCGTTAGATCACCGAAGTTAAGCAACACTGCGCTGAGTCAGGTATTGGATGGGTGACCATCATACACATGACCAGTTCTGTTCGGGAGAGAGGTTGGAGGGGTGAAAGTGAGTACAGCAACTTCACTCGCCTTGCTTATCAACCTTTCGACAGCATGGATTTGTGGAGGAATCCTGTTGTTCGCGTTGTACCGTCCTTCGGAAGGGACGTTAAGCCGGTGGTCCCCTTGGTCTTCGACAGGAGTAGGCTACGTGCCGGCACCGGGTTTCCTCTCCTCCCTTCTAGGATAGGTTAGGTTCATCATAATCCTCATCATCATCCACTGATTCACCGACGCCATTAGACCAGTGCCTCATGGCCAGATGTCAAAACAATGCATCGCTAAACACCACAAATAAATAATAACGTTTCTACCGACACTAAGTTTCGTGGTTTGTAGAGTTGAAGCTTTCCTGGCTTTTTGAATATCTTCACCGAACGGTTTGTCGTGTTGGAAACACCGGTTCTCATAAGATCACCGAAGTTAAGCAACACTGCGCTGGGTCAGGTATTTGATGGGTGGCCATTATACACATGACCAGTTCTGTTCGGGAGAGAGGTTGGAGGGATTAAAGTTAAGCAACACTGCGCTGAGTCAGGTATTTGATGGGTGACCATTATACACATGACCAGTTCTGTTCGGGAGAGAGGTTGGAGGCATGAAAGTTAGTACAGCAACTTCACTCGCCTTGCTTATCAACCTCTCGACAGCAACTTCACTCGCCTTGCTTATCAACCTCTCGACAGCATGGATTTGTGGAGGAATCCTGTTGTTCACGTTGTACCGTCCTTCGGAAGGGACGTTAAGCCGGTGGTCCCCTTGGTCTTCGACAGGAGTAGGCTACTTGCCAGCACCGGGTTTTTCCTCCTCCCTTCTAGGCTAGGGTAGGTTTATCCTCATCATCATCCACTCATTCGCCGACGCCATTAGACCAGTGCCGCATGACCAGATGTCAAAACAGTGCGTCGTTAAACACCACAAATAAATGAAATAAATTTAATATTTCCTTGCATTTTGACGGTTTATTCCTGTAAGTTCCTGCGATGCATTTTGTTGAGATGCAATGTAAGTTGTATTACTTTAAGAAAGCTTTGTCAACCAAGTGAACACCTTTGAGCAATTGATATTGAATTTTATTCTACAAAACACAATCAGGATGAAAGCAAACTAAGATTGAGTTGTGAGGAAATGTGGAGAAATGTGAAGCTTCTCCTGGAAAGATGTCTCATTGAAACGTTGAGTTGTAACAAAAGTGAACAATTGGTACAACTCCAAGAATAGACTCGGAGTCATAATAATTCGATCACCTTCTTGCATTCGTATTTCCGCTAGCGTCGCTGGCGTCGTTGGCGTCGCTGACGTCGCGTACTCAGAACGTACAAAGCAATAAAAGTTTTTTTTTTATCAATTACCAATAAGTGATAAAGTTCAAGTGACCGCAACGTTGCGAAGGAAATATAAAAATTTCAGAAAGTGACTCGAGATGATCTAGATTCATTTTGTGAAAGAAAATTCAGGAAAGATTTAAGAACGTCTTTCAGTTTGCTTTTTTGCATCTGAAAATTTCTCTCAAAATTAGATTTCTGATTTGAAATCGAGTATATCAGCTTTTTTCTTTCATAATTTTATAACATTTTTTTATTTTGTTTCGCAATCAAAACGAAGACTGTCGTCTCTGACGTCACAATCAAAGGACTTCTTTGTAGTTTTACCTGAAATAAAAAAAAAAACGGATCTCGTTAAAATATAAAGAGTCCCTCGTGTTTGCGTTATTATTATTTGTGGTGTTTAACGACGCACTGTTTTGACATCTGGCCATGCGGCACTGGTCTAATGGCGTCGGTGAATGAGTGGATGATGATGAGGATGATGATGAATCTAACCTAGCCTAGAAGGGAGGAGGGGAAACCCGGTGCCGGCACGTAGCCTACTCCTGTCGAAGACCAAGGGGACCACCGGCTTAACATCCCTTCCGAAGGACGGTACAACGCGAACAACAGGATTTCTTATGATGGTTTTTAGACTCATGTCTACTTGATTTAAACTTAGCACTAGTTTTAACAAAAACTATTTCAACTGGGTTTTAAATGCTAAGTGAAGAACAACTAAATTTTCCGACGTTTCGTAACTTGTACCTGTTACTTCTTCAAGGGTTAGAGCAGTCCTGCCAATTTTCCGATAACAAAAGAACCACACAAAATTATAACAATTACCTAGTTCAAGCTTCCTAAATGCATCTAAATAAAATAATCATGGTTAATAACTCAGAAACTAATGTATTTTGTATTTTCTGAAATAAAATCCCGAACAAATTTGCGTTTTTTACTAACTAACCAATTATGTGTATGGAATAAACGCCAATTTTTCGTGGTTGTCCTTAAGTTATGTGATACAATCAAAATTTCCTTATTCATTACGTTTATAGTTCTATTCTGCCTTTCCAAATATTTTCTTCTGGATTCTTTGTGCTGACTTCTTCTACCTCCTCACTGATATTCTCTATTCCACTTTTCTGTTGTAAAATTGTGCCCCATGCTCTATCTAGTTGAAAACTATCATCTCTATTGAAGTTATTGGGTTGTTTTTAAATTTATATTGCTTCTCTGACTTTTCTAGTGAATTTCCCATCATCTCGACATAAAATTCTTACCGTGTCTATTTTAATGTGGTGTTGAAAATCATTCCCGTGTTCTGCACAAGCTGATTGATTCAAGTGTCTTTGTTTTTCCCCAACACTGCAAGATTGTTTTGCTAATCTTATGTGTCTTTCGTGTTCCTTGACTCTTGTGCTAATTTTTCTACCTGTTTCTCCAATGTAAACTTTTCCACACTCACAACTTACCTCATAGACGCCTTTGCATTCTAATGGAACCTGATCCTTCACTGGTCTTACCATCGTTCTTGTTTTTCTATCTGCCCTAAATGCTGTAAATTTTTTTTCCATACACATAATTGGTTAGTTAGTAAAAAGCGCCAATGTGTTCGGGATTTTATTTCAGAAAATAGAAAATACATTAGTTTTTGAGTTATTGACTCTGATTATTTTATTTTGATGCATTTAGGAAGCTTGAACTAGGTAATTGTTATAATTTTGTGTGGTTCTTTTGTTATCGGAAAATTGGCAGGACTGCTCTAACCCTTGAAGAAGTAACAGGTACAAGTTACGAAACGTCGGGAAATTTAGTTGTTCTTTACTTAGCATTCAAAACCCATTTCAAATAGTTTTTGTTAAAACAGGATTCCTCCACAAATCCATGCTGTCGAGAGTTTGATAAGCAAGGCGAGTGAAGTCGCTGTACAAACTTTCATCCCTCCAACCTCTCTCCCGAACAGAACTGGTCATGTGTATGATGGTCACCTATCTAATACCTGACCCAGCGCAGTGTTGCTTAACTTTCATCCCTCCAACCTCTCTCCCGAACAGAACTGGTCATGTGTATGATGGTCACCCATCCAATACCTGACTCAGCGCAGTGTTGCTTAACTTTCATGCCTCCAACCTCTCTCCCGAACAGAACTGGTCATGTGCATGATGGTCACCCATCCAATACCTGACCCAGCGCAGTCTTGCTTAACTTCGGTGATCTCATGAGAACCGATGTTTCCAACACGACAAACCATTCGGTGTTTGAGTTATGTTCAGGCACATAATATTTTACAGTAAAATATATAAAAAAAATTTCATTTTCATTTGACTACAATGCCGAATATTTTGGCGGTTCTGGATTTTGGGGCATGATTTGGTAGAGGGGCGGGGGGGGGGGGGGGTAACTATTTTTTATTTGCAGGTATTTTTCGGGTTCCCAGCAGCATTGCAAACTTCTCAATGTTTGTCAGCAAAATCTGACATTCCACATCTGTGTCTTATTCTGTACTTCAAGGAGGAGATTACCTCTTCAATCACATCTTACCTAGGGTTGCCATGATAAAAATTTCGGAAGGACAAATTTTAACAAACGAAAAGTAGTTAGGCCGGAGGCTCGGGGCACAGACAAGGGCCCCCCAAAAAATAAGGGTGTGGATGTGGGAACAGGATTTGAGGGCCATTTTCAGCAAATTTACGCGTTTTAAATATATTAAGGTTTTTCTTGACACTTGAAATCCTGAGTCATATTTATGCATCAACTTTCAATTTATTAGCAGGAAATTTAGGTATAATTCGTATAACTATTTAAAAACAAAATTTATCATAGATTTTAAAACTTTTTTATTGGTGACAGTTCACGTACAATTATAATGTCATTGGCACAATTAGAGGAACAATTAGCTAATATAAGGAACAATGCAAATGCGATGTTCGATTTTGCGATTTTTTTAAAAGAAAATTACGATCGAGCGGGTCATTTGTCCCGCTCCGCGGGACGCGGGACTTTTGAGTGAAAAGCGGGACTGTCCCGCCGTAAGCGGCGACTTATGGCAACCCTAATCTTACCACTATTTTGTTTCTTGTTCTCCTACCTCCACCCCCACCTCCACCTCCACCCACACCTCCACCTCCACCTCCACCCACACCTCCACCTCCACCTCGTAGTTGCTTTCAATAATTCAGGATAATTTATTTTTATTTTTTATTTATTGTCAATTATAAAACATATACATGTTATGAACACAGTCAAACCTTAAAATACAATTACAACCTGTGCAATCTTTGATTGATTAAAAACTCTTTGTTACTTTTCTGCAGTTCGCTTCCTGTACGTATACACAGAGTGACATAAATCAGATACTGATATGTGCTATAAACTCAATGCTAGAAAATTTATTGTCCATTAGTAACGTCCTTAATTTCGTCAACCGAACGGTTTGGCGTGTTGGAAGCACCGGTTCTCATAAGATCACCGAAGTTAAGCAACACTGCGCCGGGTCAGGTATTGGATGGGTGACCATCATACACATGACCAGTTCTGTTCGGGAGAGAGGTTGGAGGGATGAAAGTTAAGCAACACTGCGCTGAGTCAGGTATTGCATGGGTGACCATCATACACATGACCAGTTCTGTTCAGGAGAGAGGTCGGAGGGATGAAAGTTAGTACAGCAACTTCACTCGCCTTGCTTATCAACCTCTCGACAGCATGGATTTGTGGAGGAATCCTGTTGTTCGCGTTGTACCGTCCTTCGGAAGGGACGTTAAGCCGGTGGTCCCCTTGGTCTTCGACAGGAGTAGGCTAAGTGCCGGCACCGGGTTTCCCCTCCTCCCTTCTAGGCTAGATTAGGTTCATCATCATCCACTCATTCACCGACGCCATTAGACCAGTGCCGCATGGCCAGATGTCAACAGTGCGTCGTTAAACACCTTAAATAATAATAATTAATTTCGTATTGTTAATTGGAAATGACATCTTTTTAAAATCATCTGGTGGCATGTTGTAAAATGTCAAACCTGTCTGTTTTGCCTCGTCTTTCAATTGTGTAAAATTCTCTTATTCACTGATTGCTTATTTTGCCAGGAGTTGCACCAACAACGAGTTCCAATGCACCGACGGCAGCTGCATTTCATTGACGTGGAAGTGCGACAGTGAACCCGACTGTTCTGATGGCTCAGACGAAGAGGGATGCCGTGAGTATAAAACTGTCAACAAACGTACCAACATAACAAAAATAAAACCGGTTTTTTGGGATTTTGAATTTTCAGTTGAACATCGTGAATGTCAAAGGTTGCATACGCCTGGTTTTTGTGTTTTTGACCACTCGCCATGGAACAAAAATAACCAGCATGGATAGCAGATTATGAAATGATAACCATATTACATTTCTTGGCCCTTTTCCACCTGCACTGTCTAAGAGCTAAGATTTCCCTGGGCCTAAAACACTCATACAAAAAGTAATAAAAACATGTAACAAATTACTGTACGAGCTTTTGTTTGAAATTTCATCTCAACTTGCATCTGCATCTAAATGTTTTTGTTTGTATTCCGTAAAATCACGTTAGGGTTAGCACCTCAGTATTTAAGTGAGAAGATTAAGTTGGTAGGTAGCATTCATAATCATAATACTAGGAATAGGAATAATATATTTGTTAAGTCTTCTAAATTAAACACAGTTATCAAAGAAAATTAGGAATTCAAAAACTGTAAGTAAATTTTAGACTAAATTGGATGATAAATTTGAAGTGGACGAAGAGAAAAATATAATTTAACCTTTTTCTTTTTTTAATAGCTAAAAAAGCTAAATAAAAACCATATATACATACAAACAATGCAAACCTGACTGTTTTTAGACTCATGTGTACTTGATGTAAACTTAGCACTAGTTTTAACAAAAACTATTTCAACTGGGTTTTGAATGCTAAGTAAAGGTCTACTAAATTTCCCAACGTTTCGCAACATATACTAGTTACTTCTTCAGAGGTATGAGCAGTCCTGACAATTTTCCGATAACAAAAGAACCACAAAAAATTATAACAATTACCAAGTTCAAGCATCCTTAATGCATCTAAACAAAATAATCAGGGTCAATAACTTAAAAACTAATGTATTATGTATTTTCTGAAATAAGATCTCGAACGCATTGGCGTTTTTTAACTAACTAATTATGTGTATGGAACTTTTCCATACACATAATTAGTTACTTGACTCTTTTTCTTTCAGGGATAAAAACGAGACCTGCTTTTTGATGGGAAAGATTACTAACGTTGTCGTGTCGAAATGTGTGTGTTTTAGCGGAAGATGCCGCTCCGTCCTGTCTTCAAGGAGAGTTCCAGTGCGCTTATCCGCGTTGTGTGCGCCAGGAGTTTCGATGCGATGGCGATGATGATTGTGGAGACTGGAGCGATGAGGACGGTTGCCCCAAAGTGGGGGGCAACTGCGGGGCTGGCGAGTACAAGTACGTGTACTTTTACAAACTCGGTGGCCCGTGCATGCAACTGCAACTTCCAAGCTGTTCCTTCTCAACTCTCTCTGGGGTGTTTATTTATTTATTTAGTGCGAGCGCTATTTTAAAGGCAATACAGTTGGTATAAAAATTAAAAGAAGAATTCACTGTTAGCATTGATAATATTTAAGTACATCTGAGTACAGATAACAGCTCATAATTTCTTTTTGTTCTAAGCATTTTGATTTTAATCACACATACACTACTAGGATTCCGAATATCTACTGGTCACTTATTGAATGCTAGAATTCCTTCAAAGAAAAGGGATTTTTTGTTTTCTGTTTGGACCCTTGCAAGATATAAGTTAGTCATTTCTCCAGTAGAATGACTTTGACCGTCCATTATCCTTTTAGTATTTGTAAAATAACTTGGTAGTAAAACCTTGTATAACGCAATGCAGTTTCTCCCAGCAAAACAAACACGAGCCGTCACTGATTTTGTCTCGATGGCAACGTAAGCAACGTACTTCGTCTTGTAATGTACGGAGAGACATTTGATTGTCTTCACTCTACACCAATAAATTATCTGCATCAATAATTACTCATCCCCTATTTCTGTTTTCTCCAACTGTCCAAGACTAAGTATAGGCACATAAAAGATCGAAACTTGGGGCAAACAACTAATGTGAATAGGAGATAATCAATTAAAAATGTGAAAATAAAATGGTTTTTAATATCAGAAGGAACTTCTACAGAAGTATGTCTCATGAAGCAACGATGCAGAGTGTTAGTATCACTCTTCCGATGGGGTTTACTGGAAATGTACAGAAGTTGAATGCTTAACCAATCCCAATCCTCAACATTGGCAACCACTGAGCAATCGAGACCTTGTTCTGATCAGGAAACTTGTTCATCAGAATGCGTCTTTGGGGCATGAAAGCATGGAACATGAAATGTCCAAACGTACTCTTCTCTATCTACTTTGGACTTGAAGAGTCCAGAAGAACGAGGTACCTCGTGCTACCTGTGTTCACCTGACTGTATTTTTGCACATGGCTTTCCTCAGATGCAACGGAGGGAAGTGCATACCTGATCGTTGGCGTTGCGATGAAGAAAAGGACTGCGATGCTGGAGACGACGAAGTAAACTGCACTGAGAAAAAGCCGCGAACGTGTGGGGGAGATGAGTTCACTTGCAGCACAGGGAATTGCATTCTGGTAATTCAATCGGAACACCGAGTCTTGATTTTTAAACAGTTACTTACCGACATAGTCTTTTAATATCTTTATAAAATATATGTATATCTTCTTTGCTAGAAATCGTGGGTGTGTGATGGAGTGCAAGATTGTTCTCGTGGGGAAGATGAAGAGAAATGCGAGTCTACTTGCGAGGAAACACAGTTTAAGTGCGGTATCGGCGGAAATAGCTCCTCTCGTGGGCCAACTGTGTGCATTAACCGCAAACATGTCTGCGATGGGAAAAAGGACTGCCACAAAGGGGAAGGTATGTTAAGAAACCCTACCACTGTACTTGATACTTTCACACAAAATTAGACGATCTGAATCAAGACTTAAACTTGATTGTGTTACTTATTAATGATCGTTTGGATCTTACAGATGAGAAGAATTGTCCTCGTAAAAAGGAATGCGAAGCCAACTCGAAATGCCACCAATCCTGCGTTACGATGCCAGATGGTAGTGATGCTTGCAGCTGTAATTCTGGTTTTGCACTCAATTCAGATAAGCACAGGTAAGTTCATTAGGTTAACTCTTTGTTAACCTGCAATCGAAACCCAGAAACAGGTGTCAATGTTTTTAAGGTTAGATGTTTTGATGATTGGATGTTTTGATGTGCCTTCCAGCTGCCACGACGTGAACGAATGCTTGTTTGAGACTGATCCAGTTTGCAGTCAAACATGCAACAACACGATTGGTTCGTTTTCCTGCGGATGCATGACAGGCTATGTCCTGCGTCCTGATGGAAGGACGTGTAAGGCAATGGGGGCAGCACCTACGTTGCTCTTTGCCAACAGAGTGGATATTCGACAAGTGAGTATTAAATATCAACCCCGGATTTTATTCAAACCTGAATCACACCAGTGCTTTTAATAGTTTTGTGCTTTTGTCACAAGAAAAACGGTGAAGAACTGAAATTGCCAAGCCCAATAGTTTGCTAAAGTTGATCTGGATATTTGAACATAATTTTGAATTTGAATCAACATTATTTATTATTGTTAATATGTTATCGTTTAATTTTAGGTTAGTATGAATAACGCAAAGTACACGCCGTTATTGAAGGGTTTACACAACGCCATAGCTCTAGACTACCATTACAAACTTGGACTGATATATTGGTCAGATGTGTCCATGGATATCATTCGACGAGCAAGTCTCAACGGCACTGGAGCAGTGGGTGAGTACTTTCACGTGTGACAATGCTTGAACATCGAGACTTTGAAAAGAGTATCACAGACCTAGCCTGGTACCTGAGATTACAGGCTATAAGAGGCACTTGCTACTATTCAAATTTCAAGCCACATTGCTTGAAAATGGTGTCCACAAAAGATTGAAAATATTGCACAATAAACTTATTAACAACACATCAGGAGACACAGGACTTCACATCAGGACGACAGAGGTGCCCCCTCCCCCACCCAACCAGGGCACCCCTTGAAATTTTGTATTTCTATTTTTTTGAAACTTTTTTGGCACTGCTCTGAATTTTTGAAAGTTGGCGCCCTTTCAACACATGCTACTGAAACACCTCTTTTAAAAACACAGTAAAAAGTGAATAACAGTTGCATTTTATGCTATAACTGTCACTGTTTTTAAACAAACTGATTTCTTTGTTTTGCCTGCAGATGTAATTCGTTGGGGACTGGAGAGCCCTGGAGGAGTGGCCATTGATTGGATTCATGACATTATCTTCTGGACTGATTCTGGTACTAGAAGAGTTGAGGTTGCAACTTTAGATGGAAATTATCGATCAATTATAGCTTCGAGTGATCTCGACAAACCACGAGCAATAGCAGTGCACCCTGGAGAAGCATTACTTTTCTGGACCGATTGGGGTCAGTATTATTATTATTATTTTATTTTATTTATTTTATTTCCGTTTTATACATTGAGTATGGAAAGCGTCAGTCAATATTTAAAAAAATATATATGTATAATACAATAATTATATAATACTTATAGATGATTGACAAAACATGGGTCATAGTTTCGATAAGATACATATTCACATATACATCATTTGCAGCGCGTGGAAAGAAAAATATATATAAAGTGACAATTTAGGATTTAGTTGCAAAATACTCGCCAAGTGAATTTATTAGTGGTTATTTACCACTTATTCGTTATTCGCAAGTGGTTATTTACTATTATTATACTGTATTATATATACTATATTATAATACTGGTATTATTTTATTATTAATAATCATTTCTGTTTTGCTGTTTGGCAAGTCAATTGACTAGCCAGTTCAGTTGCTTTCACTGGTAAGCATTTCTATGATGATAACTTTCATTGTTTTTATTATGTAGGTCCAAATCCTAAGATTGAACGCTCTGAAATGGATGGAAGCAATCGCCGAGCATTGGTCACTGAGTCGTTGTTTTGGCCAAACGGACTCTGTATCGATTACACGCTGAGTAGGATTTACTGGGCGGATGCAAAGCACCACGTTATCGAGTCTTCCAAGTTCGATGGGACTGATAGAAAGAGGGTACTTGTTCATATTATAGTAATCATTTCCCTGCTTGTCTTACGTTTGTATGGGATGTTTGATTAAAATTTGTTCATTTGCAGGTTATAAGTAAAGGTCTACCTCATCCTTTTGCTCTAACCTTATTCGAAGATGCTATCTATTGGACTGATTGGCACACAAAGAGTATAGCCACAGCTAACAAAGTTACTGGCACTGGATTTAAAACAATCCACTCGGGGCTTCATTTTCCAATGGACATTCACAGGTAGATAAGAATTGTTAACTATTAGCTTGTATTAGTTACACCAGCTTGGTTGAAAGTCAAGTGCAATTCTAACAGGGACGGAATTTTTATGTGTTTCGATTCCGATTCCACATACAAAACAATAAAAATTCAAATTCCGATTACGGAAAGCTCATTTAAGAAAACTTTCGATTGCAAAAAACGCACAATAAAAATGTTGATTTCGATTTTAATAGTTCTGTTCGGTCTCTTTCAAAATACAAATTATACCAATAGCTAACTAAGCAGTGTGGCCCACAGACCACATAAACAAAGTGTTAATTTTGAATCAAATTTTTTCGATAAAATAAAAAATTCCGATTCCAATTGATTAAAAGCAAAAATTTCGATTGTGATTCCGATTCCATGTACCAGAAAATAAAAATTCTGATTCTGATACCAAAAAAAGATGGATTCCTGAATACTAAAGTACATTGCGTTGTGATTTGTTGCAGCTACCATCAACAACGGCAACCTTTATATAGCAATAGATGCGGGGCTAACAAAGGAGGATGCTCGCACATGTGTTTACCAAACCGCAGGACTTACCAATGTGTTTGTCCGATCGGCTTGAAACTTCTAGCCGACAAGTAAAGCCGATACTTGACATTTCTCTTTCCTCTTATAGGTTATGTTTCAAGTTCACAAGGAATTTGAATTTGGATTTGAGATTTGGATTTGGGTTTTGGACAAGAGATTTGTTTGTTTTAGACGCAATTGTGCAAGCACACCAGACAAGCTTCTGCTCTTTGCTCGCAAGAAAGACGTGAGAATTCGACAGCTTGACAAAGGACCGGATAACTCAGTAGACATGGTGGTTCCTGTCAACAATATTCGATCAGCTGTTGCTCTAGCTTGGGACAGTGACACTTCATCCATATTCTGGACAGATGTCGAAGCAGACACAATCAATACAGCTCATCTCAATGGCTCCAATGAAACTGTCATTATTAATTCAAACTTGGGTAAGAACAATAAGCCCCCTATACAGTTCAACCTATACTAGCTCATTGCCTGTACTAGCTCATTGCCTATACTTGCCCATTGCCTATACTAGCTCATTGCCTGTACTAGCTCATTGCCTATACTTGCTCATTGCCTGTACTTGCTCATTGCCTATACTAGAAGTAGAATGGCTGTGGCTGTGGGGCATTGCCTATTATTATTATTAAAATAAATAAAAATAAATAAATAAATAATTATATTGTTATCATTATCATTATATTACCTTTAAATAATAATAAAATTCTACCCCAATTGCCCCTGCATTAGTAGATCACCTTGGTGTTGCTGGCGCAGGCATTAATGATCTGTTCTTCGACAGAATCTCCGGCTGGGCTGGCTTTGGACTGGGTCACTAAGAAGTTGTACTGGACGGATGCAGGCACGAGCCACATCGAAGTATCCAACCTGGACGGAAGCATGCGAGCCCTGCTTGTCTGGGACGGTCTTGACAAACCCAGGGACATCGTGGTCGACCCGATAGGTACGTCTGACCACTTGATATAAAGCCAATATGACACAGAACATGCATAGTAACCTGCAGGCTGTCAGGTACAACAGCAAAATGCAAAGAAAGTGCTTCAATTCACAGTTCGTAATTGAAAAGATGCATTCTAGGCATATGCAGTTTATTATATAGACGCACAAATGCTGAGATGGGCACAGACCCTTCCTAAATTGTTCTTTCCCAATCCGTCACTCAAGCTCTTCTGAGCCCAGTAACTTGTGTAGCTTCCAATGAAAAGTAATATATATCAGTTGGAACGGAACTTCTTTTTAACCCCATGGTTCATTTCTAGGTGGCTTTATGTACTGGAGCGACTGGGGAACGGACGCTAAGATTGAGAAAGCGGGTATGGACGGGTCCCAACGAGCCCCGTTGATCACTCATAATCTTACCTGGCCGAACGGGTTGGCGATCGACCACGAAAGAGGCCGTCTTTACTGGACAGATGGAGGAACTAAAGCAATCGAGTACGCTGCATTGGACGGAACAGGAAGAACTCTTCTCATAGGTATGACTTGAGAAGAACAAGCATCATTAACTCGATATGGAAATGGGTATTTGGCCGTAACGATTACAAGTTTTGCCAATTTTGTCACCAGATTTTAACCACGCATGGCTTCTGACAATGCTAAGAACTGTTTTTGTAAACCACTGCGCTTTTTTTCCAGGAACGGAGCTGTTGCATCCTTTTGGTTTAGCGGTGTTTGAAGACAAGATATACTGGTCGGATTGGGATACTCTTAGCATCCACGTGGCCGATAAATTGACTGGTGGAAACAGGACAGTCCTCAGGTTAGTAGCAAATTACTGACTACCTTACTAAAATAAAATATATGTCATAGGGTGAAAACCAGAAGCAGAAATGAAGTAACTTGTGTCTTTTGTTTGCTCAGGTCTGGAATATCAGGGCTGATGGACGTTCGTGTTTTCCACCACGGAAGGTTACCTGTTCCAACGATGTGTGCAGCACAGAACGGGGGCTGCTCACACTTGTGCCTCTTGGCACCCCTCCCGAAGGCCCATGCTTGTGCTTGCCCAATAGGAATCAAACTGCTTGTAAGTAATGGTTCAGATTCTACTCTATAAGGGTCTCTATCTTCTACGCTATCTTCTCTAAGCAGCATAAGATGTAAAAACAAATATAAATTCAAACAATGTAAAAGGGACAAAAGCCCTGCTGCAATGGGTATTTTATTATTTAATAACCTACCCAACAATATCAAATTTCTCATAAATGACAAACAATTTGCAATTGTTCTTAAGAAGTTCTTATTCTCTCACTGTTTTTATACCATTGACGAATATTTGTCAATTATTTACTGACGTTCCTATATTATTATTCTGTGGTCTCTGAACTAATTTGGACACATTCGCGTGTGGTTTCCAGGAGGATGGGCTAACCTGTGCCAACGGTCCAACAAATTCTCTGATCTTCGCACATCGTGTGGACATCCGGCAGATTTCATTCGACATGCCCTATGTAGTCGACGTGGTTTTACCGCTGCCACCTCTGAAAAATGCAATCGCTGTGGACGTTGATCGAACAACTGGTAAGAGTAGACGGCAAGTCATGAAGAAATAACGGAATGTCGAAGTTTTGGTTGCGTGCAAATCGCTGATTCAATTGTTTGCATTGCAGGTGAGATTTATTGGACGGATACTTCGGAGGACTTAATTCGTAAAGCGACTCCTGATGGACGGATTATTCAGAACGTGATTTCTGATGGACTTGAGACTGCAGATGGACTAGTGGTGGACTCAACAGGGCGCAAGGTATTGACTTCTCTCGTGCATATTTACAGTAGAGAATATACAATCGTTATCTTATGACACACAAAAGGTACGCAAGGGTTACCTATCGTTATTCCTTTGTTTGCTTTTGGACAAGTACAAAGTATCTATATGGTTTGAAGTTGTAATGTATAGAGAAGCGCAGGACGGAGGAAATACTTGCTTACACTGGTTCTCATGAGATCACCGAAGTTAAGCAACACTGCGCTGGGTCAGGTATTGGATGGGTATTGGATGGATGGGAGAGAAGTTGGAGGGATGAAAGTTAGTACAGCAACTTCACTCGCCTTGCTTATCAACCTCTCGACAGCATGGATTTGTGGAGGAATCCTGTTGTTCGCGTTGTACCGTCCTTCGGAAGGGACGTTAAGCCGTTGGTCCCCTTGGTCTTCGACAGGAGTAGGCTACGTGCCGGCACCGGATTTCCCCTTCCTTCTAGGCTAGGTTAGGTTCATCATCATCCTCATCATCATCATCATCCACTCATTCACCGACGCCATTAGACCAGTGCCGCATGGCCTGATGTCAAAACAGTGCGTCGTTAAACACCACAAATAAATCAATGCTTGCTGAAATTTAATCTGTTTATTACATATAAGTTTGGTAATTCTGAAGTATCAGAGAGCTGATGGGAATAGTAGACACTATATTGTTAAGAAATTCAATTTTTCGTTGAACTAAAATTGTCTTTTTTGCGTTGTAGATATACTGGACAGATGCGGGACGAAACAGCATCGAAGTTGCGGAACTTGACGGACGGAATCGTAAAGTGTTGGTTTACACAAACCTGGAGTCACCGAGAGCAATAACTCTTCACTACCATCATGGCCTCATGTATTGGTCGGACTGGGGCAAGGAACCACGCATAGAACAAGCTGACATGGACGGCAAAAACAGGTATAATTCGCTAATTAATATCAACACAACGTTAGAGGTACAATTTATAGTGTCACTGCTCCTAGCTGTCGCTCAGTTTTATTTTCCAAGCTCCAGAAAATAAACTTCTTACAACACTTTTTTATTATTAACAACACTATAACCGTCTCAAAAATTGATGCTCAAACGCTGTCATTCTCATCAAATACACTAAAATCGTCTTAAAAAGCCAGTGTCCAAGTAGCTCAATGGTTCAGAGCAACACCCGCAAAAGGTGGAGATCAGGGTTCGAGTCTGCGTTTGGGCATCAATTTTTGAGACGGTTATAGTGTTTATAATAATAAAATACCCCGTGCATTGCAAGCGTTTGCAATTTAAATAAGATTTCATTCTTACAACACTGTTTCTGTGATTGAAATAGATGATTGATTTATCCACAAAATGGCATGCCACTGTATCTTTGAACAGATTTCTATATGTGATCGTGCTTAACTTTGTTTCAGAATGGTTTTGATCTCGGAGGGTCTTGGCTGGCCTAATGGCTTAGCTATCGACAGACCTGCTAACCGGCTCTACTGGAACGACGGGAAACGAAAGACAATCGAGAGTTGCTCGCTGCTAGGGAAAGAACGGCGCGTGATTTTGACTCAAGTGCCCCATCCGTACGGATTGGTGATCGTGGGTTCGCATATGTATTGGACTGACTGGTCGACTGAAGCCCTGCACAGAGCAGATAAAATCAATGGCTCGGATAGCATGAGTGTCAAGGGACATTTAGAAGGTCTCATGGATATTCGCTCCATTCAGGTAGGAACTAAATGGTACTCCTAGCCCTGGAATATTAAAAACTGATGGTCATACACTCTTTCTAATGTCATACCCCTTTTTTTTTAGGCTGATAACATATTCGAGAATGCTTGCGCTAACGAAAACGGGGGTTGCTCTCATCTTTGTCTCCGAAACCCACATGGCTATTCATGCGCGTGTCCAACTGGAATAAACATCAACAAGGATTTGAAGACGTGCAATCATCTGCCAACAAATTACCTACTGTTGGCAACGAGGAACTCGCTTGCTCGGGTTTCCCTGGATACACCGGAGCTTTGGGATGTCACAGTTCCGATAGCAGACGTTCACAGTGCTATCGCGGTGGATTTCCACTGGAGAAAACAGCGCATCTACTACACGGATGTCCACTTGGATGTGATTAGGTACGATGTCGAACAAAACTGTGCGAATAGGTTATGTCTCATCATAAATGCATCACTTGTTCCATTATAACCTCAAACCTTGCACAATGAGTGATCAGCTGTTCAGTCTTAACTTGATACGATTTTGTTTAGAAGTGTTGACATGTACAACATCAGCAATTCGATGGCGATTGTTTCCACCAACCTGACAACTCCGGATGGACTGGCAGTCGACTGGTTAGCAGATAACATCTACTGGACAGATGCTGGCCGAAAAGTACTGGAAGTTGCCAAAATAGATGGAACTTGTCGGAAAATACTTGTGCACGATTATCTCGATGAGCCACGGGCCCTGGCAATCTTTCCAAGGAAAGGGTAGGTTATTTGTTGGTGAATGATGTATTATGGAATAATTGAGGACGATGGTGCAACAGATATAGAAATCTATCGCTTCTATAAATTGTCAATATGAACAGTAGACCTAAGATCTGTTTTGGATGGCACTACATGCAGTACTAGAGTATTTACACCGTAGCGTCTCACTTCTTTAATACCTTTCTTCTTGTTTTTTTTTATTCAAATTGTTCGTCTTTATTGAAATAATTTCCAACCAATACCAATAACCAATACAAAAAACCAATACAAAACCAATACAAACCAAGAGAAACCAATACAAAAAAGGGCATTGAACAAGACTTGCAAACAGACAAAAATGTATTCCCTTTGATGACAGTTTCACTGTATTCAATGATGTTCTATGATAATTTTGACAGATATCTCTACTGGACCAATTGGGGAACGTTGCCTAAAATTGAGCGCTCCATGTTGGATGGCTCATCCAGGCGAGTGATTGTTGGAACGGAATTGGGTTTTCCAAACGGATTAGCTCTGGACTATACGACACGGAAACTGTACTGGGCCGATGCGTTGAAAGATTTGATCGAGACTTCTGATTTGAACGGACAAAAACGCGAAAAACTGGTCGTAGACAAACATCCGTTTGGCCTCACGCAGGTGAGTAGATGTCGGGAGTTAAGGCACACAACTTACAGGGGTTAAAACAAAACTGGTTGTGAAAGATGCAGAGAGTCGTGCTAAAGTAATAAGTAATAGTACTTTTCCTAGAGATTATGAAAAATATTTATGAACATACTCAATGAAACACGTCTTTGTATGTCTAACGTAGTTACGTTGAATTTTCTTTGGTATTCTGCGTGTTTTTTTTAATCTTGGTTTTGCTATGCGATGCTTGCAGTTTGGTGACCATATCTACTGGACGGACTGGTACAAGAAGTGCGTTGAACGAGCTGATAAGACCACGGGAAGAGACCACATCACGATACGTACAGATCTCGATGGCGTGATGGAGATCAGAGCAGTCGCAGAAGAACGCCAGACAGGCTGGACCCCTTGCGCTGTTAACAATGGAGGCTGCACGCATCTCTGTCTTTTCAGGAAGGAAAACTACGTGTGTGCTTGCCCAGATGACCTAGATGATATACCGTGTTCTCTAGGTATACTTGCTCTCAATTATAATACACGATTCTTGTATTATTTTGCTTTGCTTTTGTTGGACACTTGTGTTTGTGCTCATTTTATGAGCCAGAGCAAAACTTGGTGATTTTCTACTCTATTAACCTGACAGCAAACAGTTTAGAATTGCTGTGGCTTACGTTAGAAGCACAAATCCTCCGTATGAGAAGGTTAGTTGTAGTTGTTTACCGCACGGAAATTTTTTCTTTTTAGTGCCAAGCATGGTCGTTCCAATCCGACCAGATGAAGACCCGATAGACAGTGATGACATCGATACAATAAACCATAACAGAGATCAGGACTTATATGAAAATAGGGCTAACAGTGAAGTTGGCTCTTATATGATCATCATCATCATGCTAATTCTCAGCTTAGTTTTTCTAGGTAAGTACTAGAACTAGAAACGTCTCACAAAACACTTTGAACCATCAAATAACTGACTTTTTTTAATGGTTTTCAGGTGCGTTGGTGCTCGTTGTTGTTGTAATGTGCCATCGAAAGAAGCGAGAAAAGGAATACCTGTATGCTACTCGCATGAGTGTGCTCACCTTTTCGAATCCTAATTATAATGCTTCTACTTCGGATGTGGGACCCAACGGAGTACCCACTGACAAAAGGCCATTCTTGTGGAAGAGGCTGAAATATGACAAAGCTCAGGCAAGTTCATCATTTAAAAAAAATGTCCATGTGAACTAAACCAGAAGATGTTGAATGGAGGAAGAGACAAACACGAGTGCTTAGGGTTTGTTGTTTGTTGGTTATAGAGTGCATGCAGTGATAGCTTAGAGGTTATAGTTTGATCGTAAAGAAAGATACCCTTCATTAACATACTAATAACCAGTGGTGTAGTCCTATATATTTTTGGGTATACGCTGGGTTATCAGGCTGTGAGTTCCAAATGCCGTGGTCATTACTAGGTTAGGTACTGGGGGGGTTCTAATTCTTTACCTTTAGTCTATTCACTAGTTATAGTTCATAGATAGTTCATTCCTATCAACATTAAAACTACTACTTGGTGTTGGGGTAGCTGCAATCGCGCTTTCCTCGGGTGGGTCGAATGAGAACGTTGACTGCTTGGAAAAACCATTGCATACCCATCCAGATCATACGAACCGCTACTATACACAGACTACCCTCTTTTCGGTATAAACTTTGCTTTTCGAGTTTTTATTGTGCAGGTTGTAGGGAGATTAAGAATTGTCGTTGCAAAACACATTTTAAAGTTTTCCAAAGAGTATTTATTGGGCGTAAACCCTGTATATTTTTTTTTGGGTATACGCTCGGTGTCAAAAAGTTTTTTGGGTATACGGCGTATACCCGCGTATACCCTCGACTACACTACTGCTAATAACATTGGACCTGGCAGCTGATCAGCCCAACGTAGGTTGATAGAATACGTTATTTCTCTCCTTAAACCACATTCGTTGAACTCTATTAATGATTGAATCACAAACATCTGTTTATTTCTAGTTATCATAGTGTTTTTTGAAGTACCTTTTAGTTATTTTAGCAGAATTTGCTCTTCTCTTCCATGCTGAGTTTTAGCTGCTAAGATTGGTTTCACCAAAATCCCAACTCCTAGTTAAAATGTTTGTTGAAACAATTGCCATGGCGGCAATGATTCACATGCAATGAAATCAGATGTTTGAGTGAGATGGATATTCAACGTGTAGTTGAACATTTTGGTTAAACCGTTGAGTGTAGGTTACAGGTAGAGTTTCAACGTCAATGTTACAGTCTCTGCGTGAAAGATGACTACCTTACCGACAAAAATGCAGAGTACCGGAACGTCACGTTAAGTGGAGCCACTGTCGTATGAAATTTAATTTCGATATTTTTCGTAGGTTACTCGCTTTTTAATATCGTTACGTGTATGTCAATCGTTGAGGTAAAAATCGATGGAGATTTTTTAATCATGAAAAGTCTCAAAAGCGAGTTAACCTACGAGAAATATCGAAATTAAAATTCATACGTCAGTGGTTCCACTTAACGTGATGTACCGGTACTCTGCATTTTTGACGGTAAGGTGGTCATTTGGCGGCCATCTTTCACGCAGAGACTGTAACATTGACGTTGAAACTCTACCTATAACCTACACTCAACGGTAAAACTGGACGTGATGCTAAAAGAGTAACCATTGCAACTTGTCGGTTGTCTAACACATATGCTTGTCATTCCAGGAGCGAGTTACTAACGTGAACGACGAAAAAGGTGCCGTATCTAGCCCGGAAGCAGTGTCCTTGATCCCTGCGGTTTCCTCCACGAACGGGTCTAGTCCTGGGGAAGCTTTGACACCTGAAAGAGTGGTCACTCCCCCCTCCACGTTGCAAGACCATGATCAGCTGGAAACTGTCAGTCTCAAGGCCGGCTGAAAGCAGCTGGCAGCGTAGGCAGATAGATCTCCAATAGACCTCCAATAAACCTCAGATAGACTTCCAATAGGCCACTGCTGCTTTACTCTGCCCATTATAGGTATGCCTAGGTGTTTGTATTACATTATCATAATAAGACAGCGAATATAAATGAATGCGATGAGGCAACTTCTTCAGGAATTGCCAGATTTTTAGAAGAGCTGTGAGAATGTGTGGGAAACAATGGCTGTCAATGAGGATGAATTTACTACAGTGAATGTGTAATAGGCCTATCACCAGGAAATAATGTTTTATGGCAGCCTAAGAAATGATTTGACATTCGATGATGATTCCGTAAGGTGTCAATGATGGAACGGTTTGTGTCATGGGACAAAGACATAATTATTTAATAATAATACAGAATCTACGATTAAGTTGATGCAAAAGTCAATAAATAATTGCATTGGGGTCCCTCACAAGCGCAGACTGACAGGAAACGTTTGCGAAGAGCGCATTAAGTTTTGCGCTGCTTTGCCAGACGATGATGTGCCAAATAATTTGTGGATTTATTGCGCCACGTGTGACTCGTTTTATCTCCTGAATTTATTAAGTTTGGTTGCGAGCGGCGCAATTTGTGCTTCCTCACTTAGTACTGTGTGGTGTCCAAGTCCCTGTAGTTGCCCTAACCGATCAAACCTGCGTTCAAACTTAGGTTCAGGAAGTACCCTTAGAGTACTTCTATCTTCGCTTAATGTCCACATTTCATGAAATATTTGTTATGGAATCTGTTTATGTGACAAGCTGGCAGAAATCTACTCGAAGTAGATGCCAGGAAGAATAATTTTATCCCAAACTTTACCTGATAACTAAACTAGCCAGCATGGACTGGCCTAGAAAACAAACATAAATTCAATTTTAAAATTCCAAAAATTGTATTCTTATACTATTTTAATATAAGAATTATTTGTTTTTCGTTCTATGATTCACTTCTGGCAAAAGCAAGGGGCAAATATGTACGGATGCATGAGTTAACTTTCTTGCCATTGAAGATAAGATTATTTATTTAACGTGGGTTTTAATTTACTCCCAATTTCACCAGTCACTAGCAGTGTTTCGTTTAAGAAATATTTTTGACAATAAACTGGTACATTTTGGTAAGTTTTATGAATTTCTGGAGATGTTATCTGAACAACTGTTAACATTTCTGTGTCTCACAAGCTCATGCAACAAACAACTTAACCAATAATATTTTTCAGTAAAAATTAATTTCCTTTTACGGGAATGAGTCGCACACAAATGATTTGATCGTAGGTCATTTATCTACGTTGTGTGACAAAATAGGGGGATAGATTACTTGCTATAAACGCACCCAATTAAGAAATTTTCATTTCTTAAAAGCAGCTATTAAAGTCAATAACCATTATAGGAGCAGCCCCTAGCTCCTAAGCCCTCCCTTCCACCCCTCAAATATCCGATATGGTCTTTATTTTTGTGCCTAATGTGTGGAAAAATGCGCTGTGTTTGCAGGTTAACTGCACAATAAACTCAAGACATAGCATATTGAACTTATCCCGTAAGCTAAGTGAGTATTCCAACTTTGCTTTCGTCAAGTCAAGAGTGAGTGATGTTAGCACGGGATGAGACAAATACAATGCGTTGCAATTCACTAAATCATCTTGCTAAGCGTTTGTAAAAAGTGGCAACACATTTTAATAGCTGAAAATCGTTTTTAATGGTTGGATAGCTTCAAGAATTTCAGTTTAGATATGTTGACAGCTTCTTGCATTTCTTAAAAAATTGGACAAATACCAATTTTGTGTCATCCTAACACGATAAGCACACATTTATTGTTGAAATCCACTCCATGTACATACAAAATAATTATGATTGGTCTCGTTGGACCGTCAGGCGTGGATCAGGTGGATTATCACTGCGATCTATTTACATCGAACAATTCCCATAGGTGGTCGACATTTCAACAACTTTATTGAAGGTGGATTCATATAAAAATCCTAGCCAAAATTGTAAATATAGAACGTTAACGGCTGTATTTTCTTCCAGGAAAATCATTCTCGTCATAAAATTCACATCTGTACCCTATCTTATGTGTGAGCTTCGTTAGGAGTTCTATTTGGGGTGTGGTCATGTGTATTCAATGTATACATAGATACATGTACATGTATTTATAAATTTAGTCAAAAAGGCATTATTAGCTCTGAGTTAATTAAACATTATTCTAGGATCGGACGCGCGAAAACAAAACGTCGGAAGGCATGTGTGAACGAAATGAGACTGAAATGATTAAGAATTTAAGAGTTTAAACAGATATTATGAGAATGCAAGTATTTTGGTATAGCAATTTTATTAAACCCTGCGCATTAACAAGCTGTAAAATAACGAAATAACAGTAAATTAATGGCATTAACATTCTCTTGTAAGATAGAAGTTGTCGTTGTAAATCTTGGGAAAGAGACCAGTTGCGAATGATTTCAAGAAAATACATACATAGTACAAAATATGTGTATCTAACATAGGCTTCTTGTCAGTCATATTGTAGTGTAACATAAAAGCAAGTTGCTTTCATTGAAACATGTTTTATTAGAATAGGCAAACCTTTTGACAAAGCGATACCCACGAGTGAGTTCTTGTCAATAGAAAACAAAATAATGCTCCAGGATAATCAACATTGTCGCTTAGATTTAGAGGCGAAAACGCTAGAAACTTAAACGCTAGATATCTATTATTATTGTTAACTCCGTCAAAAGGCTAGGCCCTATTTCGTGCACAGGCAAAATGCAGGGACACAAAGAAAGCATTATATTCTAAAGAATACAGTAATCAGAGCCAGTCTAAACTCTCCTTGGCGATGCTACTAGTAGATCAACAATATCAACCAGCTTTCATTGGCACACTTGCTTCCGAGACCGAGTAAGCTGGTCACTTTCTTCAGCATTTCTGAAAACAATTTCTATCGAGATATATAATATTGAAGAGCTATAGAAATAGAAACCATTTTATCCTTCCTATAAATATGGACTGCAGATATATAGACAACATTTATCTCGATCTTGAAATATTCGATTCTTCATTATACTCTCAAGATTTGAAAATGCATTACACGAACAATATAAATTATAATCTATTTATTTTTCTAAATTCACCTGTATCACGTCATGATTAATTTTAATCCATTGCAATTCAGTGTTAGATAATACATTTCTAGGAACGTTGGAACAGTACGATGTCTCAACATTAATGTGATGATATTATATTCGTAAAAAAAACTACTTTGTAGGTTATGTACTTTGCAATCATAAAATATTAAAAACCATATCATCGTTGTAGATAATGCGGCGTTGCTTCTATATTACCCGGTTTCTAAATTCAATACCAGAAGCCAAAAGGTGACAAATCTATGCTCGAACGTAGTGTCTGTTTTTAGGGGGTTTCCATGTTTCAGTTGGTAGTGGTTAAGTTAGGTTACTTATGGTTAGGTTAGTCTCACATGATATAAAATACAAAGTAGTTTAAAGGCTCATGCGAGTATGAATATTGTCACATTATGGGATATTCTGAGATGGAATGAAAGGTGAATCATCTGCCACCTCCTTGAATTAATCAACGTTTCGAATTATTTTCCTCTTCGTTTTCGAAATTATTTTGCGGAGGAGAAAGCTCTTAGTGTAGTTACTTGATTCAAATGGAAACTACGAAGGGAAACCCAAATACTTTCCCACCACACCGTGTGGACAACGTAAGACAGTGGGATTCCGCGGACTCAACTAAACCGTTGGATTTCAGCAATTTAAAGTCTGGAATAAAAATCCATTTCCTTTGCAATGGCTGAATTTGAAGACAATTTTTCAATGGGCATCGCAACGAGAGGATATCAGACCAAAATGACGCTATCTGCAAAAGTATGTCCCCCAGGAATTTAGCCAGAAATACCGCTGTGATATATGACTTATTTAGATTGTTTGGTTTGTGCTGATAACTGAATGGTTAGTTAAAATGAATCTTCTAATAAAACGTACCCCAATTTATTTAATCCAGGCTAGTAATGCAACTATAAGATGTGTGGTGGGAAAACAAGTCCATGTAAACGTTGTCGAAATCAGTTCTTGTATCATGGCTCATATTTGTAACAAAGATCATCATTTCGAACGATTCCTTTATTTAGTCAATTATCTGATTTTCAAGAAAAATTTGAACAAAGTCGAGCTTTTTTAACCATCTGTACAGGTATATTTTAAAGATGAATGTTAGAACTACCCAGAAGTGGTTAGATTACGGCAGTGCTAAGGAATAGGTAAAATTCCGCACAAGCACTCAATGTTGTAAGCCAGTTGCTCTCTCGATGCTTCTGCCAAAGGATGACTGAGCAACATTAGCTACTAGAATTCTTCGCGTTCACATTGCTGAACTTAGCTGAACATAGCTGAACATTACTGAACATGGCTGAACATTGCTGAACATGGCTGAACATTGCTGAAAGCAGTCCACATTTTTCAGCACTGAGTGCTCAACGACTTTCCAGTCATCCATACCCGTTAAAACTGTCTTAAACTATAGTATAGTGAGCATAATTATCATTTTTTTTTTTTTAATTTCAAGCTTTTTCCAGAATTTTTCTTCAAGCACTTAATAAATGAGCAACAATCAGTGAACTTGGAACTGTTCATTGTCCAAGAAGTATTTTGTTTCCCTCCTTTGAAGAACGGGGATAAGAAGTAGATTTATTGTTAAACTTTGCGAAATATATCATGTTTCTTTATGTATGTACCTATTTTTAATTGCCTAGCTGAAATTTGGCAGATCATGAACATTCTTACTAAATACATCTTAGATGACGAGTACAGAACAAATGTCATTCCCGGCGACCTGCGTTCCTTGGTTTCAGGTTGGAACGAATCTGGTTTCGAGTCATTTTATTTGTCAGTTATTAAATTACTAAGTGTTAAGATTCAGCCCAGAAACGTTCCTAATTAAATTTACTGACCTTTTTCGGCATTAGTCGCAAGGCAAAAGCTCCGTTATTGATAATAAATTATAATTGTTTAGAGTTGATTTCTATTTCTAAGATATCATATATGTTTACCTACGAATAAGGATGTGTAAAATAGCTGTGAAAATATCCATAATTGTACCTACTATCATGTATGGGAATCGGAATAATGTATTTACTTTGACCAGTTCAACTCAGTATTGTGGAAACTAAGATCAAATCGTAATAACCAGTGTATTTGAAATGTTTATTAAAACAATCTCCTACGTTACGATTCATCCTTGAAATCCTGTCACTGGCTTACCCTATCCCTACATAGGCTGACGTAATCACAAATCCACCGCCATTTAACTCAACTATAGATTGATTATTGGGGTTTGAAGACTCCTTGTTCTGACATCTGGCCATGCGGCACTGGTCTAATGGCGTCGGTGAATGAGTGGTAGATGATGATGAGGATAACCTAACCTAGCCTAGAAAGGAGGAGGGGAAACCCGGTGCCGGCACGTAGCCTACTCCTGTCGAAGACCAAGAGGACCACCGGCTTAACGTCCCTTCCGAAGGACGGTACAACGCGAATAGCAGGATTCCTCTACAAATCCATGCTGTCGAGAGGTTGATAAGCAAGGCGAGTGAAGTTGCTGTACTAACTTTCATCTCTCCAACCTCTCTCCCGAACAGAACTGGTCATGTGTATGATGGTCACCCATCCAATACCTGATCCAGCGCAGTATTACTTAACTTCGGTGATCTCATGAGAACGCTGAAGGTACTGAAACGTAAGTATTAATTAAATAGTAAAAATAATAATAGATATAAAAGTAGAAGTGTGTACTGTCATGTTTGTTCAAGAAATATGATATTGACAAGGTCATTACAATAAATTTAGATTACATTTGCAATTAGTTATAATATTCATGTATAGAGAAAAAACACTTCAATCAAAATATGTTCCAGTATCGTATAAAAAGCAGACGCCTGCTTCTCCTTTTCATGGCTTGGCATGGCTTGACATTAGGGTTGCCATAATAAAAATTTCGGAAGGCGGGACAAATTTTAACAAACGAAAAGTAGTTAGGCTGGAGGCTCGGGGGACAGACAGCCCCCCCCCCCCCCCCCCAACAAAAATAAGGATGTGGATGTGGGAACAGGATTTGAGGGCCATTTTCAGCAAATTTACGCGTTTTAGATATATGAAGGGTTTTTCTTGGCACTTGAAATCCTGAGTCATATTTATGCATCAACTTTAAATTGAACAGCAGGCAATTTAGGTATAAGTCGTATAACTATTTAAAAAAAATATATACCTATTTAACCATAAATTAAAAAAAAAAATTATGGGCGACAGTTCACGTACAATCATAATGTCATTGGCAGAAATAGAGGAACAATAGCTGTTTATAAGGAACAATGCAACTGCAATGTTCGATTTCGCGATTTGTTAAAAGAAAATTACGATCGAGCGGGACGTGGGACTTTTGAGTGAAAAGCGGGACGTATGGCAACCCTACTTGACATGGATGTGGGGGGTCTTGCTTTCAAGGTTAATTCTTAGTACGGTGGTTTTCAAATAACCACGTCTCCTAGTCGGGATCGTAAGCCCAATCGTATCTCTCTCAATTTGAAGCGCACAATTATTAACTTCATATTTTATGGTACAGAATAAATACCGGCAGGGCATTGTCACTGAATGTCCCTACAGGTTTGCACGTGCTCTTGGGATTTATAATTGCTCTATTTGGAGTACAAGTTATTTTTTGGTGCAATTTAGTATGATTCCATATTATCCATAATTTAGTGAACTAATCGACCTTTTTATTGCTGAATGTTTATTTCATGGTTATTTGTGCTGGTTGATATTGTATCTATTTTTTTAATTGTTAGTATTTGCATGCTATGATTTGAGAAAACCACGTCAACTGAATGTGTGTATGTATTTGACACTTTGATTCTTTGGCTTAAAGCTCAAATAATGGGCTTATCTGTTTGTTTCATTATTGTTTATAGTGAATTCGTTGGAATGTATAGAATTGTCGCTTATTATCAGGGACGTTATAAATCCCTGTATTGTATTGTATTGTATTGTATTGTATTGTATTGTATTGTATTGTATTGTTTTATTGTACTGCGGACAAGTACATGGTATTTGTATGAGCTAGGAACTGTACATAAATTGTAGTGTAGTAACTTAGAAGGGTAATATGAGGAATTAACATGTTGAGCAAACTGTTCACTCGGTTAGAAAAATACCTCGTATACAACAGTAAAAACATCTCGTAGTTATCATTTTAATAGCATTTGTGCAGTGGGTTGTTTAATGGCATGGTTTAATTTTTCCGAAGCTTTGGGCAGAAGAATGTGAGTGACGGTCTCTGGGATCATGGCGACAGTTGCTAACCAGTACCAACCGGTTTCAGCTAGCAGGCGGCGGTTGGATGCGGGTAGCGGTCGAGGCAGTTCAGTAGCGTCGTGATCTTCACAGGGGGTAGTGCGCTTCCTAGTTGCTCTCGCCCGGGCGAAACCCGCGCGAAACCCGCGAGAGCACGCGCGAATTTAGCTGCGCTGCCATTTAACTAATTTTCTAGTCATCGTCAGTGGGTGCTCGGTAACAGAGTAACATTCATTTAGTTTCTGAACAATTAAAAACTCGTTAAAATTAAATTTTTCTGAAAATAAAGTTCTAAAACAATTTCGTCGTGATTCGAAAGTTGCGTGCCAAAGAGAACTGTGTACATCTGAAAAAGTAGTGACAACGGCATTTTTATTAAAACCATTGACTGCGTGTTTTCTTGGTTTTTGTTCTACGATAGACAAAAGTCCGCGTGGCTTGAATTTACAAGTTTATACCCGAAGACGATGCCACGCTCTTTGGTCTCTTATAATTTGAATAATTCTAATTGATTCTTGTCAACTTTTAATGAGATTATTGAATCAGTATCTCATTTTAACTTTGAGGAAGCATCTCTGACTAATTAGGTTGAGAGAATTTATTTTGAGATGGACGGGCTGTCGAGAGTGTTTTTCTCACTGATTTAAAATCTGCTTCGAACTGATTCAGTTAATTCGTGGTGATTTTGAAATTGAAGACGACGAGAGAAATCTCCGTGTGCTAATCTATTACCAATAAGTAGAAGCCAACTTTTAACTCGGCAAGTAGCATCTGTGATTGATTGCATTGCGATGGGGCAGGAAGTATTCAACGCAGGAATTATATCCTATAACAATTATAACTTTATCGAACAGACTTCTTGGAGTAGCATTTTACCGGTGATGATAGCGAATGAGCCAGGACGAGGGTCAGTCCTAGAGGCTCCAGCTAACTCCAGCCCAAGGATCAACACAAGCGTGATGCCCATTTTAGTAAGCCCCGGCGTTGTCAGCGTCGTAGGCGTCGTCGGTGTCTCGAGTGGGGGTGTTTTTGAGAGCAACCTAATAATTCCTCTCTATTTGGCCATCTTCTTGCTGGCTGTGGTGGGCAACTCCATGGTACTCATCACTTTGGCACAAAACAAGAGGATGAGAACAGTCACAAACGTCTACCTACTTAATCTGGTGAGCAATAATTGTGTCTACAGCATTCATTTTCATATATGTAGGTACTTACCTCTGGTGAAGAGCTCTTGAATTATACAGTTTCCACGCAGTTTTTTAAGATTGAGTATCTTTGTTCAAATCAACGACTGCCAGTTTGATCAAAGCTTGCGTTACTTCAGAACAAACGAGAGCGAAACTTCCCTCTATGTATCATAATTATGATTAATTAAAAAGTTACTCTTTGCTGGATGGAAGCTTTATTGCATTTGCTCTTCGTTTATTATTGACAGAGTTCTTTGTCTGTATTGTCGGCACAGAAAACTGTAATCGATTTGAGAAGCTTGGGCGAACTACCGTTAATTCGGTTAGAGCTGAATCACAAACTTGTTTGAATGGTATAAGCTTGAACGGTATAAGCTAGAACGGTATTAGCTCGAATGGTATAAGCTTGGACGGTTTATCGTATCCAGCACAGCCCTTCTTTCAGGGCACTGAAACGCAGAAATTGTCTCAAATACTTTTGACACTGACAGTCTCTGAAATTCTGAGATGTTACAAATCACTGCAGCGAGAAGTGCTCCTTGCAAAAAAGGGGAGTTTCCTTCCCCCGGGTTTGGAGCTTGCTGCTAGTCCAGGGGTTCATAGCGCCTAGCTCATGACTAAGGTTAGGCAGAGGAACTAAAATGCGTTATCGAGGACCTAGAGCTTTGGGCTTGAGCCAGCAGTAACACCGAGCAAATATAATTCAAGATTTAAGTAAGTAGAAAGACGTAAATTAGCTCAATAACTTAGTTCACAATACAGAGTATTAGTAGAGAAAGCTTATGTAAGCGTAAACAGACATAAAGAAAAAACCTGGCCACGTGAACAAATGTGTACTTCGGTGCGAAATCCTGCGCGGGTGACAACGCGATGATTTACGGGTAGCACTGCCAGGCAATGCTAATACTAGCAACTTGTTATCAATGAGGCTTGAATATAGTGAAACTAATCTTTACATATTTCAATCAAGTATGCCAACTACAGGACGAGTTCTTTCTAATTGTAATACACAATCTCACTGATCATAACATTATTTACGGTCCTGGCCAGTTGAACAATGACCAGTTGGAAGTAACCCGTCATTGTAGTGAATATAGAAGTGACTGATAAATGGCGAGCAAGGAGGATAACTAGCATAAAATAGAATACAATTCCAGCTACACTGGCTGAGAAAGTAAAAATATAACCACAGAAAGAAGTCGATTGAAATGTAAGAAAACGCTCGAAAAGAATTGAATAAATAGACGGGATTCGAACTCAATTCTTTGTGTGAGGTATCGTATTTAAACCTCGATGACACAATCACTGAAATAGTCAGATATCAATCGATTTCAATATGTCAATTTTAAATGCATTTTTAATTTTTAATTTTAAACATTTACCGTTTAATTTTAAACATTTACCGTTTAATTTGTGTTAATAACTTGCACAAGAGCGTGACGTGGGTTGGCAGCCAACAGAAATGTGTAAATTACTAATTTCATTTTCTAGCAGCGTAATACTGTGTTTGTTTGAGAAGAGCCGAGTTTGCTCTGCGGGTTGCGTTCAGGGCCCAACAAATTGTAGCGAGGATTTATTGGTCTAGGTGGAGGAGCCGAGTTTGCTCTGCGGGCTGCGTTCAGGGGCCAACTAATTGTAGCGAGGATTTATTGGTCTTGGTGGAGGAGCCGAGTTTGCTCTGCGGGCTGCGTTCAGGGGCCAACTAATTGTAGCGAGGATTTATTGGTCTTGGTGGAGGAGCCGAGTTTGCTCTGCGGGCTGCGTTCAGGGCCCAACAAATTGTAGCGAGGATTTATTGGTCTAGGTGGAGGAGCCGAGTTTGCTCTGCGGGCTGCGTTCAGGGGCCAACTAATTGTAACGAGGATTTATTGGTCTAGGTGGAGGAGCCGAGTTTGCTCTGCGGGCTGCGTTCAGGGGCCAACTAATTGTAGCGAGGATTTCTTGGTCTTGGTGGAGGAGCCGAGTTTGCTCTGCGGGCTGCGTTCAGGGGCCAACGAATTTGAGCGTGAAAAGAGCATTGCAAGCTTCAGAGAAATGTGCTCGATCATGTGTAAGGATGAATGCTATGTGTTAGTAAGTATTAGTCGATGAGTTTCCGAGTTATTGGTTTTGGTGGTGGAGCCGAGTTTGCTCTGCGGGCTGCATTCAGGCGCTACCCGCGCTAACGGCTGTCAAGTTTTATCTTCTCTTTTTGGACGTGATCACGCACCGAATTGTGACAAGTGCCAACTCTGTGAACTCGTCTAAGAATTGTCCATCGAAATGCTGAAGGAACCTAAAGAATTTGATCACCACCCGTTCGATATCGATCAATATCTTGTACACAATCATCCCCCCCCCCCCCCCCCCCCCGCCGCACCCTTCCCTCGCCAAAGGAACGGTGTTGGGTTGGCACATATTCTCAAATAAAGCTCTCAAATGTAAATTCCTCTTCGTCGAAGCGGCCGGCATTTGGAGGTTCGACGCAAGGATAATGGAGATTTCTCCATTATAATATTCTGAGAGACAATGTGGACCTTGGCACAATCGCTTTGCTCAGTCAAATGGCACCGTACCTAACAAATTTCACTACATTTTTAACACGTTTAAACATTTCTCAAGTCAATCTCGTTACATGCAAATTGCGATGAGCATTGTGCCATATATTCGACTGATTGTAATATTTCATATTTGTTAGTAATTTTAGACGGTTTTTGTTTGAAATTGTCGTTATTGGTCTCTTGTGGGACTGATCAGATTGCCCAACGATCATTAGCTCTTCGTAGCGTTTCAAACCGAATGTTCTGCTTGTTGCGTTCAGTAATCAGTTCCCAGTTAATGAACTCACTGGCAACTCAAAAGAAGCGTATCACAATTCTAGGCAATTATGATTTTTTCAGTTACTTGAGAGAACGGTTTTTAAACTCGTCTACTTTTTGAATTTTGCTAGGAATGGTAATTAGCGTGCAAGTTCGCTGTATATTGTCTTGTCAGAAACAGTACTAGCAGATTACATGGAGTCATGTTTATTTGTTAGGCGAAGCTAAGTGGGAAGGGAGTTTCAAACGTGGAACTAGGAAAGATAAAAGCCTAACGTCTGTGGGGTTACTGTTGTGAAGTGGTTTTCGAAGAGAAGCTTGGAATATCTGAACGACCTCAGCGAATTTAGGACGAATTCTCTATGGCATGATAGATAATGGAGGTGACTTTAGTAAAACTTCAGATAATATTGGTATTGTAGGGTTGTGTGTAAAAAGAATTCGTCATTTAGTACACACAATGTCAGTATATGCGTATGGTTTATTTGGTATATATATCTTTAAGGGCGACAAATTAATTTCATTTGCAAGCATCTATTTTTAGCAATAATATAGCAATTTGATTCTGGTTTCTTATAAGGAGCTTGAGTGTAACACATTTCTAGTACACCCAGCACTTCGTTCACTTGATTATTTGTATGGTTTCGACATTTTCTTGCTAGGAAACTCAATATTTGTGCACTTCTGACTTATCTGATGCGATATTTTGAACGTGGCGGACCAATAAGTGAAATTAAATCACTAAATCGTGTAAAGCTATTGCTTGTACCAAATATATGATGTGATTTATTATTTTATGCTTTTGTATTCTCTCGATTCGAGGTTATAGACTCTCAAATATCTCAGCGCGTTGCCCTGCATTTTGATCAACATTCAATAGCTTCAATGTGTGACCTGAATATGACAGCTGATTTTGGTTTTTGATAGAAAATTAAATTAAACCCTTTACAGAAGATTTTGCTTCCATGGTAAATGCGTCTCCATATTTGTTTGTTTGAGTTTGAATGTGGTTCAGTTTGTGTGATCTCACGAGTATTCAAGTCGTTCGGTATCCAAGTCAAAGTATAGGGAATCGTTTTAAAAAAAGGTTATTTTGTTCCCTTATTCAAAGACATCACCTACGCCACATCCACCTACGCCAAATCCACCTACGTCTACCTATTATAAAATGAAATGCTTGACTCTGCCAGTAGAAAGGGCTGCTGAAATTGATTTGTCGATTTTGAACGCACGACATCGTTTCGATTTCTTATTACCTAGTTCGTCTGCAAAAATTGAAAAAAAAAATCCTCTATTTTATGGCGGAATCAAGTTGGCGGCATTGTCTTGACACTTTTCGTGCAACCGACATGTTATTTGTCAATATTTAGACATATTTTTAAGTCTGAAAGTCAAACATCAGGCGACTTTTTGATATAAAATGAGCTTTAAATTCCTTGTGTTCGTTGTCTGTGTACACAAGTTTGAAATGGAAGTTCCAAGAAATGAACACAGGCCGAACGCTTGGTGATATTATTGCTATAACTTTACACTTTGAAGCAAAAACGCACACAATACGTACACTTACTTTTTCTCGAGACAAGCGTATCGAATTGTCAACCAATCTTTCTTTCCTTTCAACGAAGATTCAGAATAGACTTGTACACAGTTTTCCACTCGAAGTAAGTAATGCACGAATAATAAGGTACACTTTAAATGCAGTTCGCATTGAAAAAGCTTGCTGATGCATGTCAATCTCAGTTCAATTACTATAAGGAACGCATTTGTTCGAAAAAAGCTCACATTTTCCAACTTTAACGGAAAAGTCAGCGCTAGCAAACGCTGTGTAAATAAATAAAACTGCAAATGCATACTCTGAAAGTGCTTTTTATTTTAAAGATACAATACAGACGTTGTTTGAAATGCCAACTATAAATCTGCAAGAAAAGAAGAAGGTTAGTTTTTTTATATGAAATCTTATTTAAATTGCAAGCGCTTGCAATGCGCGGGGTAATTTATTATTACGAACACTATAAACGTCTCAAAATTTGATGCCCAAACACGGGCTCAAACCCCGATCTCCACCTGTCGCGGGTGTTGCTCTAACCAATTGAACTACTTAGACACTGGCTTTTTGAGACGATTTCAGTGTATTTGATGAGAATGACAGATCTCTAAGGAGTAGAACCAAGAGACTGTGAATACTCACAGTCACTCTGATTCTAGTGACGCTATATCACGTCACAACCTGTCAAACTCTAGTAACTCCAATTTGACGTTGGATCACAGGTTGGATGCTTTGTTGTTTTTAAATGAAATCTTATTTAAATTGCAAACGCTTGCAATGCGCGGGGTATTTTATTATTATGAACACTTTAAACGTCTCAAAAATTGATGCCTAAAAGCGGACGCGAATCCCGATCTCCACCTGTCACGGGTGTTGCTCTAACCAATTGAGCTACTTGAACACTGGCTTTTTGAGACGTTTTTAGTGTATTTGATGAGGATGACGGATTGGACGTTTGGGCATCAATTTTTGAGACGTTTATAGTGTTCATAACAATAAAAGAAGGTTAGTTGTTGCATTTTGTCATAGAACTCGATGAGTCTAATCCTTCAAATTCTACGCCACTTCCAAAATTAAAACCATAATTTCGTTACGCCGCGGACATAAATTCATTTATTAGGAGTCTCGACTTGTAAAGAACGATTTTAGGCGGGGTTTGAATTGCGAGTAGTTGTTGGTTTTGTGGGTTAACTACATATCCCGACGTTTTATCCAAACCAATATCACCAGGTTACTGACCACAGACCAATTTCAACATTTCACATAATATAACAATTTCTTGGCAGTAAATCTAAACTTAAAAACATCATCTATTGAGGCAAAATTGTCAGAAAGGTTGTTAAATAGATGACGGTGTGGACTATTTTCTGTACAAAATTGGTTTTCCTATTTTTAGCCATGATTTCCAGCGAAGAGCTGTAATCCGAAACTTTGTTTCACTTCCAAAAACTGTTTTAAACTGCGTTTATCACAGTGCGATTTTTCTCTAAAATTATTTTTGGAGAATTCCTATTCTGAAAATATCGTGAACTCTCAGATTTGACAAAGAAATGATTTTTTTTGTGAAATTTCTTATACACGACGCTCGAAAGATTTTGAAATATGTAAAACATTATTTTATCCAAGCGTTGACTGAAAAATGTTCTGAAAATTTTGATAAATATTCCTGGAAAATCATAATTTATAAACCATTTTTTTTTAAGTATTCCTAAGTGTTAAAAGTTTGAGCACGAGTGGAGGGCGAGCAAACAAACCATCTTTACTCCAATTGATTGACTTTCCTTGCTCAACTCCTCATCTTGCATGAAATATCCCAAATATTAACGACGTTTAGCGACATTATGCTTCGTTCCAATTGGAAAATAAAACACTTACCGGGAAATTCTATTAAACTTGGAACACTGTTGACTTTCTTGCCAGTGCATTAACAATTATAGTGATAATAACAAAAACACGGGATGGAGTACCGAGCTTTGAAGCTAAACACAACAATAACAACAGGTTGCAGATGTGCAATTAACCTGAAAAGGAGATGAGAATTATGTCATGTGGACGCCAGGTACAAGTTAAGTATCATGCAACTGTGGGATGTGGGATGTGTGATGTGGGATGTGGGATCTGGGATCTGGGATCTGGATCTGGGATCTGGGATCTGGGATCTGGATCTGGGATCTGGGATCTGGGATCTGGGATCTGTGATCTGGGATCTGGGATCTGGGATGTGGGATCTGGGATCTGGGATCTGTGGTCTGGGATCTGGGATCTGTGATCTGGGATCTGGGATCTGGGTTCTGGGATCTGGGATCTGGGATCTAGGGATCTGGAATCTAGGATCTGGGATCTGGGATCTGGGATCTGGGATGTGGGATCTGGGATGTGGGATCTAGGATCTGGGATCTGGGATCTGAGATCTGGGTTCTGGGTTCTGGGTTCTGGGATCTGGGATCTGTGATCTAGGATCTGGGATCTGGGATCTGGGATCTGGGATCTGGGATCTAGGGATCTGGAATCTAGGATCTGGGATCTGGGATCTGGGATCTGGGATCTGGGATGTGGAATCTGGAATCTGGAATGTGGAATGTTGAATGTGGGTGACAAAGGCTGGTAATGATAGCAAGCTGTCACTGTCTTGACAAAACTGTCGCGTCCTCTGGATAGCACGCACTTTTCTGTGCGTGCGTCGCTGGCCAAATGAGCAGCGAGACGCATCAACTCGCACCCCTCACGAAAGCTAACTCTCAAGAAAAAAAGTTCTTTATTGTTATTTGTCGCAAAATAGATATAAAAGATGCCGCGGCTGGGTTCTTGAGAGGTTTGAGCCTGCAATTATCTCATGGCTTATTAAAAGTGGGATAATGTTAGAGAAGTATCGAAGTGATGTTCGTTTCAAGGGGAGAAATGGCTCGTGAGACCCAACGAGGGTCGTCGTTGGTATTTTCAGTCATATGCGAGGAAACTTGAATCGAAACTAGTTGAGTGCTAGCATTTACTTTGCGGTGGTCTTTCAGTCTGGAAGGGGAGCTACGTGTTAGTGGGGCACATGACGACGGTGCGTTCAGTCTCGTAGGGAACTTAAATCCATCTAAAATCCGTTGCCTGGTTTTACGGAACTAACCCCAGTAGTGAAGTAGTCGGTCCAGTCGGCCAGTTTATTCTCGGCCAAACTCGAATTATTTAAAGACCCGTAAAGTAGGTTTGTTATAACAGTATAATATATCCCATTTTATTGCTAAGTGATGGAATTCGTTTTTTCAGGGTAGCGATAATTGAAGTTGTTTGGATGGAAGGTCGTATATGGATGAGACTAGAAGCAAAATGTCGTTAAATAGCGAATTTTGTTATCACGGTGGTGTGTCAAGCTGAAATTTGTATCACTTGTTCGCTATTTATTCGCCCGTTTTAAAGTGCAGCGTACAAATGAGTTGTGTACCAGTCCAGAGTTGCATATTACAATAACGGTTCATTTCGTCCTAATCTTTTGTTTTAAAAGAAATTTAGGATATGTGGGCATTTTCACCATTTTTTTAACGAAAAGTGGTAAAGTTGAAAGCCATGGCAATTAAAGGCATCATTTTCTGGTCTTTTAAACCATTTCAGTTAGTTTGGGAAGCGATCTTAAATGATACCCCGGTCAGTGGGCACCAAGATCAAGTCCATCATATGCTTATTTCTTCCGCCATTCAGTTCCTTTTAACAATCATCCTTCCAACCTGTGATAAAATAAAAGCTTGGTTCTTCATAGGTTTTGCTTTGTAATTTAGTATTATACAATACCGGGGAAAAACATTCGAGTCATAACTCATGCACCGCAAATTCTGCAGCCACTTTAATCGGATTGCGTACAATTTGATATATTTTTAACAAACGTAAAAAACACAATCTGCAACTTTCATTGTAGCGTTTAAATTAATAAAAGCAAGGTGCTTACAACTTAAGCCTGAACGGCTCAGTTTCACTGATCTTATGGATTTTATTAATGCAAATCAGTGATGATGAGGATGATGATAAATCTAACCTATCGATAGGTTGATGAGGCGATTGTGAGCGAAGATGTTTTACAAATTAGAATCCTTCCAATCTCTCCCAAATATAACTAAGTAATGAGACACTGGTTTGGTCACCCATCCAGTACAGAGTTGCTGAACTTCGGTGAGCTCATAAGATAGTTTCCAACACGTCAGACCGTCCGAGAAATTTAATCGACAATTAGTTATTACTTGCCGATACTTCCCCTTAAGTTTAGAATATATATCGAGGGAATTATTTCCCCAATACAGCTTGGCAAAAACACATAACCGACAAAATAGGTGGGTATTGTAAAAGTATCTGGCAACACATTTGTCGGAATGCCGAGAATGCGACATCTCGAATTTATTGAAGGTGATATTTCATAATATTTAGCTCGTTTTTTTTTATTATGGTAAGTCAGTAACAAATAAAATCTCCGGTATTTATGCTACAGATCGAAAATGGAAAAACAGGGTTTGGTTTAGGGGATAAAAAATGGTTTTGATGTTTGGGATTGTGCAATAATATAGCCTGAAGTGATTTTTATTATCATGTGTTTTATTTATTGGTTTTGGGAGCCGTTTTAAGCTGTTTAAAAGGTGGTCTGAAAATGCATTTTACGCGCAGCTCACCGCTTTTTTAAACAAATCTTTGCTATGAATTTTATTTTTTGATATTTTTTAATTTTTTTCCTGGTAGCCAAAGAGCAGATATTTCGAATGGTACTAATAAAAATTCGCGGACACCAAAAATGCTTCGTGCAAACTTACTTTGGCGATCGTCTTTTGTTCTTGTGCAATTTTTGGTCCATATTTTCCATATTTTGACTATCAAAAGTAAAAAATACGATAAATATTGGTTTTTGCAAACCATATGTTATGGCATATCTAAAAGAGATTTTCAATCCTTTCATAAATCTTCTGATAGACTCGATTTATCCGTGAAGAGCAACTCGTCTTAGCTTAGCGACCCTCACTAGATGTAATGTAACGTAATGTAATGCCTGTACATATATAAAACACTACTTTTTATAATGAACAATTGTATGTTGTTTTGTACCTAAAGTAAATAATGTCCAAGACTATGACCTCAGAAACAAAAAAGACATTCGTCTAAAAAAAGACAAAGCAAATAAATGGTCCAGGGGACCAACTGAAATTGGAGCCAAATTGTACAAAAAACTACCAAAGGATATAAAAAGCAAGAGTGGGATGGCGTTGAAAACCGCACTTAATTCTTATCTTCTGGAAAATTGTTTTTATTCAATTGATACTTTCTTGAATCACAAGCTTTAAATGTAATTTAATAATGTTTTTATGGTCATTCATTGTATAATATTCTAGATGTAAATAATTATTGTTATGACTTTCCTAAAATTACATATCTGTAATCAATTATGAAATAAAAAACAATAAATAAAAAAAATAAATGCAATATGTTTATTTTACATGATTGATCATAAAAAATGATGTACTGACAGTCAGTAATATAATAATAAATTACTATAAAATATAAATTAAAAATATAAACCAATATTGAGAAGGTAGCAGAAAAAAACATTATGTTGCTAGGCAGTCCCTAAGAATTCTTTAATATTAAAGAAGCATTTCATAAATAAATACAATTTCAGGTTAGTCTTAAAATCTTTTCCTAAATAATAATAATAATAATTATAATTATAAATTGTATTTTTTAGATTGATCACATGTATATAATATTAATACGTCATAATATTTACATAAAATTAACAAGTGTTTACAAAAGTAAGTGGGTACATTCCGGTAGGTAAATAAAATCATTTTTTTATACATTAAATTCTGTGGGAATTCGTCAGGCAAATGAAAACATTTTTCTATTTAACATTCTTTCAACCGATGGGAGAAAGCGTCAGGATTTATATTCTTCAAGTTTTTCGGTAAAATATTGTAAAGTTTTGAACCTAAGGTTAGAGGGAAACTTCTTTTACAATTTCATGATCATGATACATTTAATTATATTGGTTACTTCTTGTATATAAATGCAAGGTAGACCAAGAATGAAGAGAGGTTTGCCCGAGACCTTGATAGAAACTAAAGAGCAAGGGTTACCACCAGCTCTTGCCATAGGTTTCTTATTGTTCGCTTTTGTTCAATGAATATTCGTTTGGCATGCGATGAGCCTCCCCAAAGCAATATACCATACATTAATGTTGATTAAAAGTGGACAAAATATATTTGTTTCACTAATTTTAAGTTTACAACATTCACCATACTTTTTTAAATATATTCTGGGAGGAAGCTTATTACAAACCCCTTTGATGTGTAATTCCAATTCAGTTTAAAGTCGATGGTAACAACTAAATATGTCGTTTCCTCCACTTCTTTTAAGCATTATCCTTCGAGTCTCACTAAAGGAGAGAATTGCTGGTCAGTCCCTAAGAATTCTTTAATTTAATAGTAGCATTTCATCAATACACATTTTTTCATGTTAGTCTCAAAATGTTTTTCCTAATTCTATTTTCGAAGGGTGAATATAAGGCGTTGAAAAGTTGTGGTACTGCTCCAACTGCTCCAACTGCTCCAACTGCTCCAACTGTTCCAACTGCTCCAACTGCTCCAACTGCTCCAACTGCTCCAACTGCTCCAACTGCTCCAACTGCTCTAACTGCTCCAACTGCTCCAACTGCTCCAACTGTTCAAACTGCTCCAACTGTTCCAACTGCTCCAACTGCTCCAACTGTTCCAACTGCTCCAACTGCTCCAACTGCTCCAACTGCTCCAACTGTTCCAACTGCTCCAACTGCTCCAACTGCTCCAACTGCTCCAACTGTTCCAACTGCTCCAACTGCTCCAACTGCTCCAACTGCTCCAACTGCTCCAACTGCTCCAACTGCTCCAACTGTTCCAACTGTTCCAACTGCTCTAACTGTTCCAACTGCTCCAACTGCTCCAACTATTGCAACTGTTCCAACTGCTCCAACTGCTCCAACTGCTCCAACTATTGCAACTGCTCCAACTGCTCCAACTATTGCAACTGTTCCTACTGTTCCAACTGTTCCAACTGCTCCAACTATTGCAACTGCTCCAACTGTTCCAACTGCTCAAACTGCTCCAACTGCTCCAACTGCTCCAACTATTGCAACTGCTCCAACTGTTCCAACTGCTCCAACTACTCCAACTGCTCCAACTGCTCCAACTGCTCCAACTGCTCCAACTGTTCCAACTGCTCAACTGCTCCAACTGCTCCAACTGCTCCAACTGTTCCAACTGCTCCAACTGCTCCAACTGCTCCAACTGTTCCAACTGCTCCAACTGCTCCAACTGTTCCAACTGCTCCAACTGCTCCAACTGCTCCAACTATTGCAACTGTTCCAACTGCTCCAACTGCTCCAACTGCTCCAACTATTGCAACTGCTCCAACTGCTCCAACTATTGCAACTGTTCCTACTGTTCCAACTGTTCCAACTGCTCCAACTATTGCAACTGCTCCAACTGTTCCAACTGCTCCAACTGCTCCAACTGCTCCAACTGCTCCAACTATTGCAACTGCTCCAACTGTTCCAACTGCTCCAACTACTCCAACTGCTCCAACTGCTCCAACTGCTCCAACTGTTCCAACTGCTCAACTGCTCCAACTGCTCCAACTGCTCCAACTGTTCCAACTGCTCCAACTGCTCCAACTGCTCCAACTGTTCCAACTGCTCCAACTGCTCCAACTGTTCCAACTGCTCCAACTGCTCCAACTGCTCCAACTGCTCCGACTGTTCCAACTGCTCCAACTGTTCCAACTGCTCCAACTGCTCCAACTGCTCCAACTGCTCCAACTGTTCCAACTGCTCTAACTGCTCCGACTGCTCCAACTGCTCCAACTACTCCAACTGCTCCAACTGCTCCAACTGCTCCAACTGCTCCAACTGCTCCAACTATTGCAACTGTTCCTACTGTTCCAACTGCTCCAACTGTTCCAACTGCTCCAACTGCTCCAACTATTGCAACTGTTCCTACTGTTCCAACTGCTCCAACTGCTCCAACTGCTCCAACTATTGCAACTGCTCCAACTGCTCCAACTATTGCAACTGTTCCTACTGTTCCAACTGTTCCAACTGCTCCAACTATTGCAACTGCTCCAACTGCTCCAACTATTGCAACTGTTCCTACTGTTCCAACTGCTCCAACTGCTCCAACTGCTCCAACTATTGCAACTGCTCCAACTGCTCCAACTATTGCAACTGTTCCTACTGTTCCAACTGTTCCAACTGCTCCAACTATTGCAACTGCTCCAACTGCTCCAACTATTGCAACTGCTCCAACTGCTCCAACTATTGCAACTGTTCCTACTGTTCCAACTGTTCCAACTGCTCCAACTATTGCAACTGCTCCAACTGCTCCAACTGCTCCAACTATTGCAACTGCTCCAACTGCTCCAACTATTGCAACTGTTCCTACTGTTCCAACTGTTCCAACTGCTCCAACTATTGCAACTGCTCCAACTGCTCCAACTATTGCAACTGTTCCTACTGTTCCAACTGTTCCAACTGCTCCAACTATTGCAACTGCTCCAACTGCTCCAACTATTGCAACTGTTCCTACTGTTCCAACTGCTCCAACTGCTCCAACTGCTCCAACTGCTCCAACTGCTCCAACTGCTCCAACTGCTCCAACTGCTCCAACTGCTCCAACTGCTCCAACTGTTCCAACTGCTCCAACTGTTCCAACTGCTCCAACTGTTCCAACTGCTCCAACTGCTCCAACTATTGCAACTGCTCCAACTGCTCCAACTGCTCCAACTGCTCCAACTATTGCAACAGCTCCAACTATTCCAACTGCTCCAACTGTTCCAACTGCTCCAACTGTTCCAACTGCTCCAACTGTTCCAACTGCTCCAACTGCTCCAACTGCTCCAACTATTGCAACTGCTCCAACTGTTCCAACTGCTCCAACTGTTCCAACTGCTCCAACCGTTCCAACTGTTCCAACTGCTATAACTGTTCCAACTGTTCCAACTGTTCCAACTGTTCCAACTGCTCCAACTGCTTCAACTATTGCAACTGCTCCAACTGTTCCAACTGCTCCAACTGCTCCAACTGCTCCAACTGCTCCAACTGCTCCAACTGCTCCAACTGTTCCAACTGCTCCAACTGTTCCAACTGCTCCAACTGCTCCAACTGCTCCAACTATTGCAACTGTTCCAACTGTTCCAACTGTTCCAACTGTTCCAACTGCTCCAACTGCTCCAACTGCTCCAACTGTTCCAACTGCTCAACTGCTCCAATTGTTCCAACTGTTCCAACAGCTCCAACTGTTCCATTTGCTCCAACTGCTCCAACTGCTCCAACTGTTCCAACTGTTCCAACTGCTCCAACTGCTCCAACTGTTCCAACTGCTCCAACTGCTCCAACTACTCCAACTGCTCCAACTGCTCCAACTGCTCCAACTGTTCCAACTGCTCCAACTACTCCAACTGCTCCAACTGCTCCAACTGCTCCAACTGCTCCAACTGCTCCAACTATTGCAACTGCTCCAACTGTTCCAACTGTTCCAACTGCTCCAACTATTGCAACTGTTCCTACTGTTCCAACTGTTCCAACTGCTCCAACTAATGCAACTGCTCCAACTGCTCCAACTATTGCAACTGCTCCAACTGTTCCAACAGCTCCAACTATTGCAACTGCTCCAACTGCTCCCACAGCCCCAAGAATTGCAAAATAAAAACAATGAAAATGGAACGAGATAACATGGAAAGCTTATTATGCAACGTCACCTGTTGCTATTTCCAATCAAGCGAAGCAAGAAAACAGCGAACAGCAAAAATGTCGCTGAGTTGAAATAACGCACAATGCCGGTGAATAAAATACAGCACGTGAACACGCAGAGAAGTCGTAGCGAACATTTCTATAAAATCTGTTTCAGTTTTATTCGTGGAAAGCCACGATGCTTTTTGTATTTTTCAATCGCAGCGAACGAAATTGATTTTTTGCGAGTGCCGGTCTTGTCCCTCACTTGAGCTGGACGGTTAAAAAAAAACCCGAGAAAATCGTTTCGTAGTGACACTTTCCATCGTTAATCTTAAATAACTTTCCAGTTAAGCACACTAGCAGAAGTGCCCACCAGCATGGTAGTGCCCACCAGCAGAAGTTCCCACTAGCAGGAGTGCCCACTAGCAGAAGTGCCCGCCAGCAGAAGTGCCCACCAGCAGAAGTGCCCTCTAGCAGAAGTGCCCACCAGCATGGTAGTGCCCACCAGCATGGTAGTGCCCACCAACATGGTAGTGCCCACTAGCAGAAGTGCCCACTAGCAGGAGTGCCCACCAGCATGGTAGTGCCCACCAGCAGAAGTGCCCACTAGCAGTAGTGCCCACCAGCATGGTGGTGCCTACCAGCATGGTAGTGCCCACCAGCATGTTAGTGCCCACCAGCATGGTAGTGCCCACCAACATGGTAGTGCCCACTAGCAGGAGTGCCCACCAGCAGAAGTGCCCACTAGCAGAAGTGCCCACCAGCCGAAGTGCCCACTAGCAGAAGTGCCCACTAGCAGAAGTGCCCACCAGCATGTTAGTGCCCACCAGCATGGTAGTGCCCACTAGCAGGAGTGCCCACCAGCAGAAGTGCCCACTAGCAGAAGTGCCCACTAGCAGAAGTGCCCACCAGCATGTTAGTGCCCACCAGCATGGTAGTGCCCACCAACATGGTAGTGCCCACCAGCATGTTAGTGCCCACCAGCATGGTAGTGCCCACTAGCAGGAGTGCCCACCAGCAGAAGTGCCCACTAGCAGAAGTGCCCACTAGCAGAAGTGCCCACCAGCATGTTAGTGCCCACCAGCATGGTAGTGCCCACCAACATGGTAGTGCCCACTAGCAGAAGTGCCCACTAGCAGAAGTGCCCACCAGCATGTTAGTGCCCACCAGTATGGTAGTGCCCACCAACATGGTAGTGCCCACTAGCAGAAGTGCCCACCAGCAGAAGTGCCCACTAGCAGAAGTGCCCACCAGCCGAAGTGCCCACTAGCAGAAGTGCCCACTAGCAGAAGTGCCCACCAGCATGTTAGTGCCCACCAGCATGGTAGTGCCCACTAGCAGGAGTGCCCACCAGCAGAAGTGCCCACTAGCAGAAGTGCCCACTAGCAGAAGTGCCCACTAGCAGAAGTGCCCACCAGCATGTTAGTGCCCACCAGTATGGTAGTGCCCACTAGCAGGAGTGCCCACCAGCAGAAGTGCCCACTAGCAGTAGTGCCCACCAGCATGGTAGTGCCCACCAGCATGGTAGTGCCCACCAGCATGGTAGTGCCCACCAGCATGTTAGTGCCCACCAGCATGGTAGTGCCCACCAGCATGTTAGTGCCCACCAGCAGAAGTGCCCACTAGCAGAAGTGCCCACTAGCAGTAGTGCCCACCAGCATGGTAGTGCCCACCAACATGTTAGTGCCCACCAGCAGAAGTGCCCACTAGCAGAAGTGCCCACTAGCAGTAGTGCCCACCAGCATGGTAGTGCCCACCAGCATGGTAGTGCCCACCAGCATGGTAGTGCCCACCAGCATGGTAGTGCCCACCAGCATGGTAGTGCCCACCAGCATGTTAGTGCCCACCAGCATGGTAGTGCCCACCAGCATGTTAGTGCCCACCAGCAGAAGTGCCTACTAGCAGAAGTGCCCACCAGCATGTTAGTGCCCACCAGCATGGTAGTGCCCACCAGCATGGTGGTGCCCACCAGCATGGTAGTGCCCACCAGCATGGTAGTGCCCACCAGCATGGTAGTGCCCACCAGCATGGTAGTGCCCACCAGCATGTAAGTGCCCACCAGCATGGTGGTGCCCACCAGCATGGTGGTGCCCACCAGCATGGTAGTGCCTACCAGCATGGTGGTGCCCACCTGCATGGTAGTGCCCACCAGCATGGTAGTGCCCACCAGCATGGTAGTGCCCACTGGCATGGTAGTGCCCACCAGCATGGTGGTGCCCACCAGCATGGTAGTGCCCACCAGCATGGTAGTGCCCACCTGCATGGTAGTGCCCACCAGCATGGTAGTGCCCACCATTATGGTAGTGCCCACTGGCATGGTAGTGCCCACCAGCATGGTAGTGCCCACCAGCATGGTAGTGCCCACCAGCATGGTAGTGCCCACCAGCATGGTAGTGCCCACCAGCATGGTAGTGCCCACCAGCATTTTAGTGCCCACCAGCATCGTAGTGCCCACCAGCATGGTGGTGCCCACCAGCATGGTAGTGCCCTCCAGCATGTTAGTGCCCACCAGCATGGTAGTGCCCACCAGCATGGTAGTGCCCACCAGCATGGTAGTGCCCAAGAGCATGGTAGTGCCCACCAGCATGGTAATGCCCACCAGCAGAAGTGCCCACCAGCATGTTAGTGCCCACCAGCATGGTAGTGCCCACCAGCATGTTAGTGCCCACCATTATGGTAGTGCCCACCAGCATGGTAGTGCCCAAGAGCATGGTAGTGCCCACCAGCATGGTAGTGCCCACCAGCATGATAGTGCCCACCAGCATGTTAATGCCCACCAGCAGAAGTGCCCACCAGCATGGTAGTGCCCACCAGCATTGTTGTGCCCACTTATATTTTTATTTTATTTATTTGCGTCTTAAAATTCTCATACTTTAGGTCGGGTAAACCTTTAACAGAATGTAAAGACTCATTTCTAAAATGAAAAGGGTAAAATAAACATAAATACAAAGTATAATTAATCGTAGTACCTACCTAATAGTAATATCTAATAATAATACTTTAATTAGAGATGGATTATACCACTAATTATAAAGACAAGAGTAACAATGAGTGAGTAATAGTTGAATAGATGAATAGTTGGTTTTAAATAGTGGTGAAATATGCTAACTTGTTAGTTATTCAAGAGAAGTGATTATAATAACACTTATAAACCTACTAGATCATAGTTTACCATAATAACCTAACACACAATTAGTCTACATAGTCTATATTATCGAATAATTATTACCGAACGGTTTGGCGTGTTGGAAACACCGGTTCTCGTTAGATCACCGAAGTTAAGCAACACTGCGCTGAGTCAGGTATTGGATGGGTGACCATCATACACATGACCAGTTCTGTTCGGGAGAGAGGTTGGAGGGGTGAAAGTTAGTACAGCAACTTCATTCGCCTTGCTTATCAACCTCTCGACAGCATGGATTTGTGGAGGAATCCTGTTGTTCGCGTTGTACCGTCCTTCGGAAGGGACGTTAAGCCGGTGGTCCCCTTGGTCTTCGACAGGAGTAGGCTACGTGGCGGCACCGGGTTTTCCCTCCTCCTTTCTAGGCTAGGTTAGGTTCATCATCATCATCATCGTCATCCACTCATTCACCGACGCCATTAGACCAGTGCCGCATGGCCAGATGTTAAAACAGTGCGTCGTTAAACACAACAAATAATAATAATTATTATTATCGAATAATTAGCCAAACAAAAAGTATTCTTATACAAAATCCATCAGAATTAAAGAGTAAATGAACTAGCTGGCACCCTGAGCGACCGGATGAAAAGTGGGTGGCTGCCCATTGAAAGGCAAGGGGTGGTGGGGCTGGGGTGGGAGCAGGATCTTTGTCTTGCAAGACCGCCAGTGGCGTGAGGCGAGCTCCACTGCAAACATTCCTTCGCATGCCGCTGGCATACATCAAAAATAAATTATAGATAAAATGCCTGGAGGCATAAAATTGAATATCGATGCGTTGACGGTTTGGGCAGGACGATGGTATTTGTAAGAAAATGATTGATTAAATTGATAAGGATCAGAATCTCCTAATATTTGACGTTGGAAGGAGTCTTGCTGGGATGGGTGGTGGGTGGTGGGTGGGTGGGAAAGAATGTTTGTGAGCTTTTTTAGTGCGTAGTTAATAAAGTGATATGGTTTTGAAAATCCGTTGCAATAAAATAATGTAATAAACTGTGTTAGATTTCGTTCAGCTTTGATGCTTTGATTAAAATCTTCTGTCAAATATTAATATAATCAAAAGTCATAAAAATGATGAATGGTTGACATTTAAGGATCTTCCTACTCCCGATGCGGGCAGACGTTCACCCGGTCACTTTTTTAGGGTTCTAATTATTCGAAACGATTTGAAAAAAATCAGTTTGTAAAGAAAGAGTCTGTCTATTTACAAAAACTATTTGAAATGGGTTTTGAATGCTAAGTGAAGAACAACTACATTTCCCGACGTTTCGTAACTTGTACCTGTTACTTCTTCAAGGGTAAGAGCAGTCCTGACAATTTTCCGAAAACAAAAGAACCACAAAAAAATTATAAATCCGTACATCTAATTAGAAAATTTAATCTAAAACCTATGTGTCTATGCCTGTTGTTCACCGAAAGGTTTGGCGTGTTGGAAACACCGGTTCTCGTTAGATCACCGAAGTTAAGTAACACTGCGCTGAGTCAGGTATTTGTTGGATGACCATCATACACATGACCAGTTCTGTTCGGTAGAGAGGTTAGAGGGATGAAAGTTAGTACAGAAACTTCACTCGCCTTGCTTATCAACCTCTCGACAGCATGGATTTGTGGAGGAATCCTGTTGTTCGCGTTGTACCGTCCTCCGGAAGGGACGTTAACCCGGTGGTCCCCTTGGTCTTCGACAGGAGTAGGCTACGTACCGGCACCGGATTTTTCCTCCTCCCTTCTAGGCTAGGTTAGGTTCATCATCATCCTCATCATCATCCACTCATTCACCGACGCCATTAGACCAGTGCCGCATGGCCAGATGTCAAAACAGTGCGTCGTTCAACACCAAAAATAATAATAATAATAATATGTTTGCTATTGGATCAAATTTTGATATTTTGAAAAACGTAAACTGGGGGAGATTTTGAAAAAGAGTCGAAATGCGCATATTTGAAGGTTTTGTGTGATAGGTTCAATCGAAAAAGTATCAGATACCAACCTTGAAACATCCTTCCCTATGCACTGTTTTTTAAGATTTTTTCGAGCAAATTTAGACCTTTTAAAATCTGATCACGCAAAATATTGTAAACCAGGCGTTAATTCTTTGCCTAGGTAAGCTGCCAGTTGCGATAAGAGGGCAGTCAAGTTTATGAAGGAAGGGATTCATTTTTATATAGTTTTCCTCAAAACTTGTAACTGAAGTTGCAATTTCTCGAGCAAATTATGAAAACGCCAGGGTGTCTAGGTGGCTCGGGCTGAAATTGGGTGGGTGAGTGGGTGGGAGGGTGGTGCCGAGGGCGGTTACGGTTGGTGAAACGATAAATTGCTAAAAATGTGACAAACGTCTCTTGAAAATTGTGAATGGAATTTGTGTTTACCCCATAAAAGACATTCTCGTCCACAGTTCGTGTCCTTACGCATAACTGCAAAAGTGCATTACACAGCATAATTGTTTGCGTAATGAATGCTGTAAAGAGACCGCAACAAAGTAAAACAAAATGTTTTAAACTTGTCAAGTAATTTTATTAATATGAACACTACTGAAAAATACTACACTAAAAAATTGATATCAATATTATTATATATTGATCAACGGAGTCATCCTTGAACCTGTGTAGCAACGCTGACCTTGAACCTGTGTAGCAACACTGACCTTAAACCTGTGTAGCAACACTGACCTTGAACCTGTGTAGCAACACTGACCTTGAACCTGTGTAGCAACGCTAACCTTGAACCTGTGTAGCAACGCTAACCTTGAACCTGTGTAGCAACGCTAACCTTGAACCTGTGTATCAACGCTAACCTTGAACCTGCCTTGTGTGGAGTTGAACCTGGAACACTTGAGACCGAACGGTTTGCCGTGTTGGAAAAACCAGTTCTCGTTAGATCACCGAAGTTAAGCAACACTGCGCTGAGTCAGGTATTGAATGGGTGACCATTATACACATGACCAGTTCTGTTCGGGAGAGAGGTTAGAGGGATGAAAGTTTGTACAGCAACTTCATTCGCCTTGCTTGTCAACCTCTCAACAGCATGGATTTGTGGAGGAATCCTGCTGTTCGCGTTGTACCGTCCTTCGGAAGGGACGTTAAGCCGGTGGTCCCCTTGGTCTTCGACAGGAGTAGGCTGCGTACCGGCACCGGGTTTTTCCTCCTCCCTTCTAGGCTAGGTTAGATTCATCATCATCCTCATCATCATCCACTCATTCACCGACGCCATTAGACCAGTGCCGCATGGCCAGATGTTAAAACAGTGCGTCGTTAAACACCACAAATAATAACACTTGAGACCAGTCTATTAATAAGATGTACTCTGTTAGCAGACCCAATGTTCTCGTGAGAGTCGCCATCGGCTATGTGACTCGCTTTACGCCATGATAAAGTGGAGAGAAAGTGAGGAGAAAGTGGGGAGAAAGTGGGGAGAAAGTGGGTACTGGCACAGACAGGGGCTGCCTTTAACAACATTATACCCTCAAAAAGAATGTGCCTGCTCCTTGCTAATTACTAATTAGCAATTACTATCCCCGCCTTGATTCGATTACCCTAGAAAAGAGCAGCTGGAAATTAGAAATGTACTTTTTGTTTGGCTTCTGTGGCAAGTTTGGTATTTTTTATTTGTCTGGTTTTGGGGGTTTGATGGGTCCGGAACACCTTGGTCCGATGGGTGGGTTGAGCCGACACTGACAGTTAAGTCTACACATTCCTGGTGGTTCCGCGGGGCACGGATCTGAAATTACCTTCCTGCTGACCTGTCAGGTTCCCGTCAAACGCATACAGAGGATTGTTCGGTTGATTTCGCAATGAGATCGATTGCACGCTGGGGGGAAACTCGAATGTGTCTGGCTAGAATTCCGGTATGCGGTGAAATGGGCGGACAATTTTATTTTTTATCTCGCAGCCAATGATAAGACGCATTGTGACCATTTGAAAGTTTGCTTCTTTTCTTCGAAGATTTTATAAGAACTTGACTTGTCTGCGTCAATTCTCCGAATTTGCTTTATCTTGTGTTCTTATTATTAAAACAAACAATGAATTCTTCGTTTTTAAAATTCAATTTTTACTACATGACATTTTCAGAGTAGGAAAATAAACACGACTAAAATAACAAAAATTTCACAACTTGACACACTTGTCAAAAAAAAAAACACCAATTTCTCTTCTTCTGCGCCGGTAATATGTTTTTAATTTTCAGTTCGTTTGGGTATGTAATGGTATTTTCATATCAATAATGAAACAATAATAGATCCATGCTTCTAAAAAAATGACTCGCATGTTTCTTTCTGAAACAGCTGGGTTTCGTGTCACAGGTCTCAATTACTGTCATAACTGCTGCTTTGATGCACATATTATTCTTTTATTAATGGACTTAATGCGTCAATCAAACTGGGCGTGTCCACGCGCACAAATTATTCACATCTACATGTGCGTTAAAATGAATAATTTCATTTGACGAAAGCCGACAAAATGGTACTTCAAACCGTTGAGTGTGCAGGTTCTAGGTAGAGGCAGAACGTTAATGTTAAACCGTTGAGTATGCAGGTTCTAGGTAGAGACAGAACGTTGATGTTAAACCGTTGAGTGTGCAGGTTCTAGGTAGAGACAGAACGTTAATGTTAAACCGTTGAGTGTGCAGGTTCTAGGTAGAGGCAGAACGTTAATGTTAAACCGTTGAGTTTGCAGTTTCTAGGTAGAGACAGAACGTTAACGTTAAACTGTTGAGTGTGCAGGTTCTAGGTAGAGACAGAACGTTAATGTTAAACCGTTGAGTGTGCAGGTTCTATGAAGAGGCAGAACGTTAATGTTAAACCGTTGAGTGTGCAGGTTCTAGGTAGAGACAGAACGTTAATGTTAAACCGTTGAGTGTGCAGGTTCTAGGTAGAAACAGAACGTTAATGTTGAACCGTTGAGTGTGGAGGTTCTAGGTAGAGACAGAACGTTAATGTGGAACCGTTGAGTGTGCAGGTTCTATGAAGAGGCAGAACGTTAATGTTAAACCGTTGAGTGTGCAGGTTCTAGGTAGAGACAGAACGTTAATGTTAAACCGTTGAGTGTGCAGGTTCTAGGTAGAAACAGAACGTTAATGTTAAACCGTTGAGTATGCAGGTTCTAGGTAGAGGCAGAACGTTAATGTTAAACCGTTGAGTGTGCAGGTTCTAGGTAGAGACAGAACGTTAATGTTAAACCGTTGAGTTTGCAGGTTCTAGGTAGAGACAGAACGTTAATGTTAAACCGTTGAGTGTGCAGGTTCTAGGTAGAGACAGAACGTTAATGTTGAACCGTTGAGTGTGCAGGTTCTATGAAGAGGCAGAACGTTAATGTTAAACCGTTGAGTGTGCAGGTTCTAGGTAGAGACAGAACGTTAATGTTAAACCGTTGAGTATGCAGGTTCTAGGTAGAGGCAGAACGTTAATGTTAAACCGTTGAGTGTGCAGGTTCTAGGTAGAGACAGAACGTTAATGTTAAACCGTTGAGTGTGCAGGTTCTAGGTAGAGACAGAACGTCAATGTTACAGTCTCTGCGTGAAAGATGGCCGCCAAATGTCTACCTTACCGACAAAAACGCAGAGTACCGGAACACCAGGTTAAGTGGAGCCACTGTCGTGACAAATTTATTTTCGATACTTCTCGTAGGGTACTCGCTTTTGAATATCGTTACGTGTATATCAATCGTTGAGGTAAACATTGATGGAGATCTTTTGAGCATGAAAAGGTACTCATTTTCTCCACGCCTATACCTATCAATAACGATTACGAAATCTGGCCATATTGGACTTTATTGGTTTCTTATAAATCACACTCTTGGGAGTTTAAGTGCTTCAACGAGAAAGTTTATTTTGGAGTTATTCATGAAAATCAGCTTTGCTCCCCACAATGCTGCGTTGAAGGTGTGTTGAAGGTGTGTTGAAGGTGTGTTGAAGGTGTTTTGCAGGCTGTATTGAAGGTGTGTTGAAGGTGTGTTGAAGGTGTGTTGCAGGCTGTATTTATAGTGTGTTGAAGGTGTATTGAAGGTGTGTTGATCCTATGTTGAAGCTATGATGAAGGGTGATCTGCAACGCATGGTTTGTTGCAGGCTGTCTCCGACCTGTTGCTGGGTGTATTCTGCATGCCCTTCACACTCGTGGGCCAAGTTCTGCGCAACTTCGTGTTCGGTGACATCATGTGCAAGCTGATCCCCTACTTCCAAGGTGAGCCAAACAAATACAGAAGCATGATGCATAGAGCTGCGTAGAGCTGTGCGTAGAGCTGCGTAGAGCTGTTTAGAGCTGCGTAGAGCTGTTTAGAGCTGCGTAAAGCTGCGTAGAGATGCGTAGAGCTGCGTAGAGCTGCGTAGAGCTGCGTAGACCTGCGTAGAGCTGTGTAGAGCTGCGTATAGCTGTGTAGAGCTGTTAAGAGCTGCGTAGAGCTGCGTAGACCTGCGTAGAGCTGTGTAGAGCTGCGTATAGCTGCGTAGAGCTGTTCAGAGCTGCGTAGAGCTGCGTAGAGCTGCGTAGAGCTGATTAGAGCTCCGTAAAGCTGCACAGAGCTGTTTAGAGCTGCGTAGAGCTGTTAAGAGCTGCGTAGAGCTGCGTAGAGCTGAGTAGAGCTGAGTTCGGTCGTCTGCCCCGAGTCCAGCTTGCATGCGCTTCAGTAAAGTTATTTCTGAATATTAGCACCGAAATATTTTAAGTTTAATCCTGTCTATACGAGCACAGGTCCCCAAGGTCACAGATGAAACCGTTAAAAATGATTGCATTTGAAGAAACTCTAAAGAACGAGATTGTCTGGTTGCTGCTATTTCACGTTTTTAATGTTCATGTTGAAATTTAGCGGCTTCATGGCTTCTACCAAACATTGGGGATGCAGACCCCTGCGCGGTCAGAATTTTGGGGGTCGAAATTTGTTCAAAAAGACATGAAAAAGAAGCATAATGAAAGACTGATCTGGGTTGCTTTTATGTTTTACTTTTATTTCATTTTGTGATGTCTTACAAAGCTTTCAAATAAGAGCACTTACGTGTTAGTTAGTTTTTTTTTCTTCTTTTAATTGATACTTTCTACTGTGAAAAAGTAGCGATTGAAGACACATTCCTCCCTTGTGCACAATTAAAATTGAAAACTGCAATCATTACTGAGGGTTAAACTAATCTAACAAACCAACTAAATAACTAACTGTCATGCTAATTACGAGAAATCTGTTGTCCTGGTTTGCTTTCCAACTCAAGTATATTTTCAAGTTCGATGGCCGAGCGATTTCACGCACCTTTCACTACACATTGACGCATATTCATTTTCTGACACGAAGCCAACTTCCATAATTTCGTGGCAAAATAAAGAAACCATATGCAAAGTTTTTCTTTCCCTTCCACGATTGGCTTTTATTCAGAACTTTATTATGATTGCGGTAGAGAAGCGGGTTCGCATACTAAGGTTCTCTTACTGCAAACTTTATCTAAAAGAAAACTTGCCTACACCGGAATTTTAAATCACTTTCATTCAATGGCACGTTTGTTAAATTTAGAACGAGACCATATAATTCACTTTTCTGATCTCGTCTTTTGCATTATCCTAACTTATCGCTCGTCTCCGTCTCCATCCATCCCACTCCAAACCCAGCACTCTCCGAATAATAGAGATTTGGACAGAAATCGGACAGAAATCGGACAGAAATCGGACAGAAATCGGACCTAGACGTCAGCTTGAATAACTAACTAAACCTGTTTGAAGACTGTTCATATTACAGATTCATTCAAGTGTTGCTAATTGGTGTAATATGTAAGAAATTAGCCAGCTCACGTATCAAGGCACCCTTTAATTTGAAATTGACGAAAATTAATTACACTCTTCGAGTGGCGCTGTGTTGGCGTCCTTTCTCTTGGCCAAAACAGCTGTTTATGAGAATCTGACGCTCTTTACTGGAGTGAATTCAGCTGGTAACGAAGCGTAACATTTCTAACAACAGTTTGTTTTTGAAAATGTGTCGAGGTAGTTTTCTCGAGGCTATGAGAGATCTAAGATTTGAGATTATGATTATGATATTAGCAAGTCTGGAGTGAAAGCTGTGGATTGTGTCATGGGGTGAATGTGGAGAAAGTGCTCGCGCCATCGCGGCTTGGTTGCTACAATTGGCTTCCTGGCTTTCACCCCTGTCACTGTGGGACAATAACAGAATTACCATACGCTTGATTCGGCTTACGCTTGAGATTACCTATTCAACATGGTTCGCCGTTTCGCTTTCCGAAGTACGTGTTTTCTTCATTTCTTCAAGAAGATACTTTTTTATCGTATTTTGTGAAAACGCGTTCACGAAAACATTCGATTGTTAAGTTGATTCCCAAGCGGAACAAGCCGCAGAGGTGTTCATTTCTAGTACCAGTTGCGTTGTAAACTTGTACATTTCGATCAACTTTGTTACGACTCTAGAGTTGAGCAAGTTTCTGACTCTCCCTTTTCCGACGGCTGAAGATGAAATCTTAGACCACTTAGATATTCTAGGTTAGCCTCGTCATTTTGGTACAGGCAGTTATCTAATATGGCTGCTGGACCGTCGTGTGCAGTGTGACTCTTTCTATGTGGTTAGAAGGGTTTGTGTGGAGGGATGGGGGAGGAAAGGGGGAGACGTATGGTGTGGCTGAGGTTGGAATATTAACACGAGAGGCGAGTGCCAGAATCTTGCCAGCCAGCTGATAAATATCCCGGAATAATGTTCGCATGGTCCTTGTTTCTCCAACTCTAGTTCGTATGAACTTTGATCTCGATGCTTACGAAATCGCTCTGAATGTGGTTGTCACGAATTACATAAGACTATTTTATGAAGCACAAGCTGGCATAAACTTGTTTCTTTCTGTATAGTGTACTTATACATAAAGTCAAGCTTTTATGCCAAGCATTTTCACATTTTTCCTTAACTTTATCTCCGTTGTTATTTTCTAACTTAAGAATTCTGATTTCATGTAAAGCGTAGTGCATAATTTATGGTTCCACTTTTTTCCGTGTATGAGCGGAATTGGAAATTGTATATAGCCGCGAATGTTTTCCTGGCTTTTCTCATAGAAAAACAAGCGTATCTCAAGTCTACTATATTGCAAATTATTATTGCATAAGTAATAAGTTATAAGTAATGCTGAAACTTGAGTAGCACAGTTACGTTTTACTGTTTTGCTGTTTTGCTGTTTTGCTGTTTTGCTCTCACTACATACCAACGAAACTTCTAATTGACTGCTATCTCAAAACCACTGTCGTCTCAGCGTAGAGAATCGGACCCATATTTTAGAACTACTCTAACCAAATGTTGGGGTATTGGGGTATGTTGGTAATTATGGGTTGAACATCTAAAGGGTATCTCAAAGCTACACGTAACCCAACAGAATGGCTCCATGGAGAGTGAATTGTGAGACTTGTACGTTGGTCCTAATCGAGGGTTGCATATTGAAATAGTTCACGATGCTTTTAGTTTACGACGACAAATATGATCCAATATCGTACTTATGAGACTACCTATCCGCATACGAGGACCGGCATATCGCTAGCATTATTATCTTCTCGCTTGCGTTGTGGGGTCAGGGGACATATGCAAAGACAAGATGACATTTTGGCCGGCGTTTCTGGAGTTTATCGCCGTTATTGTTGGTCCTTGGAGTAATCGTGCCGGTTGCGAGCAGTGATTTCATCTGTGTATATATTAGTGGGATGAGTAAACGTTGCACCGAGGCTTTATAAGGGTAGCGGGGATCTATGCGAGCTGGATTTTTATCGGAGGAAATTGTTTTAGGAGTGATTTCATTTCAAGGGCTAATTGAGCGCATCCAAGTAGACGCATGGTTGCACGAGATTGTTTTTGTCATTAAAATAGTAATTCCAGTTATCATGCAGATGTTGGTTTGCGTGTGACTGTGTGCCCAATTCCAAATAAAAGCTTGGTTTAGATTTTATTGTTTCAGCTTGTCCCCCCCCCCCCCCCTCTCTGAAAAATATTTACAATCCTCGATTTCTGAATACATTTTTGTTGATATTCCCAGCGAGTCGTGGGGCCTGACACCATTACTCGCGTAGTTAATTGTGTTTTGTTGGGTTGAGTTTTATTCTTCAACTGAAATGCCAGCTTGAAATGAGCGGTGGTAAATACTTGCATACTCACTTCAAAACTGCGTGAAGGCGTTTCACAGGATAGAACTTTGAACGCTGTAGCGGCGGCTGCTGACAATCTCATTCATAAAACCGAAATCAAGAACAAATGCATTTTGTTTTACTTCTTATTGCCAATACTGTTTGTCTCAGAGAAAGTTAAGTTTGTATGAATCCATTGTTAAAAAATACGCTGTTATTTGCATTGCTTTCTTTAGTAGTTATCCTTCTTGGATGGATTGATTGATTTGTGGTGTTTAACGACGCACTGTTTTGACATCTGGCCATGCGGCACTGGTCTAATGGCGTCGGTGAATGAGTGGATGATGATGAGGACGATAATGAACCTAACCTAGCCTAGAAGAGAGGAGGGGAAACCCGATAGCCTACTCTTGTCGAATAGCACCAAGGGGACCACCGGCTTAACGTCCCTTCCGAAGGACGGTACAACTCAAACAGTAGGATTCCTCCACAAATCCATGCTGTCGAGAGGTTGATAAGCAAGGCGAGTGAAGTTGCTGTACTAACTTTCATCCCTCCAACCTCTCTCCCGAACAGAACTGGTCATGTGTATGATGGTCACCCATACAATACCTGACCCAGCGCAGTGTAGCTTAACTTTCATCCCTCTAACCTCTCTCCCGAACAGAACTGGTCATGTGTATGATGGTCACCCATACAATACCTGACCCAGCGCAGTGTAGCTTAACTTTCATCCCTCTAACCTCTCTCCCGAACAGAACTGGTCATGTGTATGATGGTCACTCATCCAATACCTGACTCAGCGCAGTGTTGCTTAACTTCGGTGCTGTTCGGTTGATTGATTGAACGTTAATTTGGAGTACGAGGTGCGAGGTTGAATGTTTATTGTACCGACGTGAAATGGAAATGTTTTTAAACTGCGTGGCGCTTTGTTTTGTAATGGATCTGGAATTAATGAATGATATTCTGCTGGTTCCCGAGTATTTCCGAGTATTTCCGAGCCCTCGAGTGGTTGCCAGATTGGAAAATGGTGAGTTAATATATCACATTCATTACAAGCTCATTTGAAAAGTAATAAACTGCAAATTCGGGATAAAATTCATGGAGATTGGGAATTGGATTATGAATAAATATTCAATGGTATACGTGCACTTTACGTGTAGTGATTAACCAAAGTGACAAATAACGATTTGAATGCGAGTCTAGTCACAGGTTGATGCACTTTTAAAGCAGGTACTCAATTAGCACCATCCAAGCAGTGCAGTCTTTTAGTTAGCACCGGATATTGGTTTTAGAAATCGCATTTTTTTTTTCGTTGTTACTTCTCCGATAGGAAAGCACATGCACCAATATCTAGCAAATGTTTGGTGCCATGTGTGGCAGGTCTGTACCTTGGTTTGTATGCAGCCTGGTTACATTCGTACCAGTAATGGAAGGTCTCTTCTTGTAGTACGAGGCCAATAAAGAAGATAACCCACCTTATGCACCCGTCCCAAGATTACCCTCTCCTCTACCAGCGTGGTAGAACCATTGTACGACGTACATCCAAGACTTAGATGCAGGAATTTCGCTGAGGATTTCCAATACTTATCCAAAACCCTTCTAACATTTGAGCCCTTCTCAAAGCTGTATCTTAAAGTTTAGCTTCTTTCTAGCTCTTTGAACAATAATCTTCTTATCCTACAGAGGTCAACCATATTTTGACGTTCTGAAAAATAATAATATCGGAGCTTAAAAGACATCAGAGATTCAACATGTTCTTCTGGACTTGGAAAACGGTCCACTCAACAAGCTAAATATCCTGAGTATACGTTAGGGTTAGAATCTGTGGTTAGATGTTACAGGGAAGTGAGGTCGAGAATTAAATGCATGACTCTGGCTTGAATTGATATGACAAACAATTTGCCTTTTCAGTTGGTCCGTGTCATTCTATATCACAGTGACAGCAAAATGTTTGTTATGATTCTTGAATATCATTCCTGGTCTCGAAATGAGGCAACCTGAGTTGGTTTTATTGCCAGAAAAAGCTAGACATCAAAAAGGTCGGGACTTGGGTCGAATGACTGCCTTGATTGGGAGATAACAGAACCCATTTATAGGTAGAAAATTAAATTATTTTTTTTCCTTATATTGAAAAAATAATGCCATAGAAATGTGTCTCACAAAGGGACAAAGCGAGTCAGTGTGGTGAACTGGAATTGTCCTGAAGTGTTAACAAACCATTTTGTAGACATCGTCGATCCTCATTTCACTGAGCAAAGCAGCTACTGGTAGGGGAACTGTTTTATCTGAACAAGTTTCATACCCACTAAAAGCATGTCACATGCCACGTACCCATTTACCCTTATTCTCTAAACTATATGCCTACTAATTAACTCTGACCGCTTACTTTTGACTGGACTGGTTTGTGAGTCCTGTGTATTGAGTTGGATACTTGTTGTTTGTTGCATTTCTCTGTGAAACCAGATCAATTAAGTATTGTTATCCCACCATCTTCTCAGCGCTCCTGGCGTATGGTGTGTACACTATGGTAACAAGTTCGGTTGCTATGCAAAAACCCAGTCATTGGGAACACACATTGATATTACCAACGATATTACACATGATATTCTTCGATCGAGTTTAGCGGCGGTGAAATTTGACAAGGACTTCTGTCAATGCGAGCGGCACAAGATGCACCTTCCCCCACCCCCCCCCCCCCCCCACACACACTTCACCAATCTCTCAGATTTATGCCTGTCACGCAAGAAACGCATTTATATATCTGAGATCTTATATTCTGCGGCGTGTCAGGTGGTGCAAAAATGTGACGTCTGAAATGGAGTTGCTCATTTTTCGCTCCCCGAATGATTAAATTGAAAATGTCGTGGTATGCAGGATAATTTCAAGTTTTGAACAAAACCGGGCGTTTCGTTAATCGGAGCTTCTCTGCCCACGCTCAGTGTTGGTAAACAGGTGATAAGCAGTCTAGTACACAAGCCACAGGTACGAGAAAATAGGAGCATCCGACATAAAACCCGTCGTAATACATTAAATGAACGCTGCCTGCAATAACAAATCCAAATCCAAGCATTAAATAGTAAAGCCTCAGCTGTAAAATAATCTTATTGTGAATCTGAATGGACGTAATATTATGTCCGAAAGTACTTACTTCAAGTTGAATGCTCTGAATCACGGTATCATGATATGGTTGTACCAACTTAAAGTTGAATGCTCTGAATCACGGTATCATGATATGGTTGTACCAACTTAAAGTTGAATGCTCTGAATCACGGTATCATGATATGGTTGTACCAACTTAAAGTTGAATGCTCTGAATCACGGTATCATGATATGGTTGTACCAACTTAAAGTTGAATGCTCTGAATCACGGTATCATGATATGGTTGTATCAACTTAAAGTTGAATGCTCTGAATCACGGTATCATGATATGGTTGTAGCAACTTAAAGTTGAATGCTCTGAATCACGGTATCATGATATGGTTGTATCAACTTAAAGTTGAATGCTCTGAATCGCGGTATCATGATATGGTTGTATCAACTTAAAGTTGAATGCTCTGAATCACGGTATCATGATATGGTTGTATCAACTTAAAGTTGAATGCTCTGAATCACGGTATCATGATATGGTTGCACCAACTTAAAGTTGAATGCTCTGAATCACGGTATCATGATATGGTTTCACCAACTTAAAGTTGAATGCTCTGAATCACGGTATCATGATATGGTTGTATCAACTTAAAGTTGAATGCTCTGAATCACGGTATCATGATATGGTTGTACCAACTTAAAGTTGAATGCTCTGAATCACGGTATCATGATATGGTTGTACAATCTGTGGTTGTACCAACCATATCATAGCACCAAGCATGCTTGATGCTTGGTGCTTGGTGCTGATGCTTGGTGCTTGGTGCTTGGTCCTGATGCTTGGTGCTGATGCTGATGCTTGGTGCTTGGTGCTTGGTGCTTGGTGCTGATGCTTGGTGCTGATGCTGATGCTTGATGCTTGGTGCTGATGCTTGGTGCTTGGTGCTGATGCTTGGTGCTTGGTGCTTATGCTTGGTGCTTGGTGCTGGTGCTTGGTGCTGATGCTTGGTGCTGATGCTTGGTGCTGATGCTTGGTGCTGATACTTGGTGCTGATGCTTGGTGCTTGGTGCTGATGCTTGGTGCTCGGTGCTGATGCTTGGTACTTGGTGCTGATGCTTGGTGCTTAGTGCTTATGCTTGGTGCTTGGTGCTGATGCTTGATGCTGATGCTTGGTGCTGATGCTTGGTGCTGATGCTTGGTGCTTGGTGCTGATGCTTGGTGCTGGTGCTTGGTCCTGATGCTTGATGCTTGGTGCTGATGCTTGGTGCTTGGTGCTGATGCTTGGTGCTTGGTGCTGATGCTTGATGCTTGGTGCTGATGCTTGGTGCTTGGTGCTGATGCTTGGTGCTTGGTGCTTATGCTTGGTGCTTGGTGCCGGTGCTTGGTGCTGATGCTTGGTGCTGATGTTTGGTGCTGATGCTTGGTGCTGATGCTTGGTGCTGATACTTGGTGCTGATGCTTGGTGCTTGGTGCTGATGCTTGGTGCTCGGTGCTGATGCTTGGTACTTGGTGCTGATGCTTGGTGCTTAGTGCTTATGCTTGGTGCTTGGTGCTGATGCTTGATGCTGATGCTTGGTGCTGATGCTTGGTGCTGATGCTTGGTGCTTGGTGCTGATGCTTGGTGCTGATACTTGGTGCTGATGCTTGGTGCTTGGTGCTGATGCTTGGTGCTCGGTGCTGATGCTTGGTACTTGGTGCTGATGCTTGGTGCTTAGTGCTTATGCTTGATGCTGATGCTTGGTGCTGATGCTTGGTGCTGATGCTTGGTCTTTGATGAGAAATGTAGAATTGGTTAGGGAGGATCCCAGCCCAGAACTCGCGTCAGCTTAATCCGGCAAAGACATCTGTGTGTTATTCGGAATGGGCTTACCATCCCCAATAGCCAGGCGATTTGCAAAGCCAGTAGAGAGTTAGTTTGTGAGTACGGGCTGGTGGGTGATGGGGGATGGAGGGGTGATGGGTGGGATGGGGGGGATGGGGTGATGGGGGTACAAGGGGTACTATTACCACATGGAAAACAGTTAAAGCAAGCTTTTGGGCGTTCGTCATGAACACAAAGTGCGCCCACTTTCGCGGTTCCACTCGCAACTTGCTCAAACAAGAGGCGAAGTGGACATTTGAAAATTTTTTCGTGGCGCGAAACGAAATTATTAAGATTTGTTTAGTTATCTAACAAATTTATTTTGACAAACTGCTTTGGAAATGTTGATTGGACGTGTCCTGTAATGGAATCTTTATGCGATTGTATAAAATAAATTTGATTGGGAGTTGAGTGAAGGGTTTGGTGGATTTCAATGTACTGTGAATTGCAACTAATTTGGAGCCAGCTAACATTGTTTTCCAGCGTCTTCAATTGATTGTCTCTGAAAATTATCTTTCCTCGTTTCTTTCCATCTTTGTTCCATTGCAACTCCCTTTTTTAGTTTATGTTCGGATTCACCAAAGTATACCGAAAACGAACCGAAAGAAAATACTGAATTCTTAACACGTCCACTTGGGCTATTTAGAGGTGAGATATTCACATAGTCTACCGAATTTCGAAAGCTTTTGCCGTTCGTTTGAAAATTGTTCGCCATTGGTTTCACGGTACATTTCTCTACTAGCTAAAGTACTTTATCGCCGTGTAGCCATGTAGGTTTGGAACGTAGCTATTCATGAAGCTATATTCGTTGATAAAACCTGAAAATAAGCTTCGGAAATACTGTTCCATCTCGTCACCTCACCCTATGGACCTGATTGTCCGCCAAAGAAATTTCACTACTTTTCAAACGAGTTTTCCCTCCATTCAGAGGCGCCGCATGTCCCGAAACCTCGATTTCCAATAAAGCTTTCCGGTGTGAATGCATGGACATGTAAATGCACATCTTTTTGAATCGATTGAACTAGAAAAATGTCAATTTCACGGTGACAGTTTTATTAAACTGAAGCTGACATCACCAGCACCGAGCTGAGCTTGCTTTAAACTCGGGTTAAGGTTAAATTAGTTTCAACTGATTTTTGAATTCTTTAAACCAAAACAATCCGCAACCTAAACATTTGTATTACATTGGTAGACGAAGAGGAAAATAGTCAATTATGAAAGGGTCTTATTATTGCTGTAATTTACTTGCTTGAGTTTTTCAAAATTGTATTGACTCGAGAATATCAAAGCTTGATCTTAGCCGAGTTTGAGCCAAGTTCAGCCTGACGTTGGTGAAACGGTCCTTGGACAGATGGACTAGCATTCAGATTTGAGATGATCAAACCGATTTAGAGTCTAGAGTAGATGATTTCACTAATTCGTCTGGGAGGTCAAAGTAGAGGAAAGTTAAGGTTAGGTACGGATATATTTTTGTGGTATAAGATGGTGTAAGATGGTATAAGATGGTGTAAGATGGTATAAGATGGTGTAAGATGGTATAAGATGGTATAAGATGGTGTAAGATGGTATAAGATGGTGTAAGATGGTATAAGATGGTGTAAGATGGTATAAGATGGTGTAAGATGGTATAAGATGGTATAAGATGGTGTAAGATGGTATAAGATGGTATAAGATGGTATAAGATGGTATAAGATGGTATAAGATGGTATAAGATGGTATAAGATGGTATAAGATGGTATAAGATGGTATAAGATGGTATAAAATGGTATAAGATGGTATAAGATGGTATAAGATGGTATAAGATGGTATAAAATGGTATAAAATGGTATAAGATGGTATAAGATGGTATAAGATGGTGTAAGATGGTATAAGATGGTATAAGATGGTATAAGATGGTATAAGATGGTATAAGATGGTATAAGATGGTATAAGATGGTGTAAGATGGTGTAAGATGGTATAAGATGGTATAAGATGGTATAAGATGGTGTAAGATGGTATAAGATGGTATAAGATGGTGTAAGATGGTATAAGATGGTGTAAGATGGTATAAGATGGTATAAGATGGTATAAGATGGTATAAGATGGTATAAGATGGTGTAAGATGGTAAAAGATGGTATAAGATGGTATAAAATGGTGTAAGATGGTATAAGATGGTGTAAGATGGTATAAGATGGTATAAGATGGTATAAGATGGTATAAGATGGTGTAAGATGGTATAAGATGGTATAAGATGGTGTAAGATGGTATAAGATGGTGTAAGATGGTATAAGATGGTATAAGATGGCATAAGATGGTATAAGATGGTATAAGATGGTGTAAGATGGTGTAAGATGGTATAAGATGGTGTAAGATGGTATAAGATGGTATAAGATGGTATAAGATGGTGTAAGATGGTGTAAGATGGTATAAGATGGTATAATATGGTATAATGTCACTAAATCTTCTGTTTTTGCCTTGCAGCTGTCTCGGTTTCGGTGGGAGTTTGGACTCTAGTCGCCATCTCCTTGGAACGCTGCTTTGCAATCTGTCGACCACTCAAGTCAAGACGCTGGCAGACCCAGTGCCACGCTTACAAGATGATCGTCGTCGTCTGGATCGGGTCTCTCTTCTGGAATCTGCCCATCTTGGTTGTCTCTAGACGTCAAGCAATGCGCCATGGTAATTATTATTATTTGTGGTGTTTAACGACGCACTGTTTTGACATCTGGCCATGCAGCATTGGTCTAATGGCGTCGGTGAATGAGTGGATGATGATGATGATGAACCTAACCTAGCCTAGAAGAGAGGAGGGAAAACCCGGTGCCACCACGTAGCCTACTCCTGTCGAAGACCAAGGGGACAACCGGCTTAACGTACCTTCCGAAGGACGGTACAACGCGAACAACAGAATTCCTCCACAAATCCATGCTGTCGAGAGGTTGATAAGCAAGGCGAGTGAAGTTGCTGTACTAACTTTCATCCCTCCAACCTCTCTCCCGAACAGAACTGGTCATGTGTATAATGGTCACCCATCCAATACCTGACTCAGCGTAGTGTTGCTTAACTTCGGTGATCTAACGAGAACCGGTGTTTCCAACACGCCAAACCGTTCGGTGCGCCATGGTAAGATGTCTCACATTTCACCGAACGCCTAATTACTTCCAACCGATTTATCATCAGATCAATCAGATTCACTCGTCTGTGAGGCATTTTTTTTATTTTATAATTACCAATCCTTCCTTCGGGTCAACGGTTTGAAGCCTCATCGGAGTAATGTCTTGTAAGATTGAGTGCTGTAAGAGACTTTTTTTGTCAAGTTTAGATAAAGTGAATCTAGAATGAGATGTTTCTCTTACTTTTTGAGAATGAGAAGAAGTAATTCGTAAGTAATCTGGCAAGATTTTGAGGAGTTTTAATGATCCCACTCTTGGACACCAATTGTAACGTGACTATTTTTTAGAAATATTTTTTCAGCGCCTATTGAAAATGTTATATTTTAAAGACAATTCCATCCGAGGTACACATTTATATAAATATTTTAATATCGTACCGGGCAATAACTTTAGTGCGAACATTTTCAGTACGTCCCACTCACCGGCACCTAGATAATGCTCAGCAAATATCAGTTGAAGCAAGATTTTAATGTAAGATCCTGGGTTCAAGTCGTGCAAATTTAATGAGTGCATTTCTTTTTAAGATCCACCGATTGCTGTTGCTATTAGCGATTTGTATTTGACAATTGTTGAATATTGGCTTGAAGCCAATGCTTGTTGGCTAGAAACTAAAAATCGTGTTGATTCCAAACAGCTGTTTCTAGCCGAGGTAGCAGTGGAATGTTTTCAAAAAACAGTTTTCAGTGAAATCGGTGCATTTTATTCGAGTTCCAAATAGTTCATACGGAAACCGCTTCCAGTTTTAGGAATTCGCTGATGCTCCAATATCACTGATCGTTTTCTGCAAAAAACGCGATACTAAAAACTACGAGTGGTGTGACAATTTTAATGGTTATCATGCCAGTTCTTTTTTTTTTTTTTAGAGCTTGTTCTGTTACATCAAAGAACGGTTATCGGAGTTCTCGTTTTTTTCTTTTTATCTGTCCCATTCCCTTCAGCGACAGTTACCAAATGCAAAAGATTGACGGGCTTTTTCGAGTTTTAAAAACACCAAACGCTTTCAAGTGTTTAAAAACTGTTTAAAACCATGGAAATTGTTCTTTGAGGGTAAAATCCAGGGCAATCGAGATGATAAATATCAAGAATATGCATAGAAGGCACCGAGCAATAAAAAATGTTACTATTTTTTTTTGGCAGAATGACATGTTATTACCACTTAGCCAGGAGGCTTCTTTTCGTCCTGTGAGTTAAAATGTGTAATTTGCTTTTGAACACATCTCCACGATTTCACGATATACAATTGTGCTTCGCTGCTTATTGTAACAGAGAACGACTGAAATATACTTAATTAAAACGTCAGATCCTTTAGGGTACAAATAGTTACAATGAAACTATTGAGTTAGCTAGTTGTCGGTGCACGTATTTACAAGAGAGTCTCCAGTCTGGGATCGGTAGCCACTTGAAAAGCTGGTTTTAGCATAGCAAATAATCTAATGTACCTAACGTAGCTTATGAGCAAAAGCTCCTATCCTGTTCTAACCTGTCGAACAGCACCAAGGTACTAAATCAGAGTCTCGTCCGAAGGTCAATAAAACTTAAACTAAAATTTTCATTCTCAAATCACGCTGTTGAGAGTGAGAGAGAAGCTTTTTCCGAATTGAAGAGTATGCGAGTGATGGAAATAGTTTAATATTTCAGTTAATTATTATAACTCATGAAATGGATATAAAGTGGATGCTGAAAATCATCACTCAAGGAACAAAATGATCTAACATGCGACGCAGAAAGATGTTTTTCGTAAATATTTATAAGCTATTGTACCTACTATTGTACCTACTTGCTTGGTATGAGCATCACAATGTTCAGATCTCTTGCCCATTGCTTTGGCGGCAACACTTATTCTGCGACAGCAACTTCGCTCGCCTTGCTTATCAACCTCTCGACAGCAACTTCACTCGCCTTGCTTATCAACCTCTCGACAGCAACTTCACTCGCCTTGCTTATCAACCTCTCGACAGCAACTTCACTCGCCTTGCTTATCAACCTCTCGACAGCAACTTCACTCGCCTTGCTTATCAACCTCTCGACAGCAACTTCACTCGCCTTGCTCATTAACCTCTCGAAAGCAACTTCACTCGCCAAGCTTATCAACCTCTCTACAGCAACTTCACACGCCTTGCTTATCAACCTCTCGACAGCATGGATTTGTGGAGGAATCCTGTTGTTCACGTTGTACCGTCCTTCGGAAGGGATATTAAGCCGGTGGTCCCATTGGTCTTCGACAGGAAAAGCTATGCGCTGGCACCTGGTATTTTCTCTTCTCTTCTAGACTAGGTTAGCAACGAGCAAAGTATTTTATTATTTTTAACACTACTTTTCTCTAAAAAATGTGAACGAATTCAGGAGATCAAATCAGTCGAACTCTTAATATGTTAATATATTGCGTCTGAAGATAATTTCACCCTAATCTCAAGTCATGAAGATCAAGTATTAAAATAATAAAAAAATAATCAGAAACTTAATTATCGTGATATCTTGATAGTTCAACCAACCGAGCGCCGAACTGACAATGATTATCTTAATGTGGAGCAGCAGCGTATGAAATGAGCTCACGTTAGGAATGGGTGGGGATTTTCTGAATGCAAAATGTTCGTTGGTACCGCTTGGGTGCCGCAGTTGGACCATTCGAGACCAAACGGGAGCAGTTGGGAACAGTTGGGAAGAGTTGGGAAGAGTTGGGAAGAGTTCGACACGGCTGTGAAAAGCTGGCGGTACGGCTACAGCACCCTTACATTCCACTAGCTGAACACCCACCCACACCATCACGACTTTGCTGGGGTTGTTTAGAGTTGTGAATCATCTGCAGTCTTTGATAATCAAATAGCAATCGAGGCACGTGCTGTGAACCGTTTATCCTGAAGTACATTCCATTGCTTCGAGGATAGAAACATGCCGAGACTGAGTTTGTTATTCAAGAGAATCTTGTCAGGATTCCCATAGACGGTTTCACATCGCATCAAAGAATGTCGCCGAGTGGTGAGAGTTTATTGTTACAAAGAAAACATTTGATTTAATTTGTAGAATGAATAGGTCGTTAATCTTGTTGATTACCATCAAAGTGACGCGCCAATGGTTTTTTTTAATTTCCATGAAGTTTCCCATTTACTCGGTTTGGTGCTCTGATGTTTGCTTACGTGTTAATGGCGTTGTAGCCCAACGCTTTGTGTTAGGGGTCATAATTGACTACTTTCCTCTCTGTCTACCAGTCTAACACTGTTTTGCTTTCGGATTATTTTGGTTTCAAGTATGGTCGTTGAGCTGGATTAGTGGCTTTCCCAAAGATCTTATAGCTGACCAAGAAATGTATCGAAACAGGATTGGTGATATTGCCTGAAATAATAAGCCCAGACATTTGGGACATCAGATACTCCAGTCATTATATTCTCAACTTCACCCAGATATAAGACAAGTTCCTTGGCGAACAAAGACTTCATCCTTTGTTGGACGCTGTCAGAATTCTTGGGACCATTTCTTGAAATCACTCAAGAAATGTATCGAAACGGGAAAGCGTAGAGTTATAATTACAGCTGATTCTGTTTATGTACTAGGATTGTGTAATAATAACCGAAAGGTTTGGCGTGTTGGAAACACCGGTTCTCGTTAGATCACCGAAGTTAAGCAACACTGCGCTGAGTCAGGTATTGAATGGGTGACCATCACACACATGACCAGTTCTGTTCGGGAGAGAGGTTGGAGGGATGAAAGTTAAGCAACACTGCGCTGGGTCAGGTATTAGATGGGTGACCATCACACACATGACCAGTTCTGTTCGGGAGAGAGGTTGGAGGGATGAAAGTTAAGCAACACTGCGCTGGGTCAGGTATTAGATGGGTGACCATCACACACATGACCAGTTCTGTTCGGGAGAGAGGTTGGAGGGATGAAAGTTAAGCAACACTGCGCTGGGTCAGGTACTAGATGGGTGACCATCACACACAGGACCAGTTCTGTTCGGGAGAGAGGTTGGAGGGATGAAAATTAGTACAGCAACTTTCACTCGCCTTGCTTATCAACCTTTCGACAGCATGGATTTGTGGAGGAATCCTGTTGTTTGAGTTGTACCGTCCTTCAGAAGGGACGTTAAGCCGGTGGTCCTCTTGGAGCTCTTCGACAGGAGTAGGCTACCGTGCCGACATCGGGTTTCCCCTCCTCCCTTCTAGGCTAGGTTAGGTTCATCATAATCCACTCATTCACCGAGGCCATTAGACCAGTGCCGCATGACCAGATGTCAAAACAGTGTCATGACCTTGTGAACAGCTGATTCTGTTTATATCCTAGGATTGTGTTAACATTCGCAAAAAGAGTGGGAGTGGCGTAGCGAGTGGGTGGTGGGGGGGGGGGGGGGGGGGGGGGGGTGCGAAAGTTTTAGCTGTTTAAATCGTTACACAATTCAACACACGCGATTCGTTTTATTATTTTCACTTTCGTTTTTCTGCTTGCGGCGATTGCAAGTGAATGTAATAAAATTTGCATTTCAGAGTTCATACGAAATTTAGAAAAAGCTCATAAAAACATGAACGCATAAAAACATGGTGGTGAATTGTTCACATGACAAGTAACTACATAATTGGATGCTGTCATAAATAATGCCTGACGTATCAGCAGCTGGGCTTTGTGAGAGATGTGAGTGCAGTGAGTGAAGCAGTCGCATCCGAGCAAGAGGGGAGTTGTGTGCAGAAATGCCCCATTTCGGTGATAAGTACAATGATTAAAGGGTAATTGTGTAAAGTGCGTTCAAAGGAGGCGCTCAGCCTTCCCGTCACCACTTTTCCTTCTTGTGGTTTTATTTGTGAGGCGTATGCTTTGTCAACGCGAACTAGAGCTGGCTTGGGCTGGGCTGGCTTGGGCTGGGTTGGGCTGGGTTGGGCTGGGTTGGGCTGGGTTGGGCTGGGCTGGGCTGGGCTAGCTGGGGTGGGCTGGGCTGGCTTGGGCTGGGTTGGGCTGGGCTGGGCTGGGCTGGGCTGGGCTGGGTTGGGCTGGGCTAGCTGGGGTGGGCTGGGCTGGCTTGGGCTGGCTTGGGCTGGGCTAGCTGGGCTGGGCTAGCTGGGCTGGGTTGGGCTGGCTTGGGCTGGCTTGGGCTGGCTTGGGCTGGGCTGGGCTCGGCTGGGCTGGGCTGGGTTGGGCTAGGCTGGGCTGGTCTTGGCTTGGCTTGGGCTGGGTTAGCGTGGGCTGGGCTTGGCTGGGCTGGGTTGGGCTAGGTTGGGCTAGCTTAGGCTGGGACTAGGGCTCGACTGCGTTCACGGAGCTAACGATGGGTAGATTGTGAATTAAAGCGAATTTTCGCTAATTAATCGGCATCTGTAACGATGTTGTGAACGTTCGACTTAACAAAGGCTTTTTAAAGGATTTGCTAAGAGAAACTAAGTAGCATCTTCTTTACGGTGGTTGCAGCACACCCTTGCTTTCAGGCGTATACTTAATTAATTAAGTCATTTTATTGCAAATTATTATTCTGTGCTGGAAATGTAAATGGCCACCAGCTTCTGAAAAGGCGATAAGATCTTTGGGAACTCACTAAACTAGCTCCACGAGCAAACTTGAAACCTAAATAATTCGAAACCTATGCACTTGTGTTTCACTGCTAGACAGAGAGGAAAGTAGTAAATTATTAGAGAGCCTTCTGTCCTCTTCTTCATTGCATCTGGATATACTTTTTGCCGAATGCCTTCTTTGGAATAACTCCGAGCAGTTTTATTATTAAATACACTATAACCGTCTCAAAAATTGATGCCCCGTTTTGGCATCAATTTTTGAGACGGTTATAGTGTTGATAATAATAAAATACCCCGGGCATTGCAAGCGTTTGCAATTTAAATAAGATTTCATCCTAATAAAACAACGGTTCCAACGTCAAATTGGAGTTAATCGAGATTGAAAGGTTGTGACGTGATATAGCGTCACTAGAATCAGAGTGACTGTGAGTATTCACAGCCTCTTGGTTCTACTCCTTGGAGATCCGTCATTCTCATCAAATACACTAAAATCGTCTAAAAAAGCTAGTGGCCAAGTAGCTCAATGGGTTAGAGCAACACCTGCAACAGGTGGAGATCGTGGTTCGTGTCACCGTTTGGGCATCAATTTTTGAGACCGTTGTATTGTTCATATTAATAAAATACCCCGCGCATCGCAAGCGTTTGCAATTTAAATAAGATTTCATCAAAATTCCGAGCAGCTTTTCCTTGCGCTACGTTTAATTAGCAGAGTTGTGACAGATAACTTTTAAATTTATCTGGATAAAGATAAAGATAACGCAGTAAAAAACTATCTAGATAATAATATAAGATAAGATAAACATAGTTATCTAGATAAAAGATGAAGATTATCATAAATTTATCTAGATAACGTAAAAAAAAAATCAAAAAAAATTTAAAAAAAAAAGCGTTTTCGACACTTTGGTATGGGTTTTAATCAGAAATTTAAAAGGAATAATTTAACTTTTTGGCAAAATTTAACATTACCGCGCGAAATTTAAAATTGTTCGAAAAAAATGAAAGATAACGAACATTTTATCTTTGATAAATAGTAAAGATAATGATAGGCATGATTATCTCGATAAAGATAAAAGATAAGAAGAATTATCTAGATAAGTCATAACTCTGTTAATAAGTAGCAAAGCATGAAATTTCTTGGAATAACGGTCACATTTTTGAATAATTCTGGTAAGTTTTAAACTAACGTACTTTTTTCTTGTCAAATCAATTGAATGACCTTCTATTGGTGGTGCCATGCATTCCTGACTTACATGTAACCAAATACAAGTTCAGTCCAAGCCAATCTGAATATTGTCATGTAAATTTTATGGTTTTATTATAGTTTTCATCAGAAGCAATATATTTCAGCATTCAAAAAAGATCCAAGTTCAGCAGTACGTTGCTCTAACAGCTGTTTTTTTATATTTGAAAACGTTTCTCAAAATAAGCTTCAAGTAAAAGCAACAGAAATGTTTTACATTTCAATTGTGAATTCAGCTTTTTCAATTTTCTTCTTGTTTCTAGATTTCGCCCGAAATGATACATTACAGTTTTTTTTAGCCAACAATGCCTCGCGTTGTAATAAATTCCACCGAACGGTTTGTCATGTTGGAAAAACTGGTTCTCATAAGATCACTGAAGTTAAGCAACACTGCGCTGAGTCAGGTATTGGATGGGTGACCATCATACACATGACCAGCAGTGCGATTCTAGGATTTCATTGAGCTCTCGATCTAAAGCTACGCCGATCGACAAGTGTGCTCACCGTGCGCTCATCGTGAGCTCACCGTGCGATTCTGACTTGCACCGCGATGTCGATCGTTGAGCATCCGATCGAACGGCGTTTGCCGTTAAAACTACTTTACCGACTCAGCTCTCAGCCAATGAAATCGCGAGCTTGGCAAACGGCGCCATTCATGTTGAAATTGAAAGTTGTCAGCACTTATTTTAGTTGATTGTGTTATTTAGTTTATCGCGGTACAATTACAAGTGAAGTTTCAAGAAGATGACTTAAAGTTAGGACATTTATCTCAATCAAAATAAATATAATAATAGAATGCCAATAAATTGACAACTTCAAACAAACTTAAAATAAAAAACAGATTTTAGCTTTACTAAACCTTTTAACCAAAGAATATATAAACATGAATGTTAACTATTTTTGATATCCATCCAATTTCTAATTGCTATCTCCAATATTTGATATTTCCATATCAAACCGAATAACACCGGTCCAGTTTAAAAGCATGCTAGATTTCATGAACAGAAACAAACTGTTTTCGAGGGGAAAATGGTTCGGGAATATTGTTCAGGCTCTCTACAACAAAGCGAGCTGCTTCTCTTGACAGTCTCAATCTCCATCTCAACGGTATAACCTACAAAAACGATTGTTTCTTAAAGTTTATAGCTAAGGCTTATTTAAGTTCGTTATGCTGCTCGTTGGTTATGCTTAATAGATGCATTGTTCAATTATTTTCGAAGCTCAATGCCAATAAGCTGACGCATCGTTAAACCGAAATAATCACAACTAATCATTAAACAACACGGACAGAGGAAACAAATCCGAATCACCGGGGAATCCCGCGAATAATTCTGTGTCGAGATCTCTAAATGGCTGGGTCTCGGCGATCGTGAACGCGCTCGATCGTCATCTGCGTTTCACTGTCTCAGAATCGCACGACAACTATTGGTCGATAACCTTGCTAGTTCTCGATCTCTAGCTAGATGTCGACATCGACAAAAAATCCTAGAATCGCACTGCAGTTCTGTTCGGGAGAGAGGTTGGAGGGATGAACGTTAAGCAACACTGCGCTGGGTCAGGTATTGGATGGGTGACCATCACACACATGACCAGTTCTGTTCGGGAGAGAGGTTGGAGGGATGAAAGTTAGGACAGCAACTTCACTCGCCTTGCTTATCAACCTCTCGACAGCATGGATTTGTGGAGGAATCCTGTTGTTCGGGTTGTACCGTCCTTCGGAAGGTACGTTAAGCCGGTGGTCCCATTGGTCTTCGACAGGAGTAGGCTACGTGCCGGCACCACGTTTCCCCTCCTCCCTTCTAGGCTAGGTTAGATTCATCATCATCCACTCATTCACCGACACCATTAGACCAGTTCCGCATGGCCAGATGTCAAAACATTGTGTCGCTAACACCACAAATAAATATATAATGTATTCCCTTTTACTAAACAACGAAATAATGTTTGTTTTCTGTAAATAATTCAGCATGTGTTTGTGTTAAGCTGGCCGAGTGGCGTTGAAATTCTGGCTGTGTTCCGTGGAATTGGACTGCGACTTTATCACGAGCGTCGATTAATGTCACGTGTGACGTATTGTGGCAAACAGGATGTGACTGAAGGTGAATGCTCCCTAGAGACTAGAGATAAACTAGAGATAAACTAGAGATAAACTAGAGATAAACTAGAGATAAAATTAGAGATACAAAGCCAGGTGACCTGCGATCACACGATTTCATAAGTGGGTGTCAAAAGTGCTACAGAAAAGTCAGAATTTAACGAAATACCAATTACAAATGCCGCAGCGTACTTCAAGAAAGAATATAGCATGACATCTGCACGTAGCCTAATCCTGTCGAAGACCAATGGGACCACCGGCTTAACGTCCCTTCCGACGGACGGTACAACGCGAACAACAGGATTCCTCCACAAATCCATGCTGTCGAGAGGTTGATAAGCAAGGCGAGTGAAGTTGCTGTACTAACTTTCATCTCTCCAACCTCTCTCCCGAACAGAACTGGTCATGTGTATGATGGTCACCCATCCAATACCTGACTCAGCGCAGTGTTGTTTAACTTTCATCCCTCCAACCTCTCTCCCGAACAGAACTGGTCATGTGTATGATGGTCACACATCCAATACCTGACCCAGCGCAGTGTTGCTTAACTTTCATCCCTCCAACCTCTCTCCTGAACAGAACTGGTCATGTGTATGATGGTCACCCATCCAATACCTGACTCAGCGCAGTGTTGCTTAACTTTCATCCCTCCAACCTCTCTCCCGAACAGAACTGGTCATGTGTATGATGGTCACCAATCTACGTAGTTGGGGAAGATCGTTTTGAAATCGATATTTTAAAGAGATCAAGATCGTTGTCAAAAAACGATCTTTTAAAAAGATCGAAGTTCGCGATCGTTTTTTTTTTTTATGTTCAAATTCAAATTCGTTTCAATAAAAGATCAAGTTCATTTAAAAGATCGTTTTCGAAAAAAAATTATGTGATCTCTGGGAAAAAACGTATTTTTTAGCACCTATAGGTGCTGGGAAATGCAATATTAAAATAGAAATAGTAGGAACACAATGCGACGAGGACTAAGACTTATAGTCAAGAATACAAGAAGATAATTAACAGACTGTTAAGAGTTAACAGGAAACAGGAAAAGATCGCACGATCGTGATATTTTTAAAAGATCCTTCCCCAACTATGCCCATCTAATACATGACTTTATTTCCAAGATATTTAGATAAAGTAAACTTGAAAGTTGAATCTAGAAAAAATGGCCACTGTTTTGAGTTTGCTTTCCCCATCCCATCACAAGGCCACGGAAAGATTTTGTTGGAAAATTGTGGATTCTCTTCGTTGACGTTGATTGCTCAAAATAGAGTAACGGTTTTTGGCGTTGCTTCGAAGGGCTGTAGCAGCTGTTTTCCTAGATGAGATTCCCTGACAGAGACAGGACGCTTTGCTACAGGCGTCGGGTGTCAGGCGTCGGTGTTAGGTTCAGTCAGCGAATGTGAAGGCGTCGAACAAACGGCGGCGTCGATTGCTACCTGGTGGTTTCACGGCTAATGTTTCTGTTCACCATTGCGAGTGGAATACTTGTAAAAAGTAAATTGATTTTAAAGAATTGAACCTTATGACATGAAAGCCAGCTCGTGAAAGAATAATAATAATATTAAAATATATTTTATTATTGGAACAATACATTAGAGTTAATTAAATTTGTTATAGAATACGTCAAAATACATAAAATAAGAAGTGGAATAGCATAGAATAGAATAGAATAGCATAAGAAATTCAGAGTCTGTCTTTTACATGTAAAGAATATTGGCATATCTAGCAGAGAAATATTTTGAGTTTAGTCTTGAAACCTTGAGTTTAGTCTAATGTAGATAAGTAACTGACGATGCCTGCACAATTACTATGTAAATTTCTATAGGAAAATAAAACAAATAACAAAAACCCTTCGTACCAATTTCGTCCATTTCCACATATGGCAAAAATATTTCTAGAAAACTTTGAAAAATGAAATTGTTCCTTCTCTCACGGGACAAGTACAAGATGCAATTGAATTCAATTGCTGCAAGTTGACGCACTTCATTTGAAGAGTTGTGTATAATGATTTCATGTGCGTTCTTCTCATAATAAAAGAGATTTTCGACTTGCGCACAATTATCGATATTTCTCTGCACTCAAAAAAATTAACTCGTTAGTTTATGATGGTTTTTAGACTCATGTCTATTTAATTTATCCTTAGCACAAGTTTTTAGAAAAACTATTTGAACTGGGTTTTGAATGCTAAGTAAAGGGCTACTAAATTTCCCGACGTTTCGCAACATATACTAGTTACTTCTTCAGAGGTTTGAGCAGTCCTGACAATTTTCCGATAACAAAAGAACCACAAGAACAACAAAGTAGCCCTTTACTTAGCATTCAAAACCCAGTTCAAATAGTTTTTCTAAAAACTCGTTAGTTTAGTTAACTCGTTGATTCTTTTCATTTTCAGCAAAGTCAAGTCTGCTGAGTCGGATTGATCTTTGATTACAGCCAGCCATGTCAGTGACCTGGATTTATATCCTGTTTTACTGACTTTATGCCCTGTTTTACTGACTCATGTCCTGTTTTACTGACTATGCCCTGTTTTACTGACTCTATGCCCTGTTTTACTGACTCATGTCCTGTTTTACTAACTCATGCCCTGTTTTACTGACTCATGCCCTGTTTTACTGACTCATGTCCTGTTTTACTGACTCATGTCCTGTTTTACTGACTCTATGTCCTGTTTTACTAACTCTATGCCCTGTTTTACTAACTCTATGCCCTGTTTTACTGACTCATGTCCTGTTTTACTGACTCTATGCCCTGTTTTACTAACTCTATGCCCTGTTTTACTGACTCATGTCCTGTTTTACTGACTCTATGCCCTGTTTTACTGACTCTATGCCCTGTTTTACTGACTCTATGTCCTGTTTTACTAACTCTATGCCCTGTTTTACTGACTCTATGCCTTGTTTTACTGACTCATGTCCTGTTTTACTAACTCTATGCCCTGTTTTACTGACTCATGTCCTGTTTTACTGACTCTATGCCCTGTTTTACTGACTCTATGTCCTGTTTTACTAACTCTATGCCTTGTTTTACTAACTCTATGCCCTGTTTTACTGACTCATGTCCTGTTTTACTGACTCTATGCCCTGTTTTACTAACTCTATGCCCTGTTTTACTGACTCATGTCCTGTTTTACTAACTCTATGCCCTGTTTTACTGACTCTATGCCCTGTTTTACTGACTCTATGCCCTGTTTTACTGACTCTATGCCCTGTTTTACTGACTCTATGTCCTGTTTTACTAACTCTATGCCTTGTTTTCCTACAGGAAAGCACAAGTGTCGGGAGGTTTGGCCGTCTGCTTCTGGAGAGCGAGCCTACAACTTGTTCCTGGACGTGGTCTTGCTGCTGATCCCTCTATCGATCATGATCCTCGCGTATTCGCTGATCGTCTCCAAGCTGTGGCGAGGACTCCGTCGTGAAATCCGCCACCACTCTTCCTGTAGAAGACAACGTGAGTACACGCACCGTCTTTACACTGAAATGATATCTTAGAATCACCATATTTCATTAGTAATTCATATTATTCTAGCTACCGAAAGCTAACTTAGGGAGATGAGCAACTTGAAATCGATTTGCATATTTTTTTGTGGTAATGTTGCCTTTAATGGGTTTTGGCATATTTTAAAAGAGGTTATGGAGATTTAGGGCTGACAAACAAATGAAATTTCAGATATGAATCATAATTTCATTACTATTGATGAGTTTCCACGAAATAATTTTTGAAAAACATCATAGGTATCCGAGTTATTTAGTGCCCTGCACTTTTTATCGCTGTTGGTGAATGATGCTCCTTCATCGTTAATTAGAACCACTAACCACAAACCTCAAACCTCAAACCTCAAGTCTCAAAATTTAAACCTCCTCTTCACTAGGAATGGTAGGCTCGTGCTGGGTGGAAAGGTTGAAAATACAATTCAAGTTCTTAATAAGAATAGAAAACAAGATTTTTTGACAACACAATTTCTGCTTTTCATTTGTTTGGAACTTTTTCTAAAACGTTAAATTTTGCAAACTACTGATACTCTGTCGGTTGGATGAAAGTTAGTACAGCAACTTCACTCGCCTTGCTTATCAACCTCTCGACAGCATGGATTTGTGGAGGAATCCTGTTGTTCGCGTTGTACCGTCCTTCGGAAGGGACGTTAAGCCGGTGGTCCCCTTGGTCTTCGACAGGAGTAGGCTACGTGCCGGCACCGGGTTTCCCCTCCTCTCTTCTAGGCTAGGTTAGGTGCATCATCATCCTCATCATCATCCACTCATTCACCGACGCCATTAGACCAGTGCCGCATGGCCAGATTTCAAGACAGTGCGTCGTTAAACACCACAAATAATAATAATAATGATACTCTGTCGACGTAGTTGGATCCTAGAAGCTATGGAGCGTTCTGAGACGGGACTATTTTATTGTATTAGGTGAAATAAGCTTTATGACAGGCGGATCGATGGAAAGTTATAGTGTTGGAGGAGGGGGGGGGGGGGGGGGGGGTCGAGACGAAGTTTATTTACACTACGTCACTTATAATAGGTCTCCTTTTCAAGTCTGTCCGAACCTAAGAAATACCCACTCGTAATTCCATGACCGACAAAATGAGCATCTCTTTCCCATTCCCACTTTCTCCATTTTCTCGACTTTCTTCGCTAGCGCATGCAAATCTTAATCCATTCAATGCTGATAAGCTTTGCGTATTGTTTGTGCATTACACAAACAACATCATACATTACGTCTTTTGCAGTTTAGCACGTACATTATTTAATTTAGTTAGGGTTAGCCTTTGCAAGGAGTGAAGTTTGCTCCTCAGAAGTTCCCAAGCAACCGCAGTTTTACTGAAGGTGTGGTAAATTTACCAGCAAAGTTGAGAGGCGAAGTCACCCCCCCCCCCCCATCCCAATCCTCACCCCGCCCCCTTCACCACCCAACCCAACAACTTCTCTACTTCGAAATACTTGCCTCATAAGAATATCGCCATACCTTTGAATATTTAGTTCATTGCTTGCATAGAGGGCAGTGCTAAACGTATCCAAGGGAGTAATACGGGACGCGGTGTGCGTTTTCTCTTTCCACAAATTTTCTACCGCGGCAAAAGGGGGGTGTATCACGTGGGTGTCTGGCTGTGCGACTGGAGATTTGATTTTGGAACAAAACACTACCGAATGTCTACGCCGAAACGTGTTTTTATAAGCAATATCCGCCCAGTCTGTCGGGCTGCAATTTGGTTTTACCTTAGGGAAAAGTATGGTTAGAGCTTTTAGTCTAAGTTAAGTTTACTGCTGGTTTTCTGGACCTTTTTTGGAATCATACCATGATCGCAGCAGTCGTTTGGGGCTGTAGCCGGTAGCGATTGCTGGATTTAGTGGCACACCAAGCAACTACAAGAGATGCGATACTGACTCGCCTCAGGCTGTCGGAAAATGCGGTATTTGTGAGCCTGTCGACGGGCTTGCGATTTGCCAGGTAGCGAACACGATGAGCTATTTTTAGAAGCGGGTACCAATCGTTTTTTTAATTAGTTTCAAGCTGGCTTGACAAAACCACTTGTGTGAGACGATACCAAATCGATTATAATGCTTAATGTTATCGAATGTTTTAAAGAAACGAGGAAGATGGTTTATTTTAATTTTAAGACACATTTCACCTCAGGATCACTCTGGTTCTTTAATTGTATGCTATAAACGTGTAATTTTATCTTTTGAGATATTTTCTTTCTGCGTCTTATAAAAGGAAAGAAAATCGCAAGTTTGGTGGGTTTCTGGGTGACAAATTTTTTAAAGTTTTATGTTAAAAAATCGTGGCTTAAGAAATAGCATATAATCAACAGCAATAATCCGATCCCTTCAGTTGCTGTCACAAATTAGTGCGAATTAGTTTCTCTAGGTACAGGAAACATAAAGTGTCCCCGAGCCAAAGGTGAAAAAGGAATTCCTTTTGTTCCTCCGCGAACCATTCAACGCGAACCATTGTTGCTTACCCAAATAACTTGACGAAGCGACAGGGCAGGGAACATCTATAAATGTGGTTTATAAAACAATGATTTTGACGTTGAAAAGTCTGATTAATATAAAAATCTAACGCCAATCTAACGCATAAAAATACCTCTTTGCTGTCGCCAACACCACTCGTGCCGCAGGGTGGTCACGCCCCTACGAAGAGAACGCCCAGCCATGGATAAAAAAAAGCTAACATTTACCAAAATTCTGTTTCATTCATTTGCTAGAAAATGAAGGGGGGGGGGGGTACCTTATTGAATTTTTCACAGAAGGTAAATTTTAATTTTTGGTCCAGCCCTGGACAAAAAAAAATACTAATATTTACTTACTAAATTTGCTTTTCATTTATTTTCGTCAAAATGAAGGGGGTACCTCCTTGAATTTTTCCAAGAAGATAAAAAACATGACAAGCTTTCGATCCGTGATAGTCTTAATTTTTTTCCCAGTCCTGAACAAAAAAAAACTAACATTTACAAAAATTTGGTTTCCATTTATTTGCTCAAAAATGAGGGGGGGTACCTCCTTAAAATGTTCACAGAAAAAAGAGTACAGAAGATAAATGTACAAAGATAGTTTCGAGTTTTATATTTTCATTTCCTCATAGTAAATATTTAATATAAAATACTCATATCCATTATCATATCCATTAATATCACAATATCCAATATATCCAACATAATACATAACAGATGGCGCTGGATTACGGTGTGACTTAACACGACTGTATGTTCGGTGAAACTGAACAAATGAAACGACCGATGATCTGGCGACAGAGTTCGACTGGCGTTCCTCCAGTCGAGCTGTAATGATTGCATCATCGCGCTAGATCTTTTTCAAAAGTTTCACTTTTTGCCATTTTGGTCGTATGGTTTACACAGTAGCAAAATTGGCAAAGAGCAACACTCAACAACAATTGAATTTTCTAAATGCTTAATGGCGTTCAGATATTTGATCGTTCTATTTATAACGAGATAAAATAAAAAGTGAAGACGGCGGGAATCGAACACGGGCATTCCGCATAGCTATCGGTTACTTCAACATCCCGACCACGAAAGCATATGTACGTTTCGGAAATTCGTATGTAGATATCAATCGCTAAACTATGAAGAAGAGAAGCATGTTTTCATCGCATGCTACTTCGGGCGAGAATCTGTAGCAGTTTCGTTGGTTTCTTTCCCGTTCTCTTAACCCGTGGAGCGTAGCTCTGTGGTTAGCGCTGTGCTTCGTGTCGCGCGGGTGATGCGTTCGATTCCCGGCGCAGATGCGTTTTGGTTTATTACCATCGAAGTTGATAACACTTTACCAAATATGAAAAATTATAAAGGTCCAGAGTGTAGTACCAATTTCTGTCAACAGGTGGCTGTAATTTGGTACTTAACTCTAGTTCCCATTCCTATATACTTCATGCTAGACCTAGGAGCTGCACACGGGGTATAGGTGGGGTTTCGGGTAGTGGAAACGGCCCACAAGAATAGCGGCGCGACTGTCTAGATCATACGGCCAAAAAAAATTGTCAGAGTGTGAAACTGCGTCGAGGAACGAATGTAATTCGAACCTAGAGTTTCCACACTCACTCGACCAGGCGATTGATGAATTCGATACCTTTTACCACAAGACCATGTGGACGTAAGCCTTTATCTGCATTTTTGAGATATATGAGTCTCCTGACTCCCAACTAACACGGGTGGAAAATGCATTCCAACAGTCAAAATCTTCCTCCGTCGAGGGTGGGATTTGTGCCCGGTATCGAATATCTTTGACGCTTCACATTTCACGAATCACGTGCGTTCCACGACACAGTTGCAAACTGTTGTAAACTTTAAAATCGATCACATCGTCAAAAGAGTGTGGAGCTGCTAGGTTCGAATCACGTTCATTCCACGACGTGGTTTTGCATTCTTTTTGTTGGCGTATGGTTTCAACAGTGGTGATAATGCCGAGCGCTCCTGGCGTTCGCGCCAGTCGCACCCGCCATTCTTAGGAGCCGTTCCCACGACCCCAAACCCCGCTTAACCCCGTGTGCAGCTCCTACGTCTAGCATCAAGTATATAGGAACGGTAGGTACTTAGTGTTAACGTAAGCCAGCGCCATCTGTTGGCAGAATCTGGTACTACCCTCTGGACGTTTAACATGTTTGAGTTTTTGATCGATGGTTTGATACCTTATAGACTGGCAGTAGTTCCCGATTCTTCCAACAGGTGGCGATAGTTGTCGCTAGCACTCAGTACCGTTCCTATATACTTGATGCTAGACTTAGGAGCTGCACACGGGGTGTAGGTGGGGCTTTGGGTCGTGGTTTTCGGCCCGCAAAATTGGCGGACGCGACTGGCGCGAAGCGCCATGAGCGCCCGCCAATTTTGCTACTGTCTTAACCATTTCGCCGAAAAAAAAAATGCAAAACTAACTCTTGGAACGAACGTGATTCGAACCTAGTAACTCCACAATCTTTTACATGCCTTTGTACATTTTCGCCATTTGCATTTTTCTTGTTGGCGTATGGTTTAGCTACACTGCCGAGCGCTACTTGGCGCCTCGCGCCAGTCGAGTCGAGTGCCAGTCGAGCCAGTGGAAATTCTAGGTCCGAATCAATTAGATCCTCGACGCAGGTGTATACCCTGCATTTTTTTTTGGCGTCTGGTTCAAAAAACCAACAAAACTACCGGGCGCCCCTGACGCTTCGCGCCTGTTCGCGCCCGCCAATTTTGCGGGACGTTCCCACGACCCCGAAACCCCACCTATACGCCGTGTGCAGCTCCTAAATCTAGCATCAAGTATATAGGAACAGTAAGTACTTAGTGTTAGCGTCAATCAGCGCCACCTGTGGCCAAAATCGGGAACTAATGCAAGTCTCTGAGGTATCAAACTATCGAACCAGCTCACAAATGACCTAATTTTTTACATGACTAGAGGTAGTACCAGATTCTGCCAACAGGTGGCGCTGATTGACGTTAACACTAAGTACTTACTGTTCCTATATACTTGATGCTAGACTGAGGAGCTGCCTCCAATCGGGGCTCGGGGTCGTGAGATTGGCCCGCAAAATTGGCGGGCGCGAGTAGCGCGAAGCGCCAGAAGCGAGCCGGCAATTTTGTTGCTGTCCTAATTATAAGCCCAAAAAAATGGCAAAAGTGTGGCAAAAGTGTAGCAAAAGTGTGGCGAAACCATGGGAATATCTATGCTCATGCGTATTTTTCAGATATATAAGTCTCCTAACTCCCGTTACCACTGGTGGAAGTTGGACGTCGTATTTCAACGGTAAAATGGTTCTTTCATCGAATGGATTAGATTCAGGTAGCGGATACCTTTGACGTTACCGAAGCAGCGACTATACCGTTGTGCCACGGAGATGGCCACACACTGTAGAGAAAGATGAACCTATTTGAATTTAATATTTGAAAACCCGGTCTACTAGGTCGGAACATGACATCGACCGCACCCTCGGTTTAGTTCGGTGAAGAACTTCATTCTCATTCGCAGTGCCGGATTTAATCATTTAAATTATTAACATATCATGGACGAATATTATTCTTCCTCGCAAGCAAGAGCTTAACCCGGCCGCCACAAACAGCAGTACAGAAACCCTCTGCAACTCAAAAAAAATGGACTTTCACCATTTGCCACGATCGATCCCGTTTAATCAAGCATTTTAACCCGACTGATACAACGCCAATCTAAGCCCGTTGCTCGATACTTGGGCCCCCATTTACTCTTATTTGTAAAGTTTCACTGAACACGCAGTCGTGTTAACACGCACCGTGACCCCCAGCGCAATCTGGTGGATATCAAATGTACCACGATATTTTCGGATTTTTTTTTTTTTTTTTCTCATTGTAAATATTTAATGTAATATACGTATATCCATAATAATATCCATTTATAACATAATATCCAACAGATGGGGGTTGGGGTCACGTTGCGACTTCACACGACCACATGTTCGGTGAAACATTTGCAAATGAAAGAACCTGGAGGACCCGTGATATGGCGACAGAGTTCGACTGGCGTTCCTCCAGTCGAGCTGTAATGATTGCATTATCGCGCTAGATCTTGCTATATGCTGATAGCCATACTCATGGAGTTGCTAAGCACCGCTGCTACGCTTGGCGAGATGGTGTAGGGGGGCCCGAACATTTGCAACTTTGCAGGGAAAAATCCTCATTTCTCGGCGCTGTTACTAGAATTATTTAATCGCTTCATGGCGTTCAAATATTTGACCGTACTACTTTTTACAAAGAAAAAAAAAACCAAGAAGACGGCGGGAATCGAACGCGGGCCCTTCCGCGCTGCAATCGGATTCCTTGACGGCTCGACCAAGCAAGCAGATTTACATGTGGAATGTTTGTATGTAAATATAAATTGCTAAACTATGAAGAAGAGAAGCATGTTGGTAATGAAGAGGGATTGGTTACATCGGGCGAAAATCGTTAGCAGTTTAGTTGGTTTATTTCCCGTTCAAATAATTCGTGGAGTGTAGCTCTGTGGTGAGTATTGTGCTTCGTTTCGCGCGGTGATGCGTTCGATTCCCGGCGTAGTTGCTTTTTAGTTTATTACCATCGAACTTGATAACACTTGATCGAATATAAACAATTATTACAATTCCAGAGTATAGTGCCAATTTCTGCCAACAGGTGGCTCTGATGCTAGTTTTGTGCTTAACTCTACTTTCTATGATCCTATAAACTTGATGCTAGACGTAGGAGCTGCACACGGGGTTTAGGTCGGGTTAGGGGTCGGGGGCCATGAAAATTGGCGGGTTCGCCCAATTCCATACTACTCCATTACTCTACACTGTACAAATCATACGCCCAAATAAAAAAGAATTTGTCAGAGTGTGAAACTGCGTTGGGGAACGATCGTGATTCGAACCTAGAATTTCCACGCTCGTTTGATCAGGTGTTCGATCAATTCGATGCCTTGAACCGCATGACCAAGCGGACATATGTTTTCTGATGCAATTTTGAGATATAAAATTCTCCTGACTCCAGTTACCACTGGTGGAGGTTGGACGTCGTATTCCAAAGGTAAAATGGTTCTTTCTTCGGATGGATTCGATCCAGGTAGCAATGGCCATTGACTGTACCGAAGCTGTGACTTTACCATTGTGCCACGGAGGGGAAAGATGAACTTATTTGAATTTAATATTTGAAAACCCGGTCTACTGTTCAGGAACATGACATCGACTGCACCCTATGTTTAGTTCGTTTTAGAACAGACATTCCGGGAATGTATCTCTTATTATTATTAAAATATCACGGACAATAATTACGACTCTGCTATGACTACGGACACGATAACTAAAAAATATGGGTTCTAACCATTTGCAACAACCTAACGTAAGAACGCAAACTTTAGAGGCTGACTAGAGGAACGCCAGTCTAAGCTCGATGCACGAGCACAGTGCCCCTATTTCATCTTATTAGTTAAGTTTCACCAAACACGCAGTCGTGTTAAGACGCACAGTGACCCCCAGCGCAATCTGTTGGATATCAAATGTACTCGATGCTGGACTTCGGTCGGTAACCCGGATATTGATACGCCTGATGTTAAAATATATATAATATCATCATTCCTTGGCCGGGATTCGATCGTGGACCCTTTACCACATCGACCGAACGGCCTCACCGCTCGAATTACCAACTTTGGATGCAGACTCCGAATCAGCATCATCAAAGATATTTTCCGAGTTTCATATTTTAGATTACTCAAAGCTCCCAGATTTTCATTTAGCAGAACAACTGCCGGCCGCACTGAACGGTTTGGCGTGTTGGAAACACCGGTTCTCGTTAGATCACCGAAGTTAAGCAACACTGATCTGAGTCAAGTATTGAATGGGTGACCATTAAACACATGACCAGTTCTGTTCGGAAGAGAGGTTGGAGGGATGAAAGTTAGTACAGCAACTTCACTCGCCTTGCTTATCAACCTCTCGACAGCATGGATTTGTGGAGGAATCCTGTTGTTCGCGTTGTACCGTCCTTCGGAAGGGACGTTAAGCCGGTGGTCCCTTTGGTCTTCGACAGGAGTAGGCTACGTGCCGGCACCGGGTTTCCCCTCCTCCCTTCTAAGCTAGGGTAGGTTCATCATCATCCTCATCATCATCCACTGATTCACCGACGCCATTAGACCAGTGCCGCATGGCCAGATGTCAAAACAGTGCGTCGTTAAACACCACAAATAATAATAACAAATGCCGTCCAGTGGTGGCGCCGGGTTTTGAAACTGTTGTCCCGAAATTGGTCGACTCATAAGAGTCTTGGTCAGTACCAACATGACCACGTGTAGTTGAAAACAACCGCCGCCACCAGATGGTCGTCATCGCACTGGCTCGGTTTTATCCGAGTACTGCCATCCTGACACAGACCCCCGCCATCGTTTTACTCAAAATATCAAAAACCAATCCTGTCCACACAAAAAAAAAAAAAAAAAAAATCTGATAGGTTTTGAAGCCAAGCAGTCAACATGCAAACGGATCGTATATACATTTTATAAATAACTTGAACAAAAATTTCAAAAGTGTTATTTGGATTAATTTATCGCCATCCCTCCAATAGAAATATGATCCAGACAAAGTGATTGGGGTCACTGAAGTTGCAAGAGTCGGGAATCGAAACGCGAACCCCTGACACCGCAGACGACGACAATACAACAAATCTATGTGGATCAGTACTTGTAAAAGGATTTATTACTAAACAGGTGATGAAAATTGTTGATAATAATTCGGTGAAATCGCCGATTTATAATGGAAATAAAACGAACAGACTGGAGTTCGAACTCAGTACGGTCGGATGCTGATGATGGAATACCTTTACAACCTGCCATCGAGTTAAGTCGACAGTTGGAGGGAAATAACAAATACTTGAATAGCAATGGACGGCCACAAGTATTAAGCTAGAATTATTTTATTAAAAATATTAGTTGGAATTAGCTGAAATTATTCCCTTTACAACGATAACTTCTGCCAGATATTTTAAGCACACGGAAATTGTTTACATTTTGTGAAAAATTCATTGAGCTACCCCTCTTCACTTTTGAGCAAATAAATGAAAAACAAATTTTTATCGCTCTCTGAATTGTTTTATTTTCACGAAAAACATAAATGCTCGGCACGTAAATAATAATAATAATACTCTTTTCTTGTCTTACTATCTATAGATTGTATATTAAGACCACACGCTCGGTATCTTCTGCATATTTTATGCTCTGTTCCTCTTCTTCGTTTCTCAATGACCATCTTCCACAACGTCTTCTTGTCCCACAAATTCGTTTCTTCCACTCCACTCCATTTCGTTCTCGGTCTCCCGACCCTTCTTCGACTCCCAACCGATGCGTCGAATTCCCGTCTTTAATTCTATTCCTGTTCATCCGTTTCATGTTCCCGAACAATGTTAATCTCTCTCTTCCCAACTTATATCCCAACCTTTCCACTCCCAACTCTTTCCTGATACTACTGCTTCTCAATTTATAACTCATATTGAACAAAATGAAATATCTCTCAAAATCTAAATTATTGCGATTGCGTTAGCGAAAACAACGTTGCTTAATTTCTTTTTTATTTATTCGCGTTTGATGGTTTACAAAAAAATATAATTAAATAAATAAATATTAGAATAAATACCCTTGTGTCTCAAAGATAAAAACATTTCGTATTCACTTGGTGAGGTTTATCCTTCAAGTTGGTATAGCCATATGCCACTAGAGTGGGCATAGAGTTGCCCACTGAATTGCTCACCCAAAACAAAGGGCAAATTCAAGCTCCACCCATTTGCTGCTAAAAGTTAAAAATGCAACTGTAACATTTTTTTTTTTTTAATTTTGTCGGAATTATAACAGGCATTCTTTAAAGGCTGAACATAATTCTGTGTTTGAAATAAGCCTGAATTGTGAAAACAGAACTTTTCACACAGAGAAGCCAGTTGATTTATAATTAAACCTCGTTTAATTACGCATGTTCCCCGAAGCTGAAAAGCTGCAAACCCGGAAAACTCTAACGGCGACCATGCGAATATATCGCGGATCTTGTAGAAAACACGGTCTTTGGGAGATCTGTCGAATGACTCAAGGCTAATGAAAAGTACAACACCATGGCCTTTGAAACTTGGCCCCCAAATGAACGATTCTGAGGGTTTCTTTAGAAGGAAACCTCAAGCTCACTACAAAAGGATCATTCAAGCTAGTAGCAAAGAAAGCACTTGAAGTAAGATGCACCTTCAAGTGCAGTTAGATGCACCTTCAAGTGCAGCTTAAGCGAGGTTTAGAACAAAGCGTCTTTCCCTGTTACTCCTATTACTTCCTTTTACTCAGAAACGTCACAGAGGCTGGAAATTTTGTCATGTTCGTCTCTCACAAGCCTAATTACGTATTGTTCCATACATCACAAATGATACGCATTGAATAAACAAAAACATTCAGGTAACTGTTTCTGTGGAATCGTGTTGCGTGCTTTAATCTGAATCCACATGAAGCTTCGACGGGACATGGAACTCACTCCACCCACACTGAGCACCCAGCCCTCCCCCCTCCCCCCTCCCCCCCGCCGCCCCCTCCCCAGCGCAACCCCTTCACACTTTCATCACCCCTACATTTGCTATCAGCTGGCTTGCACGAGCAAATTCATCATCATAAAGCCTATTCATTTAAACACAACACACAAAAATGTCCTCTGTTATGCAATTTATTGTCACAGGCACATTTTGTTGCTAACCAATGCTGGACGAGCCGCAATAATTTGTGCAATGTTTTGTTATGTTTGTCCTCTGGCAAGTAATTAGTAGTAAATTCATCCGATGTTTACCCACGATGTTGCTTAAAGTACTTATTTTTATTTTTAAAAGTGTCAGTGTCGGTAATAATGGTAATATTCCCCTGTTGTGGCAAGAGTGGAACACAAAACAGCTTTGTTTCGAGACAACTCTTGCTTTTAATCATTCTAGAAGTGTCCTTGACTTCATATTCTTCGCATGCACTTAACAAATTCGATACCGGATGTGCAAATCAGCGTAGTTTGTATATAATGCTGCAGAAGCTTGGTTGAGGGGGGTCCTCACGCTTAAACTTACTTTTGGTCCTCCGCCCTTTTGTTGACTGCAGTGTTGCGTACCAGTCTTAGTATATGTGTTTATTTGTTGGGTAACGCTTGGGGTAAGGAACGAAATGTCATTGTTCGTTGCGATTAAATATCTACGATTCAAACTCATTTAAAGTGAAATACTTTTCGTTATCTACTCACACGGTCCTGGGGGTCGAAGCAACTCTGGCCGGGCTGGGGACTTGAATGTGTTCTTGTAGGTCTAGATTGTGCATGCGTGTCGCTTGGGATCTCAATACCCCGCCATGTCGCTCGCCTCGCCATTTGTCAGCCGCAGGCGCATAGAAAGAAAATTCAATACCAATTTGCCAACTAGAAAGCAATGAAAATCTAAATTGATGGTACGACCCGCCTTACCGTTTGCTGTAATTATAAATTGCCTATAAAAAGGTAGGGAAGAGGTGCTTCATATTTTTTTTTATCATAGCAATTTTGCGCCGAGAACATAAATCCAATGTAATTTGTACCACAGTGAAAGCAACATGCATTGTAAGCAATCTGTAGTGTAAGCAACCTGCTCAGGCATCCCTATACATGGTATAAGTAAACACTCCAAAACAGAGTTTGTGTCTGTTTTGCTTCTGCCATTATTTTTTAAAATAATATCTGCTTAGTATAGGAACCCATACTTTTATTGTTTTATTACAAGTTCCAATTTATCCAAGATAACTAATTAAACTATGAGTAGCTTGTCTCGAAAGATCACAGCAATATTTCACCCAACAATTCACAATAAAAGTGTCCCATTTGTCTTAATTAAAACATTTATCTGTGCAAAAATTCACCCCAACATGACCCCTAATGTCATACATTAATAAAATTACTTTCCATTAATGAAATAGTTAGCTTTTTGTAATAGCTTTGATCATTTCACGTACGACACACCGATCTCATAATCAGTGTTTTTCAAGTTGTCTTCGATCCATTCATCAAAGCGATCAATCAATTCGGGTGACATTTGCTTCTTCCAACCTCCGGATTCTCCTTGGCGAATAAACGTCAGGTTTGGGTCGACAGCGTTTGACTTTTCACGCTCTTTGATGGCGAAAGATTCTTTGTTCACCGCTGGGTTATCCTTCATCGACCCAAAGCTCAAGTGTTTAGACAATTCATTTACTTGATCATCACTCACTTTCTTGCCAAGGAAGCTTGCTGTCCGTCGAATGATTGTTGGCAGATCCTAAAATCAGGACGAATCAGTTGTCAGTCAGTTCGAGAAATACTCCTGCACACTTCTTGCTGTTGCTTCTTTTTCGCAAAAGTTTAGGTTCTTTCCCAATTCTAGTAAATAATGTAAGCAGTGATGTGAAAAAAGGTCGGAATTACTGATTTTCCGCAAAACACAAGGAATTGATCAAATTTTCACAGCGATATTGAATTACCGAAACATTTAAAACCATTCCAAATTGCTGAGTTAATTGCGAATTTTTTTCTCGGGGTACCGTAATCTTTTTGCACGGCTTGCATCAACAGATTAAATGAGTTAAATTCAATTCTAGTTGTTGTAGGGGTTCGGGTAAAATAGAAATAAACACTGTGTACACTTGCATGCACTGATCTTTATCTTTATCACTTTATCTTCAGTACAACTACAACACGGTAACAACTGCATAATTAGATAATTACTTTCCTATGGACGCAATGCGTGAGGTGCAATGGTATGTGATCTTGGCATTAACCGCGTGCGCAATAAATCATTCTTAAACTGCAATCACTCAGTAATCACTTCTCTTGCATTAAAATGCGATGACACAATATTTACCGAGCATCGCAGAATATATCAGTGACATTGGCAACATTTTCTCTTTCTGCGAGTTGTCTGCCATTCAGGTCAAGGTATACAAGTGAATTTAAGATTTCATGCTTACGATGCTTGCTACTTCAAGATTTCTAAAAGCTATCACAGAAGCAGGGTAGATGGACGAGAATTTACTTAAATAACTTACCTTTTTCATGTCCTCAAATGACGTAAAAAGTATGTTTGCGTTGTCGCGTAGTTCCCAGAAATCCAAGACGTGGTCCCAGAAGGGACTGTACAATACTGGAACAAACAAACATAAATATGTTCTAAGTGTTGCTTCGTGCCCTTTTGTTATTGTCATTCGTGTTTTATTCACGAGTCTAAACAATTTCCTTCCATCACCGATAAATATCATCCACGTGTCGAAGGACGACATATAATTTATGTGTGATTTACAAATGATTTTACTTTGTACCAGATTTGCATGAGTTAGATATTCAACGTTTTAATTAGGGTCTGGTTTGACGATCGAACGTACATTCTCTACTGCGCTGTATGCAGTACTTCATTTCGCAGATTTCAAGTTGCTCATAGTAAGTCGGAAGACGGCAGACGAGTTGGCATTTATTCCATCAATATTTTCGCGGCGATCTGGCCGTATAAAATACCTTCATGTTTATTTAATTGCGTACCTGAGGCCACTGATTTCAATTTCAAATGATTGTAATAGATTCCTGTATGGGCTGAGTCGCTATGGAGTGATATCGAGTTCAATACTGTCCCATGGTTTCATCCAGGCGAGCAGTTTACCAGTGGTTACCCCTGATTTCACGAGATATTACGCGTGAGCGCTGGAAAGGTAGTTTAAGACTTAACGGTTTCAGTCAACTATGAAATTGACACCATCACTTTTTTTTCTTTCCTCACCCATTCGCAATTCCCCTCCAGACTGAGCCTTCGGAGTCTTAGGAAATTTGTAGGCCAATTCTCGCGTCAGAAAAATATGAAAAATAACCGAGTCTTAAACATGTCCTGTTGACGTCCCTGCCACAAGATGGATCTTAGAATGATCTTTATATTAAATGAGGACAGAAAGTGATTGATGGAAAGTGTAACCAATGTTTTTTTTGTTGTGTGTGGTTCGTGGTGGTTCCCCTTTCCATGCAGGATCAGGAGCAGGAGCAGGGGCAGGAGCAGGAGCAGGGGCAGGAGCTAAATCAGGAGCGGGTTGGGAGGGGAGGAATAAACTCCACGTGGAGTGGATGAAAGTACAGTCCCCACATCGCACCAAATCATCACCACAAAACTTGTTCTTTACCCTTGGAACGAACTTCGAGGACTATTCGATAGATTGTTTCCGTCACTAATGCCACTGAAGCGGTTAACTTTGCACTTTGTAAGCAACCTCTGGTATGCATTCTATGTCATGAGATTGCTCGGTAAAACATGCACATTGCACAGCTCAGATCCGCAGTGGAAATCAAGGTTCTCGACTGGAACTTCTCTGTTCTCATTTCAAACTACACTTGTTTCATTTTTTCCAGAATGAGATGAGAATGCATGATATGACATGAAATATCATAATGTTTGGCCGTTGGCTATCTATACGAGTCCAATTTAAAAGTTTTCGTCCTCATCCCGTAGGAACAATATTGCTTTTCTGAAATTCCATGACTTCTTGACCCTTCCTGGATTGTCCTCCAGGCAACGCCAGACAAGGCAACGCCAGACAAGGCAAGGCAAGGCAAGACAAGGCAAGGCAAGGCACGGCAAGGCAAGGCAGGGTAGGGCAAGGCAAGACAAGGCAGGGCAGGGCAAGGCAAGGCAAGGAAAGGCAAGACAAGGCAAGGCAAGGCAGGGTAGGGCAGGGTAGGGCAGGGCAAGGCAAGGCAAGGCAAGGCAAGGCAAGGCAAGGCAAGGCAAGGCAAGGCAAGGCAAGGCAAGGCAAGGCAAGACAAGACAAGGCAAGGCAAGGCAAGGCAAGGCAGGGCAAGGCAAGGCAGGGCAAGGCAAGGCAAGGCAGGGCAAGGCAAGGCAAGGCAAGACAAGGCAGGGCAGGGCAAGGCAGGGCAAGGCAAGGCAAGACAAGGCAAGGTATAGCAAGGTAAGGCAAGGTAAGGCAAGGCAAGGCAAGGCAAGGCAGGGCAAGGCAAGGCAGGGCAAGGCAAGGCAAGGCAAGGAAAGGCAAGGCAAGGCAAGGCAGGGCAAGGCAAGGCAAGGCAAGGCAGGGCAAGGCAAGACAAGGCAATACTCACAGACGTCATCTAAGAAGGCTTCCATGAAGGTGTCTAGCGATCCTATGTAGCTGCTCCACAATCGATGGTGGTGGTAATACGAGATGGCGGTGTCTTTCGGGTCTCTGGACACGTATATAATCTAAACAAACGATCACGATCCTATGAAGCTTTGATATCACCGTTACTTGTTATTTTGTGGTCGACGCCTGGGGGTGTTGGGCGTCCACCGCCCTGGAAAACATTTCATGCAACACGCTTTCTTCAAATCGCTCAAAAGCAATGACTTTTCTTCAAAGAGGTTCGCTGTTTTCTCTCGACGACAGTTTCATCTGAAACGAATTCTTTTCAGCAAACACATCTTGGCGAGTTTTCTTGTTGTATACTAGTTGTATTATTGTGTAATAAGGAGCTGTTTGTATGGTGTTTTGTTATTAACTTATTTCCGACACGTTTAATGAGAAATAATCTCTCAATTGTGTCCCCTGAAATGCTACTTTTCCTTATTTCGATTTCATGGATTTATTTAATGGTTAAGGCTTATTCTATTTCTATTCAGATCCAATATTCAGTGAGATAAACCTTAAAGCTTGCAGGGATAATTCTACGCAAGAGCTGTTTTCGATCTCAGAGGCGTTCCATAAGATAAATTACACCTATGCTTGAACGAAATGAAAATGAAAAATCTACTTCTGGGTTCTTTTTTTTTTATTTTTACTGACGGATTTAGTGACGGTCGAGAAGCAGATGTGGCGAAAAACAAATTTACGTTTATGGCTCTAAATTTTGACATCGAGCGAGCTGCGTCGGCTCAATGCCGGCACCAATTACTGAATCAAAAGAAAAGTGCTAACAAAACCTGCTTCCAAAACTGCAATCGATGATTACACTTTCTACGCTGAAAATCATGGGGTTGCTGACATGTATTGGTTCAATGGTAATTCTGCAGCAGTTCCGGAGCAGTTCTGCAGCAAACATTAGAAGAACAGGTCCTGGAATTACTCTGTTAATTATTTTATTTATTTGTGGTGTTGCCCTGCCATGGTTATGTTACGTCGAACATTCCTTAAGACTCGAGCCAAGAATTACCAGGAAATAGATATATTATGTCAACACCATTAATGATGGTTCTTTCTCGGGTTCTAGCTCGGGTTCTAGCTCGGGTTCTAGCTCGGGTTCTAGCTCGGGTTCTAGCTCGGGTTCTAGCTCGGGTTCTTGCTCGGGTTCAGGTTGTGCGTATGATTCTGTGCGTATGATGTGCGTATGATTCTGTGCGTATGATTCTGTGCGTATGATTCTGTGCGTATGATTCTGTGCGTATGCTTCCATGCGTAGAGTCCCTACGCACTTTTACTAGAATCCCACCCGCTGGCCCCAAAAGCTCAGCAATCGCTACGTTGTCATGAAAGCAAACGCAATCTGCGATCTGTTTTGCAAGGTCGTCTCATGAATAAGATTGTGATTGCAAAGAAAATGTAAAGCAAACCTTGGGCTTCTTGGTCCAGATCTGCTTTGGCAAGAGATCTTTGGGCAAATGCGTCTTGATGACTCGAGGCCGTTGTGCTTTGATAATGAAAGTCAACGAATCTTCTATTGGTTCTTCCTCATCAGCGGACAATAAGTTTATCTTTGATAAAGTTGAGGACCTTTGATTAAAGAAAGAAAGAAATGTTGATTAGCCAAACACTTGTTGCACTATTTTGTCCACCTAACGTAATGTAGTGGTTATTAATGCATTCGCTCGCTACGCTCATTAATAATTTGGATTATTAAATGATAAATGGATAAATGCATTATTGATTATGCATTATTATTATTATGGCAATATATATATTTTAATGTGTTGTTTTATTAAGTAACATGCTACTAGTAACGTTATCCAACTACCGGTTTGTGATTTACACGGGCAATAAATTAGTTATTACATGAGAATATCTTTCGCTTAGCGCCTAGAATATTAATGAAGTTGGAACTAGTAAACTAGGAAACTGCTCGTAGAAATGTTCACGGTCAAATGTGCAAGGGTACACTAGAATTAATTTGAGTTTGTTACTTTCTGGGGTGCTTGTACCAACCTAGGAAAGATGGCACCATGATGCTACTGTTAACTATCCGATTTAAAAGCAACAAAATAATGTTTTTCTTTGGTTGAAACATTTAATAATTTCAGTAAAACAAAATATTTAATGAAAAACAATAAATGTTAATCAACCAAAGTTCAAATTAATATATTTTGGGTTATTTTTAACTTTGATCAGGTTTTGGCATTCACCCAAGCTTGCAAACCGCTCTTTGGCAGCCATTGCTAGAATCCGCTAGTGTATGGTAGGTATTTAGCAGAAGTCATTAGGACTTTTAGTTTTGTATTTAAGTTCTTATTGGTAAATAGATTTAATTTCAATCAAAGAATTTAAATGCGAGATGTATTGTTCCTTCTTTCCTGGTTAATTTTCAAACTCCCCGATGAAGACTAGCTTTATTTTGCATTCTAAAGTTGGCAATATGTAGTCAGAGTCCAAGGCGAACACGGTATGGGATGGGTATGGGCTGCTTTCATCTCAATTCACAATACTACTTGCAAGTCTAACAATTTGCTCTTTTGCCAAAAAGTTTTAACAAGTAGAAGTTGTTTTTTCACATTGAAACTTTTTTAAGAGATCTTTTCGACTAAAACAAGAAGAAACCTGTAAATGATAGCATTCGAAACATTTCGAAGTCTGGTCTTGCACAATGATGACGTTCCACTTGATACATTTGATTCTAACCATAACTTGCTAACTAGCTTTAACGAACATTAGCTAATGCAAGAGAAAGAGTACTTCGTTGGCTTACTCGAAAAATGGCACCCGAATGTTGAGTTCCAACTCCTTGGCGGTGTTGACATCACCATCATTGATGAGGAGCCATACCATTTCCTGGGTCCATGTGGTGCCTAAAACAAACCAACAGGTACAATTAGTTGGGCACTTGACTATACTATCTTTGCAATTATTATTATTATTTGTGGTATTTAACATAGCACTGTTTTGACATCTGGCCATGCGGCACTGGCCTAATGGCGTCGGTGAATGAGTGGATGATGATGAACCTAACCTAGCCTAGAAGGGTGGAGGGGAAACCCGGTGTCAGCACGTAGCCTACTCCTGTCGAAGACCAAGGGGACCAACAGCTTAACGTCCCTTCCGAAGAACGGTACAACTCGAACAACAGGATTCCTCCACAAATCCATGCTGTCGAGAGGTTGATAGGCAAGGCGAGTGAAGTTGCTGTACTAACTTTCATCCCTCCAACCTCTCTCCCGAACAGAACTGGTCATGTGTAAGTAGGTACAATCAGGTACAATCAGGTACAATGGGACTATGGGATGGTGAACCATTTCACATGAAAATATCGGACGTTCTGGTGTCTTCCTTTCATTACATTTCTTTTTAGAATTGAGTAAATATTTAACAATGCATCCCCACATCTCGGATAATGATTTGAAGTAATAAAAAAAAACTGTGAAGTTTGTTTGATACGTGTTGGGGTATTAAAATTATCTCCCCGCCTTTGAAATCGAAGTTTGTGTTTTTGTGGGAAGACGTAGAGTCTCCTCGTGTTTGCTTCGAAGTAAAGTAACGTCGCTGTGTTTACGATGTCGTCTCATCCAAGATTTCTCATTTTTCTTTTGTTTGTTCATCACTTTCCACGATTATATTTGCAGAGCAACTTCGCCGTGCCCATCACACCTTGCTCCTGATTTCCAAACACATCTTACAAGTAAAGACTGGAATCGATAGACGTGAAACTACTCATACTGCCCCGTACTGTCCCGTACTGTCCTGTACTGCCCCGTACTGTCCCGTACTGTCCCGTACTGCCCCGTACTGTCCCATACTGTCCCGTACTGTCCCGTACTGTCCCGTACTGTCCCGTACTGTCCTGTACTGCCCCGTACTGTCCCGTACTGTCCCGTACTGTCCCGTACTGTCCCATACTGCCCCGTACTGTCCCATACTGTCCCGTACTGTCCCGTACTGTCCCGTACTGTCCCATACTGTCCCGTACTGTCCCGTACTGTCCCGTACTGTCCCGTACTGTCCCGTACTGTCCTGTACTGCCCCGTACTGTCCCATACTGTCCCATACTGTCCCGTACTGTCCCATACTGCCCCGTACTGTCCCGTACTGTCCCGTACTGCCCCGTACTGTCCCGTACTGCCCCGTACTGCCCCGTACTGTCCCGTACTGTCCCGTACTGCCCCGTACTGTCCCGTACTGTCCCGTACTGTCCCGTACTGTCCCGTACTGTCCCATACTGCCCCGTACTGTCCCGTACTGTCCTGTACTGTCCCGTACTGCCCCGTA